>JARQOD010000004.1:10653960-10940789 GCA_033576555.1 Oophaga sylvatica
ATCTCTATAAAAATGCTAAATTATATACATATATATTTATAATTATCTTTGCTGTATATATATATCTATCTATCTATATCTATCTATCTATCTATATATATATATATATATATATATATATATATATATATATGCTGCAAAAATTGGAAAATTATATTAATACGAGTATTCAGGCCCCCTAGGGGTTGCATATGTCCCTCTGTCTGCATGCAAAGATATCCTGCCCACAATAACCCATCCAATCTGCTGCAGAATTACAGTCTTGCACTTGTTGGCTGATTATCGGCTCGTGTTAAGGGGCCCGTTATGGGTCAACGTGGTTCAACGAGGCTCCAGGTGATGGTTCTGGCTGGTAGTTAGAACTTTCAGGGGTTAAAGGGTTATTCTCCTCTTTCTAGTTGAATATTGTTTCGGATAGAGCTTGTAAAAACAAGCACTTTTGCAATTTACTGCTTGTTAAAATTTGCGACCGTTCTTGAGATATTAACACTTTTGTTTAAAGCTTTTGTTACCTAGGAGACCGACCACCTCTGTTGTCTAGCTTGTAAGCACTGTGCTGAAGCTGGCTGAGATTAAGAGGTAATATCGTGCTCCAGTGATCCTAGCCAGCTTCAAAGCAGCGCTTACAAGCTCAATGGAAAAGCACATGCAAGCACAACGCTTGTTCTACAGTGTTTACAAGCTAGAAAGCAGCGGTGGTCGGTCTCCAAGACAACAAGTTGCAAATAAAAAAAAAAGTGTTAATATCTCTGGAACGGCTGGAAATTTTAACAAGCAGTAAATTGCAAATTTGCTTGTATTTACAAGCTCTATCCAACAATACCCATTGATGAACATCGGAATAACCCTTTAATTCCTGCTTTCTCAATTGCTTAGAGAAGTAATGGAGTGAGCTTTCTTGTTAACTTAGAATATTTAAAACATGTTTTTCAGCTGGTCGTCTTTTTTTAGTGGAGCTGATGTTCCAGGGATGTGGAGCTCTAAATATCATCTTTGGTGGCCATTTAGGGCAGTAAATTGGTTAGTGACAATACTCCTGCAAGCCTAGGGTTTTAGAGGTTTATATGCAACCTTTCTTGTTGGTTTTTGGCAGTAGAGTTACCAGCCCTGGTGGTCTAGAGTTGTGGGACTTTAAATGCCTACTTTATTGGTGGTCTCAGGCAATAGAGACGGTTAAAGCCTCCAGCCCTTGTGGTCCAGCGTTGTTGATGCTTAAATACCACCTTCTTTGGTGGTCAAGAGCAGTAGTTGTCACCAACCCTAATGGTCCAGGGTTGTGGAGGTTTCAAAGCTGCCTTCCTTGGCACTTTAGCATAGTAGAGGGGTGGGAAGTTGAAGTTGGTCTTCTATCCCAACTCTCTTCAATAAGGTATCTTAACACCCTCCATGGTGGTCTAGGGTGGTAAAAGGGTCAATATCACCAGCCTGGTGGTCCACCGTTGTAGAAGTTTAAATGCAGAAGTTTGAGTGGGTCTGCTTTCACTGTACTAGAGTATTTTGTACAATATTCGCATTAAACCTTTGGACTTTTCAGGTTTATGGAGGTGTAAATGCCATCTGTTATGATTTGGTAGCTGAGGAGAGCAGGCAAAAACGGCAATACACCAGAGAGGTTGGAATCTACTGGATTGCAGTACCCTGACTAACCACCACAACTAAAGGCAGCCGTGGAGTGTTCCTAAGTTGGTCCTAGACGCCTCGTCACAGTCTGAGAGGTTAACTACACCTAAAGATAGAAAGAGGAAAGCTATCTGCCCCGGAGCAGATCCCCAAAGAAAATAGGAAGCCCCCAAACATGTAATGGCGGTTAGACAAGAGGAAATACAGACACAGACAGAAAATAGTATGAGCAAACGTTGGGGCCCAATCTTCCTAGAAAGAAAAGGATAGGAAGGACACTTACTGCAATCCAAAAAAACCCTAAAAAATACCAACTCTACTAATTGCAAAAACACCTGAGATCACACGACCTCTACCACCTAAATTAGTTCTCTGGTGTAACAAAACTAAGCCGCAGCCACTGAAAAAACTGGAAAAGGCAAGCAAACAAACAACAGTGGCTCAGATAAACTGAGAGGAGCACAAGCCCCCGGAGGGGACCCGGCTGACCTCCACAGAAGTGCAGGGAACAATGCAAAAAGCAAGCACAAAAATAAAAGCAGAAAATATCTTATCTGATAGCAGAAGATGCAGGCAAGACTCAGCAAGCTTCAAAGTGAACCAGGAACCACAGTTGAGACAAGAACAATTGATCACCGGCAAACATGATGGGAGGGAACCTCCCTTATATAAGACCAGTCTGTAACTCCTGATTGCCAATCTTCACAATCTTCATTGAATGGTTCAGTACTGTTTGTTACCACCAGAGGGAGCTTCTGCTCAGAATTCATTTCTAACACATTCACAACAGCCATCTCTCTTGGTGGTCTAAGACAGTAGCCCTGGTGGTTTAGAGTTGTGGCTGTTTAAATACCTACTTTCTTGGTAGTATGGGACATCTGGGAGCTCATGTCTTGAACCCTGGTGGTTCAAGTTTGTAGAGATTTAAATGCTACCTTCATTGGTGGTCAAAAGCAGAAGGGAGGTTAATGAAAGCAACCCTGGTGGTCTAGGGGTCTGGAGGTGTTAATGCCTACTTCCCTGGTAGTATTAAAGAACTTTATCCTATGTGATAAAGCTCAGCAAGGGACCATCTTCTCTTCCTACCCCTTGTCCTGAAACTTGAGTACATATGGAAGGAAGGACTGTGAGATCCTTGTACTGGTTCTCCGTAGTTTACGAATACCATCACATTGGGACAATGCAGCCACCCTATGGACTCACCCTGCTCCCTCTACAGATGACCTATAGGTTAACTTTAAGGAACCCCAAACCTGCAGTCCACATTATTGCCATTTGCTGCACACATCCATACAATCTTTTGTTCCCTGTTATCAGCCATTTTAGGAAGTGTAGTGTCTGGGAGAAATGACCTTCAGTGAGAAATCAAGCAAAATCCATGCACCTCACATATCCCCAGTGAGACCCTGAGAATATATTAATATTTTACTGCAGACATATACGCCCTCTATATCACTGCGTTCTTGTACAACTTTACGACTAGTCACTTTTTACCAATTGTAATTTTTTTTATTTTCTTTTTTCATTTCTTGACCATAGCCTTACAATTAAAAGGTTAGATAATAAAAAAAAAGCTGGTCAGTAATTTTTTTTTCTCCAGAAACAGCGCCACTCTGCTTCAGTGGTGGTATCTGGTATTACAGCTTAAATTCAAGTAAATTGGGTTAAGTTGAAGTACCAGACACAACTGGTGGACTACATATTTGGGAAAATATTTGTCAGTATATTCAAGTGTTAATAGCATGAAGGTGTTCATAGCCCTGGGCATAAGTACCAGGACAGCTGTGAGACATAGCCATAAGAAAAGCTGTAACGGGTCTGGGAGGCGGAACCTCTGAGCTTTATTATACAAGGAGGTTTTCCTTGTAAAGGAGCGGGTGGCGCCCGGGAGACGGATAGGAAGTCACTGCAAGTGACGGGGGCAGTCTCTGGACAGACAGGTGGGAGGTCACGGCAAGTGACCGGGGCAGTCTCTGGATAGACAGACGGGTAGTCACGGCAAGTGACCGGGGCAGTCTCTGGGTAGACAGGCAGGTAGTCACGGCAAGTGACCGAGGCAGTCTCTGGGTAGACAGGCAGGTAGTCACGGCAAGTGACCGGGGCAGTCTCTGGGTAGACAGGCAGGTAGTCACGGCAAGTGACCGAGGCAGTCTCTGGGTAGACAGGCAGGTAGTCACGGCAAGTGACCGAGGCAGTCTCTGGGTAGACAGGCAGGTAGTCACGGCAAGTGACCGGGGCAGTCTCTGGGTAGACAGGCAGGTAGTCACGGCAAGTGACCGGGGCAGTCTCTGGGTAGACAGGCAGGTAGTCACAGCAAGTGACCGGGGCAGTTTCTGGATAAACAGGCAGGCAAGGGGCCGGGGCAGTCTTTGACTGGACAGGTATATACGACCTGAGACGGTGGAGCCTCCCGGTAGGCTAGCAGGCAGATGACAGATGAGCGCCCCCAAGTGAGCAGGCGAGAGTCTCTGAAATAGCCAATGGACACCGCAGGTGATGGCCGAACCTCCAGGTAGGCTTGCAGGCAGATGGCAGATGAGCGCCCCCAAGTGAGCAGGCGAGAGTCTCTGGAATTGCCGATGGTCACCTCCAGGCAGGCTTGCGGGCAGGTAGCAGACAGCAAACTGGCAGGAAACAGGCAGGTAACTGGAAACGGACCCTGAGGGCTGAAGCAGAGTAAACAGTGCAACAACAACAACATTGCTCGGGCACCTCCATTAAGGAGGAAGTACTTTATATAGGGAGGAGTCCTCCGGCATTGGCCGGGGACCTTTTTTGAAAAATGCGCGTGGCCCCTTTAAGAGCGGGGGAGCGCGCGGGCGCGCGCCCTAAGACCAGTAGCAGGGAAGGAGCGCGCAGCCCCAGCAGGGCGGAAGGAGGACGCTGAGCGCGGGTAAGGGGGGCGACGTCCCTGCCTGGCAGAGGACGCTGTCGCAGGGGATCAGCGTCCCTGCCTGGCAGAAGGCAGGGACGCCGATGCTACAAAAGCCATCATTAAAATCAGTATGGGCCCGCTAATGCCAATTGTCATTAGCACAATGATTGAAATGGGTCAAATATATCTGATAGTGTGACAGTGCCTGGATAAAAATCCACATAAACATAAAATTGAGAAAATCATTCAGATGCCCTTTTTGGAAATAAACCATTGATTTTGGTTTACACATTTTTGATCAGAAAATTCTCTTCTTTTCTTTCTTTTTTCGAAAACTATACATCGCAACATATGTCTGAACGTTTCACTTGTGTATCTGTGAATGATTATGCAAATTTCCCCGTAAATAGCAGAAAGTGTGAAAATGGAAAAACGACAGCAGGTTATCATCCCCCTCGTCTGTAACTCTGCCTCCTTCTGATTTGAGCTCAAGTAATATGATCACTAAAAGAAATCTTGTCCTGATCACCTTTAAGCAGTACTTTCAAGAGAATCCATTATCAGGACTGTATGTCTCATGATTACCTTAGGACTGGATGGAAGGGGTGCCGTCAACCCCCATTACGGCCCTTCAAAGTAATGGCAAGAGAGTTGTTCTAGTTTAATAGGTTTCCATGACTGCTATGAAATTGGAAATATAGATTTAGTTTGAGAATGACTGACTGGTAGAAGGAGATGCTGTGGAGCCAGACAAAATCATGGAACTCTTCTTCAAAGTCATGCAACAGCATGCAGACTTCCTCTAATGTGGCTGTTTTCTTACCCTTTTTGATATATGCAATCTGCTATCACATTGATAAAAATATTTTCTCTTTGTTGTGATGGACATCCTTTCCTTATCTTTATATTCACTGTACTCTCATTCCGGTGATAACATTCATCTGTGTCTATAGCTCTCTGGTATTACACCATATATATCAAATGCTGCTCACCCCCACTTGCTGGCTAGCTACGATGCAGATCTTTTCTTCTGGGCTCCACAGATTCTCCTTCTACTAGGAGTCTCCATGTACATGTGTCTGACCTCTACTGTTAAGGCGACAGGAACCATTTATCACCATGTGATGTGAATGCACTTATGCTGCTGACCCAACACCGCCTTCTAATCAGGTGCCAACAATACTTAAAGGGGTTGTCCTATCTCAAAAGACTAGTCTTAAGTCTCTCTGTATGACTGCAGACTGGTCAATCTGCACTACGTGCTGTGAAGATTCTCCGGTGCTGGCGCCATGGGCGTCAGTCATGTGATCTCAAGTGTGCGATATGCGTATTCCCAGCGACATTGTAACGTGTTTTTGGCCTCACTCAATACACTTGCATTGAACAAGACCATGCCCATCTACTTGGAATCTGTCCGGGATTATACATATTGCATACTTGCGGTTATATGACTGCCACCCCTGCGCTGACATCCAAGAATCCTCATAGCACAGTGCACGTGATGTGAGGGTTGGCAAGTTTGCAGTCACATAAAGAGACTGCAGACTTGTAGTTTAAGACTAGGCAACCCCTTTAAAAGTTGAAAAAGTCTTACCCAAACTATTGCAGACATTTAAAATAACAGAGATAGTACTCATCCTCCTGTCCTGGGTCCAGGTCTCACTGCCGCTGTTCCAGACTCTGTGTATTGTCTGCAGCGTTGATATCATGACTACAGTGCACATCAGAGCTGTAACCAAACAATGGCTGAGCTCAGTGGCTCTGCTATTATTGATGGCAGGAGCAGGTTTAGTGATAGTGCATTGTAGTCTTGACGTCACCACCAAAACACAGAGATCAAAGCAGCATCAATGAGGTAGATCTGGACCTGGGGAGGGTGAGTACTATATGTTTTTGTTGTTCTAAATGTCTGCAATTGTTTAGGCAACACTTTTTTGAAACTTTGACAAATTGTAGCCACCTGATTAATAGGTGGTGTTTGATCAGAAGCATTATTGCATTAAAAGGTTCCTGTTTCTCAACAGTAAAGGTCAGACACATGGAGTTGCCTGGCAGAATGGAGCATAAAAGATCTGCACTGTAGCTAGCTAGCAAGTGGGGGTGAGCAGCATTTGATATAAATGGTGTATTAACACAGGGATATAGTCCCAGATGAATGAGACCAAGTCACTCAATTGCGTGAGGGTACTGTGATTATAAGGGTAAGGAAAGGATGTCCACAACAAAGGAGGAAAAGATGCCTTTCACCTGTAATAGCAGAGGGCATCTACCAGTAAGGGGCAAGAAAACAGCCTTTTGAGGTCCACTTTTTTTGTAATTCTTAAACCCCTTTATCGTTTATAAAAGGGTAACAAACTAATTTTCAACTATCTTCCAAGCTGTTAGGATCATCCATATATTATAAAGTTGGTTCCCTGCAGGAATATGTTTCAGAACAAAATGTCTTCCGGTCATAATAGCTAATGACTAAGCGTCTCAGTAGCATGACTGGTGGTAATCAAAGGGCTGCTATATAATGACCTGCCGGGTCACTGTGGCTTCCACCGGGTCACTGCGGCTTCCCCCGGCATAATCAGTCGTCAGCCTAGGGAGTCAGAAATCAAATCTGGGGCAGTTCCTATCTGAAATAGACCACCCTTTTAACATGCTCATAGTCGGATCCTTATACCCAACAGCATCCAATCAACACGCACATACGAACTCTATTATTAAAATAATTTTAGTAGCTGTTATACATACGTCTGTAAAGCCTAATCACACAGCTCAGTGGGATACAAAAAACACGACTGCCTGGGTCTAATAAATACTCCCCATTGCTCCCGAGAACAACTTCTCCGACTTGATAACAACTAATTATGACCAAAGGCTTTAATTTTTTTTTAACAACCCCACAATGCAATTTAAGGAAAGACTTTAAATAAAGACACAAAAAAAATAACAACAGAAACATTTTGTATATTGAGGCACGACTGCGGAGAATGGTTGAAATGAGCAGATGAAAGACATGGCCCAAAGGAATTGTACTACCAATTATATTCTTACACTGGCATATGACTTGTGTTATAATAGGCAGCGCATGGACACCTCTCCTTTATAATCTACTTCCCTAGTCGATACAGGATTTACATTGAAAAAAAAAAAGTCTTTTGCACTCACGATATTTTTTTCTGTATTACTTTTATTTATTTTTTTCACTTTTTTTTCAAACCAACTGCCAACTGTAAATATTGTTACAAAATAACTGTCAGAATTTAAATTTGAAATTTGAAAACAGTTGACTATTAACTGAACTGTTACGCAAAGGTACCATTTCTTAACTGACTGTTACTCGAAGGTACCATTTCTTAACTGACTGTTACTCGAAGGTTCCATTTCTTAACTGACTGTTACTCGAAGGTTCCATTTCTTAACTGACTGTTACGTGAAGGTTCCATTTCTTAACTATTACGCAAAGGTACCATTTCTTAACTGACTGTTACGCAAAGGTACCATTTCTTAACTGACTGTTACTCGAAGGTTCCATTTCTTAACTGACTGTTACGCGAAGGTTCCATTTCTTAACTGACTGTTACGTGAAGGTTCCATTTCTTAACTATTACACAAAGGTACCATTTCTTAACTGACTGTTACTCGAAGGTTCCATTTCTTAACTGACTGTTACTCGAAGGATCCATTTCTTAACTGACTGTTACTTGAAGGTTCCATTTCTTAACTGACTGTTACTCAAAGGTTCCATTTGTTAACGAACTATTGCACGAAGGTTCCATTTCTTAACTTTCTGTTACTCAAAGGTTCCATTTCTTAACTGACTTACTCGAAGGTTCCATTTCTTAACTGACTATTACGCGAAGGTTCCATTTCTTAACTTTCTGTTACTCGAAGGTTCCATTTCTTAACTGACTTACTCAAAGGTTCCATTTCTTAACTGACTATTACGCGAAGGTTCAATTTCTTAACTTACTGTTACTCAAAGGTTCCATTTGTTAACGAACTATTGCACGAAGGTTCCATTTCTTAACTTTCTGTTACTCGAAGGTTCCATTTCTTAACTGACTTACTCGAAGGTTCCATTTCTTAACTGACTATTACGCGAAGGTTCCATTTCTTAACTTTCTGTTACTCGAAGGTTCCATTTCTTAACTGACTTACTCAAAGGTTCCATTTTTTAACGGACTATTGCGCGAAGGTTCCATTTCGTAACTTTCTGTTACTCGAAGGTTTCATTTCTTAACTTTCTGTTACTCGAAGGTTCCATTTCTTAACTTTCTGTTACTCGAAGGTTCCATTTCTTAACTGACTGTTACTCGAAGGTTCCATTTCTTAACTGACTGTTACTCAAAGGTTCCATTTGTTAACGGACTATTGCGCGAAGGTTCCATTTCTTAACTTTCTGTTACTCGAAGGTTCCATTTCTTAACTGACTGTTACTCGAAGGTTCCAGTTCTTAACTGACTGTTACTCGAAGGTTCCATTTCTTAACTGACTGCTATGCAAGGGTTCCAAGTGTTAACTAATCTGTTACACAAAGGTTGTAGGTAGCTGTGACATTAATATAAATAACAAATTATAAATTTTATTTTATAAAATAATATCTAAATCTATCACCTAGACACATGCAACCTTTCATTTTTTACAATTTCTTTTTTTTACAAAACTTATGTCTTTGACTAATAAAATTGTAAAAAAAAAAACTTAAAGTAAAAAAAATCCATAGCAATTTCATAGTTGAATGAAGTCACATAGAAAGTCACCTAATGTGTCAATATGCCAAAAATGATTAGGAATAGGTGATCGATTGATTGACCGATCGATTTGGTTGCGGTCAATTTGATTCAAATTTTTATGAAGTTTTGCTCATTATTATCTGTCTGATCAAACAAGTTTTTGTTATTAGATGCTTTGCAAGAGGAGTCTACTATTTTTTTTTACATTTTTGTAGGCCTTCGTTGACTAGTAAACAAATGATGTGAAATGCGGCGTGAGTATCGCCCCCTTCGCATTCTTATTCATAAGCTGGCTGATGTTTATTCAAAAGGTTTTTTTTCTTTTTTCCACTCATGGCAGGAACTTCTATCACAAGCAAAGAGTCGACCATAAAGAAAAATATGTAAGAGCAAGAAAAGCAAGGTTTAACTGTATAAAAGATGAGGCCTTGAGCTGGTGTAACACATCTATGGGGAGAAAAACAAGTTAGATATTTCCAGAATAAAAAAAAAGGAGTTGAAGAGTTTCACCAGTCAGCCATGAAATGGGTTGTAGCAGCTGATGTAGAGGAGAAAGGAGCTAGAGGGTGCCAAGGTTAAAGTTGGGGGAGGGGAAAAAAGAAAAGTAAAGGGAATTCCTTAGCAAAATCTTTAAAAAAAAGTCTGAAAATTGTATTTTTCAATTTTTTTTTTCGTGGTCAACTGCAATTTTTCAATAAAAAATGGTACACTTTTTTTGTTTTTAAACCTTTTTTTATTTTTTTATTTTTACTCCTTCCTTTCTTTTAGAGGCATCTAATCTGACTACAACAATCGTTCCCGTGAGATTTAGTGCACTTTGCATTTTTATATCTCCGACTGCCCTGAGGTTTAAAAAATTCAACGACCTCATGATTTTCATTCACAGACTGCTCTTGTTTTTCTTTTTAATTTTTTTTTTCTTTTTATATATTCTTATTTTAAATTAGAATAATTAAAGAGTTTTTGTTTTATTTTTAAAGTTAAAAAAACAACAAAAAATAAAGTTTGATAAAATGATGTTTCTGGCAATTAATTTTCAAATTTAATTTTTGGAAATTAGTTAAACCCGGTATCGTGATATAGTTGAATATACATTAGGACAGTTTCTTATTAAAACCTATTATTTTAATTATATTATTTAATTAACTATTTAATTTTTCAATTTCAGCAAAAACAACAAAAAAATTAAAATCCATTTTTTTTTGCTCTTTTCTAACCACTTAACTGAAACGTAATATTGATCTATACTTTGGATATTATACGTTATTATTTTTAGTAATTTTTGCTTTTATGATTTGTAAAGCTCTAAATCTACTCATGCAGCGAGAACTTTTTGGTAATGATTTTCCCAGCATATTCACCTTTTTTTATTTATTTGTATTCCTTTTGGTTAGTGTTGGTAGTGCCTTAGAAATAAAACCAGCCATTCATGAGTGGCTTTTGAGCTGGAAGATGATTCTTTTGCTACTCCTTTGTTCCAAGGTCCATGCAGAGAGCTAAGGACTTCATTTCCCAGCATCCTATTCTTTCCGTGTCATGCAAGCTGCACTTTGACCTCTACACAATAGGGAGTAAAAATCTGCAGACTGAATAGCTGGGAGATTACCTCGGATTGTTTATGTTTAGTATTGTCGTCCACTTCTTTTGGCAATCGTGTGAACTTTAGTTGAAAGGACAATCCACTTACAAACATTTATGGACAGAAAGAAAGTTGAGTAGATAGATAAATAAATATTATGTAGATAGTAAAAATCAAAATTGCTTTGAATTTCAGGAAAAAAAAAATGTATTGGACTGACTAGTATTCAAAATTTTGGGAGTTTTGATTCTGTCAAATCAAAGAAAATGGCTTAACATTAGAGGCATGTTTGTCAACTTTTCGAAGAGGTCCTACAGGAAACTTCCAAGTGTGTTGCATAACCATGCCATTTTTAAAAGGCAATGCCACCACCTCGCCCTGTTTCCCAACCTCTTAATGTCCGTACTCTAAAGCTCTTGCTGATAATGAACATCCAGAACTTTCTGATTGTGTTGCTTTCTGGGAGGTTTCAGGAGGCTTTGGTGCCCTGGAATCTTCCCAACTCTTCCTGGAGTCCTGAGTTCGCCCCTCTTGAGAATTCTAAAGACAGTAGTTTCTATGTTTTTTCTTTACTTGGAACAAATGATTTAGCTCTCTGTCTCATCCCAGTACTGATAATGGTTATTGCAGAGTAGCTTGAAGGCACCTCATTTGTACCCAAGACCCTACAACAAGTCTCATAAGTTACCTTCCCAGGTATTCTCATTCTTGATAACTCTCCTGGAATGTTCGGAGCCTCATGAGAAAAGGTGAGACCTCCTGGACTCCTGGAAGAGTTTACAAAATTACTAAATTCTCTCAAATCCTCATAAAAAAACAGGTTTCTCAAGGCTTTAGTGGTGTTCAAATTCAGATTCATTGAGTGTAGTCACGTGAAGGAGGGTATGGTCTGGTATACCGGTCATCTTTTCACAAATATCAATAAGAAAACTGGGCACACTCTTGTTATGTGTAAAGAGATATTTTAATACGTACACTTGGTCACAACACAGACTAACAGAGTTGTGCCAACTATTTACATTCACATCTTTTCACAAATGACTTACAGGAAACTTCATTGTGTGTCCCACAATGTTTTGTATAACCTTGTCCCCGTTAAATGGCTATGTCGTCCACCATGCCCCGATAACCATCTGGGAGGTTTTGAGAGATATTGGAAGTGCCTGGGAGATTTGGCAATTCTTCTATGAGGTCTCTCTTCTGTGAGAATTCACCATAACCTCCATCTCATCTCCAAATCACACCTTAATACGTGTGCACTTGACCCCATCCCATCCAACCTCTTTCCCAACCTCACCACTACACTTATCCCATCCCTAACCTATCTCTTCAACCTATCACTAACTTTTGGTACCTTCCCTTCTGCTTTCAAACATGAAACAATCACGCCTATCCCCAGAAAGCAATCCCTCGACCTAACAGCTATGTTCCGCTATCGCCCCATATCAATGCTCCCATTCGCTTCCAAACTTCTTGAGCAGCATGTTCACTCTGAACTTTCCTTCCACCTATAATCTAACTCGCTCTTCGACAACATAGAATCTGGCTTCTGTCCCCACCATTCCACTAAAATTGCCCTGACCAAAATTATTAATGACTTACAGCAAAAGCTAACAGACAATTTTCTATACTCCTTGTTCTAGACCTGTCTTCTGCCTTTGATACAGTTGACCACTTCCTCCTACTACATATTCTCTCTTCCTTTGGTGTCAAAGTCCTTGCCCTATTCTGGATGTTCTCATATCTTTCCAACTGCACATTTAGCGTCCCCCCCACACTACCTCCTCATCCTGCCCATTATATGCTGGAGTTTCTCAAGGCTCTGTCTTAGGACCCCTACTCCTACTCTTCTCCATTTGTACACTTGGCCTGGGACAACTCATAAAGTCCCATGGCTTCCAATACCATTTATACACTGATAACACTCAGATCTACCTCTTTGGCCCAGATGTCACCTCTCTGTTGTCCATAATCCTGGAGTGTCTATCAACCATATCCTCCTTTTTCTCCTCTCACTTCCTCAAGCTCAATGTGGACAAATCTGAACTAATTATCTTTCATCCATCTCGCATTTCTTCCTTACCTGATCTGTCTATCACAATAAATGACACCATACTTTCCCCTGTACTGGATGTCCGCTGCTTCGGAATAAGGCTTGACTCTGCTTTGTCCTTCAAACTGCACATCTAAACTCTTGCCACCTCCTGTAGCCTTCAGCTTAAAAATATTTCTAGAATTCGTCCTTTCCTCAACCCTTAATCTTCTAAGATGCTTGCGCATGCCCTCATCATCTCCCACCTCGGCTACTGCAACATCTTCCTCTGTGACCTCCCTGCTAACACTTTTGCACATCTCCAGCCTGTCCTTAACTCTGCTGACCGACTAATCCATTTCTCTTCTCGATACTGCTCCGCTTCTCCCCTCTGCAAAACCCTTCATTGGCTCCCTATTCCCGACATATCCAGTTCAAACTACTAACAAATACCTACAAAACCATCCATAACCTGTCTCCTCCGTACATATCCGAACTAATCTCCCGATCTCTCTGGTCCTCCCATCAGGTTTCAAGTCCATCTGCAGATGTATGGAACAGCGGCTTCTTCTGGACTTGTACATCATATAGAACAGATTATGTTCGGAGCTTATTACATGCTAAAACACAATGCTTTACTACAGATGTTTGGAGCTTATTACCTCTCATCAGCAGATGTATGGAACAGCGACTTCTTCTGGACTTGTACATCATATAGAACAGATTATGTTTGGAGCTTATTACCTCTCTTCAGCAGATGTATGGAACAGCGACTTCTTCTGGATTTGTACATCGTATAGAACAGATTATGTTTGGAGGTTATTACCTCTCATCAACAGATGTATGGAACAGCGGTTTCTTCTGGACTTGTACATCATATAGAACAGATTATGTTTGGAGCTTATTACCTCTCATCAGCAGATGTATGGGAACAGCAACTTCTTCTGGACTTGTACATGGTATAGAACAGATTTGCGAGTCACTGTAAAACTTCATCATTAACATTTCGCTTCCCGAGTTCCTCATTCCCACATGTACACGCTTGTGTTCATACTAAGGCCTGATGATTCTTTCCAATCACCACTGATTACATTAGTGGAATAAAAGCTCTAGTGCTTGATGTCGAGCAGTAACTTAATTCATTATTTCATTGAACTAATGTGCACAGACTCGTCTTAAAGGGAAACTGCTTGTTTTAAAGGGCACAGATCAAGAAAACAAATAGGCAAGTGTAAGACAAGTATAAAGTAAATGAACCCTGAGATGTGATATCAAAGCTTTGACTTTGAAATGAATAGACTGAGTTGAGCATCCATGTTCAGATCCTCGTTCTCCAGATAGATACAGGTCCCATTTGTAGGAACTACATCGATCTGACAAATTTGACATATCCCATCCATGTCTCATACGGAACAACCCCTTTAAGACCTAATCTCCAGAATGGTGGAAAAATAATGTCTCAAATTTTGTTTTGCACTTTTCCCAATTTTGCAAACTATTGGGCCTGGCTCAACAGAAGTAGTATGGTCTCCAACAGCCTGACAAATTTACTATAATTTTATACCAGGAATTGGTGTTAAATCATACACACTTTAGATAAATTTAGATAAAACTTTTTTACTACCTTCTGGTGTCACTATAAATTGTCTCTGTTCATGGTAGCCTTGCAGCCCCTAATAGGACTTGCACAAACAAGCATTCGACAGGCCACTCCGTCTAGCTTGTCCCAGAGCCAGGGGCGTATATAGAAATCATGGGGCCCCATAGCAGAAGTTCTAATTGGGCCCCACTAAAAAAAATAGTAATATTTAGCAGGATCAGAGAAGAGCATATCTCACAACTTTGCAGCCATTATAAAGTAATTTTCCTACTATTGAAGCCCCTAGATACACCACATGCACAGTATGATGACCCTACTGTATCCCCTTAGCAAAGTATGGTCACTCCAACACAGTATGATGCCCCAACTGTGACCCCAACACAGCCCTCCATACAGTATGATGGCCCCAACGCAACCCTCCACACTGTATGATGGCCCCACTAGCCCTCCAAACAGTATAATGGGCCTCAACATAGTCCTCCATATAGCATAATGGCCCCCACATAGCTCTCCATATAGCATAATGGCCCCCACATAGCCCTTCAAATACTATATTGGCCTCCACATAGCATTCCATACAGTATAATGGGCCACATATAGCCCTCCAAATATTATAATGGCCCCACATTGCCTTCCATATAGTATAATGGGCCCCACATTGCCCTCGATAGCAGGGTAGATATAAGAACAGAACCAAGGTCAGCTATAAACTATAACTGGCAACAGAAGGCCGGAAGCAAAGGGTTTATATAATGACAGCCTCACCCAAAGCTCAAAGATGGGAAATAATGAGAGCCATGTTTAGAAATTAACACCCAAGCTTCCTGCCTGGAAGGCACTACACGTCCCAGAAATCAAACATCACATTGACATCCAGGAGCAGAAGCAGCCCCACAATTCTGTCTCCTTTAACTAAGGTAACCTGCTCCAGGCTCTTAGGAATTTACTGCGACCTCTGTATCTTCTGTGCACATTAAGTTCCGGTAAGCAGGATGCTCTCATGTTGTGCTCCTGCCAAAGTATGATAATGTCTGCTGTTTGCTCATTGCTTACTCAGCACAGACAACTGGCACAGTATGTAGTAGAATTTTATCAGATACATCAGTTCTGGCAAAAGTCAGAGGCAAGGGAGCCAACCTGATTCACCTGTGGGGGAAGCAGAACATTTTCCCCTTAGATCCTTTCTAATTAGTGCTGCCCAATGTCCGGTACTGCCCAAAATCAGGGCGGGAATGGCCACTTTTGGGCATGCTTTACACAATCTATGATCCTTTTTGGTTCAGGACAAGGCCAAATTTATAGAAATTGTTTCTGAAAATTCGAGACACATAAAATTTGGATTTCTTGGTATTTCTTTACGTTGTATAAGTTGGATTGTCTGAATGTTATAAGCTGATCTAGTCTAGAGCGTTCTTCTTCTGCCGCCGGCTCGCTCTTTTCCTCGATGCATCAGGTTGTCATTGCGACCCGACATGTACCTTGTGCCCAGGCCTTATAGGCCGCCTGAGTATTCAGGTACTTGAATTGATCCTTGTAAGATTGCCACTAAATCAACCATTTTTTTGTATCAGAAAAGAGATTGGCACAATTATTGTGAAGAAGACTTCAGGCCACCCAATAAAGTCCAGCAATTGCCAGGATTGTCTCAAGAAGAAAATTAATAGTAGACTGACGTTATATAGGAAGTAGAGGGATTGGACTATAGAGGGCTGGAATAAAGTTATTTTCTCTGATGAAGACCCCTTCAGGTTGTTTGGGACAACTGGAAGAATGATTGTCTGGAGAAGAAAAAGTAAGTCCTGTGTCAACAGTAAAGCCTCCTGAGACCACTCATGTGTGGGGACTTCTCATTGAAGGACGCGGCTCACTCACAATTGTGCCTAAAAGCCAGAGCATGAATAAAGAATGGGACAACTTGGTCCACGAGCAACTTCTCCAAAAAATCAAAGAGCAATTTGATTATGTTTTTTTACAGCATGATAAAGACCATGTCACAAGGCAAAAATGCCCGGGGGAACAAGACATTGACATTTTGGGTCCATGATCAGGAAATAGTCCAGATCTCAGTCCCATTGAGAACCTGTGGTCAGTCCTCAAAAAAGGGACAAAGAAAAACCCAAAAACTGTGATAAACTCCAAGCACTGATGAGACAAGATCGTGCGGCCACCAGTCAGGATTTGTCCCAGAATCTGATACCCGGTCGCCAGGGAGAAGGACAGAAGTCTGGAAAAATAAAGGACAACACTGGAAATATTGAGTCTTTCCATGAATATTGAGTCCTACATGTAGACCCTCGGATTAATTGGTAGAAACACTTTCATGCCATTGTCACAGCAGAGAGTTAGGATCCATTTTTGAGGAGAAAGGTTAAGAATGATCTGGAACTTAGGGTGTTACATTTTTGGGGTCTTGTCACCAGGGCCGGCTCCAGGTTTTTATGGGCCCCGGGCGAAAGAGCCTCAGTGGGCCCCTTTAACACAGACCACGATTCATGATGCACAGATACAGCAGAGAAATATGGATATAGTACAATGTCAAACACTTCTCTTCTTCCATTACATGACTGATATCTATTGTAAATTGTACAATAGCTCAAAAACCGCCAAATCCTCACAGCGCACAGAACAGACTGGACAGTACAGTCCTCCATACAATATTATGGGCACCACATAGTCTCCCCCTCATCACCCACATAATACCCCATGCAGGATGTCACCCCCCATATAATGCTCCATACAGAATACTGGACCCAAAATAATGCTCCATACAGAATACTGGACCCAATATAATGCTCCATACAGGATACTGGTCCCCATATAATGCTCCATACAGGATACTGGTCCCCATATAATGCTCCATACAAAATATGGAGCTCTCCTCTGCGCTGTACTGCGTTCTGCACTGTTACGGCTCAGGAAAGGGCGCTGTGGAAAGACTCCCCATTATCATCATGATTGCCTCCCCATCATTATCATTGCCTCCTTATCATCATCATTGCCTCCCCATCATCATCATGGCCTCCCCATTATCATCAATGCCTGCCCATCATCATCATCTCCTCCCCATCATCATCAATGCCTGCCCATCATCATCTTCTCCCCATCATCAATGCCTGCCCATTATCATCAATGCCTGTCCATTATCATCATCTTCTCCCCATCATCATCAATGCCTCCCCATTATCAGCAATGCCTGCCCATCATCATCTCCTCCTCATCATCATCAATGCCTGCCCATCATCATCTTCTCCCCATCATCAATGCCTGCCCATTATCATCAATGCCTGCCCATTATCATCATCTTCTCCCCATCATCATCATCAATGCCTCCCCATTATCAGCAATGCCTGCCCATCATCACACACAGACTGCACCACAGCACACAAGCACTCTCTCACATACGTACACACATACACACACACACACACACACACACAAAGCACCGCACTACATACACACAGAGACACACACACACGTCTTACCTGTCCAGCGTCCGCGCTCTCTGCCACAGCCGGCCGCTGAATGATGACGTCATTCAGCGGCGCTGCTGTGAGAGGAAGCGCCGGCGCCCCCTGGAGCCCGGAGCTGCGGCAGCGGAGGCACGGGAGAGGTAAGTATTGTGCCAGCTGATGCCGGGGCCCTGAGCAAGCAGGGGGGGGCCCAGTGGCGGCGCTGACACCGCTCTCCTCTGCTAACGGGCGCGGGGGTGCCAGACGGCGAGTGGGCCCCCCCGCCTGCTCAGGGCCCCGGCACTTGCCCGGGTGTGCCGGGTGCTGACGCCGGCCCTGCTTGTCACCAATCACTTGGTATATGTCCTTGAGGAACACTAATCCCTAACGCCAAGTTTAAGGAGTCCTCTGATTGACACAGGCCTCTGGGCCATCAGGTACTACTTAAAGTCTTGTGAAATAGTGATGGTCGTCATCTGGGAGGTGTGTATGTGAGTCGCGTACGGTAGGTGAGAGCGCTGTAGATATTTTTTGGCCATAGCCAAACCCTCCTTGCAAACCTCTGCCCCTCCATTTCCATTCCTGCTCATTCCTCTTCCCAGCTATGTCTCACTTCTTGCCTCCCTGAGACGCCAGGGCAGGAGAAACTGAATTCTGGGAAGGTTTTGGTGTTAACGGGTTTGTCCAGGCTTGGGATCCAAGTCTGCAGTCACTGTATGTGGATCCTCACAGTGCGCACAATGCACAAGGTCAAGATTCTCTGGGAGCGGAAGGATGTGTGACAGCAAGTATGTAATTTGCATACATGCGATCACATGCCGACTAGACGTGTACAGCCTCTCTCAATACAAGAAAACTGAGTGAGGCTGGACACGTCTAGTTGGAATGTGGCTGGACTTATGCAAATCGCCCGCTCCTGGCGATGGCACCAGAGATTCCTGACAGCACGCACTGGGCGCACTGTAACTGCATATTTAAGTCCCAAGCCAGGACAAACCCTTTAATGCAATTCCTCCTGGAAATGAAAAAATAAAATGACAACTAGGTATTAACACGCGCCACTTTACACTAATGTGAAAGTATATAGAGACACTCCTCATTGACAAGAGAAATGGTAATGTCCGTTTTTCTAATGAACTCCTATATTTCCAGGAGGATTAGCAGAGGGATAGTACAAAGATGAGCTCTGAAAAAAACAAGCTTTGGCATTATCGGTTCAAACTTTTATTAAAATAGATGTATCAGCAAAGATGACGGCTGCTCTTTAAATATCCGGGGATTCTGCACTTCTCTCCCCCTTTCTCAGCCTTTAGGGCACAAATTACTGAGCAGGTCCCCATGCATTCAATTATTGTCCCAAAACAGATTGAAGGGGTTAAAATCAAATCAGTTTAACCCTCTTCGGCCCCAATGGGAACGATATAATTTTTTTTCCAGTCTGCGCGCAACCGTGAAAAAGGATTAGCAGCATCTTGTACAGATGGGGATGAAATCCAATCTCAAATCATATTAGGCAAAACGCGATTCGGGGCTCGGATAGATTGTATGAGTCCTTTAGTCTTACTGTAACCTATTTCTTTTCGGCCAGGTTCAGACTGAACATGTATGGACTGCAATGCTCAGACCGACTGTGCGTCTCCGGCTTCATCCAAAGCGACCTGCAGTCAGTCCAGGCATTTCCGTCTGTGTACGGGCCGTCTGAACCAGGCCTTTGGGTATCGAAAAATTGTGAAAAAACTGTTAAAAGTTTGTTTTTCGTACTTAGGGACCTTCATTCTCACGATCATGGGGTGGACCACCACAAATCAGACAGGTGTCTGAAGATTCCAGGCGAGTTTTTGCTCTAATTTTATTCTGGCTACTCAACTGAATATTCAGTCTTTTGTTGTTGTTTTTTTTAAATCCACCATACAGTTTTAGAGATACGGGCCTTTATATTTAGTGTTCATTTTTATGGTCTTTATATGAAGGCGGGACTCTATGGATCTTCGGGGCATGTCCTTAGGTTGCTCTGTATAATTAACCTGTTAGCCACGCCTTCTACATAAAGACCATAAAAATTTGCACCAAATGAAAAAAAGGGCCCATATCTCTGGTGGTTAAAAAAAGAAATAAAAAACTTTTGACCTGGTGACAAGTCCCCTTTAAATGTCTCAATTTTTGGTCCTTGGAAGACTGGAGATAGATTGATGGTTTGATAGAGAGGAAAAGGAATGAAAGACTGTAGAGAGATAGAAAGAAGGAAGGAAAGTCATCTTTCCTCTATACTCTCCAAATCACATCTCACCACCTGTGCACTTGATCCCATCCCACCTCATCCCAAACCTCACCACAGTCTTCTTCCCAACCCTAACCCATCTCTTCAACCTATCACTAACAACTGGTGTTTTCCCATCATGCTTCAAACATGCCTCAATCACACCTATCCTCAAAAAGCCCTCTCTGGCTTCTAGCTATTGCCCCATATCACTTCTCCCCTATGCCTCAAAACTACTGGAACAACACGTCCATTTTGAACTGTCCTCCCACCTCTAAGAAAGAAAGAAAGAAAGAAAGAAAGAAAGAGAAAGACGGAAATAAAGAGAGACAGACTGAAAGAGAGAAAGATGGAAAGAGAGAAAGATGGAAAGGGGGAAAGAAAGATGGAAAGAGGAAAAGAAAGAAAGAAAGAAAAAGAAAGAAAGAAAGCAAGAAAGAAAGAAAAAGAGAGAAAGATGGAAAGAGAGAAAGATGGAAAGGGGGAAAGAAAGATGGAAGGAAAGATGGAAAGAGGAAAAGAAAGAAAGAAAGAAAGAAAGAAAGAAAGAAAGAAAGAAAGAAAGAAAGAAAGAAAGAAAAAAAGAAGAAAGAAAAAGAGAGAAAGACAAAAACTGAGAAATAAAGAAAGCAAAAGAGAGAAAGAAATAAAAAGAGAGAAAAAAAGAGAGAAAAAAAAGAAAGAAAGAAAAATAAGGTAAAAAGACTGGATATATAGATAAATATATAATAGATTGATAGATAGATAGATAGATAGATAGATAGATAGATAGATAAATAGATAGATATATAATAGAGATAGGTAATAGATAATAGATAATAGATTATAGATAGATAGATAATAGATAGATATTAGATAGATAATAGATAGATACTGTAGATAATAGATAGATTATAGATGATAGATAGATAGACAATAGATAGATAGTAGATAGATAGATAAATAGATGATAGATGGATAGATAGATAGATGATTGATAGATAGATAGACAGATAGATTGATAGATAGATAAATAGATGATAGATTGATAGATAGATAGACAATAGATAGATATTAGATAGATTATTATTATTATTATTATTGTTTATTTCTATAGCACCATTGATTCCATGGTGCTGTACATGAGAAGTTGTTACATACAAATTACAGGTATCACTTACAGTAAACAAACTAACAATGACAGACTGATACAGAGGGGAGAGGACCCTGCCCTTTCGGGCTTACATTCTACAGGTAATCTATATCTATATATATATATCTATAGATAGATAATAGATAGATAAATAGATAGATAGATAGATAGATAGATAGATAGATAGATAGATAGATAGATAGATAGATAGATAGGAGGGAGAAAGAAAAAGAGAAAGAGAGAAAGAAAAAACGAGAAATTGGAGATAGTTGGGGTTAGACACCAGCCGCTGGATCGTGTAATCCTTCTCTGCACATCACTTATATCCACAATTAAATATCAGAAGTGATGAGCCGGGACTGGAGAGAAAAACAATTTGCTGCGGAATCTTCCTGAGAGCCGCGATTGCTCCTCTTATCTTGAAATGTGATTTTTAATAACGTCTAACGTTCTGTCTTTTTAATCAAAATGACATTTAACAATGAAATTACACACAACTTCGCCCGTTCCCTATGTAATTATTAAGAGACGTTAGTCTATCGGGTGAGTGCCAGTAGAGCGGACCGCCGAACAAAACTAAGCGGTCTCAACCACATGTTGGGGAACACGACAAGACGCCAGGAAGGAAAAAAATAGTGAGAAATTGTAATGCAAAGTATATTAGAGAGTTTTGCAGTTTGTGTTTTTGGTCACATAATTTTCCAGGTAACACATGGCATGGCCATATGTCAAGTATACCGGGGCTACACTGTAATTTCTAGCTGTAGAAATGTTCTTTTCTTCTCCAACAGGCTCTGACTGTCATGACAACTTCTCCTGAAGACTTGTTTCAAAGACATCTTTGTCCCCTTGCCTAAATATAGGCTCCAAACCAGACCCCCTAAACTAATGCAGACCCTTAAAAATACAACCCTTACCCAACCCTCTAAACTAATGACTACAGACCCCAGAAAAGACCACTTAAAGTAGGAAATGCCTCAGACTGGACGATGCTAGACCTGTCGCTCCCAATAGCTTCAGACATCTACCTCAAAGACCATGTTAAAACAGACTTTAGACCAGTCCTCCTAAATTAATACAGCCCTCATAAACACATAATCTAGGCCAACTCCTCATACCAGGAGCCCACTGTTATGTTTTGGTAGCTGAGGAGAGTAAGCAAAAACGGCAATACACCAGAGAGGCCGGAAACTATTGGATTGCAGTAACCTGAACTAACCACACAACTAGAGGTAGCCATGGAGCGTTCCTACGTTGATCCTAGACGCCTTGTCACAGTCTGAGAGATAACTACACCTAAAGGCAGAAAGATGAAAGCTATCTGCCCCGGAGCAGATCCCCAAAGAAAATAGGAAGCCCCCACACATGTAATGGCGGTTAGACAAGAAGAAGTACGGACACAGACAGAAAATAGAATGAGCAAACGCTGGGGCCCAATCTGTCTAGACAGAAAAGTACAGGAAAGGATACTCACTGCAATCCAAAAAAAACCCTAAAAAATACCAACTCTACTGATTGCAAAAACACCTGAGATCACACGACCTCTACCACCTAAATCAGTTCTCTGGTGTAACAAAACTAAGCCGCAGCCACTGAAAAAACAGGAAAAAGCAAATGTACAAACAACAGTGGCTCCAGACAAACTGAGAGGAGCACAAGCCCCCCGGAGGGGACCTGGCTGACCTCCACAGAAGTGCAGGGAACAATGCAAAAAGCAAGCTCAAAAATAAAAGCAGAAAATATCTTATCTGATAGCAGAAGATGCAGGCAAGACTCAGCAAGCTTCCAAATGAACCAGGAACCACAATTGAGACAAGAACAATTGATCACCGGCAACCATCATGGGAGGGAACCTCCCTTATATCAGACCAGTCCGTGATCCCAGATTGCCATTCCTCGCTGAAAGGTTCAGTACTGTCAGTAACCACCAGTAGCCTCTGCTCAGAAACCATTTTTAGCACATTCACAACAGCCCACATTAGGTCCCATGGACTTATCTAACATCTCACTGTCATCCAGATTAAGGACCAGCACTATTATTATCATGTTAACTTATTTGTGAAGGTCCTTCAACAGTAACAAGTCGTCCCCTGTAACACACAGGTAAAATCTTATCTGAGTTCTTCTCTTTCCTTTTCTTCTCCATTTGGCCCTGATCGCAATGACGACTTCTCCCTCCACTATAACACATAAGTAACATCTTATCTGAGTTGTTCTTTTTCCTTTTCTTCTCCATTTGGCCCTGATCCCAATGACAACTTCTCCTGAATACTACAGAGTGTGCAGGGAAGATATCTTTGTCCCCTGACTCTAACAGCCATCCCAAACCTACATAGCACTACCAAACCCTCCAAATTATTTAAGACCCCAAACAAGACCTCTAAGTAAATTAAGACCCCCGGAAACCATAATATTGACTCCCTACCAACCCCCCTATATATAGACCCCAGACTAAACCCCCTAATCTAATACAAACCTCAGAACAGACCCTTAAATAAAGATCCCAGACTAGACCCCCTAGACTAATATTAACCCCACAGAAGCCCACAAGACACCCTGAATACAGAGCCCAGATGAGACCTTAAATAAATTCAGACCCCCAGTCAGACCCCATAAAGTGATACATATGCAAGACCAGATTTGTTAAGTACAGAATTCTGTACAGGCTTCTCTTCTGTGTAGCCCTGCTGTTCTGCCCAGTGGCTTCAGGACCAGCACAGATATGGTCATGTGACCTTAGTTTGTGAAGGTCCACAATAAAAGGTCCTGCACACATTTGGGCAAGAGATCATTTCACCAAACCGTTTTATTGTAAAAAAAAACACAACATTCATTTTGATTCGACTTGATCATCTTTAAAGACTTTTTTATTTATTCATTTAACTCGGGTTAAAAATCGTTTTTGCAATTGGGTTTCATTGAAAATTTCACATTATTTGCCTTCTGTAACCTCAGGGTTTTATTGTCTTATGCCAGATCCGGAATGGGTTAACTGAGAATCTGTCAGTGACTGGAGAATTAGTACCTTTTTTTGTCTGTCTTTTTCTTATTTGCTCTCAAGCTGTTTTATGATTACAGACCACATCAAAGTTGAATGTGCCTGGGAGCAAATAAAAAAAAGTCCATAAAAGCCAAACGGTGCAAAACATTTAATAGAAACCAATAATAAAAATGAATTTTTGTCACAATTACATCCATTTACGTAAAAAAAAAATCATAAAGTGTTATCGAAGGTGGACAACCCCTTTAAGCTCACGCCTATAATTGCCTAATGGATTTTATTGGAAAGTGTCACGCTGTATAGCAGATATATATATATGTGATGACAGTAATCTATATCAAAGGGGCAACATACAATATAACATGCGCATAGATATATGATAACATAGAATTACCTGACAGAAAGTCCAGTGGGTCAATACGGAATCCGTTATACGCTGTCTCCGGCTAGAGGGTGACCGGGGTCTATGCTGACCCTAAACTGGGGTCCTAACTAATCCCTCTACCTGGAGGTACTGTTAAAGGTACAGAGGTCCAGGCCACCAGCGTAAACCCTGTCTCCTATCAATCCCTGCCAACTGTAATCTAGTCCTAAGAAGGACCCTGAATACCACCAAAGGGAATGAACAGGTAACGGTTAATGAACAGAAAGACATACAAGAAAGACAAGAAATAAAGTAAATAAAGTCTTACATACAACACTCACACACAGTAGGAACACCTAAGGTCTCAGAGATAAACTATAAGCTGTAAGAGTAAAAACAACTAAGGAGCTCTTAGCTTAAGTATTCTCAGAACCGATCCAGTCTGCTAGACTACATGAATGCTTTCACCGGCATCTAACAAGCAGACTGGCAGGTATATGAAGGAATCTAATTAGAACATAATCAAAAGCAGCCGGGCGAGGCTGGACCTAGTCTTAGCAAAGAGCTAGGTAAAATTAACTCCCTCATTACCAAACACAAAGAAACAGCAACTCAGCTGTGAGAAGTCAGAGTGTGTAATCGCGACGATCCTTGTGGCGATACACCCATGATACTATATCCACTGGAAACACTGGCCCCCATCCAGCGTCCTATCTGTCCTACCTCTCCGTGCTGCACCTACCTGCTGGCCCTGCCCCAGGCATCTGTCTCCTCGACTTTTCACACCGGCGTTGATTATATTCTTATAAAAGCCGCCAGTTCCAGCGAGTCAGAGTCATCCGTCACACACAGCAAATTCGGCTTTTGAGCTGGAATGTTCCTGTAAATAGAAAACCACTTTCGCTCTCTGCTGTAACACTCTTGACACGTGTTTGCCGCGGACCTGACAGTTTACTGACTCCCCCCCGAGTGGCCCTCATGAAATAAACATGATGCATTTTTAGTCCCCGCTGTTCTGTACACATTAGCGGCTAATACGGAACATTCCGACATACGGGGCGAAACAAGTAATCATAGGGACTCCCCCATACACAGTAGCATGCCATATCCTTATCGTAAGTCAGGAGGCCTTCATATATTAGCATGTCATGTGTGTACTCAGCTCTGTGAGCAGAAAGCAATCATCAGAAAACGACCTGGTTTTAGTGCTCCATGTATTAATTAATTTAATATTAATTACATTTTTTATTACTTTTTTCAAATTTCATTTTAATCAAGTTTCGTTTTTTTTTACATATCATTATCTGTCTATAAAAAAATAAAATAATAAGCTTGCAATTCTCACAACGGCCACTGGGGTTATTTTAGACTCTGACTTCCTGTTGTTTTAGGAAATGCACGTGTAGATTAGCAGCAATGAACAAGCCCCTCCCCTTTCTTTTGTATTGAAGCGTCTAATGAACGTGTGCAAAAGTCATTTTGAAGGGAAGAGGAGATATAGTTATGATTGGTGGTTGCTATGTGATCAGCTCTGTATGTAGGTGTTATCAGTCATGCAGTGAGGGGAGGAGGTGAGCTGTGACATCACCTATTGTGAATGGTGGATCCTGTGTTATCTACTGTATATAGAGGTGTTATCAGTCATTGTACAGGAGGAGGAGGTGAGCTGTGATATCATCTATTGTGAATGGTGGATCCTGTGTTATCTACTGTATATAGAGGTGTTATCAGTCATTGTACAGGAGGAGGAGGTGAGCTGTGACATCACCTATTGTGAATGGTGGATCCTGTGTTATCTACTGTATATAGAGGTGTTATCAGTCATTGTACAGGAGGAGGAGGTGAGCTGTGACATCACCTATTGTGAATGGTGGATCCTGTGTTATCTACTGTATATAGAGGTGTTATCAGTCATTGTACAGGAGGAGGAGGTGAGCTGTGATATCATTTATTGTGAATGGTGGATCCTGTGTTATCTACTGTATATAGAGGTGTTATCAGTCATTGTACAGGAGGAGGAGGAGGAGAGCTGTGACATCACCTATTGTGAATAGTGGATCCTGTGTTATCTACTGTATATAGAGGTGTTATCAGTCATTGTACAGGAGGAGGAGGTGAGCTGTGATATCATCTATTGTGAATGGTGGATCCTGTGTTATCTACTGCATATAGAGGTGTTATCAGTCATTGTACAGGAGGAGGAGGTGAGCTGTGACATCACCTATTGTGAATGGTGGATCCTGTGTTATCTACTGTATATAGAGGTGTTATCAGTCATTGTACAGGAGGAGGAGGTGAGCTGTGATATCACCTATTGTGACTGGTGGATCCTGTGTTATCTACTGTATATAGAGGTGTTATCAGTCGTACAGGAGGAGGAGGAGGTGAGCTGTGACATCATCTATTGTGACTGGTGGATCCTGTGTTATCTACTGTATATAGAGGTGTTATCAGTCATTGTACAGGAGGAGGAGGTGAGCTGTGACACTTCCAATGGCAATTGGTGGACCCTGAGTTATCAGCTGTGTCTAGAGGTGTTATCAGTCATTATATTCTTGGCTCTGATGATAATGAGACTGCTGAAATCTCTTCCTGAAAGAACAGGAAACATGTGTCTAATAAATCCTCTATGGCCAGTAGTTATCTTTGTTTTTTAACAAACAGATCATGATATGGAAAAAACATTGCAAAAATTATAAACATACACGTAACACAAAAAAACAGATTTAAACAATAGGTCATTTAGTGACAATAAATCCCCTTTAAGCAATATTTACATGGGACTGCACACCACCCTGGGGCATTGTCTTGGAAAAAAAAAAAGAGAACAAACAGCAGTTTAGAGGCGGAAGCTTCCGATGTGACCATAATCTCATTTATCAAAGCCGACGTTCAGCGGGGAATTAGCGGAGGCTCATTAATATCAGGCGTAAGTGAATGTGATCGTCGGACACGTTGTCTTGTTACTGGACGGGCTGGACGGACGCCGCACACTGGTGGTGACGGGACGCAGGAGCCGAGGGGGAAACTTCAGCCTTGTTCTTCCTGGAAACTACCAGCCGTGCCGTAATAGAAATACATAGAACAATGCTGACTCCGTATCTGCGGGAGGAGACCTTCACATTGTAATGGAGGGACGTGACATTAGGGTCTTTAAGGGAACCTGTCTCTATAATTTTTAAAGGGATAGTCCATCTATCTACAGTGGGGAAAATAAGTATTTGATACGCTGCCAATTTTGCAAGTTTTCCCACCTATAAAGAATGGAGAGATCTGTAATTTTTATGGTAGGTACACTTCACCTGTGAGAGACAGAATCTAACAATAAAATCCAGAAAATCACATTATAGGATTTTTACATAATTAAATTGCATTTTATTGCATGAAATAAGTATCTGATCACCGACCAACCAGCAAGAATTCTGGCTCTAACAGACCTGTTAGTTTTTCATTAAGAAGCCTCCTACTCACCACTCATCACCTGTATAAAGACACCTGTCCACACACTCAATCACACTCCAACCTCTCCAACATGGCCAAGACCAAAGAGCTGGCTAAGGATACTAGGGACAAAATTGTCTGAGATGGTTTAGTGACTCCTGCATTAAGCAGGGGGTTGGACACGATGACCCTGGAGGTCCCTTCCAACTCTAGCATTCTATCCCCGCTCCATAAACTTGCACACACCCTCGCAGAAATCTCAAACACCTCACTCACTCTCTGGATCTCTTCGCCCTCTTACACACATTAGTTCCTTACATGATGCAGATGCTGCTGCCGATTTATATAATGCCACAATAACAGCTGCAGCTCTCGAATTGGTAGCCCCCCTCACACATACCAAAGCTCGCACACTCAACAGGCAACCCTGGCACACCGGCAGGGGCGTGCTGGCTTATGAAAAGGGCGGTGGATAGTATAGTCATGAGGGCGCCATGCTCCAACCCATTCTCCGCCCCTTCCCCGCCTATTCTCTGCCCCAACCACCGGCTCTTGTGAAGGACATGCACCTCTACAGTATATACACCTCTATATACACCTCACAGCCCCCCCATGCACCTCTATATACATCACAGCCCCCCATGCACCTCTACAGTATATACACCTCACAGACCGTGTATATACTGTAGAGGTGCATGGGGCCGGGGGCTGTGAGGTGTATACACTGTAGAGGTGCATGATGCACCTCTACAGTGTATACTACACCTCACAGCCCCCCATGCACCTCTACAGTATATACACCTCACAGACCCCACCCATGCACTTCTACAGTATTTACATCTCACAGACCCCCATGATGCACCTCTCTATATACATCTCACAGCCCCCCAAGCACCTCTACAGTATATACACTTCAAAGACCCCCACCTCTATAATACACCTGACCTCACACAGACAGCCCCTGACTGTGCTTTACAGGGTTCAGCTCCTCAGAGGTGACTCACAGCCGCCTCGCGCTTCCCGCCCTCACACAGGAGAAGTCTCTCCATGGCAACGGGCACAGCGCAGGAGCCCCGCCCACTCCCGTCATGTGACCCTCGTCACTGCTCCCGCAGCCTCTTCCCCGCCCGCCCTCTCGCCGTCTCGCGTCACCGCAGCCGCAGGTCCTTGTCCTCCGTCCAGGGCCGGCTCCAGGTTTTTATGGGCCCCGGGCGAAAGAGCCTCAGTGGGCCCCTTTAACACAGACCACGATTCATGATGCACAGATACGGCAGAGAAATATGGGTATAGTACAATGCCAAATACTTCACTTCTTCCATTACATGAGTGATATCTATTGTAAATTGTACAATAGCTCAAAAACCGCCAAATCCTCACAGCGCACAGTACAGACCGGACAGTACAGTCCTCCATACAATATTATGGGCACCACAGTCTCCCCCTCATCACCCATATAATACCCCATGCAGGATGTCACCCCCCCATATAATGCTCCATACAGAATACTGGACCCAAAATAATGCTCCATACAGAATACTGGACCCAATATAATGCTCCATACAGGATACTGGTCCCCATATAATGCTCCATACAAAATATGGAGCTCTCCTCTGCGCTGTACTGCGTTCTGCACTGTTACAGCTCAGGAAAGGGCGCTGTGGAGAGACTCCCCATTATCATCATGATTGCCTCCCCATCATCATCAATGCCTGCCCATCATCATCATCATCTTCTCCCCATCATCAATGCCTGCCCATTATCATCAATGCCTGCCCATCATCATCATCTTCTCCCCATCATCAATGCCTGCCCATTATCATCAATGCCTGCCCATTATCATCATCTTCTCCCCATCATCATCAATGCCTCCCCATTATCAGCAATGCCTGCCCATCATCATCTCCTCCCCATCATCATCAATGTCTGCCCATTATCATCAATGCCTGCCCATTATCATCATCTTCTCCCCATCATCATCAATGCCTCCCCATTATCAGCAATGCCTGCCCATCATCATCTCCTCCCCATCATCATCAATGTCTGCCCATCATCATCTTCTCCTCCCCATCATCAATGCCTGCCCATTATCATCATCTTCTCCCCATCATCATCAATGCCTCCCCATTATCAGCAATGCCTGCCCATCATCATCTTCTCCCCATCATCAATGCCTCCCCATTATCAGCAATGCCTGCCCATCATCATCTTCTCCCCATCATCAATGCCTCCCCATTATCAGCAATGCCTGCCCATCATCATCTTCTCCCCATCATCAATGCCTCCCCATTATCAGCAATGCCTGCCCATCATCACACACAGACAGCACACAAGCACTCTCTCACATACATACATACACACACACATACATACACACACAAAGCACCGCACTACATACACACACACAGAGACACACACACAGAGACGTCTTACCTGTTCAGCGTCCCCGCGCTCTGTGCCACAGCCGGCCGCTGAATGATGACGTCATTCAGCGGCCGGCTGTGAGAGGAAGCGCCGGCGCCCCCTGGAGCCCGGAGCTGCGGCAGCGGAGGCACGGGAGAGGTAAGTATTGTTGCCAGCTGCTGCCGGGGCCCTGAGCAGGCGGGGGGGGGCCCAGTGGCGGCGCTGACACCGCTCTCCGCGCGGGGGTGCCAGACTGCGAGTGGGCCCCCCCGCCTGCTCAGGGCCCCGGCACTGACCCGGGTGTGCCGGGTGCTGACGCCGGCCCTGCCTCCGTCCTGCGGCGGATGGAGCGCCCACTCCGGATCGGATTCGGAGGCGCCGGCCGACTCCGAGGGCGCACCGGGACACGTCCCGGTGTCCCGGTGGGCCAGCACGCCCCTGCACACCGGCCTGACTAAAGAATAGAGGCGGGCTTCCAGGGTTGCTGAGCGGAGATGGAAAGATCTCACTCCAATGAACACTTCATCGCATTCAAACAGTCCTTCATTACTGTCAAGTCCACGCTCACTGCAGCAAAACAAACCTACCTCTCATCTCTCATATCCTCCCTGTCTCACAACCCTAAACAGATATTCAACACTTTCAATTGTCTCCTCCGTCCCCAGAACCTCCTCCCTCTCCTCTCCTCTTCTCTCAGCTGAAGACTTCACCTCATTCTTCAAGCAGAAGACCCAAACATTAGAGAAAGCTTTGACCTACCACAGCCCCTGCTCATAACTACTCAGCCATCTTCCTCCAAAACCATCTTCTCCACCATTACAGAAGATCATCTTTCCTCTTTACTCTCCAAATCACATCTCACCACCTGTGCACTTGATCCCATCCCACCTCATCCAAAACCTCACCACAGTCTTCTTCCCAACCCTAACCCATCTCTTCAACCTATCACTAACAACTGGTGTTTTCCCCTCAAGCTTTAAACATGCCTCAATCACACCTATCCTCAAAAAGCCCTCTCTTGACCCAACCTCTGTACCTAGCTATTACCCCATATCACTTCTCCCCTATGCCTCAAAACTACTGGAACAACACGTCCATTTTGAACTGTCCTCCCACCTCTCCTCAAGAAAGATAGAAAGAGAAAGACGGAAAGAAAGAGACAGACTGAAGGAGAGAAAGAGAAAGATGGAAAGAGGGAAAGAAAGATGGAAAGAAAGATGGAAAGAGGAAAAGAAAGTAAGAAAGACGGAAAGAGAGACAGTTGGTAAGACAGTAGGAAATAAAGACAGAAAGAAAGAAGGAAAGAAAGAGCAAGAAAGCGAAAAAAGGAAAGAGAAAGAAAGAGAAAGAAAGAAGGAAAGAAAGAGAGAAAGAAAGAAGGAAAGAAAGAAAGATGGAAAGACATTCACCTTGCGCTGTAGTTTTTGCAGCCATTGTGTAACGCACTGCCTACATATTACCGTGACATCACAGGTCTGATGTTTCCCATCATGTGGATGCGCCACTTACCTGGGTAGAGATGGCACCAGGATGCCCGATGGGGAGAAGACCAGCTAGCGGGGGCAGGGTGACGGGGCAATGTTCTGCTGGAAAACTTGTGACTACCTAAGAAATTGTGTAGACCTCCCCTTCATGGCAGCGGGATTCAATGGTGGGCGAGAAACAGTCCGAGGAACTTGAGAAAGTTCAAGGTGGTGACTTGTCTCCAAATTTCCAGATCTCTCTCCAATCCATGGAGGCCGCGCCGAGCAACGTGCAGGATCTGCTCTCACCCCCTTTATCCCATAATGAATTGTATGCTCCTCGGTGGGTGTTTTGTCGCACTCTTTGTCGCCCTTGGATACGTTTAGTGCTTCTCCAGACACAACCAGAGCCGGCCTAGCAAAGCAGATCTGCCAATTCCGCCTTTCTGTGCTGAGCCCTGCGACAAACTCCTCACAGCTGTCAACCCCAGTGTTTTTCATGAGTCAAGGAAATCCTTGATGGCTGGGTGGCTCGGACGCAGCGATTCTTGCCAACATCCACATGCCAGAGGACATGTTTCAGAATGCCAATTTGAATACACAGGGAACAAAAATCCATTTCCAGCAGAATTCACATGATTAGACACAACTACTAAATTATTGGACAGAGCAAAACACCCAGTCTGGAATTATCATGTTTAGACACAAAATAAAAAAAAAACAAAAAACAGAAACAGCTCCACTATTTCCTGTGGCTGGTTCTGGTACTACAGCTCTGGTCCATTTACTTGAAAAATTCAAATTTTTTCCCTGTTGACAAAGTAATAAAAAAACACAAGAAATAAATGGAGGAAATTAGAATTTCTTAATATATTTGGAAGGTTTAATTTGGAAATTCTCATAATGTAATATAATTTTCTCCAAGGGTAGCGCTAATCTTCATTGGTGAACTGCATCTTAGTAACAGGTGCGGAGTACAGCAAGGGACCCAAAAACATGTACACTTGGACCTCTGATATCTTTATGCCCTACATGGGGAATCATTTAATACTCTACTTTGGGGTCAGGCATATGCCCTGGGTGCTATGTGCCAAGGAGGCACCGAACACCCTCTCTGCCTTAGCCAAGGGTAGTAAGATATAGTGATATGGCAGCAAACTAAGTTTAGGATGTGATAAGATAGGTAATGTAGGGATGTGTAGTTTAGGGCTTAGTACAACCAGGTTGGATAACATAGTTGACTATAGCTTAGGTAGTGACATTAGGGTAAGATAGTGTTAATGTTTGGGACTAGCCCATAGTGGGAGGAATTAGCCATAGGGAAAGGACTGTTTCCTGTATATATGGTGCAGTTTGAGGTGGCTCATGTGTAACCATCCCAATAGCAATTTTAAGATCTAACCACAGGTGCTCAATGGGATTTAGATCTGGACTCATTGCTGGTCACTTTAGACCTCTCCAGCGCTTTGTTTCCATCCATTTCTGCTTCTTGAAGTATGTTTGACGTCATTGTCCTGCTGGAAGACCCATGACCTAGGACTCAAACCAAGGTTTCAGACACTGGGCACTATATTTCCACCCAAAATCCTTTGGTAATCTTCAGATTTCATGATACCTTGCACGCAGTCAAGGCACCCAGTGCCACAGGCAGCGAAACAATCCCAAAACATCTTCGAACCTCCACCATATTTGACTGTAGGTACTGTGTTCTTTTCTTTGTAAGCCTCATACTGTTTTCGGTAAACAGTAGTATGATGTGCTTTACCAAAAAGCTCTGTCTTGGTCTCATTTGTCCACAAGACGCTTTCCCAGAATGATTTTGGTTTACTCATGTACATGTTGGCAAACTGTGCCTCTGTGTCAGGAGTGGGGTCCTCCTGGGTCTCCTGCCATAGCATTTAATTTCAGTCAAATGTGGACGGACAGTTCACGCTGACACTGATGCACCCTGAGCCTGCAGGACAGCTTGAATTTCTTTGGAACTTGATTGGGGCTACATACCCACCATCCGGACTAACCATTGAAACCTTTCATCAATTTTTCGCTGCCATCCACGTCCAGGGAGATTAGCTACAGTGCCTTGGGTTGTAAACTTCTTGATTATGTTGTGCACCGTGGACAAAGTAGCATCAAGATCTCGAGATGGACTTGTAACCTTGAGATTGTTGATATTTTTCATCAATTTTGGTTCTCAAGTCCTCAGACAGTTCTCTTCTCCTCTTTCTGTTCTCCATGCTTAGTGTGGAACACACAGACAGCAATGCAAATTTTGAGTCAACTTCATCCCTTTTTATCTGGTTTCAGATGAGTTTTTCATATTGCCTACAACTGTTACTTGCCACAGGTGAGCTTCAACGAGCATCACATGCTTGAAACAAACACCCGGTCATAAGAGATGCGTGGGAATGACCGCTCACATGTCAAATACCCCAGGGGCGTGGTTTGGCTAACAAAATGGAGGCCAGGTATCTGATTCAGGGTCTGTGGCTGGAGGTGTGGAGACCTCCAGTGTGCTTAAGACACTGACGTGAGCGGGCGTACCCGCGGTGCTATATGGACTGTTTATTTTCACGTTGTGCCGGAAAAGGCTGCTCATTTGTTTTTCTATCCAGAGCAGTTTAATAAACTTGCTTGGACATTTCAGTAATACCGCTTCCTGTCCCTGCCTCAACCGCAGCCGAGTGATTACAGATCCCTACAATGTGTATAACAAAACGTGTACTTGCAATAATTTTCTGGGAGGAATACTTCTTTTTCTGGAACAATTTCAAGGGTGCCAACAATTTTGGCCCTCAAAAAACAAAACACAAAAAAAGACAAAAAAACAAAAAAACCTGACTGGCACATCCAGACTAATGTGAACTAGGTGCAAACCAAGGGGAGCTACCCCCATGTAAAACACACAAGAAAAGGCTGCACTCTATCATACTGAAGCATGACAACATAGAATACATGAAATTTTGAATAGCAATATGGCTTTGGAGTATAAGGAAAAATTTGAGACGCTTAGTATAAACATTTGGCCAAATATTAAAAGCCCACCAACCATCGTCAAGGTGGTCTCAATTCTGGTGAGTCCCTGACCTAATGTGAACATACCTCTATTAGGCTGATATCTGAATTTCTGGGTGAAAGTGGCACCTCTGTCAGTAATGCCTGCATTCATGGGTAAGTAAGTAGGGACCTGCTGTTATTAAAATCACCACCTGGTGGAGGCGGAGTGCTCGGTCAGTAAGCTAACCTTCAAAGACAAAAAAACCTGACTGGCACATCCAGACTAATGTGAACTAGGTGCAAACCAAGGGAAGCTACCCCCATGTAAAACATACAAGAAAAGGCTGCACTTATCATACTGAAGCATGACAACATAGAATGCATGAAATTTTGAATAGCAATGTGACTTTGGAGTATAAGGAAAAATTTGAGACGCTTAGTATAAACATTTGGCCAAATATTAAAAGCCCACCAACCATCGTCAAGGTGGTCTCAATTCTAGTGAGTCCCTGACTTAATTACAGCAGGTCCCTACTTACTTACCCATGAATGCAGGCATTACTGACAGAGGTGCCACTTTCACCAAGAAATTCAGATATCAGTCTAATAGAGGTATGTTCACATTAGGTCAGGGACTCACCAGAATTGAGACCACCTTGACGATGGTTGGTGGGCTTTTAATATTTGGCCAAATGTTTATACTAAGTGTCTTAAATTTTTCCTTATACTCCAAAGCCACATTGCTATTCAAAATTTCATGTATTCTATGTTGTCATGCTTCAGTATGATAGAGTGCAGCCTTTTCTTGTATGTTTTACATGGAGGTAGCTCCCCTTGGTTTGCACCTAGTTCACATTAGTCTGGATGTGCCAGTCAGGTTTTTTTGTCTTTTGAAGGTTAGCTTACTGACCGAGCACTCCGCCCCCACCAGGTGGTGATTTTAATTACAGCAGGTACCTACTTACTTACACATGAATGCAGGCATTACTGACAGAGGAGCCACTTTCACCCAGAAATTCAGATATCAGCCTAATAGAGGTATGTTCACATTAGGTCAGGGACTCACCAGAATTGAGACCACCTTGACGATGGTTGGTGGGCTTTTAATATTTGGCCAAATGTTTATACTAAGCGTCTCAAATTTTTCCTTATACTCCAAAGCCACATTGCTATTCAAAATTTCATGTATTCTATGTTGTCATGCTTCAGTATGATAGAGTGCAGCCTTTTCTTGTATGTTTTACATGGAGGTAGCTCCCCTTGGTTTGCACCTAGTTCACATTAGTCTGGATGTGCCAGTCAGGTTTTTTTGTCTTTTGAAGGTTAGCTTACTGACCGAGCACTCCGCCCCCACCAGGTGGTGATTTTAATTACAGCAGGTACCTACTTACTTACACATGAATGCAGGCATTACTGACAGAGGAGCCACTTTCACCCAGAAATTCAGATATCAGCCTAATAGAGGTATGTTCACATTAGGTCAGGGACTCACCAGAATTGAGACCACCTTGACGATGGTTGGTGGGCTTTTAATATTTGGCCAAATGTTTATACTAAGCGTCTCAAATTTTTCCTTATACTCCAAAGCCACATTGCTATTCAAAATTTCATGTATTCTATGTTGTCATGCTTCAACAATTTTGGCCCTGACTGTATTTGTCTACTATTATGGTTCAGGGTCCATATCTCAATGATGACACATGAGCTCCACCAGTATAAATTTGTCCATGCTGACAGCAGCTTACTGGTACTGTGAGCACAATAAGGCATCATTACTAGGCACAGATTTACAGCGAGTGCAGTAAGGTGACCAGGACAATGGATTGGAAAGGAATGTGACCTGTTTGTGACCTCAGTAAATGGGGGTGCGCAGCACCGAGACTCACAAGTCATAAGGCATCCTCTTAAAATTAAACCATAAAACCATCCGTGAAGCTGTAGAGTGCAGCGCTTATTACACTGGTGCACAGTCCCGTCCAGGGCTACTGCAGACATTTGCCAGCGGTGGCACTCGGATGCCGCTCTCCGGCTGCACAGCACCGCTAGATTTTAATTATAAACATAAAACTCCAGAAAGATTTGATGGTTTTATGTTTCGGCCGTCATTGTGCTAAAATTGCTAACGGTTTGCACAGCCGGGTCTCTGGCGAAACCGCTCATGTCGTGTTCTCCGCTTCTAAAGTATCAGAGATAAGTGAAATCAGAGGGCATTGATTTTCTGCCACTTCACTTGATTTGAAGGCGGCTTTCTCAATAGTTTGTCATAAGATCCTGTAAATTTCTGTCAGGGAGTATTACCAGCTGTGTATAACATGGGCAACGCTGGGTCGGCGCAAGGCCAAAGTGTGTATCTGTCTCTCCAGAGACCCGGGAATCATACTGGCCAACTTTTAGGAGGAAAATGGTGCGTGCTTAATATGCCTTTCTCGTGTAAACCCCACCCATGAGTACAGGTCACGCCCCACTCTTACTAATAATCTATTGGTGACATTAAAGCCCCGCCCCCGAGTAACACCCAGCACTGCCCTTAAAGATGCAGGAATGTTTGTTTTTTACTACACCTTGCTCCTTTTGCACTATGGTTTCAATAAAATCAGATATGCAAGATCTGTTGCAGACAAAATGGGTCCATTAAAGGGTTAATCTCAATAATCTGTGAATAGGACAAATATTACAGTTAGGTATTGCAGCTATTTTTGGGATCCTCATCTATCAGGAGGATAACTGGGAACTCTGGGGATCAGAGAATAGGCGGACACGGACCCAAAGGTGTAACCCTCATCTATCAGGCACTTTTAGCATATCCAATAAATATGCCATAAATGCATGAGATTAAAAGACTTTCTGTAACATTGTCATCTAAGTGATACTACCAATATAATGTCCCACATTGATAGGACATTTATCGTTTGATAAATGGTGCTCTCTCATAAACATAAGGCTCTCCCTTGACTGAGGTAAAGATTGCCATAAGGGTGGTCTCTTGACCTGTTTTCCATAAAGGTGATCTCTTCTCTTGATTACCATAAGGGTGGTGCCTTGACCTGTTTTGCATAAGGTGGCCTCTTGATTATAATAAAGGTGGTGTTATGCACCTGTCCCAGGTCTTGCTTCCCTCACCCCAGTCCGATAGACTCTGTTGAGCTTCACGTTGGGCTTTGCAAATGGTGTGATCCCATGTGAGCATCTAGCTAGGCCTATGTAAGGCCCACCACAACACCCACCTGTGTTTCAGTATTAAGACTTTAGTGTTTTTAGTCTCCGGCTTTCTCTGCACAACTTGCTTTGCTCAGTTGCTGTCTGCAGTCACCTGGATGTTTCCCACTTGTGTGTTTGTGGTCTTCTGGATGTCTCCCACCTGCTAGCAGTTTTCGAACATCCAGCCTGCTTGCCTGTGGTCAGGGTGAACCTGGCCTCTCTGCTGCCTGAGGCGAACTGCAAAATGGCGCCCCCCATTGTAAAATCAGTACAAATAAATCTGGTTTACTCTTACTAGCCTAACGTGACGCACATGTGAAATACATACACTTTTAAATAGGAATATGTTTTAAACATCGATTTTTATATTTGTTAAAGTTCTGTATAAGTAGTACACCTTGTAAACACATGGCTCCACTCCGTAAACCTTGTACACATGCGGCTTTGCACCATACACCTCATACACACGCGGCTCCACTCCGTACACTCCGTACACACACGGCTCAATCACGGAGCCCTGTGTGTACAGAGCTGAGCGGCTCAGCTCCGTACACTTCGTACACACATGGCTCCGTTTCGTACGCCCCGTACACACACAGCACTGCTACATCCACCTTGTACACACACGGCTTCGCTCCTTACACCTCGTACACACGGCTCTGCTCCGTACACCTCGTACACACACGGCTTCGCTCCGTACACCTCGTACACACGGCTCCGCTCCGTACACCTCGTACATACGGCTTTGCTCAGTACACCTCATACACACGGCTCCGCTCCGTACACTTCGTACACACACGGCTCCGCTCCGTACACCTCGTACACACGGCTCCGCTCCGTACACTTCGTACACACACGGCTCCGCTCCCTACACTTTGTACACACACGGCTCCGCTCCGTACACTTTGTACACACACGGCTCCGCTTCGTACACCTCGCACACACACGGCTCCGCTTCGTACACCTCGCACACACACGGCTCCGCTCCGTACACCTCGCACACACACGGCTCCGCTCCGTACACCTCGCACACACGGCTCCACTCCGTACACCTCGTACACACGGCTTTGCTCAGTACACCTCGTACACACGGCTCCGCTCTGTACACTTCGTACACACACGGCTCCGCTCCGTACACCTCGTACACAAGGCTCCGCTCCGTACACTTCGTACACACACGGCTCCGCTCCCTACACTTTGTACACACACGGCTCCGCTCCGTACACTTTGTACACACACGGCTCCGCATCGTACACCTCGCACACACACGGCTCTGCTCCGTACACCTCGCACACACGGCTCCGCTCCGTACACCTCGTACACACGGCTTTGCTCAGTACACCTCGTACACACGGCTCCGCTCTGTACACTTCGTACACACACGGCTCCGCTCCGTACACCTCGTACACACGGCTCCGCTCCGTACACTTCGTACACACACGGCTCCGCTCCCTACACTTTGTACACACACGGCTCCGCTCTGTACACTTTGTACACACACGGCTCCGCTTCGTACACCTCGCACACACACGGCTCCGCTCCGTACACCTCATACACACACAGCTCTGCTACATCCACCATCCACACTGTAAACCCCTCCTGATCCTAAACATAAACTTACCTTCATTCAGCACCATGACAACCAGCACAGCAGAGTCCTGCACACAGGGAGCCTGACCATGTGACCCCTGACTCCTCCCCCTCCTGTGCGCACAGAGGAGGACAGCTAGCAAAGTCATTGCTCTGCTGTAAGAAGCTGAAGTGGAGAGCTGGGAGGGCGAGGAAGGGGTGCATGGGGGGGCGTGGCGGCTTCTCTTACTGCGGGACACATAGCACAGTGCGCAGGAGTGTAAACTGACTGTGTGACTCAGCAGGGATTAAGGAGAGCCGGCACCACACCACGTGTTCTGAGTTCTGCTCTGCCGCCCCCTAGCTTCAGTGAGGAGCCGCCGCCTGAGACAGAAGGCTCAACTCGCCTCATTATAGGTGCACCCCTGCCTGTGGTCTCCTGGACATCTTCCGCCTGCTGGCTTGTAGTCTCCTGGATGTCTCCCACCTGCCAGCGGTATCCAGCATCCCACCTGCTTGCCTGTGGTCTCCTGCATGTCTCTCACCTGCAACCGATTTCTAGCATTCCAGCCGCTTGCCTATGGTTTCCTGAACGTCTACCACCTGCCAGCGGTTTCCAGCATTCCCCGGCTTGCCTGTGGTCTCCTGGACGCCTCCTGCTTGCGGTCTGCTGGATGTCTCTCGTCTGCCTGCCTGTGGTCTCCCGGACGTCTCCCACCTGCCAGTGGTTTCCAGCATCCCACCTGCTTGCCTGTGGTCTCCTCGATGTCTCACGCTTGCCTGCTTGTGGTCTCCTTGACGTCTCCTGCCTGCTTGCCTGTGGACTCCTGAAAATCTCCCACTTTCCAGTGGTTTTGAGCATCCCGCCTGCTTGCCTGTGGTCTCCTGGACATCTCCTGCTTGCTTGCTGATGGTCTCCTTGATGTTTCCCACCTACCAGCGATTTCCAGCAACCCACCTGTTTGCCTATGAGCTCCTGGATGTCTTATACCTGCCAGCAGTTTCTAGCATCCTGCATGCTTGCGTACGGTCTCCTGGACTATGCCATCTGTCTGCGGTCTCCGTCATCCCTCCTGCCTGCAGTTTCCTGGACATCTTCCTCCTGCCTGAGGTTTCCTTGATCTCTCCTTCCAGTCTGCAGTCTCCTGTCTGTTGTTTATTGATTATACAAAATTTGAGGATTTTCTTAAAGTGAACCTGTCACCAGAAATAACACTATTAACCTGAAGATTTGGGGTTAATCTGCAGGCTAATGGCGTTATTAACCTACCCGGCACCCGCACTTAGCCGAACGCTACTGGAAGAAAACAAAGTTTATTCCCTGCTGCAGCATTCCAGTTTCAGTGACAGGGGTGGCGCCTGTACTGGTTTAGCCACAGCTCAGAGTGTACAGAGCAATGGCTGTCACCGTGCTCCCATCTCTGACTGACAATGGTTGGGGCTGGCTGTCAGTCAGTGTTGGAGGTGCAGTTACAACCCCCCCCACTTCTGGTTTTACCGGCACCACCCTTTCTACTAAAACCGGAACCGGAAAATTATGATTTTAAAACAGAAAACACAGTAGTGACAATAAATGGCTTCACCCAACCACTAACCATGAGTGGAGAAAAAGTTTTGGTGTTATCATTCATATTCTCTGAAAAAAGGCCAAGAAAGCAAAATTTCTGCCGGGGTATGTAAACTTTTGAGCACAACGGTACATACAGCCGTATATCACCAAGCACAATGCCGAGAGCCCCTCCTGACGGCATTGTGCCTGCTGTACAGTTTGGTGGAGGAGATTAATGCTATGGACTTTTTTTTTCGATCAATATTGTTTGCTTGTTGTTGCCGTGTTGATTTTTTTTTCATATTTCTACTATTTTTTTTTTCCAATTTTCTCAAATGTTTTATTCTTGACAATACCATATCACTCTGAATAACCGGCATTACGCATTATAGAATAACAAATGGATTGCCGCCACGTATTCGGCCCTGAGATGAGCTAATTTTACCTAATGTTCTATTTTTCATGAATAGGGAGAGATAAGTTCAATGCTTTGTATGCTGTGTACCTGGATGTGTTATTGTGTATCTGCCATCTCAGAACAACATGTTACTTATTCCCGACCCATATATACGGTATATACATGATTCTGCACTAAATATGCACATTAAGGGGGTTCTGATGGTCACAGGAGATCCAACTGCTTGGACCAACAGTGGTAACCAGTAGAGAAAACCAACAGTAGGTTGATAATTTCTCTGCAGCACCCCCACAGGAGAAACTAAGTATTACACAGTTCCTATTGAAAACAATGAACTGCCTTTGTGATGCCGGGGCATTGTCAGGTGATTCATGTTGCCCAAACCGCTGATATATTGAGGTTCAGACCTTCCCATTGGAGGCAAAATTTCTAAGAAGTCATGCCAGGAGGAGAGAAGTCTGCGGGACCCGCCCTGATCACTGGATTGCCCACACAATCTTGGGAGCAGAATCCACATCATATGGAAACCTTCAGATTATAGCTCTCCAAAGCAAAAGTTCTTATTGCCCCCCCCCAAAAAAAATCTATCTATCCCTATTGATGATAGTGTTCTAAGGAGCAATGCTTTTATGGCAATTTTAGAGTATGATGAATCCCCACCATGAATCCTCCCACAGTTTCACCCCACACATATAGTGTAGTACCCCCACTTTGTATGAGGGCCCCCACAGACAACTACTCAGTATGAGGGTCCCTACAGCTACTCAAAAAGTATGGGGACCCCCACAGCCTTCAACTCAGTATGAAGCCCCCCATAGCCCTTTACTTAATATAAGGGACTCCCATACAGAATGAGGTTCCCAATAGCCCCTCACACAGAATGAGGGCCCCAACATAAAATGTGGGCCCTCACAGCACACTACTCAGTATAGGAGCCCCCACAGCCCACCACTCAGTATTATGGGCCCCCCAGTCTCCCACTTAATATTATGGTCCCCTACTCGGCATTATGTCCCCACCAACCCCCACTCAGTATTATGGACTCCATCAATGCGCCATTCATTATTATGGCCCTCATGAAACCACTCACTCAGTATTATTGCCCCCCCACTCAGTATAATTGGCCCCCACAATTATTAACTACTGAATTTTTATCTTTCGTATTGCAACTTACCTTTTTTCCCCCTTTTTTCTATGTGGTAGAACTCGATTACAGGCGAATGTTGTGACTGATATCTTTTTTTTCATTTACAAAATTAGAAGGGTAAATCCTGAAGATGGATTTTTCCTGTTCACGACAATAATGGAGGAAAGTCATTGTATACATGATTAGCTCCGAGCTCAGTCCACCAGGGCGATATTATCAATGGGGGAACAATAGGAACCTTTACAAACAGTTGGCAGCCGGGCGGATTAATATACTCGAGCGACTATAATGAACTTATGCTAAACACGGCGATCGGAGCGTGAGTGGAGTCAGATTAAAAATTTATACCGTAATAAGAATAGATCTGCGTCAGCGTCGACTTTAATTGTAATTTTGAGTGTTTTCCTCAATTCCTGGGATTGTATCAGGAGTAATTCCTCATTTAATGCAACATAAACTTGGACCTTTGGGCGCCGTATTGGAAAAAATGCCCTTAGTTTATCAATTTTTGGTTTTACATAGGACTGCAGGTAAATTTAGGAAACACTGACGACAAATTCAGCACTGCGATATCAAAATATGGGGTTTTTTTTACATTTTTTTTTCTGGCTATGTTGCCGGTTGACCAGTACCTGGATATGATCAGGCTGCTTCTGTGATAGGTGGGTAAAAGCGATGCTTCCAGTAGGGGCACATCTGGGGGGGGAGGCAGGCAGGGCATGTGCCTTCAGCGCAGCTGGTAGGGGGGTGCTGTAAGGCCCCTAATGCTGCGGTTCGAGGTGTTTCCCCAGCGGCTGCATTTTGTCACCCCAGGACTGGGAGTCGGCCATTCTCTGAGCCAACAGTCAAACTGAGGGGGGGAGTGGAAGTGGACACAGTATGGGGAGCAAGGATGGCAAAATAAATTTGAGCACACAGTGTGGGGAGTGAGGGGGGAAATTTGAAGACACAGTATGGGGAGCTAGAGGGAAATGTATGCGGATACAGAATGAGGAGTGAGGGGGCATGAGTGAAGAAACAGTATGGGGAGCGGGGGATATGTCAGGAGACTATTGAGGGAAATAGTGTGTGGAGACAGTATGGGTTGAGAAAAATATGGGGGTTCAGAATAGAGACTGGGTAGTGTGAGGCGGTATGGAGAGGGGGCAGCATAGGGGAATAGTAAGGGGCCACAAGAAGGAGTAGACAGTATGCCAATGGGTTGAAGTGAGATGAAGTAGTAGTATAGAGACTTGGCAGTTTAGGGGGACACTGTGAGAGGACAGTGTGGAGATGGGGCCCAGTATGGAAAAAAGAGAGCAATGTGGAGGGCATATACTACAAGAGGGACACTGCTTGGGTCACATTTTGTGCAGGCAACATAAGGATGAGCAATTATTTATTCAAGGGCACAGCATAGGGCACATATTATAAGTCAGGAGCATTATAATGACACTGCTATTTTTAAGGGTATCATGTGGGGATGTGCTGCACAAGACCAGAGAAGATGGAAGTCTGCAAAGACGAGCCGTGGATGAGAAAAGTCATCATGGCGTCTGGACAAGATGAAGAAAATAAAAAGAAAGACTCCAATGAGAAACAACATCATTTAAAAGGTACTGTGGTTCCTGTATGGTCTGCAGTCTGATGACGACAGATAGCAACAACTCTTAGTGTCTCCTTACCACTGTTAAGGACATACTAGAAGTTGTAAATTTATGTGATACAACTGTATATGGGTCTGACTTGACTTTACAATTGATGTACCCTGTACCGATGGTGCTTCTGGTGATGAATTCATGTACTGGTAGTGGTTCTGGTTATATATTCATGTACTTATTGAGCTTTTGGTGATGTATTCCTGTACTGATGGTGGTCCTGGTGATGCATTATTTTACTGATGATAGTCCTGGTGATGTATTATTGTACTGATGGTGGTTCTTGTGATGTACTGGTGTACTGATGAGGGTTTTGATGCTGTGTTTCTGTACTGATGGGGGTTATACAGATGTAATTCTGTACTGCTGGTGGTTCTGATGATGAATTTCTGTACTGCTAGTGGTTCTGGTGATGTATTTCTGTACTGATGAGGGTTGTGATGCTGTGTTTCTTTACTGATTGGGGTTTTAGTGATGTATTTCTGTACTGCTGGTGGTTCTGGTGATGAATTCTTGTGCTGTTATTGGTTCTGATCCTGTACACAGGAAATAATCCATAATTTATACGATTATGTGATACATGGCTATGTTAATAAAGTGTTGTGCCGTCTGACAAGTTAAGGGTTACAATCTTTTTATTTATGTTAGGAACCTTAAAGGGGCTGTCCACGTTTGTGATGAGTCTACAGTCATTCTATGTGACTGCAGACTTGTGACTTCTCATAGCGCGCACTGCATGCTGTCAGGATTCTCTGGTAGTGGCGGTGAGAGTGGGAGGTCATGAAACCGCAAGTATATGATTTGCATACATGCGATCATGTGCCGACTAGACATGCGTGGCCTCGCTCAATGAAAATTAATGGAGTGAGGCCAGACACGTCTAGTCGGAATGTGGCCAGACGTATACAAATCACATACTCGCGCTGACATGACCGTCCACTGTTGTCACCCGCAAGCGAGAATTCTATAACTGTGCTGTGAGAATTCAGAAGCTTGCAGTCATCTAGAGTGACTGCAGACTTTCATCTTAAACCTGAACAATCCCTTTAATTATAAAATGAAGTCCTGTAGCCAATCCTAACAGCGTGTAATATCCTCACTGTCAGGATTCAGCTCTGCTTGCTGGTTCCAGCAGTGATCACATGGCTGCTTCACTCATATGCGATTTCCATACTTACGGTTATGTGACAACGTGCTTCTCTTGCTGCTTCTCTCATTTTTCACTGGATATTGAGAGAAATAGAAAGAGCAGCTAGTCGGCATGTGACTGTAAGTGTGCAAATCGCATATGAATGATGGGTGACTGCTCAAACCGATTGAGGGGGGCAAACTGAATTTTTGCCCCAAGGTGCCGGAATACCTAGATACACCTCTGCTTCCACTGTTACGTAGGCACAACAGCACCAATTTTATGGCAACCATCTCGAGTGTATGGGGATCTCGCTCTTTACTCTCCTCTAATATATGAAGTCAGAGGAAATAAGGATGGGGTGGTTTTATTCTAATTGCCCAATCTTTTAAGGACAAGCATCTACTAGAGGAGTAATTAATATCAGATCAGAACTGCTTCCAGTCACCTGACAAATTGCTGCTATTCACTTCAATGGAAGCTGAGCTGCAGTACCCATGAGTGGCCACTATACAATGTATGGCGCTGTGGTGTCCTTGCTCTGTTCATTGCGCAGTTTTGGTAGCCGGATATCAATTGATCCTTGTCAGGCCCCCAAAGTGATAGGAGTGATAGGATGGGGCTTCAATATCTTAGCAACGGACAACTCCTTTAAATTTCTAAAAAATTAAAAAATAGAAGGGTAACCAAATGTTCCTGCACCCCCAGTGCAAATGTATATCAGGGTCATGTGTCATTTATAATATTTGGCATATTTTACATGACAGGGGTAACCTATTACATAAGTTTCAATAGATATTTCATTTTGTATAGTTTAGGACATCTGTCTTGCCCCCCGTTATGTAGTAATGTCCCCAATTCCGGGCCCCTTCCAGGTTTATATGTACCCCATCCTTGACTCCTTCCAGGTGTATTTGCCCCCTACCCTGGGTTTCTTCCTAATTTATATGGCCACATCTTGGGTTTGTTCCTGGTATATATGTCCCCATCCTGGGTATGAGGCACATTATACCAAGATGGGTCATATTATACTTGGAAGGAGACCAGGATGGAGAACATTATACCAAGAATAGGACCAGGATGGGAGACATTATACCGGGAAAGGGACCAGGATGGGGGACATTATATCAAGAAGGTGGCTCAGTTGTGAGACATTATCCCAGAAAGGGTCCCAGTATGGGGGACATTATTGCTGAAAGGCCTACTTTATTATGTGTCGTCCTCTGTAGTTATGTATGGGGCGGTCCCATTATTACAAAGGATCATGTCTTGCTATATATAGCACCGTCCCTTACATTGTGCACTCTCAATATTTTTGTTAATCATAATCACAACTCCCTTTCTTTATTACATAGCCCTCTCTTGTTAGATATAAAATGACTGCTGATAGGTCAGCACCTGACCAGAAGGCCTCCTCCATCAGAAAAGAAGCTTTCCAATGCTCCATCAGCCGTCATTGTGTTATATACTCTAACAAGAGAGGACGGTATGTAATATAGAACAGGGCGCTAAAAATAACAAAAATTACGAGAATCCGATATGTAAGGAATGATGCTGTACATAACTAGAGAGGGCAATATGTAATAAGTGGTGGCACTATACATAACAAGTGAGGGCACTGTAATAAGGAACAATGCTGTACATAACAAGAGAGAGCACTATGTTATAAGTGACGGCACTATACTTAACTATTGAGGGCACTGTGTAGTAAGGGTTGATGCTGTACATAACTAGAGAGAACACTATGTAAAAAGTGACAGCACTATACATAACAAGTGAGGGCACTGTGTAGTAAGGGATGATGCTGTGCATAACTAGAGAGAAGACTATGTAATCAGGGATGGCACTATACATAACAAGTGAGGGCATTGTATAGTAAGGGATGATGCTGTACATAACTAGAGAGAACACTATGTAATCAGGGATGGCACTATACATAAAAAGTGAGGGCACTGTGTAGTAAGGGATGATGCTGTACATAACTAGAGAGGGCTCTATGTAATAATGGCACTATACATAACAAGTGAGGGCACTGTAATAAGGAACAATGCTGTACATAACAAGAGAGGGCACTATGTTATAAGTGATGGCACTATAATTAACTATTGAGGGCACTGTGTAGTAAAAGTTGATGCTGTACATAACTAGAGAGGACACTATGTAAAAAGTGACGGCACTATACATAACAAGTGAGGGCACTGTGTAGTAAGGGATGATACTGTACATAACTAGAGAGAACACTGTAATCAGGGATGGCACTATATATAAAAAGTGAGGGCACTGTGCAATAAGGTACAATGCTGTACATAACAAGAGAGGGCACTATGTAATAAGGGTAGGCACTATATATAACAATGACGGGCACTGTGTAGTAAGGAGCAATGCTGTACATAACAAGAGAGGACACTGTATAATAAGGGACGGCAATATACATAATAAAGGAGGCTATGTAATATATATATATATATATATATATATTGGTTGCCATAAAAGAAGGAGGGCCCAAACACATTTCTTGCACAGGGGCTCCAAGCTGTCAAAGTCCGCCCCTGATATATATATATTATTTTTTCTCATTCTACTCTTTTTCTTGCATTTTTGAGCCAATTTTAAAAAATATGTAGTAAAATAAAACAAAACCAAAAAATTTTCTTTGCATTTTTTTTATGCAGCTTTTTGAGCCAAAGTCAGAATATTTTCCATCTTTTATGAATCCACCTCTGGATTTGGCTCAAAATAACTTCAGTAAAAATTACAACCAAACAGTACTGATAGTCCTTGCAACTTGGCTTTTGTTTTCCCCATCTATTTAGATAAATGTTGTATATTTTACATTATATAATTGATTTGTGATTTATTTTTATTAATATTTTTTAAACTTTTAGTTCTTTATGATATATTGAAAGTATTTATTATACTATTGTTTTACTTTATTGTTTCTTTATGCTTTTTATTTATTTTTTTTTCCTGTACAGCTAATTCTTCGGACACTTTCACACGCTGGTATTTTGGTCCGGATTTGTAAGGCATAAAAACAGGAGTGGGTCCAAAATTCCCATTATCTCCTTTTCTCTGTGTACTTTCCTTTCCTGTTTTTTGTTGGCATACAAATTGTAATGCAGGATCCTGCCGGGTGAAAGTGGCCTTAATTTCATCCCTAGATTTGATGGCGTGGGGTACAGAACATCTCTTCCCTGCAGCTTCCATCTAAACGGATGAAATGGGTACGGGCCGAAGCGCGTTAGCTCTTCTGACAATAGGGACGTCCGTGACCCTCTCAGGGGCCAAATTTTTGCAGCCAGAGAGAAAAAGGTTCTCCAGCTTTTCTTCTTGAATCCATTGTGACTGCAGTACATGTCGAAGAGTAGTAATTCTCTCACTGGCGGAGGGGGAGGTGGGATATTGAAGTAGTAGTTACTTGCAGTACGCATGACAGATGGGAGGTCGCTCACAGTGTTTAGCTCCAGAGTGGTCTCTAAGGCATAAGGGGGAGGGGGGCAGCCATCACTGACACTAGATTGTGAATTTTTACTACAAAATTGGGGAAAACAATTTCCCAACAGGCGGCTAAAACTATAGATATACAAGAGAACATGCAAAAAGGTTAAAAAAAAAAAGAAGAAAAATAAATGTCCCAAAAACTAAACCTGTAACTCCATTGCATTTGCGCCTGTTTAATTTTTCATTTTTTCTTTAATACACGCCTAATTCTTCTTTTCATTTGTGCCTTTTCTTAAAGTCTATTTTATGTGTTTTTTTTTCTTTTTTCTTATGTTCGCCACTGTGTCCTGTCGATCATCCCTACAGTCAGCAGATCTCTAGTCTGAATGGCTTATAACAGAGAATAATAGAGTGTCTTCATAGGTTGAACTAAGGATAAAATAGCTGATGACAGGTGACAATGGCTTCAGAGACGCACTTTTTTTTTACCTAAACACAACAGCGGCACAAAGTTCTCTCCTGTCCTGTTTGTTACAATGTATCAGTGCAGAGAAAAGGTGTCAAACTGGAGTCCATACTGTTTAGCTCACAGAGGATTTCCTACGTTGGGTGCAACAGAAGCAAACCCTCAGCTCAGAGAAGTATTGAGTGTCTACAAACGTTTTAGACTGGTCCAATGTTCACAGTCCAGATCGGACATGGGTCTCCGCGAGTGTGCACGATAAGGTGTTATCTGAGCATGCTCGGGTGCTAACCGAGTGTCTTCTGCGTGCTCGAAAATTATGTTCAAGTCCCCGCGCCTGCCTGTCTCATCGCTGTTCGACAACACATGCAGGGATTGCCTTACAAACAGGTGTTGCGGCTGTCGAACAGCCGCGAGACATGCACCGCGAGGACTCAAATATATTTTTCGAGCACGCCGAAGACACTGGGTTAGCACCTGAGCATGCTTACATAACACCTTATCCGAGCACACTCGCTCATCACCAGTGTCCGGTCTTGAACTCAACAGCCTCATTTATGCAGCCAGTCCGGCGTATTACGCAAGTGCCACATCCTACATCATCCATAGATTGCTGCGAATCTTGGGTTGAAGTGCAGGCGTGCGCAAGCGTCCTTTTCTCCACCCTATTAAGTGCCCTAGTAAGCAGAACTGAGCTTCAACAAGATTAGCCACGATCTGTGGATGACGCAGGATGCATCACCCACATAAATTGAGCCAGGGGTATGACAACGGCAGGGATTGAGGCGGCGCCAAGAAAGGAAAAAAGACGCCCCTTGAACCGGACTGTCCCATATACCAGAAGTAAAAAGGTATTTTTTGGCATATGCAGAGGGCGTCAGGTCAATGGATTGTGATAGTAGAGTAGCTAAAAGTGGTGTCTTTAGCTTATATTGGGAAAACCTGGTGACAAGTTCTCTTTAAGGGGGTCCTCTCTTCGCTGGGAATGCCATAAATGCCTGGTGCCACCTCCAAAAACCTCACTCATCTCAAGGAAACATCTGGACGTCTACATTGATTTTTGCCTTCCTTTAGCTACAGTTCTATCAGAATGTACTGATTAGGAGTACAGCTGATGGCAGTGAAAGTGTCAGCAGCATGTGTATCATTCTCTGAGTCTTCTGCTCGTCATATCAATCTCCTGCAGTCTCCTACCCAGGGTTAATAAGACACAGGGGCTGAGCTGACCCAATCACTGCCATCATCTGTACTCCAAATGAGTACGCTCTGATTTCAGTGCAGCTGAAGGCAGGGGAATAGACTGGGGAAAAGTTGGTCCTTTGGATGCCAGTTCAATTTTTATTTTTTAAATGAACGAAGTCAAATTCCCTAATGAAGCGATTTGCAAAGTTTGATAACCTTTTTTATAAAAAAAGAAAACAAAAGATAAATAAAGTTTAGTTAGTCCTTAAAGAATGTGAAACTGTTCCTTTAAATACCCGGCATATCCAGCTAGACACTATTGGTTAGATTTGTAAGCCGGGATGTGACAGTATGAATTAGCTCAATACGTCTTCCAAAGAAATAAAAAAGCACAAATCTTAGGTGGATTAATAATTGAAAGAGAGTTTGGTGCCTGGATTGCTGTAAATATTATCTGTCGCTTTACAGGATTCAAGTCACATCACTCAGGCGTGTCACAAATCTTCTATTATAGTGTTGTGTCTCTTAGCAACATATATTATTTCTTTAAAAAAAAATAAAAAAGTGGATGTACCTGATGTAACACGTCCCGCACCACAGAAGCGAGAAGAAAAGCACCAGGCAGGATTCTTAAAGGATAGAAACCCCTTTAAGAACTGTACAAATTACAGAACGGGTCATTAACTGTAAAAATACCAGTTAAAGAGGGTCTTAAGACCTCCAATAACACCAATGCATAACCTCGAACCAAATGGCTAAAAATGACAACTGTGCCCTTAAAAATATTGTAGATTAAAAATTTGGAAAATTTAAATAAATATGTAAGTAGTTTTTCTTTAATGTGGTGTAAATGCCGCTGTTCTCCTGAATCCGGCGATGTTTTTCTTTTGTTTGTACGCCTTTCCGTTCTTGAGATATGGCCCTCTGTTCTTAATAGCTAACTCTAGTTTTGTTAGCCAAGGGGGCGTGATCCTGATTTAGGCGCCTACAGAGAAGAGATGATGACCACGCCCACTCCGCTAACAAAACTAGATTTGTATACAGGGGGCCGTATCTCAGGATCGGAGAGGCGCAGGAACAAAAGAAAAACATCGCCTGATTCAGGAGAACAGCGGCATTTACACCAGGGGAAAAAAATACATATTTATGGCAAGTGACGGGTCCCCTTAAAGCCTCCTAAACACCACCAAAATGGGGACTGTTGGAAAGTATTAAGTGATTTTTATGGGACCATCTAGCTGCAAAGGTCATGAGCCCATGTGTTATAGTTAGTAATTTGGAATAGGATGAGGCCTAGTATCAAGGGCCAAAAAAACACTTTCATACCTGCCAACTGCCCCAAATTTCCCAGTTTTTTTTCTACATTTGAGGAGACCAAAAGTGAATGTTTTTGGGTTTGTACAAGGGTATTATTGGCAGGGTCTTGGCCTTTGATGTTCTCGGGCAGGACCTATATGTCCCTATTCTGAAATGTTAGTAAATATGCTTTTTAAAGGGATTGTCCACTTTGGACAACACCTTGTCACATGACCTTTCAAGCAGATTTCGAACTGAGGAGGGTCCCACTAAATTAGGACTACCTTATAAAACCAGGTGGATGCCTGACTACAATATAATCATTCTCTCCCAATTTTTCTAAAAGCGGAGGTTCCTATTTGCCATATGAGCATCCTTTGAGGGGTTTTGTCATGCTTCATGGCAAGAGTGGCACACCAAAGATGACTATTTTTTGTCCTCGAAACTTGAGGGACTACAACATAAGTCATGCAGTTCCCATCTTGGGTGATGGGAATGTGAAAACTGTTTTTCGATATCTTATTTCGATCTTGAGATATGATGTCTAGAAATCACAGGCCCAAAGCCTGAGATTCTCGGGACGACACAACCCTTCTGATTTCCGTCACGTCCGGACTCAAATAACCAAATACAACGATATCTACTAATTATCTACCATGTTTAGTATCAGTTACATGTCTACGCTGCAAAATAGATGTATTTGGTGACTTGGATCAATGTATGGTTCCCATCACAACGATGACAGAACTCAGAAGTGTGGTCACCAGAACCTGGCTGCAGGCTTTGGGCCTACAACTTTTACAGATGATATCTCAACACCGAAATTAGATATCAAAACACAGTTTTCACATTTCTAATGTACAGTAAAGGACAATTTATATTTTTAAAACATTTTTATTTCTGGTGGGTCTCTTTGAAGACCTCAATACTTCTTTTTAAGAGCGCTAGGGTTATGGTTTCAACAATGTCAAACATATATATGGCTGCGTTCTTCTACCAACTGCACCATATTGACCCAAAGGTTGTATTTAGTATTGTAGTTCAGGCCTATTGAGGAGCATGGGACCAAATGCAACCTCTGGACAGAGCATGAGCTGGCGAACACCCACCTAAACACGAAGAACATACAAGCAAAATGTAGGAGTTGGCCTGACTGAATGAGAGCCATTGGTCTAAGACACCAGCCTAAACGTTGAGGAACGCTTGAGTCACGACTCTAATAGACTTAAGGCCCCATGTGAGACCCCCTTACGTTTCCCAAATGGATTGTATCAAGTTATCACACTCTCAGACCAACTACTGGGACCATCACTATTTACAAGAATGGGCCCCGTTGGACTGAATCGGCGGGCAAGCCACCACCACTACATTAATTTTCTATAGGACAGTTGGGGAATGTAGATATTAATGTAAATGTCATCAGTGGTTCACAACATTTCGGGACCAAACAATGGGAACAGATGACTGTCTCAGCAGTGCAGCCTCAGGCTTTGGGTCTGTAACTTCAAGGCGTCATAACTCTGCATAGAAAGATGATATCAACAAGCTTGTTTCACATTTATGAAGAACAATAAAAGACCTCTTATAAGAGTACTCTGCTGGATATTATTTCCACTCTATGTACAGTTAGGTCCATAAATATTTGGACAGAGACAACATTTATCTAATTTTGGTTCTAGACATTACCACAATGAATTTTAAACAAAACAATTCAGATGCAGTTGAAGTCCAGACTTTCAGCTTTCATTTGAGGGTATCCACATTAAAATTGGATGAAGGGTTTAGGAGTTTCAGCTCCTTAACATGTGCCACCCTGTTTTTAAAGGGACCAAAAGTAATTGGACAAATGACTCCAAGGCTATTTCATGGACAGGTGTGGGCAATCCCTTTGTTATGTCATTCTCAATTAAGCAGATGAAAGGGCCGGAGTTGATTTGAGGTGTGGTGTTTGCATTTGGAAGGTTTTGCTGTGAAGGAAACATGTGGTCACAGGAGCTCTCCATGCAGGTGAAACAAGCCATCCTTAAGCTGCAAGAACAGAAAAAAACCCATCCAAGAAATTGCTACAACATTAGAAGTGGCAAAATCTACAATTTGGTACATCCTGAGAAAGAAAGAAAGCACTGGTGAACTCATCAATCCAAAAAGACCTGGGAGCCCACGGAAGACAACAGTGGTGGATGATCGCCGCATACTTTCTTTGGTGAAGAAGAACCCGTTCACAACATCAACTGAAGTCCAGAACACTCTCAGTGAAGTAGGTGTATCTGTCTCTAAGTCAACAGTAAAGAGAAGACTCCATGAAAGTAAATACAAAGGGTTCACATCTAGATGCAAACCATTCATCAAATCCAAAAATAGACAGGCCACAGTTAAATTTGCTGAAAAACACCTCCAGAAGCCAGCTCAGTTCTGGAAAAGTATTCTATGGACAGATGAGACAAAGATCAACCTGTACCAGAATGATGGGAAGCCAAAAGTTTGGAGAAGAAAGGGAACGGCACATGATCCAAGGCACACCACATCCTCTGTAAAACATGGTGGAGGCAACGTGATGGCATGGCCATGCATGGCTTTCAATGGCACTGGGTCACTTGTGTTTATTGATGACATAACAGCAGACAAGAGTAGCCGGATGAATTCTGAAGTGTACCGGGATATACTTTCAGCCCAGATTCAGCCAAATGCTGCAAACTTGATTGGACGGCGCTTCATAGTACAGATGGATAATGACCCCAAGCATACAGCCAAAGCTACACAGGAGTTCATGAGTGCAAAAAAGTGGAACATTCTTCAATGGCCAAGTCAATCACCAGATCTTAACCCAATTGAGCATGCATTTCACTTGCTGAAATCCAGACTTAAGAGGGAAAGACCCACAAACAAGCAAGACCTGAAGGCTGCGGCTGTAAAGGCCTGGCAAAGCATTAAGAAGGAGGAAACCCAGCGTTTGGTGATGTCCATGGGTTCCAGACTTAAGGCAGTGATTGCCTCCAAAGGATTCGCCACAAAATATTGAAAATAAAAATATTTTGTTTGGGTTATGTTTATTTGTCCAATTACTTTTGACCTCCTAAAATGTGGAGTGTTTGTAAAGAAATGTGTACAATTCCTACATTTTCTAACACATATTTTTGTTCAACCCTTCAAATTAAACGTTACAATCTGCACTTGAATTCTGTTGTAGAGGTTTCATTTCAAATCCAATGTGGTGGCATGCGGAGCCCAACTCGCGAAAATTGTGTCACTGTCCAAATACTTCTGGCCCTGACTGTATATTCTTTCTGTACTCATCTCCCTGCTCATTTTAACCCTTCCTTCAGTGTGCGTATTACTTTCATACTCTTCCTCTGTACTTTGTGCAGTTCTAGGCAACCACGCCCTAAATAACTCATTTACATGGATGTGGAGTAGTTTGTGGAGTAAGTGACCACCGCATCGCTTATACTTTCCATCTTATCCTATTAGCTCTCCTCCGTCTTAATTTCCTTCCATCAAACTATACACATAAATTCTCCCAGCTTCGGCCTGCTTCTTTATTAATATTCATCTTCACCTAATTTTCTACTCCAGAACTTCTACTTACCTGTCACCAGATCAATAGTGACCAGTTTTAATCCTATTTTATGCTCTCTGCTCTCCTGAGTATTGTGGTTTTTGTTTTTTAAAATTCCGCCATACGGTTGCAGAGATAGAGGCCTTTTTATTCAGTGCTAATTTTAATGGTCTTTGCCAAATGGGGCGTGCTCACAGGGTAATAATGCAGAGCAGCCTAAAGACACGCCCCCGAGGATCTGTGAGCCACAGCGCATTGGTAAAGTCCATAAAAATTCCATCCCCTTACATGTCTGTGACAAGCTGCTCGCTTGCCTTTTGGGCCCTTGTGCAGCTGCACATGTAGCACCGATGGCATGCCTATCCTGAAGACACCAGTATTATAAATGACATGTGGATGATGTGGCCTGTTCCAGACTTTTTCTTGGAGCCGAGGAGCTTTGTTATTTCTCTGCTTTCTCCTCTTTATTCTTTTATATTTTGCTTGATTCATATTCTAAACCTATAGATTTGTTCGCTCTACTCCCACTTTATTTCTTCCAGTTGTCATCTTCCATGCTGACTAAGACCTTACCTACTTCTACTTCTCTCACTTTCATTGCACCCTTCTCCTTCCTCTCTCTTTCCTTCTTTCTTTCTGCAGTCTTTCTGTCATTTAGTTTTGTATCTCCTTTTCTTTGTTTCTTTCCTTCCTTTCTTTCTCACTTTCTTTATCTTTCCTTGTTCTCTTTTCTATCATTTCCATATTTTTCCTTTCTTTCTTACTTTCTCATTCTTTCTCTCTGCCATCTTTCTATCTAGCCTTCTACACTACCTATCTAATTTTGTCTTTCTTTCTTTCTAATTTAATCTCACTTTTTTCTTTTCTTTCTTATTTTTTTGTTATCTATCATTCCCCCTTTTTTCTTTCCTTTCTTTCTTTCTTTCTTTCTTCCTGCCATCTTTCTATCCATCCTTTCTTTTTATCTAATCTCCTCTCCGTTACTTTCTTTAGTTAACATTCCATCCTTTCTTCCGTCCTTTGTTTCTTTCTTTCTTTAACCAGTCTTTCTATCTATCCTTTATTTTTGTCTCTCTCCTTTTCTTTCTTTCCTTCTTTCTTTCTCAATCTCACTTTTTTCCTTTCTTTCTTACTTTTTTTTTGTTATCTATCATTCCTTTTTGTCTTTCCTTTCTTTCTTTCTTTCTTTCTTCCTGCCATCTTTCTATCCATCCTTTCTTTTTATCTAATCTCCTCTCCGTTACTTTCTTTACTTTACATTCCATCCTTTCTTCCTTCCTTTCTTTTTCTTTCTTTATGCAGTCTTTCTGTCTATCCTTTCTTTTGTCTCTCTCCTTTTCTTTCTTTCCTTCTTTCTTTCTTTCTTTCTTTCTTTCTTTCTCAATCTCACTTTTTTCCTTTCTTTCTTACTTTCTTTTGTCATCTATCATTCCCCCATTTTTCTTTCTTTCCCTCTTCCTGCCGTCTTCCTATCTATCCTTTCTTCTAATCTATCCTTCTCTTTCGGTTACTTTCTTCATTCATTATATCCATCCTTTCTTCCTGGCTGCCGTCTATCTACCTATCCTACATTCCTCTCTTCCATCCCTTCTTCCTTCCTTTCCATTTTTCCTTTATTCCCTTCCTCCTTCCTTACACTTTCTTCTATCTATAAATCCATCTTTCTTTCTCTCTTTTCTTCTTCCATCCTTTCTTTGATCAAATGCTCTGAAAGTAAACATTCGCCGTAGTACAATGTCGTGTTCGCTCGCGGCCTCCTCCCCTTTGATGCTCGGAGTACATTGGCTTGCATCACTTTTACTTTCCGGCCTCATCATATTTACTCTCTACCATCTGTCCTCTTGTCTCATACTCCAGTATTCCTATGGTCACATCGAAGAACTTCGTGTATTGACTGCCGCTGCGCCACCTCTTCGCTTTTCCATCGCTAAGGCTCTCCAGCGGCCACTTTGACTTTTCGCCCCCCATTTTGCTTGCCCTTTCCCCACTCGTCCCCTCCTTCTCCCTACCCTTCCCCTTGCTTCTCCCTTCTCCCACATCCCCCTCCCTTTCTCCCCTCTCTCCCCCTTTCTCTTTTTCTCCTCCCTCTCTCACTACTTCTTCCTCCCCTCCCTCCTCTTTCCCTGCCCCCTCCCTCTCTTGTCTTTTGCTAGAGCAAGCAACAAGGATTTGGAAGTAATGCGGTGCTGCTGCGTGGAGATTAGGACGAGACCTGAATATTTATGAGCTGGCTTGGGGGGAAACTGCCTTGCACACTCACAGTGTGTTTACTTGCTTCTTTGTTCCTCCCCATTTCTATCAAACTTGAAACACTTTCTCCTTCCTCCTCCTCCTCTCGTGACATTACTTCTTCTTTTCTTCTTTTTTTTTTTTTTCTTCCTGGAATATACTTTGTTTGCGCAAGGAACCATAGAATCCATATTTTTCCTTACCTCCTTATAAACTACTTGCACGGATGAAGCAAGATCCACAGGTAAATGCGGCGGTTGTTGGGGGTTGTTTTTTCTTTTTCGCTATTTTTTTAGGTTCTTTCCTCTGGTCTCCTATGGTTGGTGCTTTTTGGATCGGTTGTGTTGTGATGGAGTTCAGCTGTGGACTGCAAGGATGACAAACTTTATCAGCTTGGCATCTTTCATGGTGGGATCATCATGGCCATGAACAAGGAGTAGACTCATCTTAGTTCTTATTTTTTGTCCATGGATATTTACGGAAAAGAGGTAGGAGATACTCGTCGAGATCCATCTATCACATCATTAACATCTTTCGACTCTTACCGACGGAGAGAGGGGGGTCGACTCTCATCTCTCTTTCTCTTCGAGCTCTTGTATTTTGACCACCAGAACTCTTGTAGATGGCTGTTGACTACAGTTTTGTCCTCCTGCATGGTATCTCGTCAAGGGTTTGGTGGGTGGTGGAAGAACAAGTTCTCTCTCCAAGAGTCCATCCAAGATGAATTATGACACATGCCTCGATGACACATCGGTAGCATGATGTCGAATCGACTCATTCTCCTACTTTGTCAACACCCATCCAAAGTGTAGGATTCCGGTCGAGCTCCCGTCAAGGTTGTTGAGTTCACCGCGTGCACCATTTTCTTCTCGAACCACACTCACTAGTTACATGGCTTTTCTTTGGCTTTTTTTTTTTTCTAGGCGTCCATCTTGAGTTGGTCGACATGCTTTTAGGCTAGGTGTCAAGTAAAATGGACTTTGATTAGAGGAGGAGTTGGGTGTTCATTTTCATTTATTTCACGAGCGGCTCGGCGGCAGCAGATGGGTGTTAGAAGTCCCCTCTGTTGCAGATTGCTGCGGCAGCCGATCCATTCAGCACTTTTTTTTCCCCTTTCCTCCTCCTCCTCTCTATTTTTCACTGAGAGACACTTTCACTCTCGAAAGTTAACTCTACGATTGCCGGAAGTAAAAACAAGCAAAAGTTTACTACGCGCCTCCTTATAAGTCATTGTAAACAGGTGCCGTTGACTAAGTAAAGTTTCATTCTATAGTCTCTACTTGTATCGTGGCGCGTGGGGTTTCTTAGTGCACATTTTGATGAAATTGTGTGTGAGCCCACCTGCCATGTCATGGCAATCTGTACACTAAGATATTATTTGTATAACAGGAGACATACTTGCATTGCCAGAAGTGTAGTTCTCTCTCCACCCCCCCCCCACCAACCACCACCACCACCACCCCCCAACCTCCTCTTCTAGCCCTCCTCCCTGGTTGTGCTGTGCCGGAAATGGGAGGGGGAGGCAATGTGTGTTGTGTGGTCGTGCGCCTTTCAGCACCATGGACAGATGCCATTGAAAAGCTTTCTTCTTCCCCTCTCAGTGTAGCGAAATGCGCAACCGTAACTTTCACGCCTCGTCTTTCGTAGACGAATGCCCCCCAATGTCTCGCGTGTTTAGGAGGTGGAATGATATTTAACGTTATGTGCCGAATTTTTGCAGCTTTGATATTTCTTTCCACCCCTCCAACCCTCCCCCCCCCCCTGTTCGGAATGGAATCGATCGAGCTCTTCTTTCGGAATGCAGCAGTTTCCAGCACCGAACTTAAAGACAGCTCCTTCTCCTTCCCACCCATCCTAATCCCCCCATCTCTCCATCATCTTCCTGGGGGCCTTCGATTTAAGATTCTTCGCCTACTTCTGCTCGACTTTTGCAAACGTTCAAGGGGGGGAATGTCGGTCAACAGCACTCTCAGTTTGGTAGTGGAAGCTTCCATTTTGTGTGCGGAAAAGGGGTGTTTTTTTTTTTTTTTTAAAACATGGAGAAAAAGTCTGCAGAGTTTCAGATGGGGGATGGGGCCCCATTCATGCTGAACATTACCATTTTGATTGCTTTGATGCCATTTTTGGAGGGGGGAGGGATAAAAATCCAATCCCACCACCACCTTCCATCTCCACCTTCTACTCGCACACAACACACAAAGATGTTTAATCACCGCATGCAATCGGAAATCAGATACTTTTTTTTTTTTTTCTGCTTTCGAAAAGCAAGCTGTTGACTTTGGTCGTTTTCGATGGTGCAGAATTTTTCATTTTTTTTCTCCTCCTTAGCCCTTACCGCAACAATGCAATTCCGGGTCCTCGCTCGCCTGTTTTGATTCTGCTTTACAAAGCACATCTGCAGTCATTTCTCCAGTGCATACTTGCTGTAGATGTTATCATACCCTCCCCCCCAACTTCAGCATCTATCGGCGTTGCACTTTTAGGTTATGATGATCTGCGCTCCTTTATGATGATTGCTTACAAAAACGAGCCTATAATTGTAAAGTTTAATAAAGTTTATAGTCGCGGTTGTACTACATTAGACACAAATGGCGGTATTATTACTACATTCATTTGTAATGCCTCTTTTTTTTTTCTTAAGTTTTTTTTTTTTTTTTTTGCCTTCTAACCTCACATCGCGTCCATCCGCCGCCATTATCTTCCGTAGTTTATGGAAACTGCTTCATAAACTGTACTTTGAGCGAGTGATTTATCGCGACACATTATCATTCAGTTCATCGCTTCGTTTTTTTTTTCATCGCTCTATAAATCTCATTGGCCGAGGTGTAATAATCTGACGCGCGTTGTCATCCCATCCCGCTACTGACTTAATTCTTGTCACACAACATGCAGCCCGGTTAAATATGGAGCTGGTTGATGAAGGGGCTGCAGCGCGGTGGGGGGATTCGGACCACAGCTGCTTGTTTGCTATACATATTGCCTCGCCGATATTACCTTGCCCTTTTGTTTTTTTCCTTTTTTCCACATGTCTTCTTCTTCTTACGCTTCTTTTTTTTTATGCAGTTAGTTGCCGAGGACTGCAGTCGCTTTTTAATGGTGATCGATGAGGATAAAGTTTATAAAACATCTTTATTAGTCAATCCCATGATTCCTCTGCCCGCCTTCCCTCTTTCTAGTGCAAGTTTTCCCTTTACACCCAGGGTTTATTATTGGGCGTTTATTGCCTTTTTCATGCCGTCAGGTGTCTTTCTCTAGTATACGATGGTGATAACTTATTGATCTTTTTCATTTCTACGGTTTACTTTAGTCCTACGTTGGTTTACTATGTGCTTAGAGGGGCTTTTCAGACCCTTAAAATCTGGCTGAGTATCTAAACCATGGGGTACTGTTCAATATTACATAAAGGAAAATCTCCATTTAATCATATAACTTACCATGGATGATGACCTTCTATTGGCATGCACTATACTGCACAGCTCCTATATAATACTGCCAATTGGCGTCAAAAATAGTAACGCAATACAGTACCTAATTATCATTAACCTGTGGCGCCCAAATAACAGGCCATACAGTGTAGAAATACAGTCATAACATGTACAAATGGCCATGCTATGTAGTCTCTAAGTAATAGTATTATACAATGCTCAAATAGTGCCGTAAAGCCAATAAATACATCTACCATACAGCGTTCAGTCTCCAGTATCATACATGACCCAAATAGACATGGCATACAAAGACCAAATGGTGCTACACAGAGTAAAAATACCCATAATATCATAATGACCAGTATTATACAGTGCCACAATAATAAATAGCCCCATACTGTGTCCAATGGCCATACTTTACCACTGTACGCCCAAATAACAGGGACATTCTGAGCTCGAATAATGCTACAAATACCATACGTCGTCTAATTACCAGTATTATACGGCACCACAATAACGGCGCCATGCAGTGCCCAAATAGTGCCGTACATTGTACAAATATACACACCAGGCAGTGTTTAATCACCCGTAATATACACATACGAATGCAAACAGCATAAAAATGTCCAAATAGTACCGTAAGTTCTACAAATACTCGGAACAGTCTCTCTGATTACCAGTTTCATACAGTGCGCTAATAATACTGCCAAACAATGTTTTGTATAAATACTCATACCGGCATCTAATTGCCAGTATTTTACAGCGCCCAAGTAACAGGGACATACTGAGCCCAAATCGTCCTGCACAGAGTACAAATATCCATACTGTACAATGTCTATTCACTTTTATTATACAGTGCCCAAATAATGAAGCCATACAGTGCCTCAGTAGCAGTGCAAAAAGTGTCATAAAGTGTACAGATACTCACACCGGTGTCTAATTACAAGTTATATACAATGCTCCATTAATGATGCCATGCAGCGTTCTATTAGTGCCACAGTACATACAAATACACCAGCATCTAATTACCAATTTTATAAATAGCGGTGCCATACAATGCCTTTATAGTGCTGTACAGTGTACTGATACTCGTACTAGTGTTTAATTACCAGTATTACACTGTGCCCAAGTAACAGTGATATACTGTGTCCAAATAACGCACAATGTAATGCTCAAATAACAATGCCATACAGTGCCCCAATAGCAATGGAATACCCAAATAACAATCCCAAACTGTGCCCAATAGCAATGCCAAACAGTGCTCAAATAACAATGCCATACAGTGCCCCAATAGCAATGGAATACCCAAATAACAATCCCAAACTGTGCCCCAATAGCAATGCCAAACAGTGCTCAAATAACAATGCCATACAGTGCCCCAATAGCAATGGAACACCTAAATAACAATCCCAAACTGTGCCCCAATAGCAATACCAAGTAGTGCCCAAATAAGAATGCCAAACTGTGCACCAATAGCAATTTCAAACAGTGCCCAAATAACAATGCCATACAGTGCGGAAATAACAGTGCTAAAATAACAATGCCATACAGTGCGGAAATAACAGTGCTAAAATAACAATGCCATACAGTGCGGAAATAACAGTGCTAAAATAACAATGCCATACAGTGCCCAAATAACCATGCCATACAGTGCCCCAATAGCAGTGCCAAACAGTGGCCAAATAAGAATGACAAACAGTGCCCAAATAACAATGCCATACAGTGCCGAAATAATAGTGCCCAAATAAAAAGGCCAAACTGTGCCCCAAAGCAATGCCAAACAGTGCCCCAATAACAGTGCCAAAGAGTGTCCCAATAATGCCAAACAATACCCAAATAACAATGCCAATCATCATGCAAATAGTGCCATACAATGTACAAATACCCATACCAGTGTCCGACTACCAGTATCATACCGTGCTGTAATAATTAATGATGTTATACAGCATCACACCATACAGTACATAATTACTACCGCAATACAGTGCAGAAGTAATAGCAATGTACAGAACCTAAATGTGAACACATAATGCCAAAACAACAATACCAATTATCACCCAAATAACAGTACCCAAGCAACAATGCCATAAGAAGTGCATAAATAACGGGGTGCAGGGATCAGTGTGACCGTACCGACCATGCACCCCTATGTAGAGGGAGGATTAGTTTGCAGATGTGAGGTGCCGCAATATTAGTCAATCAGACAATAGATTGTTTTTTCGCTTACTGTCCAGAGCCAAAGAAAATGGCCACTGACGTATGTAATAGGCGACTGATATCCATGTGACCGCTTCTGCCAGTGATTGGCTGCAGCGGTCATGTGAAGGACCAGTAAGATGATCAGTAGAGAAGATACTGCTTTGCAATTGTTGAGTTGCCAAAACCCTACACATCCTACCCAAATCTTCCCTCCAAAGCCCCCACTTACATAATCTTGGAAACTGAGTTGCTACAATAATCTCCCCCCTAAAAATCGATTTTTGGGTTTTTATGGAGTTACCCTTTAAGTCTTTGGAGCTGCTATTTCGCTATTATGTATTGATTCTCTACATGTGGCCATTGCATTATTGCAGTCCCAAATTTGCTAAGATTTTTGCAAAAAATCCTGGTGAATTCTGGGCCGACTTGGACAAAAGGGGCGGAGTTTACATAAACTGTACCCCCAAACTGATTGACGTTCCCTTATAAGGTTAAATTAAGGCTAAGGCGGGACTTAAAGAGTTATTTCCTTCTTCATAAAAGGGACATTGTTGGATAGTGTTTGTAAAATTAAGCAGTTTTGCAATTTACTGTTTCATAAAATTTTCAGCCGTTCTTGAGATATTAACACTTTTCTTTTGTTTACATTTTGTTGTCTTGGAGACCGACCACCGATGCTAGACAGCAGAACATGCCTATTGTGTACCAGCTCTTTTCTATTGAGCATGTAAGCGCTGTTTTCAAGCTGGTCAAGGGCTGACCTCCTAATCCCGACCAGCTTCAGCACAGAGCTCACAAGCTAGACAGCAGCGAGGGTCGGTCTCTTTTTTTTACAAAAAAAAGTGCTAATATCTCAAAAACGGATGAATATTTTAATAAACAGTAAATGGCAAAAGTGCTTATTTTTACAAGCTCTAGCCAACACAACATACATCTATCAAGACGAGAAGTAACCCTTTAAATGTCCATATTCTGCCAACGGCAGTGTTGGTAATTATATATATGTCCAGAGGGAGACACTCAAACCTCGAGGCTCCATTGACTTGACGTGAAGGGGGTTTATATCCTAATCTGGCACCTGATTCCATTATAATGATGGATACAGATTCTTTTAGTTTCCCAAAGCTTTCTAGGTATCAATAAAAATTTTTTTAAACTGCACCTCCTGTGTACCTGGCACATTGGCGGGCATGGTTTTCTAGGGTAGCAGGGTATGTTGAGGCATGGCTGGCCTTGGGGTGGGTTTGAAAAAATATGGATTATTTTTTGAATACTTCCTATATTTTTCATCCTCACTAGCCCTTAGCCAGCTCTGAATGCATCCCAGAACCCAAATTATTCCAGACCCCAGACCAAGCCCCAGAATCCACACCCCGATATTTATGTGCCAGATCCAACTCAAACATTGTGACATCACACCAAATCTCATAATTCAGACCTCATAATTCATGCCCTAGACCAAACCCCAGAAATCAGACCCAGACCAAACCCCAGAAATCAGACCCCAGATCAAATCCCAGAAATCAGACCCCAGACCAAACCCCAGAAATCAGACCCCAGACCAAACCCCAGAAATCAGACCCCAGATCAAACCCCAGAAATCAGACCCCAGTCCAAACCCCAGAAATCAGACCCCAGACCAACCTACAGAAATAAAACCCTAGACCAAACCCCAGAAATCAGACCCCAGATCAAATCGCAGAAATCAGACCCCAGGCCAACCTACAGAAATAAAACCCTAGACCAAACCCCAGAAATCAGACCCCAGATCAAATCCCAGAAATCAGACCCAGATCAAACCCCAGAAATCAGACCCCAGATCAAACCCCAGAAATCAGACCCAGTCCAAACCCCAGAAATCAGACCCCAGACCAACCTACAGAAATAAAACCCTAGACCAAACCCCAGAAATCAGACCCCAGATCAAATCCCAGAAATCAGACCCCAGACCAACCTACAGAAATAAAACCCTAGACCAAACCCCAGAAATCAGACCCCAGACCAAACCCCAGAAATCAGACCCCAGACCAAACCCCAGAAATCAGACCCCAGACCAAACCCCAGAAATCAGACCCCAGACCAAACCCCAGAAATCAGACCCCAGACCAAACCCCAGGAATCAGACCCCAGACCAAACGCCAGAAATCAGACCCCCGTCCAAACCCCAGAAATCAGACCCCAGACCAAACCCCAGAAATCAGACCCCAGACCAAACCCCAGAAATCAGACCCCAGACCAAACCCCAGAAATCAGACCCCAGACCAAACCCCAGGAATCAGACCCCAGACCAAACGCCAGAAATCAGACCCCCGTCCAAACCCCAGAAATCAGACCCCAGACCAAACCCCAGAAATCAGACCCCAGACCAAACCCCAGAAATCAGACCCCCGTCCAAACCCCAGAAATCAGACCCCAGACCAAACCCTAGAAATCAGACCCCGTCCAAACCCCAGAAATCAGACCCCAGACCAAACCCTAGAAATCAGACCCCAGACCAAACCCATAAATCAGACCCCAGACCAAACTCCAGAAATCAGACCCCCGTCCAAACCCAGAAATCAGACCCCAGACCAAACCCTAGAAATCAGACCCCAGACCAAACCCCAGAAATCAGACCCCAGACCAAACCCCAGAAATCAGACCCCAGACCAAACCCCAGAAATCAGACCCCAGACCAAACCCCAGAAATCAGACCCCAGTCCAAACCCCAGAAATCAGACCCCAGACCAAACCCCAGAAATCAGACCCCCGTCCAAACCCAGAAATCAGACCCCAGACCAAACCCTAGAAATCAGACCCCAGACCAAACCCCAGAAATCAGACCCCAGACCAAACCCCATAAATCAGACCCCAGACCAAACTCCAGAAATCAGACCCCCGTCCAAACCCCAGAAATCAGACCCCAGACCAAACCCTAGAAATCAGACCCCAGACCAAACCCCAGAAATCAGACCCCAGACCAAACCCCAGAAATCAGACCCCGTCCAAACCCCAGAAATCAGACCCCAGACAAAACCCCAGAAATCAGACCCCAGACCAAACCCCAGAAATCAGACCCCAGACCAAACCCCAGAAATCAGACCCCAGACCAAACCCCAGAAATCAGACCCCCGTCCAAACCCCAGAAATCAGACCCCAGACCAAACCCTAGAAATCAGACCCCAGACCAAACCCAGAAATCAGACCCCAGACCAAACCCCAGAAATCAGACCCCAGACCAAACCCCAGAAATCAGACCCCAGACCAAACCCCAGAAATCAGACCCCAGTCCAAACCCCAGAAATCAGACCCCAGACAAAACCCCAGAAATCAGACCCCAGACCAAACCCAGAAATCAGACCCCGTCCAAACCCCAGAAATCAGACCCCAGACCAAACCCTAGAAATCAGACCCCAGACCAAACCCCAGAAATCAGACCCCAGACCAAACCCCAGAAATCAGACCCCAGACCAAACCCCAGAAATCAGACCCCAGACCAAACCCCAGAAATCAGACCCCAGTCCAAACCCCAGAAATCAGACCCCAGACAAAACCCCAGAAATCAGACCCCAGTCCAAACCCCAGAAATCAGACCCCAGACCAAACCCCAGAAATCAGACCCCAGACCAAACCCCAGAAATCAGACCCCAGTCCAAACCCCAGAAATCAGACCCCAGACAAAACCCCAGAAATCAGACCCCAGACAAAACCCCAGGAATCAGACCCCAGACCAAACTCCATAATTCGATTTCCAGACTAGATTCTTTCAGTTAAACCCCAGAGCAGCGCCCAATATTTGGTCCTCATTAAATCAATATTCAGACCCCAGATTGCAGCTCCCGGCTCAGGCCAGGCTTCTTTTTGTCCCCCAAAATATTGTGCACATTTACCACTAAATGTGATTAAATATTGCTGCCATACTGTGAACAAGCAACAGCAACAATGCTGTACAATGAATAAATGACCGAGTCATACAGAGCCCAAATAATAGGATAGCTTTGGCAGGATAATACCGCCATATAGTAAACACATACTAGTGCCCCAATACTACTGCTATATGGGAAATATATGCTAAGTTGGGGCACATTTCACTAAATTCAATCACCTTTGGAAATTGTCAATCTTATGATGCCATTGGTAGTCTGCCCCTCGGCCAATATTGAAATTAGCACCATACTGCAGCATTATTTTACATCCTTTGTGCTGCAGTCAACACTTTATAGAAAGCTCATTGGCCTTACCGCAACAAACTTTTATTTCTTCATCTCTTAAAGAGACACTAGCATGACATAGAACAACACATCATCACAAATTACTTGTCAGGTGCCAGATTATTAAATATTCTAGATTATTATTAAATTGGTAGGTAAGCCATATAAAATTTTGCACGAATAAATTTGTTGTAGTACAATTGGTTGTCAGTTTTTCAGGAAATATGCCATTCTTTTCCCTATCAGTAGTTTGCACATTTTTTATCCTGTGTCCCCCTTGGTGTTCCTGGGGCAGGATGTGTACAAAATCAGTATCCTTCTCCCTCTGGTAGCTGACTGTATAGTTCCTTCCTTCAGTCTCCTTCTTCCACTTGCAGCTGACTGTATAGTTTCTTCAGTCTCCTTCTCCCTCTGGCAGCTGACCATATAGTTCCTTCAGCCTCTTTCTCTCTCTGGCAGCTGACCATATAGTTCCTTCAGTCTCCTTCTCCCTCTGGCAGCTGACTATATAGTTCCTTCAGTTTCCTTCTCCCTCTGGCAGCTGACCATATAGTTCCTTCAGTCTCCTTCTCCCTCTGGCAGCTGACCATATAGTTCCTTCAGCCTCCTTCTCTCTCTAGAAGCTGACCATATAGTTCCTTCAGTCTTCTTCTCCCTCTGGCAGCTGACTGTATAGTTCCTTCAGTCTCCTCTCTCTGGCAGCTGACGATATAGTTCCTTCAGCCTCCTTCTCCCTCTGGCAGCTGACCATATAGTTCCTTCAGTCTTCTTCTCCCACTGGCAGCTGACTGTATACTTCCTTCAGTCTCCTTCTCCCTCTGGCAGCTGACCATATAGTTCCTACAGTCTCCTTCTCCCTCTGGCAGCTGACCATATAGTTCCTTCAGTCTCCTTCTCCCACTGGCAGCTGACTGTATAGTTCCTTCAGTCTCCTTCTCCCTCTGGCAGCTGACCATATAGTTCCTTCAGTCTTCTTCTCCCACTGGCAGCTGACTGTATACTTTCTTCAGTCTCCTTCTCCCTCTGGCAGCTGACCATATAGTTTCTTCAGTCTCCTTCTCCCTCTGGCAGCTGACCATATAGTTCCTTCAGTCTCCTTCTCCCACTTGCAGCTGACTGTATAGTTCCTTCAGTCTCCTTCTCCCTCTGGCAGCTGACCATATAGTTCCTTCAGTCTCCTTCTCCCTCTGGCAGCTGACAGTATAGTCCTTTCCTACTTCACCTGCAGAAGGGAATACTGCCATGCTACTAGCATACTAGCATAAGCTCTTCTTTCCTGACAAGCAGGAAGGAATGTATTTCTATGGGCTACTCGGGAGTATACAGAGAACAGACTGTGGAGGGAGTGACTGAGCATGTGTGTCCATCAGCACTCAGCTCAGCAGGTGGACGTGCACGTTGCTGTACATTATGAACACTAGGTGGCACTATACTGTGTAAGGAGAGGCTTTTTTAACAGAATGGAAATGACAAATATTATTATTTGTGGGTTTTTCATCATTATTTACAATGAATATTATTGTTAATACCGGAGCAGCCCCTTTATAACAACAACCATTTGATTGTATCATCGATAGCTAGGGAAATCTAGGGGTCCGGAAAAAGTGCACCATGTGAAGAACATGTCTACAACTGTGAACATTTCATTTTCTTTTTACTGTGAAACAAACAACAAATAGGACAAAATAACTGAAAACTTCAGTGTGCATAACTATTCACCACCTTACAGTCAGTACTTTGTAGAGCTTCCTTTGGCGGCCATAACATTTACACGTTTCCCCTTAAACCACTCGAGTGTTGCTTTAGCAGTATGCTTTGGGTCATTGTCTTGTTGAAAGGTGAACTTCCGTCCTATTCTCAAATCACTGACAGACTGAAACTGGTTTTGTTCAAGAATGTCCCTGTATTTCGCACCATCCATCTTACCCTCAACTCTGACCATTTCGCTTGTCCCTGCTTCCGGAAAACATCCCCACAACATGATGCTGCCACCACCATGTTTCACTGTGGGGATGGTGTTCTTGGGGTAATAAGCTGTGTTTGTTTAGTTCCAGACAGGGTTTACCTTGTTGGCCAAAAAGTTACATTTTGGTCTCATCTGACCACAGCACCTTCCTCCATACATTTGGAATTCTTCCATAAGTCTTTTGACAAATTCAAAACGAGCCTCATAATTTTTGTTTGCAAGTAAGGGTTTTTTTTCTGCCCACTCTTCCATAAAAGCCATCTTTATTGAGTGTATGGATTATTGTGATTGTGTGGACAAATACTCCAATCTCTGCTTGGGAACTTTGCAGCTCCTTCAGGGTTGCCTTTGATCTCTGTGCTGCCTCTCTGATTTATTCCCTCCTTGCCCGGGCTTAGAATTTTGGATGGCGGCCCTCTCTTGGCAGGTTTATTGTGGTACCACTTTCTTTCCATTTGATGATAATGGATGTGATGGTGCTCCAGGGGATCATCAGAGATTGGAATATTTTTCATAACCCAACATTGACTTGTACTTCTCAACAACTTTGTCCCTGACTTGTTTGGAGATCTCCTTGATCTTCATGGTGTTATTTGGAGATCTCCTTGGTCATCATGGTTTTGTTTGGAGATCTCCTTGGTCTTTGTGGTGTTGTTTGAAGATCTCCTTGGTCTTTATGGTGTTGTTTGGAGATCTCCTTGGTCTTCATGGTGTTGCTTGGACATCTTCTTAGTCTTCGTAGTTGCGTTTGGAGATCTCCATGAAGACCAAGGAGATCTCCAAACAACACCATGAAGACCAAGGAGATCTCCAAACGCAACTACGAAGACTAAGAAGATGTCCAAACAACACCATGAAGACCAAGGAGATCTCCAAACAACACCTTAAAGACCAAGGAGATCTTCAAACAACACCACAAAGACCAAGGAGATCTCCAAACAACACCATGAAGACCAAGGAGATCTCCAAACACAACCATGAAGACTAAGTAGATGTCCAAACAACACCATGAAGACCAAGGAGATCTCCAAACGCAACTACGAAGACTGGAGTTTGGAGATCTCCTTGGTCTTCATGGTGTTGTTTGGACATCTTCTTAGTCTTCATGGTTGTGTTTGGAGATCTCCTTGGTCTTCATGGTGTTGTTTGGAGATCTCCTTGGTCTTTGTGGTATTGTTTGGAGATCTCCATGGTCTTCATTGTGGTGTTTGGAGACCTCCTTTGTCTTCATGGTGTCATTTGAAGATCTCCTTGGTCTTCATGGTGTTTGGTCAGTGTTTTCTCTTGCTTCATCGTGTCGCAGCCTCTGTTGGCTTTCAGAAGAAGTTAAAGTGTATATACTGACAAACATGTGACACTTAGATTGCACACAGGTGGACGTCCTTTCCCTAAGCATGTGACTTATGAAGGGAACTGCTTGCACCAGAAACGTTTAGGGGTTTTATAACAAAAGGGGTGAATACTTATGCACGTGCAAATTTTTAGTTATTTGATCTCACAAATTTAATTTATGCTGATATTTTTCTCACTTCTTCACCAACTTAGACTATTTAGTGCTGATGCATCACGCACACAAATCGGATTACAAAAATATTTAATTAAACACAGCCAAGCCAAGGGGGTGAATACTTTTGCAAGCCACTCTATCTATCCATCTATCTATTATGGAATTCTCTCATAATGTAATGGTTGCATACTGGCGCTCTGGACGGATGGATGCGGTTAATAGTGCATGAAGCTGCACCTGGCTGCTGGGGACTCGGGACGCCTCCAGCAAGCAAGGACTGAGAGATGACTTGCACGTCCATGCAACGTGTTGTACTTAGGATCTTTGATCGCTCGGCTCCTGCAGATTAATCATCACACTACGGCACTATTATTACTGCTCATCGATGTCCTCATAGCGATAGATTTTACTATAAACTTACAGAAAAAATACTACAATACTACTGTGTGTAAGCCTGGGGGGGCGCGCAAGAAATGGGTAACGGGTCTTTATAGCAAGACTCCGCCACACTATTTAGAGAGGGTGTGCTTACCTTTGAGATCTATTTTTTTTTAACTTAAATGAGAGTATTTGGAGCTGAAAAACATTTTTGCAATTGGGTTTAATTTCATATTTTCCAATATTTGGCTTTTACAGGCCCTTTGGTTCCCTGCACATTGTACTTTGTTGTGGTCTGTGATCGTAAAACAGCTGAGAGGAGCTCAGAGAAAGACAGATAAGAGTTGCAAGCTCTTTGTCATAATAACAGGCTGACTGACTGATTCTCAGTTAACTCATTCTGCAGCCAGCAATAGACGGTGGAGCACAGACATGATAATAGACAAATGGTGCAAAATTTTTAATGAAACCCAATGGCAAAAATATTTGATTGCCAAAATAAAAGCATTTATATATAAAAAGGAATAAAAATTGGCCCCAAAGGCGGAAACGGAAACCCCCCATTTCAGTGTTCCAAAATGAAAACCTATCTACTAGTTAGGTGATAATTTTTAGATCGGTGTAGGTGCCCCACTACTGAGAGACCTTCAGAAAGAGCGACTTTTGTGTTCTGGTCTCCCGGTTGTGAAGAGTCTATGGCACTGCCGAAGATAGCCAAGCACTGCTCTCCCATAGGAAATGAGTGGCAAGCACATGTGTGATTTTACTCTTCATCCAACTCCTATTGGCTGTGGTTTTGTGGCTATGGAAGGACAGGGGACATATATCCCTGATCCCTCAAGAGTGGGTGTTTTGGTGATGAAACCTATAGAAGTCTAAAAATTATCACCTATCATATATCTCTGATCCCACAGTAGTGAGAGTTTTGGTGATGAAACCTATAGAAGTCTAAAAATTATCACCTATCATATATCTCTGATCCCACAATAGTGAGAGTTTTGGTGATGAAACCTATAGAAGTCTAAAAATTATCACCTATCATATATCCCTGATCCCACAGTAGTGAGAGTTTTGGTGATGAAACCTATAGAAGTCTAAAAATTATCACCTATCATATGTCGCTGATCCCACAATAGTGAGAGTTTTGGTGATGAAACCTATAGAAGTCTAAAAATTATCACCTATCATATATCCCTGATCCCACAAGAGTGAGTGCTTGGTGATGAAACCTATAGAAGTCTAAAAATTATCACCTATCATATGTCGCTGATCCCACAAGAGTGAGAGTTTTGGTGATGAAACCTATAGAAGTCTAAAAATTATCACCCATCTAGTGGGTAGGTGATCATTTTTGTAGAGCGGAATGCCCCTTTAAATTAGTATTCCTATCTTAAATATTTGTGGTATATCCATTGTACCTCCGGAGGCTCCAACTACTTGGAGAACCAGGGTAAAGCGCCAAGCAAGATGCTCTGTAAAAAGTCAAAATGGTTCTGCCGATTAGTGAGCATATATAGGCCATACAATACCATCATATAGTGCCCAAGTAATACTGTATACAGTAGCCATACACAGAACACATCCTAAATGCTCATCAACATCTTGGATAGTAAAATTGAGATGTTTAAGCTCCTCCCCCATGACTGTCCAAACCTGAATGGGAATGCCCTTTTTTGAGTGGAATTTGTTAAACTCGACCCCTTTTAAAAAGAGCATGCCCTACTGGCTGTTAAATTCAGGACTGAATAATTCATGTTAATATTGCCATAAAATACCCACTTAATACCGCTACACTTCTCCCAATTAATACCACCATACACCACATAAAACACATTGATCCTCGAGGGCTCCCTAGTGAGGTCATATGAATTTATGTAGCTTGGTTCTCATCTTAGCATGACTTCCTTCCCCTTCCTCGCTCTTATCTTAGCATTAGCCCGGTGTTTATAATGCCTCCGCTATGAAGATGCTTAGTCTGTTATGACCTACTTCATTATTTCTGATTATGTCTGTGTTTCGCCGTAATACTGCTGATGCCACTTACAGCTAAATACGACCTCTTTAGACCATTGAAATATAATATGCACGTATTCTGCACACTCATCACCTTGGGCCGTGTAATGTATATTCCCTTACTTCTGCCTTGCCAGGTCTAATTCTTCTAAACGACTGCGGCTTACGATGCACATGGTGGCGGTATTATCACAATTAGCGGCTGAAAAAAACAGCAACTCACATTCGGCCTTGTTGATTTCCCACCATGTGTGGAATTTGCTGCCTGGCATTGAGTGTACTCATACTTTGTCCTCTAGTTTGTCCCTTTCTGCCTCAAGTACTGTAAAGAACGTAATTAAAGACAACCTATCAAAAATATGTATTTTTTTTATTTCTTGTTTCAAGCTGCTGTTCTCCTGAATCCGATGATGTTTTTCTTGTCTTCCTGCGCCTCTCCGTTCCTGAGATATCGCGCCTTTTTCCCTGTATATAAATCTAGTCTTTTTAGCCAATTGGGCGAAGTTCTCAACTCTTCCTCATGGGCGTGTAAATGAGGACCGCGCCTAGTTGGCTAAAAACACTGGCTTTATACACAGGGCCATATCTCAGGAACAGAGAGTCGCAGGAATAAAAGAAACATATCACCAGATTCAGAAAACAGGGGCATTTATACTGGGTCTAAAAAGTTACATATTTATGGCAAGTGACATGTTCCCTTTAAGAAAGTGCTTAAAGGTTTATTTCTATCTTACTGATAACTTGGTGGGTCCCAAAATCGGGCTCTGAAATTTGCATATTAAGGGGAGAAATGGACGTACATTCTCACCACTACTCCATTCACACTATTCCATGGCCACATTCTTGGGATTGGTGGGGGTCCAATTTGCGCTAAACCCAATTTTTTTTTTTTTTTTAAACTTTATTAATCTCGTTTTGTAGCACAAAGCTGTCTCACTACACAAAAGACTGCATGGAACGGCTCCTATTCTTATCCGCCTCCTGCCGTACATAAATATGGTCACGTGACTAATTTAATGGCGGAGCGGGCGGTATTTTATCAATGGCAGGTCATACATTAAATCCTTGACTTCAATGAAGAGGAGCGCTCCATAGCATCGCTGCGTAATAGACTCCTCTATAGGAACGGGAATAAAGGATCATCTCAGGACGAGCTCAATTTATTCCAGCAGGAAGCCATCACAAACATACCGCCTGTTACATATTTAGCAGCCAATTAAGTGTATAAAAAAAAAAGTAAGTGAACCCCAGCTTTCTTTCAGAATGAGGATCCCTATATTCTGTCTTGACTTCCCAAATATCTGGCAGCTTTGTCGAACAAATGTCCTTTAATGAACTTCTGTAATAGCTTGTAGCTTAGCAACGCATTTTATTACATTGCAGATCGGATGAAAGTGTTTGCAGATGGAGTTACACATAGTCATTTATTCACCCTCTTTTGTGTTGTTTTTTTTTACACCCCTCCTCTCTGTCCTCCTCTCTTGGCAGAATATACTCTATAGAGACTTGAATTAAAGGAGAGAAGATCTTTCTAATCTTAAAGGGGATCTATCACCAGGTTAAAAATGACTAGTTTTTGCTCTTAATTTATTCTCACTACTCTCCTGAGTATTTTGCTTTTTGTTTTTTTCAAAATTGTCATACGGTTCCAGAGATATAGACTTTTTTATTCAGTTCTATTTTGTAATAGTCTTTACCTAGAGGGGCGTGGCTCACTGGGTAATTATGCAAAGCAGTCTAAAGCCACGCCCCACAGAATCCTCTGTGCCACACCCCCCTTGATAAAGGCTGTAAAAACTTGTACTAAACAAAAAGGCCCATATCTCAGAAACCGTATGGCGGATTTACAAAAGAAAAACACTGGAATACTCAGGGGATCGGCGGGAATGAAATAAGAGCAAAAACTCCCCACTTTTGACCCAGTGGCAGATCCCCTTTAAAAATAGTCTATTCACACCTGAACTTGACCCGATTTCCACATTTTCGATTTCGGCAAAAGTTCATGCCTTACACCCACACACAGGTTATCAGCAGCACTAAAGACCAGATGAAGCCGATGTTTTTATACTGTATGTATTTGAGACTAAGTTGCATAGTAGGAAGGAAAGAAGCTACACTTTGCAGTAATACAGTTGATAAATTGGCACATTACCGGGTAGATGCAGATGAATGTCCAATGATAGGAATTTCACTAGAAAACAACATACGGCATAGTTTCGATAAGTAGATTTACACAGCTCTGCAAGAGTTTGATGATAAAGTCAGCTCTGCTAAATTTGCATTTTTTTTTTTGCTTGCTGGTTCGTTAACAATTGCTCACGTAAAACAGTGGTACGGGAATTGCGGTGTGACTGCTCCATGCCAGGAGATGGCAGGGTTGATCCAGTATTGCAGACATAGGCTGGTAGTATTGTATATATCGTTTTCCGTGCAGGGAGGTGCGGACCGAGCTGTAAGTCTTCACTCCTCTGCTCACTTTCATTCCAGCCTGGGATAAATATCACTGGACGGCGTTGGACAGCGTTGATTTCCTCCTAAATAGGAGGTTTTAGAGAGTCTATAAAGCTTTCCAGGCCGGCCTAACATGCCTGAGTATTAGTATGTTCTGGATTTATCGCCTATCTATCGATCTATCTGGAAAGGGCTAGCGATAGGTTGCATCCTTGTGAAATTTTTCCTTGGTATTTGGGTGGAGAAGGCACGTTCGTGGGCTTGTCTAGGACCACGTCTCACAGCTCTTGATCATCGTGAATAAGCATTAACCTGCAATTAAATCACCTCTGATCAGCAAATATGGGGTCAGCACATCAGGAGTGGTCATAGGTCTTCACTTCATAGGGTGTCCTCGTGACCTATAGGGGGTATCTGAGCTAAGAAACAAGAGCAGATAGCTAGGACCCCATTAATGTTATACCAAATGTCCTATATTGTGCCAAGTACAAAACACAACCCCCAACTTAGTTTGCTTTATAAAGGGGGTGCTTAACGACAACTAGTTGGAACCTCTATGGGCTCCTTATAAATCCCTTGATCTCATGACAAAGGAATTTCACTCAAACCCAAAATCTACTTTTGCTACCACCAGTAACTAAAAAACTGCCTCAATTAATAGTAAAACAAATCAGCATCTGAAGTGTTAAGCAGCAGGAGACTGATTTACAAAAATGCCATGGAGCGGCTCCATTGTTCTTTTTTTTGTTCTTTCTCTCTTTTTCTTTCTCTCTTTGTTCTTTCTCTCTCACTTTCTTTCTTTCCCTCTCTCTCTTTTTCATTCTCTCTTTCTATCTTTCTTGCTCTTTCTTTCGTCTATCTATTTTACCCTTGAAACTCTCTATTGTATTCGAACCAGATGCAGAATAGCTGGCGTTTCCCTGCACTCCTACCTTGCTTTCTCTTCTTTGTCTTGAGCGCAGAAATATGGATGCCAGAAGATATTGTAAGAGGGGCTATCGTGTCCTATCCGGTTTCTTTTTTGAACAGTCCCATTTAAAATCCTAAGAAATAATAGCTGTCAGGTATTATACGATTGTCTCAGTGGCTATACAGTGTGAAGGTTTGTGTGGGGTCCATCATACTGTGCGGAAGGCTAAGTAGGAGCCATTATACTGTTTTTGAGGTCTTGTGGGGGCCATTATACAGTGTGGTGAGGTGTGGGAGCCATTATACTGTATGGAGGCCCATTATACTGCATGGAGGGCTAAGTGGGGGGTTACAGCTGGGGGATCATAATGTGTTGGGGGAATTGAGGTGGGGTACAGTAGGGCTATCATACTGTGCGTGTAGAGGGTACTGTGGAAGATTTCACTGTGGGGGTATCATACAGTGTTTGTGCCGCACTTTTGTTGGCATCATACTTTATATGGGCAATGAAAGGGGAATCTAGGGTTTCAGTAGGAGGAAAATTTTCAAGGGAGGGCAATTTGAACTTCTGCTATGGGGCACCATGATTTCTAAGTATACTCCAGGATGGTCCTAAGGAGAGGCTGGCAAACACTCTACTAGATGGACCTTGGCCCCCAATTATCTAACTCTACGGAAATCCACAGTAAATTCTACTCATCCCATACAGCTCTAGTTTTATGATGGGAGTTGGTAACTTTTGGTTGTTGGGTATCATAAATAGTTGTATTATATTTGGGAAAACCTGGTTACAGCCCTTGTTGCCACAGTTTGGTATTTTCTCGAGTAATTCAGATTAATTTCTGCTGCATAAGTACACAAATTCCAAGATGTACTCTTTATACTACATTTATGCCATTTTATTCTAATTTTCCACCTGTTCCCCTGCCCTCATCTATCTTGACTTGATCTCATGCTTCTGCCTCTTGTCCAGGGGTCAAAGTTGACATAAATCAATCTCCTGCTCAACATTTCAGACATTATTTTTACTATTACTGGACTTTATTAAACTAGTGATTGTGGAAGTTTTGGCTATTTTTGGTTAATGGAGGTAGGAAATGTAGTTATGATGGGGTCAGATTAGATTTTGGGTTTGCTGAAGTTCGTTTGTTGTGAGATAAAGGGACGTCTTGGAGCCCATGGAGGTTCCAAGCAGTTGGAGATAAGGACCTCCTTTATAAAACAAGTTAAGTGGGGGTTGTCTGTACTGTACTTGGACATTTGGCATAACATCAAAGGGGGATCCTGTCTATGTGTTCTTCTTTATCAACCCCAATAGGCCAAGAGGATACCCCATAGAGAGGTCACCTGTGAAAACTCCTGACCCACATACTTGCCGATTGGAGGTAATTTAATTGCCTGTTTGCATTGACTCCATGATTATTGTGAAGCAAAGATTGCTAGGAATGCATGATGATCCTACAGGGTAAATGCACCTATAAGATCCAGAATTGTGAGACATGGCAATAGACAAGCCCAAAACATACATTCTCCCCGCAAATGCTCAAAAAGCCATTGCAAGTCCTCTCCAAATAGAGAAGAGCCCTACAAACCTTCCCCCACCATTGGATCTTGAAGGCTCTGCAGAGTTCAATAGTCGTCATAGTTTAGGATCTTGATACCAAATTGTACTTGGGTTGCCACGTCGGTATCCTCCAGGAGCCAAAGTTGTGTGTTTTGGCTTTCTTTAGAAGTGAGAGCTTTGATTGCAGAGGGATTGAGGAATGTTATGATCATATACAAACCCCTAGACCTTGAAGAAGTGCTTCCCCAAAAAAATCCTTGTGACAAACTAATGTGCAAAACAAGGAATTAAACAATCGGAGATGCACAACATTTCATGATGGTGTGAACGTGGGGCCAGAACTATGAGGGTTCCTTAGCATTTTTCCTGGTTGGAAGCCCAGTCATTCAGAGGGGTGTGTTCAAAAGTGAGGTACGTATTAATGTGCTGTTAATCCTAGTAATTTAAGGCACTGCATGGTCACGATTCCTCTGCACCTCATTTCTTGGATCTAGAGGATTGAGTCACTCATAGACAGCCATTGGGCTAACCTTCACACACCCAAAACTAAACCTCCATGTATAATACAATTGTCCATTACCAATTGCCCGGTTCTGACCACTGATAAAAACAGATATTAGATCTTAGTCAAAGCACATAGTCTTCTTCATGAAGTTGGCTGATAGAGTGGGCTAGTTTTGGGAGTTTTAAATGAAACATGACCTGTACATTGTCTTACTATTACTGGCTCCATACAGTAGACTATTACAGCTTAAAAATGATTGGACACTAGTCTACCTTGTAAGTTCTTTCACGCCATCATATTCGAAGAGAGAAATGACAGAGGTTAGGTCAGTAGGTAGATATCATCTATGTAGCGTGGACGTGAGGACCCTTGGGTTCATCAAAGGACATGATTTGAGGTCCTCCGTACTAAACAAATCAAGTCTATCCAAATCTAATAAAATCGATAAGGCCTAAAAGATTTTCTAAGAAAAATCTTGGAAAAAACTTTTGGATGTTGTAATCTCAATAGTACAGCTTAAAAATAGTTTGGACCCTGTCTTGTCCTACCTTGATGGTAATGGTCTTGCATTGTAAATTCTTTCATGCCATCTTGTTCGAAAGAGAGAAATGACAGAGATTAGGTAATTCGGTGGACATCTATGTAGTGTTGACGTGAAGGTCCTTGAGTCAAAAGAGGACATGATTTGAAGTCAGCCTTGCTAAACAAACCAAATGTATACAAATCCCATAAAATCAATAAGGACTACAAGATTTTCTATGAAAAATCTTGAAAATTTTAAAATAAATACCTTTGGATGCAGAGAACTCCAGAGAGAAGACCAGTACATCTTAAAGAATCGTTTGGATACTGCCTTCTTGACCAAACTTGATGGTAATGGTCTTGCTTTGTAATTTCTTTCATACCATCTTGTTCGAAGCGAGGTTAGGTCAGTAGGTAGAGATCATCTATGTAGCGTTGACATGAAGACCCTTGGTTCCACCAGAAGACATGATTTGAGGGCCTCCCTGCTAAACAAATCAAATGTATACAAAGCCCATAAAAATCAACAAGAACAGTAGCAATGAAAAAAAAAATCTAGAACTATGGTAACATTTGTTTTTCCAAGCTAAATATAGCCGAGCAGGTTGAGTATTTTCTGAGATGGCTTACACTTTTTTTTCCACTGCCGGAATGAATTGATTCTGTGTTCTCTCCAGGGAGATCTATAGTAACATAGGATATGTTTCCATTCATTCTAAGTGTTATATAAAACTGCCTTCAAGAGCACATTTTTTTCCAAGGCCTCATGTAGCTAGCTTGATCATAGCAATATCTGGTCTGAAGGAGTAAATACTTTTTAGAGATTTTACTTTAAAGAATGAAGACAATGGAGGTTCACGTAGAGAAGACGCTCTCACCGTGACATCAGCAACGTCTGAGATTTACTACAGTGCCATGGATCAGGTCTCAAGATTGGTCTCTTGTGACCTTGTATGTTGAGCGTCAGGTGCTTCCCTACTTTCTACCAATCACAGCTGATCATCTGATATCTCCTTACCTCCTAAATGATTCCTGTTACTTTGATTTCCAGCACATTCACAGTAAGGAGATCTCTTGACATGATCAGAAGATCCAACCAGTGATGGTTCAAGATCTCAAACCCTTGTTCTCCTTTATGGACAATCCCTACTTTGTTAGATGGTGCCCTTGATCACAAAGTGCTTCCCTCTGTAGGAACTTCAAACTATCAGATGAAATCTTTGGGGAAATACTGCCATAAATGTTCAGTTTCCCTGCAGCACCCCCACAGGTGAAATGGAGCATTACCAATATTTATTGAAAATAATGAGTTGTCTATGTGATACAAGACAAGACAGGTCCACCCAAGTGAGAGATGCTCTTGACAACTAAAAGATGAGGACTTTGAACAGTGGACTTCCTTCAATGAAAAAAAGTTTTCAGAGATCCTAAAAAGTTTGGATATAGTAGTTAATAGTTTGAAATAAGAAAAAAAAAATCTATTGAGGATGACTAAACTACATTTGACTACTTCAGCACTGTGGGTAGGGGTTTACGTAGAGTAGAGAGAGACCATCACATAAGTCAAAATATCCCTCAATCTAGGAAGGACAGTGTTTCTCTTGGTGTCTCTTCATTGTGTGTTGTAGAGAAGGTCCACTGAGCAATCTTTCTCCAAACTGTTATTGTTGTGGTGCCACCCAATGATAAAAGAGAGGGGACTAGATTAAAAGGGTTGTCCAAGCTAGGGGTTCAAGTCTGAAGTCACTCTATGTGATATCAAACTTGTGAATCCTTACAGCGTCCTGAGTGCGCACTATCTGGATTCTCGGGTGCAGGCGGGAGCGTGACTGTTTAGTATACAATGTTGTCGTGTGTCGGGTAAATGTGCATGGCCTTGTTCAACTCGTGGATGTGTCTGGTCAGAATGTGGCTGGAAATATGCAAATTGGATACTTGCGATCACATGACCGCCTAGTCATGTCACCAGAGAATCCTGACTGTGTACACTGTGCACGCTATGATTATTCACAAGTCTGCACTTTACTTAAGTCCCAAACATGGACAATCCTTTTTAGTTGGGGCCATTACTACCCATGGGTCTTCACCTCTGTGCTACCATTTACTTTACCTTAAAATTACTGAGTAGATGGAAAACAGCTTCATAGATGAGTCAACAATATGTATAAATATGGATCTAGCACCAAAAGTATTGGCATGTCATGTTTGAAACCTTCAGAGGCCATAACTAATTAGTATCTAAGCCGCTCGGCACTGATCTCAGGAGATGTGACGGACGGTATCTCAGGGAGATAGATTACGGAATAGACGGTCTTTTGTCACCTGTGTTTAGGACATTGTTTTCTAGAATCATTGACATCTTGTGAAAACAAAAGCAGCAACTCTCATTGTGCCGCTCTGCAATGAAGGCACTCGATAAAAGAAGACAATACTCATTTGCAGGATTTTGTCGACATGTAGTTATAGTAACTTCCAGATCTTTCTTCTTAGACAATAATGAAAATTGTTATTAAAGGAGATGTTCAACTTTTAGGCCTAGACTTTGGCCCAAGCTCAGGAGAACTTGAAGCCTCCAGAATGGACCAAGTGGATTTAACCTTTCCATACCAATATTGATACCATAAGTGAGTTGGTGTCACTCTCCTGACCTCCTGGCATCCCAACATACTACTTTCGCTTGCTCGAATTTTGGGAAATCTGTCTCATCATGTATGGCAAATTGTTGACTGCAAACTAATGATGACATAATGGAAGAAACTCGGATCTTGAAAAGTTTTTTTCCGTTGTACTTGTATATTTTATGGCTCACTACGACAAGCGAGAGATGCCATTCTTCTCATGAAAATTTGGTTAAAATTTGAAGCAAATTTTGATCTAAACTTCAGGAGGACAACAAGATAGTTATAAGCCTGGGGGTACTGCTTCTTATTATGGAGACCACAAACTGACGTAGGCAGTCAATGCTCCCAGGGGAAAGAAAAAAGTTCTAAAAATTGGTTCTCAGTCAGAAAAAAAAAGAATGCTGCTCCTGTAAGTGTTTGACCCTTTAAAGCGGTTGCCCATGGGATTGGTGAGAACTTCTAAGGATCTAAGTGTTGGGTCCATGGCTGATCCCAATGAAAGGGCTTTGGCTATGCTCTATACTTAACAACTCTGACATTCTAACGGCGGCATTTTTGAGCCCCATTCTCGGGAGCAGTGAGGTTCCCAGTCCTTGGAACTTAATCCTGTGGATAGATTAGAACTTGCCCAGTTGGGACCTCCCTTGAAGAACAACATGGCTATAGATATCAGCCAAACCAGAGTATTTTCCAAAAGAAAAACACTAAGAAACAGCTGTGTGACGATGAACATTTCCTTCTATTGGTTTGGCTTCTATCCCATATTTATAAAATTATAGAATTTTGAGTCAAAATTCCTTAGTTGCCCAAACGACAGGATGCCCTACCACCCCACCCATTGTTGCCTTCACCCATCGTTGTGTTGCCTTGTGGCAGATGGAAAGTGGCAACTGTCCTAAGCACTGATTCCAATTTTTTGTTGTCGAGTGGTCAAACTACAAAAATATCAATATGTAATTTTACTTTTTTCACTTATTTAGTTTTCTATTATTTTTCCAGTACGATAATTGCGTCTTGTATGTTTCTACGAGAGGCTATTGATCATACAGATTTAGGATTGAAGTATCTGCTTTATTAGGGCAATTTACTGGTGCACTTTAAAGTTATCCGGTCAGTTCTGGTGATGTTCTGGTTCACATTGTGTCGCCTTGTGTTTTATGCTTTGTGTTTGATTGTTTTTTTTGTTGTTGTTCTGTTAATTACATGCTCACACAAGCAAAGGGATTGTGTGATTTCTTCCATATGCATCTCAAGTACCAATTTATAGCCAGATAAATCCCTTCTATTCTGCCTGAGCCTACGGGCGCACTTGATTCGGAGGAATAATAATGGTCGCATCAAACACGTTATTGAAGGGATTTGCTAAAGTTGACCACAGATTTTGGATTTTAGCGGATCCGATCACATGCTGTCTATCAATGTTATATACTAAGTAGTAATGTTTATGTTCCACTCTTGGCCCCATTAAGGAGTGCATGTAATTATGCATGGGAATGCCCCCAAAAATGAACAGAACCACCCACCTTGGTCCAGGGCTTATAGAAATCAATGGAGAGAGTCACGCATGCGCAAGTCACACATGCGCAGTCTCCACCCCATTCCTGATGACATGACATAGGACCACCATTCTCAAGAGAGGTGCAGGTCCTAAATGTTAGCATGTATCTATATCATATCCTGTGCTGTGAATCATATAGGACCTCCTGTTCTGAAAGGTTAGGAGTGTGGAGGTGTCAGGAAGCTGCTGTAAAGCACCTCATTTTTATCGTTACTTGTACGCCATGATAGTCTTTCTATGTACGACTGCATTACTAGACATGTTTGAAGAACAGGGTGCGTTTTCCCAGAGCTTCGAATACATGTGGTAAAATCTGGTGGACGGAGGAGATGACAGTGAATAAAATTATTACTAAGTAAAGCAAAAAAAATTCTATATTATTTTTTCTCTCTGTTAGGGTTAAAGAGACATTAGTAATTTCTCACAATTCCTGAATTACAAGTTAGAGCCTGGAAAAATTGTAGTCGACCGGTGTGTAATCAGGCGTAGAGCTCTCCTGCTGTTGTGTAAAATGTGCCCATCGCTGGGTAATGATCAAAAAATACATCTCCTTACTCGTACAAAAAAAAAAAAAAAAAACAATAAAAAAAACTACTGTTGCCCAATCAGACTGGAGTAATGTAGGCTTACAGATGTTTCAAGTATTATTATTTTTTCTAACAATTATTTAGTAATTTGTGAGACTAATGGTGCACATACAGCTACAGTAAGTTTATTATGAGTGCAACTAAAAAGATGAAAAACAGAAAACAAAATAATAGCAAAGAAACATATAGCTTGTTAAAACTATTCTAAAATGAAAAGAAAATTTATGAAATTTGAATACTTGGATGAAAAAGATTTTTTATTGTCTATATTGCTTAACTGTTCACAATAACATGTCCAAACAATGCCCAAACTTTTACATGCCACTGTACATCTGTGTGTATATATGTGTGTATTTATTTGTGCATGTATATTTATATGTGTGTGTGTGTCTGTATGTGTATGTGTATAAATGTGTGTGTATCAGTGGCGTAAATAGAGTCAGATGGGCCCTGGTGCAAAATTAGGACCTGGGACCCCCTGCACAATGGTCAAATGTATAGGCTCTTGTAGCATTCAAAATCCTATAAAGAAATGTGTCTGCCCTCCCCCACGATTATGTAATAATTTCCCCCCATCCTGTGCCACTTCCTGGTAAATATGTCCCTCATCCTGAGCCCCTTTCTGGTATAGATGTCCCCCATCCTGGGCTCCTTCCTGGTATATATGTCCCTCATCCTGGGCCCCTTCCTGGTATATATGTCCCCCATCCTGGGCCCCTTCCTGGTATATATGTCCACCATCCTAGGCCCCTTCCTGGTATATTTGTCCCTCATCCTGGACCCCTTCCTGGTATATATGTCCCTCATCCTTGGCCCCTTCCTGGTATATATGAACCCCTATCCCAGGCCCCTTCCTGGTATACATGTCCTCCATCCTGGGCTCCTTTCTGGTATATACGTCTCCCATCCTGGTATATATGTCCCTCATCCTGGTATATATGTTCCTCATCCTGGGCCCCTTACTAGTATATATTAACACCCATCCTGGGCCTCTTCCTGGTATACATGTCCCTCATCCTGGGCCTATTTCTGGTATATATGTCCTCTATCTTGGTAAACATGTCCCCATTCCTGGTATACTTGTCTCCTATTCTGGTATATATGTCCCCATCCTGGGCCCCTTCCAGGTATTTATGTACCCCCATCATGGGTTCCTTCCTGGTTTATATATCCTTCATCCTGGCATACATGTCCCCCATCCTGGTATGCATGTCCCCCATCCTGGGCCTCTTCCTGGTTTACATGTCCCCCATCCTGGTATACAAGTCCCCCATCCTGGGCCTCTTCCTGGTGTACATGTCCCCCATCTTGGGCCCTTTCCTTGTATACATGACCCCCCATCCTGGGCCCCTTTCTGGTATACATGTCCCCCATCCTGGGCCCCTTCCTGGTATACATGTCCCCCATCCTGGTATACAAGTCCCCCATCCTGGACCCCTTCCTGGTATACATGACCCCCCATGCTGGGCCCCTTCCTGGTATACATGTCCCCCATCCTGGGCTCCATCCTGGTACATATCCCCCATCTTGGGCCGCTTCCAAGTATACATGTCCCCCATCCTGGTATACATGTCCCCCATCCTGGGCCCCTTCCTGGTATACATGTCCCCCATCCTGGTATACATGTCCCACATCCTGGGCCCCTTCCTGGTACATATGTCCCCCATCCTAGGCCCCTTCCAGGTATACATGTCCCCCATCCAGGTATATATGTCCCCCATCCTAGGCCCTTTCCTGGTATACATGTCCCCCAGCCTGGTATATATGTCCCTCATCCTGGTATATGTCCCTGTTTTGTCCCTTAATTAAAATAAAAAAAAATTCTACTCAGCTTCTTCCAATCCCGACGGATCCCGCAGCGCATTGTTTTGCAGCCGGAGCAGAGGCCAGCAACAGACACTGGCGTGCCTGCTCTGTTGACACATGACGTCACTGCCATGCGACATGCGACACGCTGACGTCAGTTGTTGGCCCCTGATTGGCCAAGGATGCACATCCAGCTGAACTAGGCGCTGGTGTCAGCAGGCTCCCCTTATGCACGGGCCCAATCGTGGTCGAACCCTCTGCGACTGCGGTCAATGGGGCGTTGACCGCAGTCACAGAGGGTGCGACCACGATTGGGCCCATGCATAAGGGGAGCCCGCTGACACCAGCGCCTAGTTCAGCTGGATGTGCATCCTTGGCCAATAATGTATATACCACACACACACATATAATATATATACACCAGGGACTGGTGTATATATATATGTATATATATATGTGTGTGTGTGTATATACAGTATATGAATATATATTTATGTGTGTGTCATTATAAATGGGTGTGTCTGTATGTATGTACAGTGCCTACAAGTAGTATTCAACCCCCTGCAGATTTAGCTGGTTGACACATGCGGAATTAACTTGGCATTGTGACATTTGTACTGTAGATCAGCCTGGAAGTGGGAAATGCACTGCAGCAAAAATTTTTGTTTTAATTTTTTTTTTTTTTAAAAACGTTAAAAGTTAATTCAGAGTGTCATTTATTATTCAACCCCTCAAACCACAAGAATTCTGTTTGGTCCCCCTAAAGTATTAAGAAGTAGTTCAGGCACCAAGAATAATGAGCTTCACATGTGTGGATTAATGATCTCTTTTGCCAGCCTTTTCTGACTATTTAAGACCCTCCCCAAACTTGTGAACAGCACTCATACATGGTCAACATGGGAAAGACAAAGGAGCATTCCAAGGCCATCAGAGACAAGATTGTGGAGGGTCACAAGGCTGGCAAGGGGTACAAAACCCTTTCCAAGGAGTTGGGCCTACCTGTCTCCACTGTTGGGAGCATCATCCGTAAGTGGAAAGCTTATGGAACTACTGTTAGCCTTCCACGGCCTGGACAGCCTTTGAAAGTTTCCTCCCGTGCCGAGGCCAGGCTTGTCCGAAGAGTCAAGGCTAACCCAAGGACAACAAGGAAGGAGCTCCGGGAAGATCTCATGGCAGTGGGGACATTGGTTTCAGTCAATACCATAAGTAACGTACTCCACCGCAATGGTCTCCGTTCCAGACGAGCCCGTAAGGTACCTTTACTTTCAAAGCGTCATGTCAAGGCTCGTCTACAGTTTGCTCATGATCACTTGGAGGACTCTGAGACAGACTGGTTCAAGGTTCTATGGTCTGATGAGACCAAGATCGAGATCTTTGGTGCCAACCACACACGTGACGTTTGGAGACTGGATGGCACTGCATACGACCCCAAGAATACCATCCCTACAGTCAAGCATGGTGGTGGCAGCATCATGCTGTGGGGCTGTTTCTCAGCCAAGGGGCCTGGCCATCTGGTCCGCATCCATGGGAGGATGGATAGCACGGCCTACCTGGAGATTTTGGCCAAGAACCTCCGCTCCTCCATCAAGGATCTTAAGATGGGTCGTAATTTCATCTTCCAACAAGACAACGACCCAAAGCACACAGCCAAGAAAACCAAGGCCTGGTTCAAGAGGGAAAAAGTCAAGGTGTTGGAGTGGCCTAGTCAGTCTCCTGACCTTAACCCAATTGAAAACTTGTGGAAGGAGCTCAAGATTAAAGTCCACATGAGACACCCAAAGAACCTAGATAACTTGGAGAAGATCTGCATGGAGGAGTGGGCCAAGATAACTCCACAGACCTGTGCCGGCCTGATCAGGTCTTATAAAAGACGATTATTAGCTGTAATTGCAAACAAGGGTTATTCCACGAAATATTAAACATAGGGGTTGTATAATAATTGACCCACACTTTTATGTTTAAAATTTATTAAAATTCAACTGAGCAACATAACTTTTTGTTTTGTAAGATTTATGCTTCTGTTAATAAATCCTACTCTCGTTTGCAGTTTGAAGACTCTAACTTATTTGCATCTTATCAAACCATCTAAATCTGCAGGGGGTTGAATACTACTTGTAGGCACTGTATATATAAATATATATAAAAGATAAAAGTATAGATACTGTACATGTAAGATAGTTTTATTTATATATATATATATATATATATATAATCAATTAGATTTGTAGAAAAATGTAATTAGCATAGATAACAGAATCCAATCATGAATGTAAAGCTCCAGTTTCTAGGAAAAATGTAAACAAAATATATTTTACAAAACATAAAACAAAGCAAACTCATTTTGAAAATGAAAACAAAACAAAACAAAAAAAAATACAATGAAAACTGAAAACTCAAACACAGAACATGATATGAAAAGCCTGAAATTAAAAATTAAGGAAAATAAGACAATTTCCTAAAATGTAACAACGAAGAACATTCAATAATGCACTAACATAATAATATTAAATAATTCACATGGTTAAAAAAAAAAAGTGAAATAATACGCTAAAATAATAAAAGCGACGACTATAATAAGCTGTAAAATAATACAATTCCATAAAATAGAATCCCCAAATCACATTATACACCAAAATGATAAGTCGTAAGGATAGTAATAAAGTAAAACAATACAATAAACTAAAACAACATAAAATAAAATGATAAAAATAAAATCAAGAAAGCAACAAAAAAAAAATTATATATTTTTTTTAAAGTTCTGGAATTTTGAATTCTCGACCCCACTAATATCCGGGCGTGAAATGAGAATAAAATCTGAGTTGTTTTTTTTTTCTGAAATCAATGGCACAACAGGGAGAAGGATGCTTCAGACTGTGAGGCTTGTGCTCTCGACAGGCGGCTCGGCTGGAATCGCGCAGGAACACAGACCCTTGTGGTTAGGAGTAAACGCTGCACTATTCATGTAGGGGGATCAGAGCGGCTGCCCTAAATGTGCCCGGCTGGGGACCTTTCATCATGGGGACGCTGCTGTGGGATGAGGGGTGGCTTCCTCCTGTGTGGGCTGCGCTTCCTCAATCCCCCGTCTTCTGCGCGGAGCATGTAAAGCCTAATGAAATATCGGAGCCAGATGGTGCACGCTGATACGTGCAGTAAATGCCCCCATTGTGCCGGCTCCAGTAGGTGGTGCGGAAGGAGGTGCGTGGAGACGTGTAGGAGGGCGCTCTTCTTTTTTTCATGGCTACTTGAACTCACCCCTTTCTTTTTTTTTACCCTTTCTTTTTGCCCGGCAGAAGCTGGCGGTCCGGAGCTGTCCTGTGGAAAGTGCCAAGCCCATCCCGCTAATCAAGGCACCAAACAGTCAGGGGGGCATCGCCATCTCAGTCGTCCCGGCCAAAGCACCCGTCACGATGGTGACTGCACACCTCAATGGCCAGAAAACAGCTACGGCCTCAGCACCGTCATCGGCCAACAGCGCCGGACCCCCACAGACTGCCCCCATTAACCTACAGACAACCAGCAAATTGGTGGGGGGCACCTTAAACATGGCAGCGAGGAGAGTTTCGGAGATGCCCCGTGCCCAGGTAAGTGACACTATTATCTAAGATAGCCGTATTTTGGGGGAGTGGTGGTCTATGGTCTCTATTTTGTTGCTGTGCAGGTAAATGCAATCTTTTGCTCGCTGTTATCAGCCATGTCCGGCTGTGGGCTGGCTGTAGGGCTCATCAATGGGATGAGTTATAAGAAATCCCTGTGATCGCTGCCGGTGTGAGAGCTTCAGAGGAAGGAGGCAGAACCTCTGCACAGGAGCCTGTATGCAGCTGCTCGGATGTAGCAGAGCCGGGCTTGTCGTGTTCTCATTCCGCGGTGATGCTACGTCTGATCCGCTGTGTGTCAGTGTATGAGACTTATATCCGCTCTATCCCCACCGAATATACATTACACTGAGTCACCACTAGAGGTCACAGGAGAGCGAGGAAGCGCTGCAGCATCCAGGGAAAGTATCTATCTATCTATCTATCTATCTATTATCTATCTATCTATCTATTATCTATATATCTATCTATCTATTATCTACTGTATCTATCTATTATCTATCTATTATCTATATATCTATCTATTATCTGCAGTATCTATCTATCTATCTATTATCTACTGTATCTATCTATTATCTATCTATCTATTATCTACTGTATCTATTATCTATCTATCTATCTATCTATCTATCTATTATCTATTTATCTATTATCTACTGTATCTATCTATCTATCTATCTATCTATCTATCTATCTATCTATCTATTATCTATCTATTATCTATCTATCTATCTATTATCTACTGTATCTATCTATCTATCTATCTATCTATCTATCTATCTATCTATTATCTATCTATTATCTATCTATCTATTATCTATATATCTATCTATTATCTGCAGTATCTATCTATCTATCTATTATCTATCTATTATCTACTCTATCTATCTTTCTATCTATCTATCTATCTATCTATCTATCTATCTATCTATCTATGTGTTATCTATCTATCTATCTATGTATCATCTATCTATCTATCTATCTATTATCTATCTATCTATCTATCTATCTAACTATCTATTATCTGCAGTATCTATCTATCTATCTATCTGTCTATCTATCTATCTATCTATCTATCTATCTATCTATCTATCTATCTATTATCTAACTATCTATTATCTGCAGTATCTATCTATCTATTATCTATCTATCTATCTATCTATCTATCTATCTATCTATCTATCTATCTATCTATTATCTACTGTATCTATCTATCTATCTATCTATCTATCTATCTATCTATCTATCTATTATCTATGTATTATCTATCTATCTATTATCTATCTATCTATTATCTACTGTATCTATCTATCTATCTATCTATCTATCTATCTATCTATCTATCTCTCTATCATCTACTGTATCTATCTATCTATCTATGTATTATCTATCTATCTATGTATTATCTATCTATCTATCTATCATCTATCTATTATATATCTATCTATTATCTATCTATCTATTATCTACCTATTATCTATCTATCTATTATCTATCATCTATCTATTATCTATGTATATCTATTATCTATCTATTTCTATTATCTATCTATCTATCTATCTATCTATCTATCTATCTATCTATCTATCTATCTATCTATCTATCTATCTATCTATCTATCTATCTATTATCTAGCTATCATCTACCTACAGTGCTGCTCACCATTATTGGCACCCCTTCATTTTTTTCATAGACTGTACAATATCTTCAGAAATAAATGGAAATGTACCATTGTTATATCCTCAGGATATTTTAATTAGTGTTCCAAAGTAATACAACAATAAGTCATTGTTTTTCAGCTTATATGATGCAATTTCAAAGAAGAAACAGAATAAACAGCATGTGCAGCAATAAAGACCCTTTAATTAATACTTGGTTGCACACCCTTTAGCATTGATGACGGACTCCAAATGTTTCTTGTAGCCATCTATAAGCTTCTTGCACTTCTCAGTTGGTCTTTTCTCCCACTCTTCCTTTGCAGTTTGTTCAGGCTCTTGAACGTTTGCAGGGTTCTTTTTCCCAATTGCAGATTTCACCTCAAAGATTTTCAATGGGATTGAGGTCAGGACTCATTTCTGGCCATTTTAAAACAGTCCATTATTTCTATTTCAACCATTCCTGTGTACTTTTGGATGTGTTCTTTGGGTGATTGTCTTCTTGGAGGACCCATGATCTTCGACTCAAATCAAGTTTTCTTACACTGGGTAGGACATTTCACTCTAAAATCTCTTGACAATTCTCTGATTTCATGATTCCTGTGATACAGGGAAGGCCTCCAGGACCAGTTGAAGCTAAGCAACCCCACAGCAGTATGGATCCTCCACCATGCTTAACTGTTGGTAGGGTGTTCTTTTCCTTGTAAGCTTCATTGCTCCTTCTGTAAACAAACTGTTGCTTTGCATTGCCAAAAAGCTCTACTTTTGTTTCATCTTTCTACAGAACATTTTCTCAGATGGATTGTGCTTTGTCAAGGTATGCTTTGGAAAAGATCAGTCGTACCTTTTTATGTCTTTTCTTCATCAGTGGGTCTTTCTTGGCCTTTGCCCATACAGCTCTGCTTGGTTTAGAGTGTGGCATAAGGTTCTTGTTTAAACCATACCAGTGTACTATCTATCTATCTATCTATATATCTATCTATTTATCATCTATTATCTATCTATCTATCTATCTATCTATCTATCTATCTATTATCTATCTATCTATCTATCTATCTATCTATTTATCATCTATTATCTATCTATCTATCTATCTATCTATCTATTATCTATCTATCTATCTATCTGTCTATCTATCTATCATCTATCTATCATCTATCTATTATCTATCTATCATATATCTATCTATTATCTATCTATCTATCTATCTATCTATCTATCATCTATCTATCATCTATTATCTATCTATTATCTATCTATCTATCTATTTATCATCTATCTATCTATCTATCTATCTATCTATCTATCTATCATCTATCTATCTATCTATCTATCTATCTATCTATCTATCTATCTATCTATCTATCATCTATCTATCATCTATCTATTATCTATCTATCATATATCTATCTATTATCTATCTATCTATCTATCTATCTATCTATCTATCATCTATCTATCTATCTATCTATCTATCTATCTATCTATCTATCTATCTATCATCTATCTCAGGGTTCGACAAACCCGGGCGCCAGGTCGCCAGTGGCGCCTAGAAAATCATGCCTGGCGCCCGGGTTTGTCGGGGCCCTGAGCAGGCGGGGGGCCCACTCGCCGTCGGGCACCCCGGCGCCCGTTAGCGGAGGAGAGCGGTGTCAGCGCCGCCACCCGCCCCCGCCTGCTCAGGGCCCCGGCAGCAGCTGGCACAATACTTACCTCTCCCGTGCCTCCGCTGACGCAGCTCCGGGCTCCAGGGGGCGCCGGCGCTTCCTCTCACAGCAGCCGCTGAATGACATCATCATTCAGCGGCCGGCTGTGACAGAGAGCGCGGACGCCGTACAGGTGAGATGTGTGTTTGTGTCTGTCTGCATCAGTGTGTGTGTGTATGTGTCTGTCTGCATCAGTGTGTGTGTGTGTGTCTGTCTGTCTGCATCAGTGTGTGTGTGTGTGTATGTGAGAGAGTGCTTGTGTGCTGCATGTGTGATGGTGGTGGGGGGAGGGCAGTGATGATGGGGAGACATTGATGATGATGGGGAGGCGATGATGATGATGGGGAGGCGATGATGATGATGGGGAGGCGATGATGATGATGGGGAGGCATTGATGATGATGGGGAGGCGATGATGATGATGGGGAGGCGATGATGATGATGGGGAGGCGATGATGATGATGGGGAGGCGATGATGATGATGGGGAGGCGATGATGATGATGGGGAGGCATTGATGATGATGGGGAGGCGATGATGATGATGGGGAGGCGATGATGATGATGGGGAGGCGATGATGATGATGGGGAGGCGATGATATGATGAGGAGGCAATGATGATGATGGGCAGGCATTGATGATGATGGGGAGGCAATGATGATGATGAGGAGTCAATGATGGTGATGGGGAGGCGATGATGATGAAATGAAAAAAAAATTCTGGCTCCTAAATTTTTTGGCTGGCTCCTAGATTCTGAACAACTTTGTCGACCCCTGATCTATCTATTATCTATCTATCTATGTATTATCTATCTATCATCTATCTATTATCTATCTATCATCTATCTATCTATCTATCTATCTATCTATCTATCATCGATCTATTTATTTATTATGTATCATCTCTCTATATCTATCTATACACAGTTTTCATTTATTTTTCTTCCTTTCTTGCTTTCTATCTATTTATCTATATCATCTTTCTTTGTCAGGTAGTGATTGAGAGCTGATATTGGTTTCCTATTTTGTGACATGAGTGATTTACCTATGGAGGATGTCAGGGGGGTGGGGATGTGAGGGGCTGACATCCTCGCTCACTAAACGATTCAGTAGAGCAGATCCGGGCTTGTGAACATTAAACAGCTCCATGATTCATATTTTGGCTGTGGACCATCGAATCCATATTTGAAAGGGTTCTGCCAAGGAGAGAATCCTGCCTGTTTCTGAGCAGATTGTACGACCATAAAATCCTGTGCAGAACAAGACTGTTTAATTAAATTAGCAATTAGCAAATGTTGCTTCCAATCACTACTGGGTTTGAAGTTTGCAGTTATGGGAACTGCGGCGTCATCTTCTCACTTTCATCATCTCCTGAACTTGGATCTTATTTGAGGTCTTGCTGTAGTGTGGTCTCTCCTGTGTCTTGTGTGAGGTTACGTTCATTAATAAGAAATGCAAGAAAAAACCTTTATGCACTAGAAAGGGTATGCACTGAGATCTATCCATCTATCTATCCATCTATTTATCTATCTATCTATCTATCTATCTATCTATTATCTATCTATCTATCTATTATCTATCTATCTATCTATCCATCTATCTATCTATCTATCTATCTATCTATTATCTATCTATCTATCCATCTATCTATCTATCTATTATCTACTGTATCTATCTATTATCTATCTATTATCTATATATATATCTATTATCTGCAGTATCTATCTATCTATCTATCTATCTATTATCTACTGTATCTATCTATTATCTATCTATCTATTATCTACTGTATCTATTATCTATCTATTATCTATCTATCTATCTATCTATCTATCTATCTATCTATGTATTATCTATCTATCTATCTATTATCTATTTATCTATTATCTACTGTATCTATCTATCTATCTATCTATCTATCTATCTATCTATCTATCTATCTATCTATCTATTATCTATCTATTATCTATCTATCTATTATCTATATATCTATCTATCATCTATCTATCTATCTATCTATCTATCTATCTATCTATCTATCTATCTATCTGTTATCTATCTATTATCTATCTATCTATCTATCTATCTATCTATCTATCTATCTATCTATCTATCATCTATCTATCTATCTAGCTATTTATTATCTATCCATCATATCTATCTATCTATCTATCTATCTATCTATCTATCTATCTATCTATCTATCTATCTATCTGTTATCTATCTATTATCTATCTATCTATCTATCTATCTATCTATCTATCTATCTATCTATCATCTATCATCTATCTATCTATCTATCTATCTATCTATCTATCTATCTATCTATCTATCTATCTATCTATCTATCTGTTATCTATATATTATCTATCTATTATCTATCTAACGATCCCAAAAACAGAGAAAAAGGCAAATTGGGCATAATTTTATTTCACACAAAACCCCAAAAATGGGTAAAACTAAATTGTTGGCACCCTCAACTTAATATTTGGTTGCACACTCTTTGAAATAAATAACTGCAATCAATCGCTTCCTATAACCATCCACAAGCTTCTTACACCTCCCAGTTGGAATTTTGGAGCACTCTCCTTTTGTAAACTGCTCCAAGTCTCTGATATTTGAAGGCGCCTTCTCCCAACAGCAATTTTAAAATCTCTCCACAGGTGATCAATGGGATTTAGATCCAGACTCATTGCTGTCCGGCTGGAAGACCCATGACCTAGGAGGCAAACCTAGCTTTCTGACACTGTGAACTACATTGCGATCCAAAATCATTTGGTAATTTTCAGATTTCATGATGCCTTGCACACAGTCAAGGCATCTAGTGCCAGAGGCAGCAAAACAACCCCAAAACATATTTGAAACTCCACCATATTTGACTGTAGATATGGTGTTCTTTTCTTTGTAGGCCTCATTTGTTTTCAGTAAACAGTAGAATGATGTGCTTTACCAAAAAGCTCTATCTTGGTCTCATCTGTCCACGAGATGCTTTCCCAGAAAGATTTTGGCAAACTGCAGTCTAGATTTTTATGTCTCTGTATCAGCAGTGGGGTCCTCCTGGGTCTCCTGCCATAGGGTTTCATTTCATTCAAATATTAACAAATAGTTTGATTTGATGCGTTGATGCACCCTGAGCCTACAGGACAGCTTGAATTTCTTTGGAACTTCATTGGGCTGCTTATCCACCATCCGGACTATCCTGTGTTGCAACCTTTCAGCAATTTTTCTCTGCTGTCCACTTCCAGTGTTGTAAACTTCTTGATTATGTTGCACACCATGGACAAAGAAACATCAAGATTTCTGGAAATGGACATGTAGTTTTTTAGATTGTTGATATTTTTCAACAATTTTGGTTCTCAAGTCCTCAGACAGTTCTCTTCTTCTCTTTCCGTTCTCCATGCTTAGTGCGGCCCACACAGACACACAATGCAAAGATTGAGTCAACTTCTTCCCTATTTATCTGGTTTCACATGTGATTTTCATATTGCCCACACCAGTTTCTTGCCACAGGTGAGTTTGAACGAGCGTCACAGGCCTAAAAGAAAGTTGTTTACCCACAAACTAAATAAAGTTTGTGTGTTTTCACCTGTCAGCTTTCAGTGCCGTGGTATTATCTGATATAAAAGAGGTTTTCTCAATCATCTTCAACTTTCGTGGCGACGTCAGCGTTTGTGTATTCCACAGATCCAGGCACTCCTTCTTGGGACTCCTATGGTTAGCACAGAGTGGTTAGAAGGAGTTAAATCTTTTCTGGACTTGGCTTGTTGATTGCCATTGGTAACATGGAGAACCAGCAGTGTCTGCTCTTTCCCTATTTAATCTGGCTCCACTGATCAGGTAATGCCAGCAATAGTTCTCTGTCCTCGTCTGGAGAGTTGTATACGTCCTGGTCATTAGTGGTTATTTATAAAGTTGTTGCAAGAGGTGTTTGGTTAACCTTTACTTTTCCCCTAGTTGTCTTTATATAACTTTGTTGCCTCATGGGCTGTACCCTTTATATTCCTCTGTGTATTTCCTTGAGAGAGTGTTGTGTGATTGGAGGAGACACAGATTAGATATTAGAAAAAACTTTTTAACAGTTAGGGTGATCAATGAGTGGAACAGGCTACCACGAGAGGTGGTGAGTTCTCCTTCAATGGAAGTCTTCAAACAGAGGCTGGACAGACATCTGTCTGGGATGATTTAGAGAATCCTACTTTGAGCAGGGGGTTGGACCAGAAGGCCCAGGAGGTCCCTTCCAACTCTACCATTCTATGATTGTGCTTCCGTTTCTGCCCTATCTGTCTTGTTATGTGTTTCCTCACCTACGCTCGCTCTACAGCCTAGTGCTACATAGGAGCATAGGAAGGAACGAGACCCAGGCATCTCCACCTTCAGGGGTAATCCTGGGACAAGGATAGCCAGGGACCCCTAGCCTGAGGGTCAATATAGATGCACATCTATTATCCTACAGTCACACCGTGACAGAAAATGAACATGTGTATAACAAAACATGTGTATAACAAAATGTATGTAATTGTAGTAACTTTCTGGGAGAAATATTTTATTTTATGGAATAATTTCAGGGGTGCCAACATTTTTAGCCATGATTCATTCTATCTATCTATCTATCTATCTATCTATCTATCTATCTATCTATCTATCTATCTATCTATTTATCTATCTTTTAGCAATCAAAAGCTAAAGCTAATATGGTCAGTAAAATATCTCTTTTCTGTCCGTCATCTCTCTCTAGTCAATGGACACATTTATAGAAATTTTCATGCACTCAGGAACCTTTTCGGGAGAAAAAAAAACAAGAATGAAAAAAATGTTTTTGTGGCCACTAGGTGGCGCTATATGCATAAATCTGTAGGAAGGGAGCTCCCTCTAGTGGCTGCAATAGGAAGACAGAATTTTACAATTTTACTGTAAGGTTGTAGGAAGGGAAGCAGGTAGTTTGGAACTCTGTATCTATAGATGAAGAAATTGTACCATTATTATCTGTCGTGGGCACCAGCGAGCTTGGAAATCCCCTATAAAGAACCTGAGTACTTCTTTGCACTATAAAAACATATTTCCTATAGGGATTCTTTGCTTTGCTTTTCCTGGATAGGGGGGATACAGTTTCTCCTTGTGAAATAGGGAGTCTTACAGGCCAAGCAATGCTCCCTGGGAAAAGGTATGCAAATTAGCTTCCCTCCGGAAGGAATAAATCTGTCTCTCCAGTGCCACCTATAGGCGGAAAACCTGTAGGTCATTTTCTGATCTATTGAAGTCATATGGCGCAAAATGAGGAATTCAGCTCTTCTACATCTGTCACTAAGTGTGGAGAAGAAAGATATGAGCTCCATCTTGTCTTGTGCTATTCACTCACTCAGCATAATTTAATGAAGAAGATGGGTCCAAGCTGCCTGAGACACTTATTTTTTTTTAAAGGTTACGTAGAAAACAAGGTCTCCGCAGATTGTATAAAGCTTCGTTGGAACAGACAAGACGGCACTTAATTACGAGCTTTTCATTAACATGACTAATGACATTTGGAGTCGATATTCTCCAGGCATCGGGACATTCTGTTTCCTTGATTGTGCTGTTTTGGAGTCTTGAAGAACAAAGAAAATACTGTATCTTTAACGCTTGACGATTCTAAGGAACTTCCACCCTAATATTAGTCCTCGGAAATTCCCCATAATATCCAGGAAGATGAACATTTGGGTCTTCCGTTCAGTACCTTCATCCATTAATCAGCGTGAGGAGCGTCCATTGGATGTCCATGGATGACATGCACTGCCTATTGATTTAAAGGAATTGTCCAGACTAGAAAAATGACTTGAAGACAGCTTAGAATGGGTTAAAATCGTAAAAACAAATAATATTCACTTTACCGGTCCCCTACATTTCCCTTTTAATACTTCCCCTGCCCTGAATCACAGCCAGTGATTTAGGATATTGTTGGTGTATTATGAAGTCCAGAGACGTCTTAAGGACTGGAAAGTTTCTAAACAAAAATGCGTGTGCAATACTTAATTTCTCCTGTGGTGGCACTGCAAAGAAATAGATTATCTGCTGCCATTGATCATTACATGTCACACACTGAGAAACCTGCTCTAAGCTTTGGTAGAGGGGGCGTGTTCTTCTTTCCTCTGAGTGCTGCTGCCTGCTTGCGATTGGTCAGTATCATACAGGGGAGAAGAAGTACACGCCCCCTTTTAGTGAAATCTGTCTGATAACACCCACTTGGACTTAAAAAAGTTAACTCATTAGCTGTCACATATTTTCAGTGCTAATATCTCCACGACTATGAGGTGAATTTAATCGTGCAGACACTTTTACATCGTGCCCTGTTCAACATGAAAAAATTGGTGAAAGGTCTTCTTTAAATGATAAAAAAGGGAAATACTTAATTTCTCCTGGGGTGGCACTGCAGCAGAATTGAAAACTTGCTGGCAAAGTGTTCCACTGATTGTAGCTAATTAGGGACGGAGCTTACATAACTTTATGCAGCTGATACCTAGAGAAAAGGAACTGTGATACATATATTGGCATAGGAAATAAAAAGAGAAATACTTACTTTCTCCTGGGGTGGCACTGCAGCGGAATTGAAAACTTGCTGGCAGAGTATTCCACTGATTGTAGCTAATTAGCGACGGAGCTTACATAACTTTATGCAGCTGATACCTAGACAAAAGGAACTGTGATACATATATTAGCATAGGAAATAAAAAGAGAAATACTTACTTTCTCCTGGGGTGGCACTGCAGCAGAATTGAAAACTTGCTGGCAGATTATTCCACTGATTGTAGCTAATTAGCGACGGAGCTTACATAACTTTATGCAGCTGATACCTAGACAAAAGGAACTGTGATACATATATTAGCATAGGAAATAAAAAGAGAAATACTTACTTTCTCCTGGGTGGCACTGCAGCGGAATTGAAACCTTGCTGGCAGAGTATTCCACTGATTGTAGCTAATTAGCAACGGAGCTTACATAACTTTATGCAGCTGATACCTAGAGAAAAGGAACTGTGATACATATATTGGCATAGGAAATAAAAAAGAGAAATACTTACTTTCTCCTGGGGTGGCACTGCAGCAGAATTGAAAACTTGCTGGCAGATTATTCCACTGATTGTAGCTAATTAGCAACGGAGCTTACATAACTTTATGCAGCTGATACCTAGAGAAAAGGAACTGTGATACATGTATTAGCATAGGAAATAAAAAGAGAAATACTTTCTCCTGGGGTGGCACTGCAGCGGAATTGAAACCTTGCTGGCAGAGTATTCCACTGATTGTAGCTAATTAGCAACGGAGCTTACATAACTTTATGCAGCTGATACCTAGAGAAAAGGTACTGTGATACATATATTAGCATAGGAAATAAAAAGAGAAATACTTACTTTCTCCTGGGGTGGCACTGCAGCGGAATTGAAACCTTGCTGGCAGAGTATTCCACTGATTGTAGCTAATTAGCAACGGAGCTTACATAACTTTATGCAGCTGATACCTAGAGAAAAGGAACTGTGATACATATATTAGCATAGGAAATGTAGGCCAGCGGCGGGGACTCGAATATATTTTTCGAGCACGCCGAAGATACTTGGTTAGCACTCAAGCATGCACATATAATACCGTATCCGAGCACGCTCGCTCATGACTAGTACTGTTAATATGATATTAGCATGGGAAAACTCGTCATGGAAATAACGGCCGCTGGTTTCTTAAAATGTAGAAGTTATACTGTTGCAGTGAATACTGGGAGCGTAAGAGAACCCTATGTAATGGCCGAAATTGAATGAAGTTTCCCTTTAATTCTACACGTACACAGTTCATATGGAGCCACTGCTAAATTTGCGACCATTTTTTTTCTTTGAAGGCGGATTTTTATTTTACAGGAAAAAGCAATTCCTTTCAACGAGAAATGCTTTTAGTAGAACTTATAAATTATTTGACATTTATTTTAAAGAAGAAAAAAAAACAAAAAAAAACAAGCACTTATCTAACATCTCGGGATTTTTTTGTAATAAAGACTTTAATTTTCGGAAATGAAACTATTTGGAGGGACGCCAGCTCTCTTAGTTAAATTTGTTCTGTAAAATGCCAATCATTAATAATAAGAATATGAGCAATTCCAGGAGACCGCCAGCTCCTGTCCTGGTTTCTTACGATTTCTGCAGATGTAAGCAAATCCTTGAAGTGTTTTGTAATATTGCGCAATTACTAAGTTGTATTATATAGCTGTCCGCTGTCCCCTAAGGCTTGTTGTATAACGAAAAGGAATAACATCTGAGACTAGGTCATTTTATAATACTGCAGAGCATAAAACTGAGAAATGGGGCAGATGACATTGTATCGCACTATATGACGCTGTTTATTTGTACGTTGTAAATTATACTAATAATTGTAGCACTAATAGTCACTATTAACTCTGTATATCGGACATAGAGGCACTATTTATCTGGGCGCTGTATGGCTGGACGTGGCAGGTCTGTGCTGTACATTGAACACTGACATTATCTGGGCAAAGTATGTGCTATTTATCTGGGCGCTGTATGGCTGGATGGTGGCAGGTCTGTGCTCTACACTGAACACTGACATTATCTGGGCAAAGTATGTGCTATTTATCTGGGCGCTGTATGGCTGGATGGAGGCCGGTCTGTGCTGTGCACTGGACACGGACATTATCTGGGCAAAGTATGTACTATTCATCTGGGCACTGTATGGCTGGACGGTGGCAGGTCTGTGCTGTACACTGAACACTTTACATTATCTGGGCAAAGTATGTACTATTCATCTGGGCACTGTATGGCTGGACGGTGGCAGGTCTGTGCTGTACACTGAACACTTTACATTATCTGGGCAAAGTATGTACTATTCATCTGGGCACTGTATGGCTGGACGGTGGCAGGTCTGTGCTGTACACTGAACACTTTACATTATCTGGGCAAAGTATGTACTATTCATCTGGGCACTGTATGGCTGGACGGTGGCAGGTCTGTGCTGTACACTGGACACTGACATTATCTGGGTATAGTATGTACTATTTATCTGGGCTCTGTATGGCTGGACGGTGGCAGGTCTGCGCTGTACACTGAACACTTTACATTATCTGGGCAAAGTATGTACTATTCATCTGGGCACTGTATGGCTGGACGGTGGCAGGTCTGTGCTGTACACTGGACACTGACATTATCTGGGTAAAGTATGTACTATTTATCTGGGCGCTGTATGGTGGCAGGTCTGTGCTGTACACTGAACACTGACATTAAATGGGCAAAGTATGCACTATTTATCTGGGCGCTGGATGCTGGATGGTGGCAGGTCTGTGCTGTACATTGAACACTGACATTATCTGGGCAAAATATGTGCTGTTTATCTGGGCACTGTATGGCTGGATGGTGGCAGGTCTGTGCTGTACACTGGACACTGACATTATCTGGGTATAGTATGTACTATTTATCTGGGCGCTGTATGGCTGGATGGTGGCTTGTCTGTGCTGTACACTGGACACTGACATTATCTGGGCAAAGTATGTGCTGTTTATCTGGGCTCTGTATGGCTGGATGGTGGCAGGTATGTGCTGTACACTGAACACTTTACATTATCTGGGCAAAGTATGTACTATTCATCTGGGCACTGTATGGCTGGACGGTGGCAGGTCTGTGCTGTACACTGAACACTGACATTATCTGGGCAAAGTATGTACTATTCATCTGGGCACTGTATGGCTGGACGGTGGCAGGTCTGTGCTGTACACTGAACACTGACATTATCTGGGCAAAGTATGCACTATTTATCTGGGCGCTGGATGGCTGGATGGTGGCAGGTCTGTGCTGTACATTGAACACTGACATTATCTGGGCAAAATATGTGCTGTTTATCTGGGCACTGTATGGCATTATCTATGCAATGCGTATACTATTTATCTTGGCACTGTATGATATTATCTAGGCAATGTTTCTATTATTTTTATGGGCGCTTAACGATATTATGTAGGGCAGCACGGTGGCTCAGTGGTCAGCACTGTTTCTTTGCAGAGCTGGGGTCCTGGATTGAAATCCCACCAAGGAGGACAACATCTGCAGGGAGTTTGTATGTTCTCGCCGTGTTTGTGTAGGTTATCTCCCACACTCCAAAGACATACTAATAGGGAATTTAGATTGTGAGCCCCAACATGGATGTGATGAGAATTTCTGTAAAGTGCTGTGGAATATGATGACTCCATATAAGCGAGTAAAATAAAAATAAATCTGAGCACCGTGCGATATTATCTACAGTAGGTAATGTATATATTCATTATCTGGCCACCGTATGATATTATCTCGACAGTGTGTGTATTATTTATCTGGGCACTGTTTGCAATTATCTTATATACCGTATATACAATATATTTTGCGCACATATATACTGTACATTAGTTATCTGACACTCTATGAAATTATCTAAGCATTTGTTTGATATTATATAGGCAATGAATATAGTATTTATCAGAACACTATATAATATTATGTAGGCAATGTGTGTACTATTTATCTAGGCACTGCGGGATCTTGCACAGACAATGTATATATTTATATGGGCACCATACTATCTGAACACTATATGATATTATATAGGCGATGTGTGTGCTACTTAACTGGACACTGTATGATATTATATATGCAATTTATACTGTATATTAGTTATCAGGGCACTCTATGAAGTTATCTAGGCAATGTAATGTATGTACTATTTATCTGGACACTGTATGATATTATCTAGGCAATGTATATATTATTTATCTGGGCACCATATGATATTATCTGGACAATGTGTGTACTATTTATCTGGACACTGTATGATATTATATATGCAATATATACTGTATATTAGTTATCAGGGCACACTATGAAGTTATCTAGACAATGTAATGTATGTACTATTTATCTGGACACTGTATGATATTATATAGGCAATATAAATATTATTTATTGGGGTACTATATGATATTATGTAGGCAATGTGTGTACTATTTATCTGGACACTGTTGAAAATTATCTTGGCAATATACCGGTATATATTATTTATCTGGGCACCGTATGATATTATCTAGACAATGTGTATACTATTTATCTGGACACTGTATGATATTATGCAGGCAATATAAATATTATTTATCAGGGTACTATATGATATTACGTAGGCAATGTGTGTACCATTTATCTGGACACTGTTGAATATTTTCTTGGCACTGTATATATATTATTTATCTGGGCACTGTATGATATTATCTAGACAATGTGTGTACTATTTATCTGGGCACTGTATGATATTATATAAGCAATGTAAATATTATTTATTAGGGTACTATGCAATATTATGTAGGCAATGTGTGTTCTATTCATCTGGACTCTGTATGATCTTATGTAGGCAATGTATATCTTATTTATCTGGTCACCATATGATATTATATAGAAAATGTGTGTACTATTTATCTGGACACTGCATGATATTATCTAAGTTATTTATCTGGGCACCCTATGATACTATCTGTGGAATGTATAAATAATTTATCCAGGCACTATATGATAAATCTAGGCAATATAAGTATTACTTATCTTGGCACCATATCATATGGCACTACTTATTTGAACAACGTACATTATATTCTAAGGACACAGTCACGTGATTTCATCACAACTTATATGACATTATCTGGGCATTGTATTCGGTACGTATCTGGGCTCTGTACAGCACTATTTATCATAACACTGAATCAACATCGTTCAATAATTTTAGAGATGATATTATATTGCGCCATATCTAAGTACAGTACAGACCAAAAGTTTGGACACACCTCATTTAAAGATTTTTCTGTATTTTCATGACTATGAAAATTGTAAATTTACACTAAAGGCATCAAAACTATGAATTAACACATGTGGAATTATACATTACACTTTACAAAAAAGTGTGAAACAACTGAAAATATGTCTTATATTCTAGGTTCTTCACAGTAGCCACCTTTTGCTTTGATTACTGCTTTGCACGCAGAAAAGGTGAACGGATGGACTCTACATGCCTGGTTCCCACCGTGAAGCATGGAGGAGGTGGTGTGATGGTGTGGGGGGGCTTTGCTGGTGACACTGTTGGGGATTTATTCAAAATTGAAGGCATACTGAACCAGCATGGCTACCACAGCATCTTGCAGCAGCATGCTATTCCATCTGGTTTGCGTTTAGTTGGACCATCATTTATTTTTCAACAGGACAATGACCCCAAACACCTCCAGGCTGTGTAAGGGCTATTTGACCAAGAAGGAGAGTGTTGGGGTGCTACGCCAGATGACCTGGCCTCCACAGTCACCAGACCTGAACCCAATCGAGATGGTTTGGGGTGAGCTGGACCGCTCACCGCTTCAATTTTGAATAAATCCCCAACAGTGTCACCAGCAAAGCTCCCCCACACCATCACACCACCTCCTCCATGCTTCACGGTGGGAACCAGGCATGTAGAGTCCATCCGTTCACCTTTTCTGCGTGCAAAGCAGTAATCAAAGCAAAAGGTGGCTACTTTGAAGAACCTAGAATATAAGACGTATTTTCAGTTGTTTCACACTTTTTTGTAAAGTGTAATGTATAATTCCACATGTGTTAATTCATAGTTTTGATGCCTTCAGTGTGATTCTACAATTTTCATAGTCATGAAAATACAGAAAAATCCTTGAATGAGAAAGTGTGTCCAAACTTTTGGTCTGTACTGTATATAACTGTATATACAATATACCCTTGCTAGATATTTCAGAGATAAGCGGATTCTTACTGTGAAAATACTATTGGTAGAAATAGATGAGTTTTCTCATTTCTTTGGTAGCTGCCGTGTGATGATACATACCGATCAGCATCTAATAGAGGGAACATCAAATTGCTTTTTAGCACCAGATAAATGAATGTATTACACAACCTACTGATTCTTACAGGAACTGTGTAATGCATCATGTCCCCTGTGGTGGCGCTGCAGTAGAATTGATTTCCTATGCCCTCAGAGATTGCAGCAGAACTTCCTGTGATTAGCTCATTTTTAGCGGCCCCCTCTAGTAGTAGAAACTCCTATAACATAACAGGGAAGGGTATTGGAGTTTGTCTTGCAGGTCAAATGCAATGTCCCCGTAAAGTGCGTCTTCTGTATAACCTGGCTGAGAGTCCCGCTGATTATGAGGTCAAAAAGGCGGAGCTTAGTGGAGATGCCATTAACATAAAACTATTGAAATGTATTTAAAGGGTTGTTCCCATTTTCATATATAGATATTGTCAAATAGTGCCTGAAAAAATAAGCAAGCACTTTTGCAATTTACTTCTTGTTAAAATTTCCAGCCATTCTTGAGATATTAACACTTTTCTTTTGTTTACAGTTCGTTGCCTTGGAGACCGACCACCGCTGCTTTCTAGCTTGTAAGCATCTCGCTGAAGTTGGCCTGGAGTAGGAGGTAACAGCGCTCTCCAACGATCCTGGTCATCTTCAAAACGATGCCTACAAGAGCTTTTCAACTCTGCACGTATTCGACTGTCTAGCAGCGGTGGTCGGTCTCCAAGGCAATGAGATGTAAACAAAAGAAAAGTGTTAATATCTCGAGAACAGCTGAAAATTTTAACAAGCAGTAAATTGCAAATGTGCTTGTTTTCACAAGCTCTATCCAACAATACCCATTTGTGAAGATGGAAATAACCTTTTTAGTATGTGATTAATTGGGTTTTTACTAATGGCACTGACATTTAGGATGTCCATTGACCACTTTTGTATAGCAAACAGGTAAAAATGTTTGTTTCTAGTAGGCTGAGGTTGATAAGTAGCTGCCAGACCTCAGGAGTGTACAGCTTATTCTTTGGGGATAACATAAGCAATGACTGGGGGGGGGGGGGGCAGCTTTACTTACTTACGGGCAGCCATTTTGTATTCATGAAGCTAGTTTTATCATTTAACACATAGTGAAGTGACAGATTGAATCCTCCGGTGCTGATCATTTACTCCAGACTACAAAATGGCTGCCCTGTTTTGTGTGGGTGACAGGCCGACTATATAAATGATATAATGGGAAAAGGTCTGTTCAGCTGTCCGGGCCTTACAGCGAAATTGACGGTGACTCCTGACTAATGCGTAGGGTTTATGGACTCAACCGCGCACAGATGCTTGTTCTAGTCCCTTTAAGAGAGTGACCGCATTCAATTTATCAATCCCACGTGGGCCCGGATTTGTGTGCGAGGCTTTACAGCGCCATAAAGCAATATACAGCATCGCAGTGCCGCTCGCTTGTTACCCGTTGTTCTCTTATCTGGAAAAAAAACATGGACTGTATTAAGCAGCAATGATTGTTTTTAATTTGGAGAGTGACCGCCACATGAATTATTTCCAGCAGAATACGTTCCCTCATGAGCTGCAGTTCCCCTATTCTACCATTAAATTTTCATTTCAGGCTTTTACAAGCGTTCCACACAAGATTTGTACATATATAGATGTAGAAGAGCTCAGTTTGTCACTTTTGTTCATGCATCTCATTGATTAGAAAAACATGGCTGCTTTTTTCTTTTTTTTTTTTTAAGAAACAGTGCCACCCTTGACTATGAGGTTCTGCGTGGTACTGCAGCTCAGCTCCAGTCACGATTGAGCTGAGATACAAAAAATATGGCTGCTTTCTTTCAGAAACAATACTATCCCTGATCTGAACATCAGGGATAGTATTGTTTCTGAAAGAAAGCAGCCATATTTTATTTTTCTTGTATTCTTGGACAACCCCTTTAAGATAACGAAGGAGGTTTTGCTGCTGTCGTGGATAATATTTTTCACGATAGGCTTTAATATAACATCTGGCTGCAGCGTTTTGGGCCAAATTAAGTAAAAACCGCGTCATGTAATAGCAAAACAGTAACTAGGCCTCAATTATCAAAACTGTTGCCCCTAGCAACCAATCAGAGTGCAGCTTTCATTTCTTAAACAGCTCTGATAAAATGAAAGCTGCGCAGTGATTGGTCGCTATGGTGGAATTGAGATATATAATGTGGCACAAATCACAATTTTGAGGACAGAATGTAATTTTTGAAGGGGATATTGTTACTACTGCGGCATAGAGTATTATTTTGTGATACCAAATATTATTTTTGAGGATATAATGTTAATTTTGTGCTAATTTTCGAACTACGGAACTTTACCTTACATTTTTTACTTTATTTTTTTTTTTCACTTACATTTCATGATGAGCTGTTTAGGGGGCTTTCACACTGTGCTTTGTCCCACATTCAGTGGTCCCATTAGGGCTTATGTCTGAACCCCCCCCAGAACGGGGTGTGTGCGTGTGCACCTTAGGGGCCATTGTCTACAATGGTGAATACAGAGTCAATGTGCATCATTTTTGGGGTGTATACGCCTACTAGAGGTGGACACCCTGACGCGGCTGCTTCTTCGAGTGTCTGTCCTCAGTAGGCATATATGCCAGAAAGTGATGCACATCAGAGCACACGTTGCCTCTGTTGGCACCATTATGGTCAACTGGTCTGTCGGTGCAAACCACTGATTCCCATTTTTCGGGGTGTTCGGACATAAGGACCACTAAACTTGGGGAACGTAATGTGAAAGGGGCCTTACTATCGTCATATATAAAACTGTGCAAAAGTTTTGGGCAGGTGTGGAAAAAATGCTGCACACTAAGAATTCTTTCAAAAATAGAAGTGTGAATAGGTTTTTATCAATTAAGAAAATGCAAAGTGATCGAACAAAAGAAAAATCAGTATTTGGTCACCGCTAGTGTTGAGCGATACGATACTGCAAATATCGGATATCGGCCGATATTAGCTGTATCGGGCTTTCGATTCCGAATACCGATATTTTCGTCATATCGGATACCGGAATCGGATTTGTCACTGTCACTGTCAGTGTCCGTCGGTCGGGTCTGTCAGGAGTCAGCGGCACTTACCCGGCAGAAGATCTCCGGCGGTCACGTCCTGGACTGCTTGATGGCCGCCATCCTCTTCTCCCCGGCGGTCACATGCAGTTTTTCGCGATAACTGCAGTGACTGCTGGGTAATCCCGGCCGTAAAGCAGTCAGTCCGATGACGTCACCGCCGGGGAAGCAGGTAATCAGCTGTGCTGCGTCGCGATGACAGGCTCTGCCTGTCATTCTGATGTAGCAGAGCTGGATCGTCGTGGGACACTCGTTACTATGGACTGCGTCGGACAGGTGGTATACTGCTGGGTTTTTTTTTCATTTTTTTACAGGAGATCGATGGCGTCGCAGGATGTGACTGTAATAAAAGTAATGAAAACTGTGTTGTTTTTTTTATTAAATTAAAAAACTTTTTTATGAACATTCACCCGTCCGGGTACATCAACAATTTAACTATTTACATACAGGGACCCTGTCCGGGTTATTTATAATTCTTTGGCCGGGGTGTTCCAGGTACCACCTGGTACTGTTCTGATGCTTGCCAAACATCCGAGACACCAAGGACCACCAGGACCTGATGATGTTGTGTGGCCTGTACAGTCAAGTCGTGACCCGCTATCTGTGTCTGTGTGGCCACCTCTTTCATCTCCCTCCGGGTCTGGAGCCCTATGTCCCGGACTGAACGAACCCCAGGGGGCCTAACAGGCGCCGGGTACGGGCCAGCTATAGTTATCATGTCCATAGCTGGGGCTGCTGAGGAGACCACTGAGGGAGGCTGGGGAGATTTACGGCGTGGGGTGGGCACTTGTGCAGAGGCCTGGATGTGGGAGGCTGAAAGCTCCGAGGGTCTCACAGGTTCCTGACACTCTGGGGAGTAGGGGTCGCACCTGGTAACATTTAGGGCGTACCATCCATTGTAACCCCAGTGTCGGGTGTAAGTCACCAAGTCTCCTGGCAACAGGTCCCTCCCCGGGTGTCCTTCTGGGAGGTGAGTCTCCACGTCCCGCCGGGTCACAAAGACTTCTAAATAAAGTCCAGGCTCCTGGATGAAGCCCCAACCACCTTTCAATTTAAAGCTCCGTACTGCACCCTTACGCTGCGGCTCCCTCAGGGTTCCTTTATCTTTTCTCATCCGGTCCTTATCTGCCCGGTCCTTCTCCAGGTTACGTTGCCGAAGTTTTTGGGATTCTCGCTGCTCCCTTTGTCGCTCTCTTCCCGTTCCCAATGTCTCCACTCTTCCTCCTGACGCCGGTTGTAATTCTCCTCCAGCATCTCCATGTCTCCACCATCAAACTGCAGCTTACGATGTCCGGTTTGCGGCAGCTCTCCTGGCGCCCCCCAGTCCTGGCGGCGCTCACCTGCGGAGGAAGCAGCCGGCTCTGGAACAGATGACAGTCGGGGCTCCGGTACAGACAGGTAAACCTCTGGTGCCTGCGCAGCCTCCTCCATGAGGACGGGTGTCGCTTCTTCTGTCTCAGCGACGGGGGCAGACAGCGGGATCTGGGGTGCTGCCGGTGCAGAGTTTTTTGCAGGAACGGGTGCCTCCACTGCGACAACGTCAACCGGATCACATTGCAAGGGCTGGGATGCCCGCACGGACTCCTCTACTAGAACGGGTGCCTCACCTTCCGGTACAGACACTTCAGGTAAGAGGGATTGGCGCCGCTCCAAGTTTAGTTTTAGGGCACGCCAGCTGGCTTCCATCCTGGCGACCTCCTCCCGGTGCCGGGCCAGGCCTCTTAGGGTATCCTCCGCTTCTTGCAGCGTAGGAGGGTTTCCAGGCCGGGTGCCCAACGGTGGTTCCGTGGCGATCGGGTCGCTTCCGTGGGGGGAGAGCTCTGACTGCTCCATCCCTTCACACTTCTGCTCGTGTCCATTAGCCATCTCTGCCAAGTCACATGTGTCATTAGCATCTGGAGAGGGCCCCTCTTTTGTAGTGAGGCGGGACCTTCGTGTTAGTTTCCGCACACTGAGGAGGATGAGGAGGCGGAACTGAAGAGCTGTGGGGCACGATCTTACATTGCAGTACCATTTACAGTGGTTGGCCATCGTTTTCACGCCACTGAGTGAGTGTACACCCACGAAGAGCACGCCCTTCTTCTTCACCAGTGCCTCATCGTGACGCAGATATGGCGGAAAAATGGCAAATACATTCTCTGATGATTTTAGCAATTCTCAAGCACAAAACCAGTTCAATTCAGGCACACAGGACTCGCTTATAGCGAGCTACAGAATCCTGTTCTTGACGCCCAAGTTGAGTCGCACAGAGCCAGAGGTTTTGGGGGTACTCGGCACCGAGCCCGTCGACTTCTATGGGGTATGTCACGGCTTTACAATCAGAGTCTATTTTACTATGTAGAAGTGTATAAACTATAAATATATGTATATATATATGTCACAATGACATATATATATATATATATATATATGTATTCTATGTGTGTATATTTTGTGTTTACAACGAAAGAAAGGGTTTTTTTAGTTGCGATATTTTGTTCCCATAGACTTACATGGGACTTCAGTATCGGAATCGGATATCGACGATATTTAGTGATATCGGCGATACCATTTCGATACGATATTTTTAGATATCGAGCAATATCGCTCAACACTAGTCACCGCCTTTTACCTTCATCACTTTTTCTAGGTACTTATATTCAGTTTTTGAAGGCAACTGACAGGAGGTTGTTCCAAACATCTTGGAGAACTGACCCCAGATCTTCTGTAGATGTTGCTTGTGCAAATCATTCTGCCTCTTCATGTGATCCCAGTGTCATTCTGTGTCACATCCTCCTGGGAGATCTGAGGTTAGAAGATAACTATGAATTGTGAATCGCAGATTTTTCATTTAGCCTGTATTAAATGGATTTGGTTTCCTTTTGTGCTGAAGAGGTTAACAACCCTTTCTATGCTGGTTAGAAACTTGCAGCTCTGTTTTTCAGCTGCTTCTGAACCGGGCCAATACCTCTCCCTATAAAACCTGGCAAGACCCTCTCTGTCTTGCCAGTGAAATCTTTGCTTCCTAGTCCTTTGGTGACGCTGTGCTGAATTGGAGATCGTTTTTTGCTGCTGGAGATTGTTGCGAGCTGTTTTTGGGTGTATGCTTTCCTCATTGTCCTATTCCCATTTGGTTGGTACATTCCTATCCTTCCTTATATACCTCTTTATCTTTGGTGAGTTTTTGTATGTTTGTTGCTTTCTGTTATCCCTGTTTTGTATTTGTGCCTTGTTTACCTTATATTTCTGTCCCAGGCCTCATGGGGTGGGGGAGGTGACAGATCAGGGTTTAACAGGAGCATAGTAAGGCCGGAGAATCGGGCCTCTCTACCTTCAAGAGGATCCCCGGGACAGGGATAGTTAGGGTCCCAGTTCCAGAGACATTTAAAGGTCCCCTTCCTTACTGAAGACCGTCACAACGTGACCCAATGTCACGCTGTATAGCAGATATATATATGTGATGACAGTAATCTATATCAAAAGGGCAACATACAATATAACATGCGCATAGATATATGATAACATAATATTACCTGACAGAATGTCCAGTGGGTCAATACGGAATCCGTTATACGCTGTCTCCGGCTAGAGGGTGACCGGGGTCTATGCTGACCCTAAACTGGGGTCCTAACTAATCCCTCTACCTGGAGGTACTGTTAAAGGTACAGAGGTCCAGGCCACCAGCGTAAACCCTGTCTCCTATCAATCCCTGCCAACTGTATTCTAGTCCTAAGAAGGACCCTGAATACCACCAAAGGGAATGAACAGGTAACGGTTAATGAACAGAAAGACAAACAACAAAGACAAGAAATAAAGTAAATAAAGTCTTACATACAACACTCACACACAGTAGGAACACCTAAGGTCTCAGAGAAAAACTATAAGCTGTAAGAGTAAAAACAACTAAGGAGCTCTTAGCTTAAATATTCTCAGAACCGATCCAGTCTGCTAAACTACATGAATGCTTTCACCGGCGTCTAACACCCAGACTGGCAGAAATATAAAGGAAACTAATTAGAACATAATCAAAAGCAGCCGGGCGAGGCTGCACCTAGCCTTAGCAAAGAGCTAGGAAAAATTAACTCTCTCATTACCAAAAAACAAAGAAACAGCAGCTCAGCTGTGAGAAGTCAGAATGTGCAATCGCGACGATCTTCATGGCGATGCACCCATGACAGTACCCCCCCTTCTACGAGGGGCCTCCGGACCCTCATGACCAGGACTGTCCGGGTGAGTTGTGTGAAAGGTCCGAACCAATCGATCTGCGTTAACATCAGACGCAGGGAACCACGTCCCCTCCTCAGGACAATACCCCCTCCACTGAACTAAGTACTGAAGGGATCGGCGACTGAGACGTGAGTCAATGATTTTCGACCCATGAATTTCCACGTTATCATTGACCACCACTGAAGGAGGTAGAGGTGACGGTATGACTGGTGCCACATACTTTTTAAGTAATGACTTGTGAAACACATTATGAATTTTAAACGTAGGAGGGAGGTCCAGACGAAATGCCACAGGATTAATTATGGAACTGATCCTGTACGGCCCGATGAATCTGGGACCCAACCTCCAGGAGGAAACTTTACGTTTTATATTCCTGGTAGACAACCAAACCAGATCGTTCACCTTCAGATCTAGACCAGAAACTCTCCTCCTATCAGCCATCCGTTTGTAACGGTTCCCCGTAACCTTCAGTCTTAAGCGATCTGGAACTATCAGTCTCCCTGGAAGTCCCACAGGGGCGTCCCCCTGAGCCCCCAATACCTCCCCCTCAAGCTCAGAGCATACAGCTGACACTACAACTCCCTCCTGAGGAATAGGAACCGGATCATCCGTCTTCCCGGCCCTTGGGAACGTACGAGATAAGGCATCAGGAAGCAACTTTATTGAGCAGTCATATGCGCGATAAGGAGGAAACTCTTTACACCCCTCCTCTGAGAACATCTCCCCAAAGTCCTCCAGAAAAGGAGACAAAGTCCTAGGCACAACCGCACCGATGACCGTGCTCATGCAGTTATTCTTGCAAAATTCACCCCACTGGCTTATCTTTCTGGATTGCCAATCAATCACTGGGTTATGTTTAGCCAACCAAGGAAGTCCCAACACAATAGGAGTAGGTAGACCCTCCAACACATAACAAGACAATTGCTCTTTATGTATTGCCCCTACTCGAAGATCTATGTTATGAACAGCTTGTACCAAGCTACCTTGACCAAGAGGTCTAGAATCAATAGAGAGTATAGGGACCGGTTTGGCCAATACACTCAGTTGCATACCATGCACCTGGGCAAACCGAGCGTCCACCAAATTAGCCCCGGACCCACTATCAAGAAAAACAGAAATCCTCTCAGTTCTAGTACCAATCACCACCTCCGCAGGCACGAGAAACTGAGAGGGATTTGGGGACGAAATACACACTCCCAGGTTAACTCCTTGGCTCAAAGAGGTCCGGGATGGACACCCCCCAACAAAATGTCCCTCTCTCCCGCAAAAGAAACACCTTCTAGTCTTGCGGCGCACCGCCGATTCCCTCCTACAAAATGATGTCCCTCCCAACTGCATGGGTTCCTCAGAACAGACCAGGGGAACCTCAGTATAAGGGACTTTAGTAGTAGGTGGAGTCATCATGGGGGGCGGAGTTACCTCGCGTCTTCCTCGAAGTCGTCTATCAATGCGAATAGCGAGGGCCATAGCAGCCTCCAGTGATGGAGGAGAATCATACTGAGCCAACACATCTTTTAATTTGTCAGACAACCCTTGACAAAACTGGCTCCTAAGAGCTGGGTCATTCCACTGAGTATCTGTTGCCCATCTACGGAACTCAGAAGAATATTCCTCCGCTGGACGATTTCCTTGCCGTATTTTACGTAACCTTGTTTCAGCAAGGGAAACTCGATCCGGATCATCATATACCAGACCCAGGGCAGTAAAAAATCGATCCACTGACTGGAGATCTGGGGAGCCTGGAGGAATAGAGAACGCCCAAGATTGAGGGTCCCCTTGTAAGAGCGAGATAACAATTCCCACTCTCTGCTCTTCACTCCCAGATGACCGAGGCCGCAGCCGAAAGTACAATTTACATGCCTCCCGGAAAGTAAAAAATTTGTCCCGCCCACCAGTGAACCTGTCCGGGAGAGCAACCTTAGGTTCAGATCTGGTTTGCTCCGGGAGGGACAAAACCTTGGACTTAATGTCTGCAAATTCCATGGACAACCCCTGCAACTGCCGGGCCAGCTGGGCTACTGGATCCATGACAGCTGGGGAGAATCTTTAGTTGGGCCGGTGAAAATGTCACGCTGTATAGCAGATATATATATGTGATGACAGTAATCTATATCAAAAGGGCAACATACAATATAACATGCGCATAGATATATGATAACATAATATTACCTGACAGAATGTCCAGTGGGTCAATACGGAATCCGTTATACGCTGTCTCCGGCTAGAGGGTGACCGGGGTCTATGCTGACCCTAAACTGGGGTCCTAACTAATCCCTCTACCTGGAGGTACTGTTAAAGGTACAGAGGTCCAGGCCACCAGCGTAAACCCTGTCTCCTATCAATCCCTGCCAACTGTATTCTAGTCCTAAGAAGGACCCTGAATACCACCAAAGGGAATGAACAGGTAACGGTTAATGAACAGAAAGACAAACAACAAAGACAAGAAATAAAGTAAATAAAGTCTTACATACAACACTCACACACAGTAGGAACACCTAAGGTCTCAGAGAAAAACTATAAGCTGTAAGAGTAAAAACAACTAAGGAGCTCTTAGCTTAAATATTCTCAGAACCGATCCAGTCTGCTAAACTACATGAATGCTTTCACCGGCGTCTAACACCCAGACTGGCAGAAATATAAAGGAAACTAATTAGAACATAATCAAAAGCAGCCGGGCGAGGCTGCACCTAGCCTTAGCAAAGAGCTAGGAAAAATTAACTCTCTCATTACCAAAAAACAAAGAAACAGCAGCTCAGCTGTGAGAAGTCAGAATGTGCAATCGCGACGATCTTCATGGCGATGCACCCATGACACCCCCAGACAGATTGGATGATGTGAGATCAGGATCTTTGGGGACGTTATCACGCTGCAGAATAAATTCGGAGCCAATTAGACGCCTCCCTGATGGTATTACATGATAAGTAAATATCTGCCTGTATTTCTCAGCATTGAGGACACCATTAACCCAGACCAAGTCCCCAACTCCATTTGCTAATATGCAGCTGCAAACTTGCAGGACCCTCCACCGTCTGTCACTCATTATTGTGCCGCTCTTCAGCTGATTCATGAGAAAACTTTCTTCTGTTACAACCAAATTTTTTGCCATTTGACTCCTCAGTCCAGAGCACCTGTTGCCATTTTTTTGCACCCCAGTTTCTATGTTTACATGCCTAATCGAGTCTCTTGTCCTTATTTCCATGTGGAAGGTATGAGCTTATGGCTGCATTTCTTCCAAGGAGACCACTTCTGGACAGACGTCTCCAAACAGTAGATGGTTGTAGATGGGACTCAGTGGTTGCTGCCAGTTCTGAGTTGATGGCACTGCTGGACATCTTCCAATTTTGAAGAGAAGTAAGCATGATGTGTCTTTCATCTGCTGCACTAAGTTTCCTTTGCCGACCACTGCGTCTACGGTCTTCATTTCTTCCCATTTTTCCTCAAACGCTGAGATATGCAGGCAGATACTATGCCTACTAGGGAGGTGTCTGATGGGCTCCAAATTTATTTTGTAGCAGAACAAAGACCCCAAACATACAGACATAGTAATTAATAACGATCTTCAGCCTAAAGAAGAACGAGGAGCCCTGGAAGTGATGATCCGGTCCCCAAAGAGCCCTGATCTCAATCATTCAGTCTATCTGGGGTCATATGAAGAGTCAGAACGATTTGCAAAGGGGACATACACAGAAGACCGGTGATTGGTTCTCTAAGATGTTTGGAACCATCTCCTGCCGAGATCCTTCAAAACTGTGTGCGAGTGACAACCACCTGGAAGAACTGGTGAAGAAAAAGGGCAGTCACCAATTATTTATCTGATTTAGATTTCTTTTTTTTGGTTCACTCACCTTGCATTTTGGTAATTGATAAAGATGAACTTTTTACAGTTTTATTTTTGAAAAACTTCTCACTCTGCAGCATTTTTTCCTCACCTGCCTAAAACTTTTGCACGGTACTGTGTATCAGAGCTCATTTGCAATTATTAGTGATGGAGTTTTGTGACACAGAATATAATTTTGCGGCATAGATTTTTTGCGCCATTTTCTAATCATGGCCTCATTTATTAGCGCAGGACAGCTTAGTTTACAAAATAATTGTGTCCATCAATAAAGCGAGGCATGCATCATGGCTGCTTGGAGCATGGAAGTGACAGGCTCGACTTTGCTGCGTATCACTTCTGAAATCAGCTCCCCCCCACCCAACCCCCTCATGGATTTCTGTCTTTGTAAGAAGACATCACATCATTTTCTATTCTGTATTGAGCATTGTTGTGCACAACGAGGTCTAAAATCTGGGGGGGATCTGGCATATGTCGCCTGTTATTGTAGCTTCAGCTCAAGGTTAAACACAACATTCAGGGAGAAAAATGAATGTTGAAATGACTTTAGTAAATATCCATTCATATTACCCATTGTCATCCCGGCGGTTGCCATGGTATTCCGGCTCTGCTACTTTACAACTCTCACGTCTTTAATATTGAATAAACAAGAGCGGAGAAAAAAACGAGAGAAAAGAATTTCATGTAGAACACGCCGCTATTGTGACAGCCGGAGCGCGGCTAATATGTTGTCACTTTACTGGAGTAACTCGCAGAAATCTATATGGAAACATTACAGAGAGTGAGCGCCCTCCGCGCCCACAGTACACCGCGGCCGCAGCGCCATTAACTCTGAATATAAGTCATTTAAGATTCAGTAGATTCATTTCTGCCCTTTACTTGTCTTTGAACACGACAGATGTCATAAGATAAAAGAATGGATGGAGATTATGAATGAACTAATCTTAAATGATATCTATCTTCTATCTATCTATCATCTATCTATCTATCTATCATCTATCTATTATCTATCTATCTATCTATCTATCATCTATCTATTATATCTATCTATCTATCTATCTATCTATCATCTATCTATTATCTATCTATCTATCTATCTATCTATCTATCATCTATCTATCTATCTATTATCTATCATCTATCTATCTATCTATCATCTATCTATCTATCTATCATCTATCTATCATCTATCTATCTATCTATCTATCTATCTATCATCTATCTATCTATCTATCATCTATCTATCATCTATCTATTATCTATCATCTATCTATCTATCTATCTATCTATCTATCTATCTATCTATCTATCTATCTATCATCTATCTATCTATCATCTATCTATTATCTATCATCTATCTATCATCTATCTATTATCTTTCATCTATCTATTATCTATCTATCTATCATCTATCTATCTATCTATCTATCTATCTATCTATCTATTATCATCTATCTATCTATTATCTGTCATCTATCTATTATCTATCTATTATCTATATATCTATCATCTATATATTATCTATTATCTATCATCTATCTATTATCTATCACTATCTATCTATCTATCTATCTATCTATCTATCTATCTAATCTATCTATCTATCTATCTATCTATCTATCTATCTATCATCTATCTATCATCTATCTATTATCTATCATCTATCTATCTATCTATCTATCATCTATCTATCTATCTATCTATCATCTATCTATCATCTATCTATTATCTTTCATCTATCTATTATCTATCTATCTATCATCTATCTATCTATCTATCTATCTATCTATTATCATCTATCTATCTATTATCTGTCATCTATCTATTATCTATCTATTATCTAATATACTATCATCTATATATTATCTATTATCTATCTATCATCTATCTATTATCTTTCATCTATCTATTATCTATATATCTATCATCTATATATTATCTATTATCTATCATCTATCTATCTATCATCTATCTATTATCTGTCATCTATCTAATATCTATCTATTATCTATCTATCTATCTATCATCTATCTATAATCTTTCATCTATCTAGTATCTATCTATCTATTATCTATCATCTATCTATTATCTATCTATTATCTATATATCTATCATCTATATATTATCTATATTATCTATTATCTGTCATCTATCTATCTATCTATTATCTATCTATCTATCATCTATCTATTATCTTTCATCTATCTAGTATCTATCTATTATCTATCATCTATCTATTATCTATCTATTATCTATATATCTATCATCTATATATTATATATATTATCTATTATCTATCATCTATCTATCTATCATCTATCTATTATCTGTCATCTATCTAATATCTATCTATTATCTATCTATCTATTATCTATCTATCTGTCATCTATCTATTACCTATATATCTATGATCTATCTATTATCTATATTATCTATATTATCTATTATCTATATTATCTATTATCTATATTATCTATTATCTATATTATCTATTATCTATATTATCTATTATCTATCTGTTGTCTATTTATCATCTATCTAGCTATCTAGCTATTATTTGTCTATCTATTATCTATCTATCTGTCATCTATCTATTCTCTATATATCTATCATCTATCCATTTCCCATATGTCTCTCATATTTATCATACTTCCACCCATCATTGTAGAAATGAGCGGATCGATCCGCCGAGGTTCAAATTTGTTAAAATTCACTGTTTCACATGAATTCGAACATTTTGAGATTCGATTCGCAGTCCCCCCCCAAAAAAAATGCCGGGCACCATTTTCCACACTGTTCAACCATCAGAGAGTGGGTTAGTGTCTTTTTGAATAGTTACAAGGTCCTCTCCATAATGCAGCCAAGACATCTTACACATATAGGCTAAGTTCACACGTTGCGGAATTGCCACGGAAATTTCCGCGGCAATCCCGCACTTCTCTGCCGCGGGAAATACGCATTTTTTTGCTAGCATTTTCTTAGCGATCTGTAGCATCGCTTGGAAAACTGATTGACAGATTGGTCACACGAGTCAAACATAGTGTTTGACTCGTGTGACCAACTTTTTACTATTGATGCCTCCTGTGCCGCATCAATAGTAAAAAGATCTAATGTAAAAATAATAATTAAAATAATAAATAATGATATTCTCACCTTCCGGCGGCCCCCGCAGCCTTCCCGCCTCTCAGCGACGCTCCCGGCAACTCCCGGTCCCAGGCGTCCTTTGCGACAGACCCCAGATGACGTAGCATCACGCGAGACCGCTACGTCATCTGGGGTCATTGTCGCAAAGGACTCCTGAGAACGGGAGCGTCGCTGAGAGGCGGGAAGACTGCGGGGGCCGCCGGAAGGTGAGAATATCATTATTTTTTATTTTAATTATTGTTTTACCAGGGATATGGTACCCAGGGCCTGGAGGAGAGTCTCCTCTCCTCCAGACCCTGGGTACCACCGCACATGAACCGCTTACATTCCGCAAAATTAAAGAACATGTTGCTATTTTTTTCCGCGAAGCGTTTTTTTTGCGGAAAAAAACGCCTCATGTGCACAAAAATTGCGGAATCCATTTAAATGAATAGGATGCTTAATGCTTGCGTTTTTTTCATGTTTTTGCCTCGGGAAAAAACGCGAAAAAAATGTGAAAATTCCTGCCGTGTGCACTTAGCCTCATACCTTGTATAGTGGTGGTCAGTACCAGGGCCATCACAGATCAGCAGTTCCCAGTGCAGCAAAGTCATTTTCCATCTCTACAGTCACTGGGTAAATCTCCTTAAGTGTAAGCTCTTATGGTCAGCAGGGTCTTCTCTGTCTCCTGTAGAATGGAAGTGGAGCGCCAGGGCCGGGGGTACTCGGTATCAGGCCGGTTCTTAAAGGGATGTGTCACGGCAGCAGTGACCCGGTCCGTGGTCCTGGGCGTCCAATGAAAATGATGATAAGGGGATGATAAAGTTTATGAAAGATAGTTTGTGACGCCACCTGTGGTATTCGGCAATAAAGGTGTTAGCCGACACTGCTTTAGAGTCCGCTGGGGCTGATGGTGATGCAGCAGAGTGAGTCGCACTTAGTACCAGGGCAATGGGGTACTCGGAGCCGAGCCCATGGAAATCTATGGGAGTTGTCACTGGTAGCGGTGGCTCGGTCCGTGGCCCTGGGCGCTCATCCAATGGGGAATATTTACAGGGGATATTTAGGATAGGTAGTTCGTGACGCCACCTGTGGTATCTGGTTAATTGAACCAGCGCTGCTATAAGGACTTTCACAGGGGATGTTATGGGGGCAGCTGGGTGGTAGTCTCCCACAGGTGAGACGGGTCCCTGGAAGTCTATGGTGATGATGATGCAGGGTATAGATAATAATTCAGTCACACACGAAATAGCTTCTTTTCATACCTTTTACTGGTAGATGGTTCACGTAGATCCCGGGGAGCTGGTCGGGGTGGAGAATGCACATTCGGGTAACCGCTGAGCAGGTTAGAGGCCTCCTTTTCTTCAAATGTAGGTGAGTCCAACTTGCCTGAAGCGAAGTTAACTCTAAATCTCCAGCTTTCTCAATAGCTATACTGCCCGGCCAACGTTGTGATGGAAACTTCTAAGTGGTGAAAACTAAGTCTATATTTGCTGATCAGGCTAGACTCCTATTTTCCCTGTCTCCGGTTACGTATTGACACTTAGGGCTGCTCTCTGCGACCTGTAGTCCAGATGCCTCCGGTTCTCTTGTTACTAAGCTTGAAACTGTAGCAACGCTTCGGACCCCGGTGTCCGGCAATTTAGTGCAGGCAATCCAATACCTGTAGCACTTCTCTAACTTCTCCACTGCGCCCTTCGCCCTGCTTCTGCTCTTTGCATAAGCACTTGTAGTTTTCGATGGAAATAGTCAGCTTTCTTCCGAGCTCGCTGAGCAGCTCTCAGTTTCCTCCTTGTTTCAACTTCTACTGAGGTACTGATTAAGGGTAGCTCTGACTAGGCTAGGATGATCCACTTCACCCGTACTAGCCTCCACTTCTTTGTCAGGTGAGCTACGCTAGCTCTGCGAGGATTCAGTCCTCTCTCCTAGTCCAGACTGAACTGGCACTGAACTGCACTGTCTGAAGACAGGAAACTATCTGATCTGAGCTCTTCTCAGACAGGAAACAGACTCACTCTGCTACGTGTCACCACCTCCTATACCCCTAGTGGGTGTGTCTGAAATTGTAAGTGAAGTGCATGAATAGCAAGCTTTTGTGGTTACCTTCCTGTGCATTCTACTGGATTTTATGTGTGTGCCTGCGTAGCTGGGCTACACAAGAGTTTTTACAGTTCTCCACAGGTAGAGCTAGGCCCCAGGGCAGCTGTATGTGTAAGGGATGATGGTGGTTGTAGTGCAGGGCAGATGATGCAGTAATAATTGTGAGGACACAGCAGGGTGCAGTCTTTTCAGTTTACTCACAGTTTGAGGTGTAGACCAGGGCACTGAGTACAGATGGCAATGGAGGTCCGGGCAGCCTGGAAGCAACTTAGGATCCACTAAGCCAGATTGGTTGGAGGCCTCCTTTCTGCACTGTCCTATGAGGTCCTTGCTGCCTAAAGCTATGCTTGGTCCTCTGTTCCTTATTGTCCTGTGGTACTTGCACGTATGGCAGGCAGCTTGAGCCTATTGCAGGTGTCGCTCCTCTTTGGCGGCTCGGGCTCTGATCTGCTGCTGTGCCTTCAGGTGTATGATGGGGTCAGGAGGCCTGCAGTCTCCTGCCCTCCGGATTTGGCTGTTGGGACTGTTGTACCTGTGCAGCCACAAACTCCGGCGTCCAGTTTCAAGTTCTCTTCCCTGGGGTGAGCTTGGTCATAGCTCCAATCCCCAGGGTTCCCTAAACTTCCCCTTTCCTCTCTCTTTACTCTGCTCTTGGGACAAGCTCCTCACAGCTCCTGTCCCTTGTTTAGAGTCTCACAGACTGCAACTAACTAACTCCACCTCCTGCCCAGAACTTATAGGAAAGCTCCCCTAAAACTGTGTTTAGAGCTCCCCCTTCTGGTCTGGAGTAGGAACAGTGTTGAATGTTGGTATTACCTGGCTAAGGGACCCCTTCTTGCTTCCAGGCATGTCATCACCCCCTATGAGGGAGGCAGTGCCGCTGTGGCAGCCGGACTCCTGGGGTGCCACAGAAGCTCTTATGGTCGGCAGGGTCCTCTCTCTCCTGTAGAGTGTAATCTCTTATGGTCAGCGAGGTCCTCTCTCTCTCCTGTAGAGTGTAAGCTCTTATGGTCACGGGGTCCTCTCTCTCTCCTGTAGAGTGTAAGCTCTTATGGTCACGGGGTCCTCTCTCTCTCCTGTAGAGTGCAAGCTCTTATGGTCAGTGGGGTCCTCTCTCTCTCCTGTAGACTGTAAGCTCTAATGGTCAGTGGGGTCCTCTCTCTCCTGTAGAGTGTAAGCTCTTATGGTCAGCAGGGTTCTCTCTCTCCTGTAGACTGTAAGCTCTAATGGTCAGCGGGGTCCTCTCTCTCCTGTAGAATGGAAGCTCTTGTGGTCAGCAGAAGGCTCACTCTATATTTTCTCTAGAATGTAAGCTCTTATGGTCAGCGAGGTACATCTCTCTCTCCTGTAGAGTGTATGCTGTTATGATCAGCGGGGTCCTCTCTCTTTTTCTCTTTCCTGTAGAATGTAAGCTGTTATGGTCAGCTTCTATCGATCTATTATCTATTTATCTATTATCTATCTATCATCTATTTATCTATTATCTATGTAATAATAATAATAATAATTGTATTTCTACAGCGCCAACATATTCTGCAGCACTTTACATTATAGAGGGGACTTGTACAGACAATAGACATTACAGCATAACAATAAACACATAGATCAAAACAGATACCAAGAGGAATGAGGGCCCTGCTGCTCACCAGCTTACAATCTAGAAGGAAAAAGGGGAGACACGAAAGGTGGATGGTAACAATTGCTTTCATTGTTCGGACCAGCCATAGTGTAAGAATCGGGTGTTCATGTAATGCTGCATGAACCGGTTATCAGCCAAAGTATGTAACAGTACAGACACAGAGACTATTAAATGCATAAAGCGGGTGAGAACATAATACAAGGTACCTGATTATGGTAAAAAATTTTGGCTGAGCCACACAGGGATAAAATTTTGAATGGGCCAGCAGGGATAGTTAGGTTAATGCGTTGAGGCGGTAGGCGAGTCTGAACAAATGCGTTTTTAGGGCTCGCTTAAAACTGTGGAGATTGGGGATTAATCGTATTAACCTGGGTAGTGCATTCCAAAGAATTGGCGCAGCACGTGAAAAGTCTTGGAGATGTGAGTGGGAGGTTCTGATTATTGAGGATGCTAACCTCAGGTCATTAGCAGAACGGAGGGCACGGGTAGGATGGTAGGCTGAGACAAGGGAGGAGATGTAGGGTGGTGCTGAGCCATGGAGTGCTTTGTGAGTGAGGGTAATAAGTTTGTGCTGGATTCTGTAGTGGATGGGTAACCAGTGTAATGACTGGCACAAGGTAGAGGCATCGGTGTAACGGCTGGTGAGGAATATGATCCTGGCTGCAGCATTCAGGTCGGATTGGAGAGGGGAGAGTTTGGTAAGAGGGAGACCAATTAGTAGAGAGTTACAATAGTCCAGATGAGAATGAATAAGAGAAACAGTAAGAGTTTAATCTATCTATCTATCTATCTATCTATCTATCTATCTATCTATCTATCATTTATCTATCATCTATCTATCTATTATCTATCTATCTATCTATCTATCTATCTATCTATCTATCTATCTATCTATCTATCTATCTATCTATTATCTACTGTTTTCTGTCTCAATCCATTCATTCACTAGTATATTAGGCCGCACTACGGGGTTCCCCGGGGTTATAAAAGTCCTGCTGTTCCAGACCCCATTGAGTGAGTAGTACGGACCCTTTAGACAAACGTGACATTGTTTCTAGAAGATAAAGTCAGATCCTTTTCATTGCATCCCTATAAGTTATGGGCCTCACAACATTCAGAGAACTGTCTGTTTGAATCTTCGTATTCCCATCTCAGGGACGCAGCGACTTTTATCAGAATGCTAATATTTCCAGTGCAGGAATGACTACATGAATACCCACAGTATTTACACGACTTCTCCGCGCGCTGAAAGCTCTGGATACATCAAGATCAGTAAAAGAACCTTGACTGCGGCTTTCAAGATTCCTTTCCCTTTGAGAGAGCAAAATAGATGAGATCAATAAAGCTGAGCGTTGTGTATCTGCATTACTGCCTCCTTTTTATTAAGATACTTTAAGCAGTGATTGTACTCATATAAGACTAATTTACCGCTCGGCTCCTACAGTAACCTTTCACAGTTATTGTTTCTGCCGCTCTCAATTTACTCATTTAAAGGCCAGGCATTGCCAGTCTTTTTTCCTTTTCTTAACATGATTTTCAAAGCAAAATTACCATAAAAACTTTCAGGGAGATGGTAAACGCGGCTTCTGATCTTAAATATCTGTGCGAACGCTTTACACAGTACTGGCTTCCATTTTTTCATTTCTCATGAGCCCTTAAAGATAATAACGGTTTTATCTGTTCTGTCCGCTATTATTTCTAAAGAAGCGACATATACTGTGGTGCCATACACAGTATCAATCCCTGGGCCTATATCATAAAAGGCAAAAAAAAAACTAGCCGGGTTCAGTTGCGCTGCGTGTGTTGCCGATGTGTAGCCCAGCTGCGCTTGGAATCACATTTCCCACAAGAGACCTGATATTCATTCACACAGCTTCACCAATCCCTAGAGCCACCAGAGGGAGCCTTTTTGAGAGTATATAAGGATGGTGAAGCCACTGCAGACAGATTAGATTAGATTAGCTGGGAGAGCAGAGAAGTTGTTAGTTCTCTAGGAGTGTTGGAGAGTTAGCTCTAGAAGTGTGCACAGATCAGTGAGTCTGCAAAGCCAGGTGCAGGTCAGACAGAGAATCCTGATAGCTGCTTCAGACAGAGCTTAGAAAGAAGGAAGGAAAGGGAACAGCAGTAATTGAAAGAACCTGAAGACTGCAGCTTTGAGCTTAGTTCAATGTGTGGAGGCTAGTACAAGTGGAGAAAGATAGCCACTTCAGTCTGGTCAGAACCGAGTCAACTGAGTGCAGTCCAGGGAGCAAGCGTGCCGACGCTTTGAGAGCGGTGAAGAGAGAGAAGAATCAGCTATCTACGGCTAGTGTGCTTATGTTAAAGGTCGGAGTAGGACGAAAGGCGAGTGGAAGAGAAGAAGAGAGTAATAGAGGTTGAAACAGCATTGATAGCTTACCTCTACTCTGAATAACCGGACACCGGGTCCGAGCTTGCTAGAATCTACACGACTAGTAGGAGATACCGGAGAACCTGCGGGACTTCAAGTCGCAGGGGGCCCATAAGCGTTGATACGTAACCGGGGTCAGGAAGACGGGGTCTAGCAGGACGCTGCATACAGAGACACTGTTCTATCCAAGAGAAGGCCCCACCACAAAGTCAGCCGGGCGTATAAGTGAAGACAGAGTTAGACTTCGTTTCATACAGGTCAGAAACTCACACTATAGGAATAAGGAGGCCCTACACCTACTCAGTGGGAATACTGGACATGCATCCTCCACCCTGCCAGCATCCCGGGACGTGCCTGCTATCCCACCAGTAAAGGTACAAAAAGAGACTTTTGTGTGTGTGTCTGCATTATTGCTCCTGCGGCTGAAAGCCCCCTTCTCCGTCTTGCACCCCAACACTGCAATCTACCCTGAGGGACCCAGTCTTGCCTGTGGAAGACTTAACACCTTGCTGCCCAGTAACAACCCCTCAGCGGATCTACACAGTAGCGCTGGTCACCCTGACCAGGTACCACAGGTGGCGTCACGAACATCTTACAAACCATTTTATCCCCTGTAAATAACCCCCCTTTTTAGTGAGCGCCCAGGGCCACGGACCGAGCTGTGCTACCCGTGACATCCCCCATTGAAGTGAACGGGCTCGGTGCCGAGTACGCCACAGGCCCTGGCGGGCGGACTCACCAGCACCCAGGGCAAGGCAAGTCTTTTGTGACCCTCAATCCGTGGCCCCTTCCACCAGTTCAGTATTAAACCAGTATTGTATTTTAAGAAAATACTTACAGTATGTCATTATCGTTCGCATTTTGATCCTCTAGTTTTTTTTTCTGTTGAAATCCAACATACTAAACCTAACATTAAAAAACAAAATGAGAATATCTCCTATAGTAAGTAAAGAAATAAATACTAATAGTACATGTAAAAACCGTAAAGTACTTAGTAATACTATTTTGATCAAAAAAGTATAAAAGCCATCCAGCCATGACAAGGTGTACCAAATCTGGAAAGTCCTAGCTCTACTATTAAACCTCACCTTGTCTCAACCGACCTCAATAAAGATGGGGGCAGAGCAGGACCCAGACCCGACTGTTCAGAAACCTGCCCATGGCAAACTACATAGATGAAATTCCTAGCTCATAAAGGGAGGAGTCACACAAAGTGCAAGAAACTATAGTAAAACCAAAGAAATGACCGGAACAGATGTTGGTATAAGGGCAAGAGCACGTTCACTCTGTGACTGTTTAAGATAAAAACAATAAGAGCATATACAGTATAGTAAGTAGATATATAGTAATAGATCATGTAAATATCATAGGGTACTTAGTTGGCACTATTTTGTTCAAAAAAGCATAAAAGCCATCCCACCACAACAAGGTGTTCCCAATCGGGATGGTCCTATCTCTAGTATACCTAGTGAAATCCAACATAAAATGTAAAAAAATAAAAACTTCTACATTGTTATAAGGGATATATTTTTCTACTTTTTATTTGTCTTATTACATTTTATGTAACTATTGTATTACCTTAGCCTTATCCCTAGACCTAACCTTAGTCCTAGGCCTAGTTAGGGTAAGAAAGAGGATGTAAAAATGTAACATTTATTATAATGTTAATGCGGGGTGAGTTTTTTAATTAAATTTAAATTATAATGACTGATAACACCTCTATATACAGTATACAGTGTAACACAGGATCCACCAATAACAATAGGTGATACCACAGCTCACCTCATCCCCCTCCTGTACAATGACTGATAACACCTTTATATACAGAAGATAACACAGGATTCACCATTCACAGTAGGTGACGTCACAGCTCACCTCCTCCTCCTCCTGTACAATGACAGATAACACCTCTATATACAGTAGATAACACAGGATCCACCATTCACAATAGGTGATGTCACAGCTCACCTCCTCCTCCTGTACAATGACTGATAACCCCTCTATATACAGTAGATAACACAGGATCCACAATTCACAATAGGTGATGTCACAGCTCACCTCCTCCTCCTGTACAATGACTGATAACACCTCTATATACAGTAGATAACACAGGATCCACCATTCACAATAGGTGATGTCACAGCTCACCTCCTCCTCCTGTACAATGACTGATAACCCCTCTATATACAGTAGATAACACAGGATCCACAATTCACAATAGGTGATGTCACAGCTCACCTCCTCCTCCTCCTGTACAATGACTGATAACACCTCTATATACAGTAGATAACACAGGATCCACAATTCACAATAGGTGATGTCACAGCTCACCTCCTCCTCCTGTACAATGACTGATAACCCCTCTATATACAGTAGATAACACAGGATCCACAATTCACAATAGGTGATGTCACAGCTCACCTCCTCCTCCTCCTGTACAATGACTGATAACACCTCTATATACAGTAGATAACACAGGATCCACCATTCACAATAGCTGATGTCACAACTCACCTCCTCCTCCTCCTGTACAATGACAGATAACACCTCTATATACAGTAGATAACACAGGATCCACAATTCACAATAGGTGATGTCACAGCTCACCTCCTCCTCCTGTACAATGACAGATAACACCTCTATATACAGTAGATAACACAGGATCCACAATTCACAATAGGTGATGTCACAGCTCACCTCCTCCTCCTCCTGTACAATAACTGATAACACCTCTATATACAGTAGATAACACAGGATCCACCATTCACAATAGCTGATGTCACAACTCACCTCCTCCTCCTCCTGTACAATGACAGATAACACCTCTATATACAGTAGATAACACAGGATCCACAATTCACAATAGATGATGTCACAGCTCACCTCCTCCTCCTGTACAATGACAGATAACACCTCTATATACAGTAGATAACACAGGATCCACAATTCACAATAGGTGATGTCACAGCTCACCTCCTCCTCCTGTACAATGACTGATAACCCCTCTATATACAGTAGATAACACAGGATCCACAATTCACAATAGGTGATGTCACAGCTCACCTCCTCCTCCTCCTGTACAATAACTGATAACACCTCTATATACAGTAGATAACACAGGATCCACCATTCACAATAGCTGATGTCACAACTCACCTCCTCCTCCTCCTGTACAATGACAGATAACACCTCTATATACAGTAGATAACACAGGATCCACAATTCACAATAGGTGATGTCACAGCTCACCTCCTCCTCCTGTACAATGACAGATAACACCTCTATATACAGTAGATAACACAGGATCCACCATTCACAATAGGTGAAGTCACAGCTCACCTCCTCCTCCTCCTTTACAATGACTGATAACACCTCTATATACAGTAGATAACAGAGGATCCACCATTCACAATAGGTGATGTCACAGCTCACCTCCTCCTCCTACTGTACAATGACTGATAAAACCTCTATATACAGTAGATAACAGAGGATCCACCATTCACAATAGGTGATGTCACAGCTCACCTCCTGCTCCTGTACAATGACTGATAACACCTCTATATACAGTAGATAACATAGGATCCACCATTCACAATAGGTGATGTCACAGCTCACCTCCTCCTCCTGTACAATGACTGATAACACCTCTATATACAGTAGATAACATAGGATCCACCATTCACAATAGGTGATATCACAGCTCACCTCCTACTCCTGTACAATGACTGATAACACCTCTATATACAGTAGATAACACAGGATCCACCATTCACAATAGGTGATATCACAGCTCACCTCCTCCTCCTCCTGCACAATGACTGATAACACCTCTATATACAGTAGATAACACAGGATCCACCATTCACAATAGGTGATGTCACAGCTCACCTCCTCCTCCTCCTGTACAATGACTGATAACTCCTCTATATACAGTAGATAACACAGGATCCACCATTCACAATAGGTGATATCACAGCTCACCTCCTCCTCCTGTACAATGACTGATAACACCTCTATATACAGTAGATAACACAGGATCCACCATTCACAATAGGTGATATCACAGCTCACCTCCTCCTCCTGTACAATGACTAATAACACCTCTATACACAGTAGATAACACAGGACCCACCATTCACAATAGATGATGTCACAGCTCACCTCCTCCTCCTGTACAATGACTGATATGCCTCTATATACAGTATCTACAGTATCCACTATTCACAATAGGTGATGTCACAGCTCACCTTCCCCTCCTCCTGTTCAATGACTGATAACACCGCTATATACACTAGATATCACTGGATCCACCATTCGAAATAGGGGGTGTCACAGTTCCCCTATTCCCCCTCCCTTCAAAATGAACTTAGCACATTAGATGCTTCAATACAGCAGATAGGGGAGGAGTCTTCATTGTGGCTAATGTACATGTGTCTTTCCTGAACAACAGGAAGTTAGCGGCTGAAATCTCCCCAGTGGCCACTGTGAGAATTGCAAGATTTCTCATTTTTAATACAAATTGTGATATAGTGAAAAAAAAGCAAAACATAAAAATAATAAAAATACATTCAACAAAAAACCTTATTTAAACAATAGATCATTTTCTGATGACACATTCCTCTTAATGGCTTCATCCATATTCAAGGCTATAAGGTTTTGTAAAAATAGTAGTTTTCAAGGATCTTATAGATTATATTGCCAGGACCAAGAAATCAGTCTCCAATTTACTCCGGGCCATGCACTGACCAGAGGAAACTATAATTAGGCATTTTCTCCATTTTTCTGGGAATCCTGTCTGGCTCGCTATACTTGTGACCTTTGGGAGGAATGTGTACGTGTCCACTGTAACATCACCGCTGCTGTTATCAGTAGATATAGACGCAGCAGGAGCCTACATATTTTTTGACAAAACTACAGTTTGGCCTATTTATCAAAAATGTCAGTGGTTTTGCAATTGTGCAGTGATGTCCTGTGGCTGACATTTCTAAGCTCTGCAAATGGAGGATAAAAACATTAATGTACTGGAGTCTGACAAAATCCCTAACATCATTACCCTCCCCACCTCTTAGAGACAAGAAAAGGTAATCTATTACTTTTTCATCCATGAAATTTCTATTGCATCTACAATTCCAGGAGCATCCTCAAACTCCCGGCTGAGGAATAATTGGTTTTATAAAGCGAAAAGGGTATTGAAAGTGGTCGACTGTTTTAGAAAACACATTATGAAATCCCTTTTAGGGAATTCGGAGTTATTACGTGAGGTTCAGCCACCTCATTTATTGCCCAGATAGGCTACAAAGAGAGTGTTTTGCTTTGGAGGACTCAGTGTAGTACTCCATTTTTCCTGTGGGGGTGCTGCTAGAAAGTGAAACACTTTGTATCACAATCCTAAACAGATCACAGCTGATTCTTGGATTTACTTGATAACATAGCAATCATTTTTAACTCTGGAAACCCCTTTAACAATCGTTATTGTTTCTAAGGTTGTATTTTGCTTCTTTGTAGTATTTCCAAATTTAGGAAAACTTTGACTGATGAAATGTTCTCTCTTGTTTTTCTTTTTACAGACACTGGGCACCATAACTGCAGTGCCAATTAAAGTCCCTCAGGTCAGCTCCTTGCACAGATTGGCAGGACATGGACCAGCAGTGCTACCTCAGGTAAATACATTACTCACTTATTGTCTTAGTTTATTTATTTTTTACAGAAGTGATCCCTTAATGTGAGGGAGGTCAATTTTATCTTTGATAAACCCAAACTATCAAGTATCAAGTCAGTTCAATAGGCTGGCATGTCCTGTTTTCTGTAGATAATGTATTAGCTTTGCTGTACGGCCTGGAAGAGAATGAGCAGAGCCATCTCATTTTGATTTTAGAGTGGTTGAGTTAACAATAATTCTGTTCATTGTTGAAGGTCTAGATAAAGCAGGATGGCAACACTATATAAAAGGATAAGACTTTGTACGCAGCTCCCCATGTGTTAGACTAACCAGGTGAGGTAGATCCTCCAAGCCCACATGGGCCATGGGCATTGGTGCAGCAGCTAGGAGCATGCGGACACGGACAGCTGAGTGATTGGAAAGCGCAGGTAGACAGGTGGAATGCTGCAAACCGTAGGCAAGAAGGTGGGATGCTGGAAACTGCTGGCAGGCGGGAGACATCCTGAAGGCCACAGACAGGTAGGCGGACAACGTCCAGAAGACTGTGGGCAGGCTGGCGGAATGCAGAGAACTGCATGCAGGCGGGAGACGTCCAAGAGACTGCAGGCTGGTGGGAGACATTCAAGAGATCGCAGGCAGGCAAATGGGATACCAGAAACTGTTGGCAGGCAGTAGACATCTAGGAGACCACAAACAGGTAGGTGGATGACGTCCAGGAGACCGCAGGCAGGCCGGCGAGATGCATGGAACTGCATGCAGGTGGGGGATGTCCAGGAGACCCCAAGCAGGTGGGAAACATCCAAGAGATCGCAGGCAGATGGGATACCAGAAACTGCTGGCATGTGGTAGACATCCGGGAGACCACAGACAGGTAGGCGGATGACATCCGGGAGACCTCAGGCAGGTGGGAAACATTCAAGAGACTGCAGGCATGTGGGATACCAGAAACTGTGTGCAGATGGGAGACATCCAGGAGACCGCAAGCAGGTGGGAGACATCCAAGAGACCGCAGTCAGGTGGGAGACATTCAAGAGACTACAGGCAGGTGGGATACCATAAACTGAGTGCAGACAGGAGACGTCCAAGAGACCACATGCAGGTAGGCGGAAGAAGTCCAGGAGACTGCAGACAGCAGCTGAACAGATTGAGGTGTATAGAGCAAACCAGCGTCTTAGCAATACTGTCTTGGTGCGTCTTATATAGGCCCGGGCGGATGCTCACATAGGATCACGCCGGGCAATCTGCAAAGCCCGATGTGGAGCAGACAAGAGTCTAGCAGACTCAGGTGAGGTAAGCAAAGCCCGGATCCGGGACAGGTGCGTAGCACCATCACTCCCTGCTCTTTGGGGGAGGGCCTAGGTAGTCTTTCATCACTTCCTATAGATTAATCTATGAGATCTTTCTGTCAATCCACTCCTATTATTTTTGGTTGCCATATAGCACACACATTCTGCTGCACACTTGCTGCGCATACGTTTCCCTAGAGTATTCCTTTAATTACATATACATTTCTATTTTTGCCTTTCTAAATATTTTTAAACCAGCTTCAAGGTGAAGTTTCCCTTTAAGTCTGATTCTGATCATTGTTTCAAAGCCAAAAAAAAAGCACAGATATGAGGAATTTGTTAAGTTCTTGGCCACCGTAAGCTTTTCTTTCCCATCCAAATGATGATCCTGAGATGAGAGATTATATTCTCATTGGTTCACTGTCTGCGCGAGCTGCGGCACAGAGGTGAAGCGCTAAACTTCCCCCATCCCTGTATAATTGCTAGGTGTATTCCATTAGAATTCAAATTAACGCGTATAGACAATTATTACTTTTGCTCCTCGTTTAAGCAGTCAGCCACTTATTCACATTCACAAGGACAGGAGCTGCAAGCATTTTAATGACAAGCTTGCCAACACTGCAAATGTCTCGAACAAAGACAGTGCCTTAATCAAGAATTAACAACTTAAGACCAATGCGGTAGTAACTAGCAACCGCAGCGCTGAACCGTGGATTAGCCATTAGTATTTCGTCGATGCGTAGTAATTAGTATTAAAGAAGTTAATATTATCGAAAAGAATATTCATTTCGGAGTAGGGATGAGCAAATTGACTAAAGGCAAATCGGATTTTTTTTCCGGGTTCCCTTTTAGGGGGTTGTCCGGGGCTTTAACATTGATCGCCAACCCTTAGGATAGGTCATCACTCTTTGATCGGTGGGGGTGTGACACCCGGAACCCCCACCGGTCAGCTGTTCCTGGCGGTGGCAGTGTCCGGAACTGCTCAGTTACGGAGCTGTAGAGCACAGCTCGATCGATGGAAAAGTGACTGCAGCCGGTTACTGCACATCCACTCCGTATTGATTTGAATAGGGTACGGATGTTCAGTACCCCGCCACGGCCATTATACAGCTTTCCATCTCCATAATTGAGCAGTTCCGGCTGCTCTTGACACAAAGAACAGCTGATCGGAGGGGATGCAGGGTGTCACACCCCCATCGATCAGACATTGATTTCCTAGACTAAAGATCCTATTAATTTGAATAGGAGGCAGATGTGTAGTACCCTGCGTCGGCCACTACAAGTAGACGGAGCAGTTCGGCAAGTGAGTAATTTCGGCCAGCAGCCACCGCCCGTCGGGGGTGCTGGGTCTCAGACCGTGGCCGATGAGACATCCTACGGATAAGGGATTAATGTAAAAATAGTGGACAACCTCTCTAAGATAAAAATGATAAATATTGCAATTCTCAGACCAGCCACTTTTTTTTAGTCTCCAACTTCCTGTTGTTTCAGGAAATACACATGTACATTAGCAGCAATAAACTGACTCCTCCCCTATCTTTTGTATTAAAGCATCTAATGAGCGTGTGCAAAGATCATTGTGAAGGGAAGGGAACAGGGTCATGTGAGGCATCGCCTATAGTCAACATGTGTTATCATATGTGAAAATTCATTGTAATTCCTCTGATGATAATGAGCCTGCTGAAATCACTCCACAAAAGGACGGAATGTACGATTCTAAATTAACCCATTTGGCCAGGGGGAAATTTACAATATTACTAACTTTGCTTTTTTTCATACAATTCATGATAAGAAAAATACAAATCTAATGGTTTTTTTTTTTAAAAAACACATGCAACACAAAAACCTGATTAAAAAAATAGGTATTTTTCTGGTGACATATTCCCTTTCAAACAATCTTTTTCTGGCTGTAGGGCAACTGGCTGCAGCAGGAGCTGTCCTTCATTGTTTCGCCTGCAGTAGGAAGTCAGCTTGTGCACTAAACCCCACCCATTTAGTAAAGCCATACCCCTAGCTATCTATGTACAAATGGATAAAATAAGAAAAAAATAATAATTTCTGTGCCTTCTGCAAGATTTGAACAAAATTACAGACAAACACCATGGAGCCTTTTTTTCTTCAGTTTACTTTTCTCACTTATTTCTAGGCCCGCTGTTCCTTTAATTATACCGCGGAGTCTAAATGTCCTAAATTCTGTTTATTACTTGTAGATGTTTATTTTTCGTATTCCACATCCCGGCATCCAATAAAAATCCTGTTGGTAAATCTATAAATTATAATGGACCACTGATTTTATTTTTCATTCTATGCTTCAGGATTACCCCCTATGAGGAAAATGAGAATTATTTCCCAAGATTATTCTGCTTAGTGTTTAGCGACCACATTTTTTCTATCTATGGTAGTAAATGATATTTGGCCACATGTTTATGTTTCACGCTCAATATTTGAACAGTTTTTACTATCATTTGCGGAAAATTACTGTTTTCATACCAAACGTTCATTTTGCCCTTAATTTGAGGAAAATAATTATCTTTAGTGAAATTTAGAAAAATATTCAGCTGTTGTAGAATAAAAGTGACTGTTTGTAGCTATTATAGCATGCTGAGACTTACAGTGCAAGTCGTGTCTTGCATGCATTGCTATATAGTGTGTAGAATGTTTTTGTTTTCTTAAATAGGACTTGTTGCAAGGACAAAATTGTCCAATTTTTTCCCCTTCTTTTATTCCCGCTGTTCTACTGAGTATTCCACTTTTTCATTTTTTCAAATCCACCCCACGGTTTCAAAGATATGATCCTTTTTCTTTAGAGTGTTCAGTGTTGCACAGGATCCTCTGGGGCGTGTCTTTATGATCTTCTGCATAATTAACCACTAAGCCACTCCCCCATAGAAAAAACAAAATTATCACTAAATAAAAATGACTATATCTCTGAAACTGTATAGCAAATTATAAAAAGAACAGTAAAAAACAGAATTCTCAGAGGAGCAGAGGGAATAAAATAAGAAAAAAATGGCCATTTTTGTCCTGGTGACATGTCCTTTTTAATACCTTACCTTAAAGGATTAAAAGACAAGCCTTTCTTTTTCCAGAAACAGTGGTTGAATCTCTCATATGTGGTGCCCAGGGTATAGCAGCTTGGGCCTATTTACTAAAATTGGGATGAGGTACAATACCAGACACAACCCATGGTCAAAGGGTGCACTAAAAAACCCTAAAAAACCTTAAAAAACAATCCCTTTAAATAGAACTTACTGTATAACCTGGTAGAAAGTGTTCAGTTTTTGCTGTTATTTTATTCCCACTGCTCCCCTGATTATTCTTTTTTTCTTTTTTCTTAAATCCACCACATAGTTTCAGGGATTTGGGTCTTTTTATTTACGCCTACTTTTTATAGCCTTTTCGAAGGAGGCGTGGCTCGCGGGTAATAATGCAGAGCAGTCTAAAGACACGCCCCAGAGGATCCTATCAGCCACACCCTTTTTGTAAAGATTATAAAAATGATCACAAAATAAAAAGGCCCATATCTCTGGAACCATAAGACGAATTAAAAAACAAAAAGAAAAACAGAATACTCAGGGGAGCAGTGGGAATAAAATACGAGCAAAAACTGGACACTTTTGACTTGATGACAGGTCATAAAAAAAGAGTACTGGTTAAAAATGTGTGAATGAGTGTTTTTGGCTTCCTAACAAAAGATGGATGTAGATATAACTCAAAAAAGTCCTCTGTTCTGGTGGACCACATGTAGATTGAAACAAGGTGAGGGTATGACAACCATGTCAATTCTAGAAGCAATGGAATGAAACTGAAAGGGAGAAGATACAGATTAGATATTAGAAAAACATTTTTGACAATGAGGGTGGTCCATGAGCGGAACAGGCTGCCATGAAAGATGGTGAGTTCTCCTTCAATGGAAGTCTACAAACAGAGGCTGGACAGACATCTGTCTGAGATGGTTCAGTGAGCAGGGGGTTGGACACGATGACCCTGGAGGTCCCTTCCAACTCTAACATTCTATGATTAAACATTTTATAAATAATGGTGTTTTGGTGTTTTATCACAGGTTAGGCCAAAGACTCTGATTCCAGAAAGCCTTCCCATCTCCCCCTGCAGAGACCAGACTTTGAAGCAACCCCCTACATTTCAAAAGGCCACAGTGGTCAGTATCAAAAACCCCAGTCCAGCTCTTCCCACTGCCAACAATACCGTCAGCCACCTCCAGGCATCCAAAGGCCAATTTCAGAGCTCATCGGAAACAACAATTTCTTCGCCTCTAAGCAGCGGAGGTGTGGCCTACGCCATTATATCCACCTCGCCGAGCAATGCAAGCCCCATTACCACCAGCAATGTTTCTGTGGTGAATGACAGCATCAAAGTTCAACCTCTCCTAATCAGCGCAGACAGCAAGGTAGGTTCAAAGAGTTGGTCCTCTTTCCTCCCTGTCGTGGTTCATCCAGTTCCCTTTACTAGTGGGTGGCAATAACCTGTGTAGGACACCTCTGTCATGGAGCATTTGTTCAAGAACGCAGAGGCTAAAAAGGTCTAGATCATTTATGATTGTGTGGCAAAGCCTGGTATCATGTAGGTCCATAAGAATCATTTTCATGGGATCTCCATTGCCCTCAACTATTTTTGAGGAGGACTTATGAAGGGCAACTATCCCACGACATGTTAGCTGAGCTTTACTTCCATGTTCCTCAGCTTGCATTTGCAGCATTGCCACATACATGAGTTACTATGTATGGTCTTTAATTGAGATCTTCAAGCCAACCTTCAAGTAGATTGAGTCTACTACTGTTAGTTCTGGACATCTTTTGAGTGGCCAAAGGTTGCTTGAGTAATGGGTGGGAAATAAACCAATACATCTTCATCTCAAAGTTCTTGAAATATGAGCCATTGACCAATTAACAGCCCATCTTTCTCCACTTTGGGCTTACTAAAGTGGTGCTCACGTAATGTCTAAAGTTGATTTTCATTAACAAAGATGAGTGCAAGTCAATGGCCTTCCAATCTGAAGCTCTTCAGCTAGTGAAAAACACCAATTTCCTGCATGAAATGATGTCAGGGCATGCTTGAAGAAGTAGATTTGCAACAACTGGAGCGCCTCGGGTTGGAGACCAAGGAGACTACATGAACGTTCTCCACCAATATCACCCAAGTTCTTTAATAAGCTCAGGAATCCAAGAAGGTATCATGTGTTTTAGGTAATCATCATCCAACCTCAAGTTCAGAGCCAACCAGAGATCAAGACTGAGATTCAGAAACCTTGTGAAGAACCTCCTCAGAGACCCCCAGCTGCCAAAAAGAAAAAGGAGGAAAATCCTGAGGTAAGATTTAGGATTGGTTTAAGAGGTCTTGATTTGGCTTTTTGATTAGGACCACATCTCTAGTGCGTCTGTCTCTCTGGAGGACCTGCCATATCCGTGCTTTACGTAGACAGTCCATTAATATACAGGGTAACTTTGTAATGCTTCATTTCATCTGGGGTGGCGCCTCAGGGTTTTTGAACACTTGTTGAGAGATTCCTTCTCAGATTAAAACTGGTTCCTTCCCCAGCAATGGGATGTTAGTCTTTTTTTTTAGAAGATTTTTCAGGCATTCATTTGTATTAGCGTCAGTCTTTGATAACTCTTTTTCTCCCCAGAAAATCGCCTTCATGGTATCACTAGGCCTTGTTACGACAGAACATCTTGAAGGTCAGTAATAATTTACATTATTTAATTTTTTAAGTAATTTATTAGTTCTGTTTAAAAAAATCAGGTGACCATCAATATGACCACACAGTTACCAATCTTAATATTGGCAATTTAGGGACATCTTAGCCCGCACAATTCAACCTAGGGTCACCTCCAACTCCACCCAGTATCTCCCTTTTATGGGTAGGTTTTATGTAAACCCAACTCTTTTCTGATTGGGACATACCAAAATTTGTTGGAAATATTGTTTTTTTTTTAAATCATGGCAGTCCTACCAAATCTGGGACTGTTGGCAAGTATGTGACCACCATCACAAAACCTAACATGGATATCAACGCGGCTTTCCGAGACCTGGTTTAAAGAGATATGGACAGTCATGCTAGAGAAGAATATAGTTTACTGTATAGCCAGCCATTGCTACTCAAGTACCTGAAGAACATGTGTTATGCAAAAAGCCTAAAACGACAAACATTAAATGAGTTAAAGGGGTTGACCACCACTAAAAAAAAGCATACTCGCGTTATCAATTCTCTGCCACTCGTCTTCCAGGGCTGCCAGGGTCCCTAACTGGTTTTTGTGCTTCCTCTTCGAGGCGAACAGACATGTGACAACTGCAGCCAATCACTGGCTGCAGTGGTGCCCAGTGATTGGCTGTAGCAGTCACATGTCTGTAAGGCAGAAACGGGATGTACTGTAAAGACTGGCCATGTGACCGACGTGTCATCACTGTGGCCACAAGCTCGTGAGGCAGGAAGAGGAAGCATGGAAGACCAGCGGGGAATGAGTGCGGTGGTAGAAGAGGATGGACCAGTAGGATAAGTATGATATATTTTATTTTTCACCATTATGGGCCATTTTTGAAAAATCAAAAAATCCCCTTCAAGTCAACAGATGTAGCGCGCAGAGGCTTTCGACATGTGGAATGTGTGGTCTTCCTAATGGTCGAAGTGAAAGAAATCAGATAAGTTTCGCCGTCATTGTCCTGAGATGTAAATCCAATACTGGATGTATCGCTGAGTATCTAGACACACGAGAAAAGTCATCTAGTACTTAGTAGATACCTGTAAATGGCTAATGCCGTTCTCCATCTGCTGCAGGCAGAGCGATAGACAGCGAGGATCGTTACCTGGGGAGCCATTAATGACAACTTTACACACTTTTAATGAACGTTACTCTTCAAACTAAAAAGAAAACACGAAAAAAAAAAAAGCGAAACGCGTTAATCTGCAGTAAATGGTATTAACTCCCAGCGCATTCCTCCAGCGGCAGCTGCAAAGTGACATCTGCCTTCCCTTCGTAATAAAAATTATCCACCATTTCCATTAGTAGCTCTTTAGCGCCATGTTCTCCTAATACAGTGGATACAGCCCACAATCTCCCGCTATAATACACTCTTTACCACGCTTCAATTCATTAGCATAATGTATACGCATATATCAATCCCTTCCCGCATTCGTTACAGGTTTGATGCATTTGCTCATTTAGATTTTTTTTGCTGAGGGTTCAACTTTTTTTTTTTTCATTTTCCGTGTATGAAATCATGAGGCTTTATCACATTGATTATTTGCGGACAGTGGCGTAGTTATAGGGGGCGCCTAAATAGCTGTCGTACCTGGGAGATCATGAGGGGGCCCAAAGGCCTTTCTGTCACATAAGAAGGGACTGGTAATCTGTACGGTACATGGTTTGCCATGATGGGTGGGGGGGTGGAAGAAGGAGCGTTCCTCTTTGTCGCCATCTACTGGATGATGCCGGATCTTCTATAAGGAGTGGGGGAAGGGAATTGACAACAGCTCTGGGGCACATTTCTTATGTTTAGGCCAGACCTGACAACTTATTTCAATATCGTTACTGCACTCAGGTAACATAATAGGTGGTAACAGGGTCCCGTTTTTGGTGACATTCTTGCCATCTTAGGCAATTCATGATGACGTACAGTATCTTTATCCATCTCATATCCCTGAGTCCTGAATATAGACTTCCATGTGCTGCCTTTTGCGCACCATACACAACTTTTGCCTTAGGTTCTACAGGAGGTAAACATTTTGGTCTACCACCATGCTCCTTATCAGGAACCATGTCCATTCCCTGCCCCCCAAGTGGATGATTAGACGAGATGTCTTCATTATGGTCAATAAACCTTCTATGGTTTCAATGAGGTTTTTGGGAGATTTTGTCTATGTTTGGCCACGTGCCTTCACATGACTGGGCAACACAAATCACAACATGTGTTGCTCCCCAAGTGACCGTTGCTCCCCAAAGTGAAGGCAATGACTACTTGAGAACCAAAATCTGGCCTGTGTGGTGGGAGGACGGTTTGGAAGAGCCAAAGACAAGCGAAGGCAGCGTAAGACGGGGGATGGCCTTAGGAGGGTTAGTATATTGTATTTTATTATTTTAATCCTTCCCCGACCCTCAAGGGAATCCAGATAAATGTCGAGAGGCTCACTCTGTATGACCCAAATCCCCAAAAAATATCAGATTTGTCAGATTTTGAAATTTTAGGGGAAATTCCTAACTAATTCGACACCTAATGTCCTAAAATTGCTGGGTCTATCTTGACTTTTCGGAATTGGAGGCAGTCTAAGGACCAAAGGAGGGTCTAAAACGTCCCTAAATTGCCAAAACCAAGGCTGGTAACTAAGGAGGGTGACAGGTGGAAATTAATTACTGTAAGGTGTGTGCCCCCTTTTTACCTAATTCTCCAGGGTCCCAGGCAGCTGTATCTCCTGTGGTTCCTGCCTATGATTCCAACTCATCGGAACGCCTTATGCTGATCTATAAAGTCTGCCCATATTGCATGAGTCCCAAAGGTCATTGTGACCCTAGCTTCCCAATAACTTTGCAAATGTAGCCTCGTCTACATGTAGCTCCTGAGAAAATGCCCACTACCTTGACAGACTATACATTTTTTATTTTATTTTATCTAGAGTTTTATTGTACTTTTTATTTGCTTATTTTTTGTCCGCATTTTTATTGAATTTCTTATTTGCCCCTTTTTAGTTTTTACAAACCACTCCCTTATACCAATTAAAGTATCACGGGTCAAACGAGTATTTTTTAGAAAAAATTCACAATTTTATTATGACAATAATTTAAAATATAAACATGACAGAGCAACTCACTAAGCAGGCTAAGATTTCTTTAGGGAGGACAATTGTGCTTGTAATAATCAATAGGACATGCAGTATATCAATGAAGTATAATATAGATATGTAAACAATTAGCACCTGCGATGATTTGAAAAGTAATGATCTCTCTAATACATCTCCCCTACACAGAGAGGAATCTACATAACCACCTGAGAGATGGACATTAATATATAACGATCATATTAAATATGTAAACAGTAATATTTAAGTATCAATAATGATTAGAATGTGATAATCTCTTTAATCAATCTCCCCTATAAAACAAGGAATTCACATATCAACATAGAGGTCACATCTATCACATAAAGATCACGTCCACCGTCTCACTTAAGGTGCTAGGTGCTAAAGTGCAATAGAAAACGAATGACAACTCACAAACATGTCCGTACTTACATCTAAGTAGCTGCAGCTAATGAAGCCCCCCCAATGCCTGCCGCCTCAACGCGCGTTTCACCGCTTCTTCGTCACGCCTCCTGTTTATATTTATCTTGTCCTTTTTATTTGTTTTCTTTTCTGTTTAGGTTTTTCTTGTCTTTTTTAGTTGGTTTCTTTTCTATTTATGTTTTTCTTGTCTTTTTTAGTCATTTCCTTTTCATGTTTTTCTTGTCTTTTTTAGTCTCTTTCTTTTCTGTTAATGGTTTTCATGTCTTCTTTAGTTGTTTACCATTTATGTTTTTTATTGTCTTTTTTAGTTGGTTTCTTTTCTATTTATGTTTTTCTTGTTTTTTTGTCATTTTCTTTTCTTTTTATGTTTTTCCTGTCTTTTTTAGTCGTTTTCTTTTCTATTTATGTTCTTCTTGTCTTTTTTTAGTTGTTTTCTTTTCTATTTATGTTTTTCTTGTCTTTTCTGCTTTTGTTTGTGGGTATTATAAGCCTCTCTTCTATATACAGGCCCTCTTCTACTATTTTCAATTTAACGCAGACCCGATCCGGCCACATTTCACTCCACTTCAACTTCCTTTTTTTTTCCTTCAAAGCATCGCATTTATTACCAAGAAGTGTAACATCTATCCCTGCCCTTGACTTCTTATAGAGAATACTAATGTAAATGTGTTTCCACGGTTACAGAGATCCAAAGCAAACGTCACGAGAGGAAGAGGAGAAGTACGGCCAATCCGGCCTACAGCGGCCTCCTGGAACCAGAGGTATGGCCGACCTCTACCGTCGTAACAATAAAAACTTTACGCGTCCCAGTTCACTTAATTCGAGGGGGGTGGGGGCGATCAGCTGAGATGTATTCAGTGCAATCCTCGAACGGTGATGGAATAGTGGGGGGTGGGGAGGAAAATGGATTGTATGATCCGCTCATGCATATTCAGAGCCCCGAGCAAAAGAAAAAATCGGGGGAGGGGGACAAGGACTTATGACATTTGGAAAATAAATTGGCAAATGAATGGAAGCCAATGTAATTGCTTTGTGTTTTGTGACAGTCAGCTATGATGTATAATGTTCAGTGCAGTTTATATTCTGTACCAGAAGGATTACTGCGAGCAGCAATTTCCCCCCCCCTCGAAATGCTGAATAATCAGATTGAACATTTCTATCAGAAGGGACGGAGGATGAAAACTTGTGTGTGCTAAAAAAAAAAAACATAAAATCATTGATGAGTAAGCAGCAAGAAATGCTGAGCCGACAGCGAGCGAGGGGTCTGGAGACATTACCGAGGAAATGGAGATGATTTCCTTATATTCTGTAGATATAGACTGAGCTCTAAGTCTATTTTCACACGTTGCTTTTTTTTGCTGCCTTTTTTTCAGCATTTTTGCTGCTTTTTTTCAGCGTTTTTGCTGCTTTTTTTCAGCGTTTTTACTGCTTTTTTTTTACTGCTTTTTTGTTGTCTCTTGTGCATGCTGATAAAGTTTAGTGCCCCTCGAAAAATCATGATGGAACTTCCTTAAAGTGTTTCTGCACCAGAAATGCAGCAAAATCTGATACCTGCGTTTTTTTTTTTTGCTGCGTTTGTGCACTTATTCATTGCCTTCTATGGTGAAAAAACGCTGCAAAAACTCTGAAAGAAGTGACATGCTGCAGTTTTCCAAAGCGCAAAAACCATTGTGTGTGCACGAGATTTCTGAGATCTCATACTCGTAGCTGGTACTGTAAGACACAGCTTAAAATTTGCTTTAAAAAAAAGCAGCAAAAACGCAACGTGTGAACATAGCCTTACACTACGATACTCAAATTTTCTACCGGTTGGTCATTAGTTCAGTTTTTTTTGTGTGGTTTTTTTTTGCAGTTTTTATTTATTTTTTTAAAATTTAGTTTAAAAAATCTAGTTGAGTCTTTTTTTTTTAAATTCTTTATTTCCAAACTTTATTCCAATGTAGCTTACATTGGTTTGCTGTGTTTTTTTATGGATAAGTTGTGCAATTTTCAACACAATTTTGCAGTGCTTTTTTTTTGTAAAATGGAATGAAAAAGCAAAAAAAAAATTTAAAAAAACAAACATCTTATTTAAAAAACTGCTGGAAAATTTCCTAAATAATGTGACAAAACCGGCACATGTGGTTACAGTTTCCCCCACACGATAAAGTTTTAATTTTTTAATTTTTTTTTAACAATTAGTTTTTGGTATTCAATTCATAGATATATAAGTTTATTTTTATACATATTTCTTTATTGCTTCTCCATTTTTAATTCACTTTTCATTTTGGATGACTTTTGAAAGGAATGTTTCTTTGTTTTGAATTTTTACAACTTTGCTTTTTTAACCCAAATTTTGGTTTACTAGTATTTTCTGAAAAAAAAATGAGTGTGATAAATGGAAACTAGATAAGGAATATGCTCCACTTTAAAATAATTTTATTTAACGGTCGTTATTTTTGATTTTCTAAGGTTTTTATATGTGTCTTAAACAATTAACAATATATTTGTTAGAATTAGTTTTTGAGTGAAATGCCAGATGTCTTTGTGACTGTGTCTCATGGCGCTCTTATTGTGTCTTCAGCGGAAACGCCTTGCTTCAAACTATTTGAGTAACCCGTTCTTATCAGGGAAAGGTAAGTTGCCACCTGCTATATATGTCCAGATAAAAACTATGTGCAGTTGGCGTCACCATATTTCCAGTTTTTGATTCTTTTCAGGTCATGTATCAGAGGGTAAAAAAAATGGGACCATATAGTGACTATGCCGTGACCATAGATTTCAAATTGTATCATTATCTGTTGTCAAAAAGTACCATAAAGGGCCCAAATAAGAGTACCACGTGGTGCACCTTCATATATTCCCACAATTTTGGTAATAAAAACCTGTGGATCATGTAGACCACAGGGAATTTGCCCCTTTTGCCCTCCCCATACACCAGCCTTGCTGATGGAGTACCGGCCAGTGTCTCCATTCATTATAGTCCCCTCATCCCTTCCCGAAAAGGGTCACCAAGAGGAATCCAACAATCAGATTAGGAGGCCTTACATGTCATACATGTCTTCTAAATGGGGTTCCACCACGTGTACCCACTTCTGCTTGGATTACGAGGCTTCATGGAATGGAAAGGTGGCATCCCATCCTTTGCTCTCTCCGTTCCTTTATATCGGAGCTTTGAAAATTTAGGATGAAAAGACCCAGAGATTATGCTGTCCAGGGCCATGTGATGACCAAGTCTTATCATAGTCGTCTTGTACAAGAGTGTTTCTTGGAGTACTCATGGTTGGGCATGGATGCTCAATTGGAACTGTGTAGCGAGGCATGCTATCTTTAGGGGCAATAATTAAACTCTCACTGTTGGGTTCAATCACAAATTAAATGTAATGGGACTACGAAAAATTAGCTGATCTTCAGGGAAAGTGACACTTTGAGCAAAAAAAGGGGTTCTCAAAAGTGGAAGAACTCCTTTAAAGGGGTTGTCCAGCCTTAGGGACTTGTAAATACTCACATGATGCACACTGAGGATTCTCCAGTACTGGTGCTGGCGCATGATCACAAGTTGGCGAATTTCATACTTTTGTCCACATTCCGACTAGACGTGCCCTGCCTCGCTCAATGCACTTGGATTCAACGATGCTGCGCATGTCTAGTTGGTATGTGACCGCATGTATGCATATCACATCCTATCGGTACAAGTCCGCCGGTACCAAAGAATCTTCACAGGTCGCAGTGGGCGCAATGTGAGGATTTAAAAATTTTGTAGCCTAAAGCCTGACAACCCATTTAAGGAGGCAACTCTAAATAATAGAATTGGGCAAAAAAATTTGTGTCCAGTCCAGTTCTCTGTGGCAGCAGGGCCAGGGCATTCCTCACTTCTGCTAAACCCTACAACATCATGACATGCATAGTACTGCAATGTCATGACTCCAGAGTTGCCCAGGATTCCGGCCACAGAAGTGAGGATTGCCCTGTGTTGGATTGGACTTGCTGCCAAACGAGGGCAGAGCAAACCTTTTTCTTTAACCCTATTATGAAAATATTTAGCTCTCCCTACAAACTATCCCGATAAATGGTTTTGATTCATGTAGACATCACTGGGATGTTTTCCTGCACAAATATGTATTCTGTGGATTTATCAGGACCACCGCTGGTCTCGGAGCACCTTGTAGATCCTCCATCATCTCACCTTTTGGATGACAGATCTCTAACAGGTTTTTCAAGCAAACATAAAACAGCTATTAGGTTTTTATAACTAATATCCCTGAGTTTAATAGGACCTCATCTTAGGGCTGAGATCTAATTAATGGTGCCTTGACGCTGTTTTCCTATGGGCAAATTGATGTAGTTGCTAATCAGACAAGAGGCCATCTCATGTAATTTATATAGCAGTTGAATGTCCCGATGGCTACTTCGGGTGGGGGCGATGTCTTCAGTGAAGAAATGACCTGGGAAAGTTACGTGAGTAGGCATGAGATATTTTGGGGAAAAGGAATTGTAAACAATTACCGAAAATTTATAGCCCAAGTAAAATCCACAATGCCTGCACCACCCACGGTAAGGTCCATTGCAATCTTGCCCCCAAACTGACTTCTCATGAGACTTGTATCATTCCATTCCTTCTCCCCCAAGGTCCGACCAGGCCGTGCTGACGCCACTTCCAATTCATACTCCCATCACCTCTAATTACCCCCCGTTTTCGGGACTGGTGCAGGTAACCATATCGTCAGCATACTCTCTCCAAATAAATCCCACGTCCACGCCACATCAAAACCCTTGTCTCACCACACCCTGCCATACCTCCACCCCAATATCGGACACACTAGCAAGCTTACCCCAGAGAATAAACCCATTCTCAGGGTGACACCACATCCCACGCCTGAGGATCCCACTGTCCCACCTTGAAAGACAGCCTCCAGTAGATCATGGTGCGTACCTCTTCCTCCTCTGAATCACCCTTTCCCTTAATGAGTGAATGACACACATGCTCAGTAACACCTTTATTTACATTGGGAAATTTGGGGGGCCACGCTGTTTTCAGGAATTGTTGGTGGATTTCAGCAATCTCTCGAACTTTTTTATGGACAGGGAACATATAGTAATCAACAAAAATGATGGCACCTTTGAAATTATTCCAGAAAAAGAATATTTTCTCCCCAGAAAATTGATGGCAATATACACATGTTTTATTTCTATGCATGTTTCTTTTCCCTTTGTGTGTATAAGAAACAAAACACAAAAAAAGACACAGTAAACAAAGGCAAAATGTTGACACATAAATTTTACACCAAATACAAACCCCCAATATGGGACGGGACCAAATTGAACATTTACCTTTCCAGATCTGTCTGACCCCACCAATGAATCCAGCCTAGAAACTCATTCCATCCCTCACACCAGTAGCACCCGACCCCCAAGCAACCCGTCTCCTCGCCCAGTCATCTTTCAAACCCCGCCTCCCCTACCAGCCCCCGTCTACCCCCACACAACCCGCAAACCCTAACCCACACACGCGAACAATGCTGCTCCTAAGACCACCTAGGCACCCTCCAACCCTCCTATAACGCAACCCCACAGAGGCACCAGTGTCGCACCACAACATCTCTCCCTGGCCCCCTGTCGACCCCCCCCCTTCCAGCCCTGAAGCATAACGAATGATATACTGACCTAGGATCCCACCGCCCACACCCTTAACCCCCCCCCAAACCACGCATTCCCAGCATCCCGCCTCCTGAGCAACATAAACAGCGCCCCCCATTCCGTACATTGTATAATGCCATACCAATCACCCACTTGCAGGAGCATCCCAGGAGGACACCACTCACGCTAGCACCGACATACAAAATCTAGTTTGCCCAAATGAACGAGCAGACCGCCCAATTCCATAAGGGCACCAGCATCTTTGAGGCCAGATGCCGCCCCCGATCGTAGCAAATATATGAAAAACCCCCTATAAACCAACTGATACCCGCCACATCCAATCGTCCCTCCCACGCCCCGCCCCCCGACCCACCCCTACACCACTGGTAGTGCGGAACACCTCAGAAAAGGGTGAGTATACTCAGCCACCGCCCTGGGAGCCAATGCCTTGAGATCCCGCCCACCACCTCATGCCGCAAGCCCCATGTCCAAAAGGATACGAAGAACAGAAATACGCGAGTCAGCCACCACCATGGTGAAAAGCCATTAAGGCCCATTGTGTTATACCCTCAGTACCCCACCCCTCACCCCTACTACACGAAGCCCCCTAGCCCAGCCAGCCACCGACGCTCAATTCGCTCACATCCGCGGCCCATTCCACAAAAGCCTACTGAACACCCTCCCCTAGACCTAGACCCCGTTGTTGGTTCGCTCTACCACAAGCTACTAGTCCTCCGCCCCTCCAACCCAACAGCGCGACCAGGCGCCGTGCACCACAATCCACAGATGAATTACAAGCCGCTAGTCCAGGTAATCACGGGATCTCTAAGCAAGCAGAACAATAAAAACCCCAAGGGAGAGCCCCCCCACTATTACTGAATTTTCCAGCGTATCATCAGACAGGGGTGCTGTAAAAGCCGCCCGCCCCCACCCATTATCCCGCCAGTACACAAAAACCGCAACAACATTAACCTATGGTGGTACTACATCACTGGCCTGAGTCACACTCTGGTGTAGCGGACCAATCAGTCCTATGGTGGGGGAGTGGCCCGAATGATGGCGGTGGCGGGCGCGTCCTCACATGTAAGGTATAGGAGGTATCTCCCTATTTAATCCCTCAAAGACTCCATCATTGCACTCTCTGTTGGGTCTACGTGCTGGGGGGGCGGCGGGCATACCTCTATAGAGCACGCGTGGTGGTCAGCAGAGCTGGGGCGGCGGCGGCTCCTCAATTTTCAGAGCCGCGAGGGGGCTCCTGTGTTCTGTCGGGCGGCGGCAAGTTCTTTTGTGCAGAGCCGGGGCACTGCCCCTTGCATTTCCCTCAACGAAGCCCGAGGCCCCGGTAGCACTACCAAAGCTGCGATGCGGTGGCCTCTGGAAAATGGCCGCTGGGGGCGGCGCATGCTCAGTTCACAGGATCCGTCTCCTGAGCACCTTGAGAGAGATCTTGAATCAGAGCATGGCAGCGGCAGGAGCTTCCGGTGGCCTCCCAGATTTAAGGAAATGCAAGAAGCAGACCCCGACTCTGCACAATGAGCCGTCCGCCGTCCCCCCCACAGAGCCGCCACGCTGCTGAAAGAGGAGACCGCCGCCGGCCTCCCTCAGCGCAGAGAAGACCCGCAGAGAGCATACCGTCTGACCACCATGCGGTAATGGGTGGATACTCCCACCTCTTACCCTGTGAACCGCCTCCTCCCATAGTCATCGGACCCACCTCCCCCCCACCATTCAGAATGATTGGGCCGTGTTCCCGGCGAATAAGACGACCCCCCGACATAAATACCAGCCAGATATATCCCACCAGTTTAACCCCCCGACGACAAAAAACCCGCCCTCCCCAGCGACCTCAAGCGGGAGGCCCACCCACCCCCAAATGTCCCACACCTGGTCCTGCTGTCTTTCCAGCAGTTACCTCCCTTACGGTGATGAGGAGCTCGTCTTCAGCTTCCTTCAGGAGTCTCCAAACCGGTAACCTGCCGGGTAATGGACATAAATAGTGCAGATCCAATAATGAGGAATTTTATTTATTAATACTCATAAACAAACAGTTGAAAATCACTAATAACATAGAAGTATATTACTCACCAGACTTATTGTTTGAAAGTTAGATAGAACAAATGTAAGACAACCAAATGTCCACAACCTGGTTGTAATGGGTCTGGTGGGTGGAACTACTGACGAGACAGGTCAGGTTGGTGGAACCACATAGCTTTATTATACAAGAGATTTACTGTAAGAGAGCGGGTGGCACCTGGGAAAAGGGCAGGGATTCACGGCAGGATATAGGTAGTTTCTGGACAGGCAGGTTTGTCACAGCAAGTGACCAAGGAAGTCTCTGGGCAGGCAGGTTGTAACGGTAAGTAACCGAGGCAGTCTCTGGACAGGCAGGTTGTCACGGCAAGTGACCAAGGCAGTCTCTGGGACAGGCAGGTTGTCACGGCAAGTGACCAGGCAGTCCTCTGGGCAGGCAGGTTGTCACGGCAGGTGACCAGGCAGTCTCTGGGCAGGCAGGTTGTCACGGCAAGTGACCAGGAAATCTCTAGACAGGCAGGTTGTCACAGCAAGTGACCAGGCAGACCCCTGGGCAGGCAGGTTGTCACGGCAAGTGACCAGGCAGTCTCTGGGCAGGCAGGTTGTCACGGCAAGTGACCAGGCAGTCTCTGGGCAGGCAGGTTGTCACGGCAAGTGACCAGGCAGACTCTGGGCAGGCAGGTTGTCATGGCAAGTGACCAGGCAGTCTCTAGACAGGCAGGTTGTCACAACAAGTGACCAGGCAGTCTCTAGACAGGCAGGTATATACGACCTGATATGGTGGAGCCTCCAGGTAGGCTGCAGTCGGATGGCAGATGATCGCTCCCAGGTGAGCAGGCAAGAGCCGGGGATCTCTGCAGATGATGTCCGAACTTCAGGATGGAGCTGCAGTCGGATGGCAGATGATCGCTCTCAGGTGAGCAGGCAAGAGCCGGGGATCTCTGCAGATGATGTCCGAACTTCCGGATGGAGCTGCAGTCGGATGGCAGATGATCGCTCCTAGGTGAGCAGGCAAGAGCCGGGGATCTCTGCAGATGACGTCCGAACCTCTGGATGGAACTGCAGACGGATGGCAGACAGGCAAGCCGACAGGTAACAGGCAGGTAACTGGAATCAGGAGCTGAAGGCTGAAACAGAGTTAGACTGCACAGGAACAACAGGAACACGGATTGGATCTCAGAGAGTCAGGAACACAGACAGGAACACGGACTGGGTCTCAGGGAGTCAGGAACACAGACAGGAACATGGATCGAATCACAGGAACACGGACTGGAACACAGGCCTCGGACTCCGGACATCTGGCAACGATCAGCAGGCTCCGGACATCTGGCAATGATCGGCAGGATCCGGACATCAGGCAAGAAGGATAGGATCCGGACATCTGGAAGTGGTCGTCGGACATCGGACATCAGGCCATGGTCATCAGGCATAGGATCCGGACATCTGGCAGCGACCTGAAAAGGAACCCCAGCGGTCTGGTGCAAGCCCCGCCAGGCTCAACGGGAGCTGGCCGGGGATTGCACAGAGGCTGAGCACAGAGTAACAGAAACTCAGCACACACCGGACTCCTCCTTCCAAGATGAACTCAGGTTATATAGCAAGGATTCACAGTCACTGGCACAGGGTTCTGGACACAGCAGGATTTCAGGAACATAACACAGAGGACACAGTTCAGAAAGTCAGGTACAGGATGCGATCTAAGATCAGGGGTTCAGGTAATTAGACACAGCAGGAACAGGCCTGGATATACAGCCTCCAGGAACGGCGATCTGGGTAATCAGCCCCCAGCATAGGCGGAAACACAAGACACAATTCAGACATTCAGGTACCGGGTTTGATCCAGGATCAGGGAACAAGACACAGCAGGAACAGGGAATCAGCTCTCCAGAGCTGATCAACTTCAGAGCAGGAGCTGAACACACAACCACATACGGCTAGGTTCAGGGATTCAGTGTGGATTCAATGCGAACCTCTGGCAACGCCCACTAGGGCTGGGGAACTTTATATGTGAGCTGCTTCACAGCGATAGGCTGGAGCAGTAACTCTAGTAAACACCCAATCCACATAAAAGCAGGACAGGTGTGGGCCGCGCCCCCTATGCAGAGCCAGACAGCACAACACAGAGGGAACCCAACAATGGCTGCTGCCAACCACGCAGTAAGTCATGCACCACTGCAGAGGACTTTTCAAGCTACGGACGGCTTTCACAGCAAGTCAGGAACCGCACATGCGGGCGGTCATGCAAAGCAGCGGAGCCACTCACGCAAGTACGGGTACGCAGCAGAGCCGGGAACTGAGCAGCATCCATATAGGTAACAGACAACAGTATCCCAGCTGGTTAGGGGGAAAGGAGCAAAAGGGTTAATGCAAAAAACATGCAAAGTAACGCTGGAAAACAAAGTACAGACAATACCAGCGTTACAGTATCCCCCTCCTCAGGCCCCCTCTTCTGAAGACCCAAGTAAAAAAAAATTCCCCAGAAAAATTCACTTGGGTTTGGCGGTAAGTCCCATAGTTCACACATCAGGTGGAGCTTGGAGAAAGTCCTGCAGACCGCACATGCTCAGCGGAGTCCATGGCCAGAGCTTACTGTAACGGGTCTGGTGGGTGGAACTACTGACGAGACAGGTCAGGTTGGTGGAACCACATAGCTTTATTATACAAGAGATTTTACTTGTAAGAGAGCGGGTGGCACCTGGGAAAAGGGCAGGATTCACGGCAGAGGATATAGGTAGTTTCTGGACAGGCAGGTTTGTCACAGCAAGTGACCAAGGAAGTCTCTGGGCAGGCAGGTTGTAACGGTAAGTAACCGAGGCAGTCTCTGGACAGGCAGGTTGTCACGGCAAGTGACCAAGGCAGTCTCTGGGACAGGCAGGTTGTCACGGCAAGTGACCAGGCAGTCTCTGGGCAGGCAGGTTGTCACGGCAGGTGACCAGGCAGTCTCTGGGCAGGCAGGTTGTCACGGCAAGTGACCAGGAAATCTCTAGACAGGCAGGTTGTCACAGCAAGTGACCAGGCAGACTCTGGGCAGGCAGGTTGTCACGGCAAGTGACCAGGCAGTCTCTGGGCAGGCAGGTTGTCACGGCAAGTGACCAGGCAGTCTCTGGGCAGGCAGGTTGTCACGGCAAGTGACCAGGCAGACTCTGGGCAGGCAGGTTGTCATGGCAAGTGACCAGGCAGTCTCTAGACAGGCAGGTTGTCACAACAAGTGACCAGGCAGTCTCTAGACAGGCAGGTATATACGACCTGATATGGTGGAGCCTCCAGGTAGGCTGCAGTCGGATGGCAGATGATCGCTCCCAGGTGAGCAGGCAAGAGCCGGGGATCTCTGCAGATGATGTCCGAACTTCAGGATGGAGCTGCAGTCGGATGGCAGATGATCGCTCTCAGGTGAGCAGGCAAGAGCCGGGGATCTCTGCAGATGATGTCCGAACTTCCGGATGGAGCTGCAGTCGGATGGCAGATGATCGCTCCTAGGTGAGCAGGCAAGAGCCGGGGATCTCTGCAGATGACGTCCGAACCTCTGGATGGAACTGCAGACGGATGGCAGACAGGCAAGCCGACAGGTAACAGGCAGGTAACTGGAATCAGGAGCTGAAGGCTGAAACAGAGTTAGACTGCACAGGAACAACAGGAACACGGATTGGATCTCAGAGAGTCAGGAACACAGACAGGAACACGGACTGGGTCTCAGGGAGTCAGGAACACAGACAGGAACATGGATCGAATCACAGGAACACGGACTGGAACACAGGCCTCGGACTCCGGACATCTGGCACCGATCAGCAGGCTCCGGACATCTGGCAATGATCGGCAGGATCCGGACATCAGGCAAGAAGGATAGGATCCGGACATCTGGAAGTGGTCGTCGGACATCGGACATCAGGCCATGGTCATCAGGCATAGGATCCGGACATCTGGCAGCGACCTGAAAAGGAACCCCAGCGGTCTGGTGCAAGCCCCGCCAGGCTCAACGGGAGCTGGCCGGGGATTGCACAGAGGCTGAGCACAGAGTAACAGAAACTCAGCACACACCGGACTCCTCCTTCCAAGATGAACTCAGGTTATATAGCAAGGATTCACAGTCACTGGCACAGGGTTCTGGACACAGCAGGATTTCAGGAACATAACACAGAGGACACAGTTCAGAAAGTCAGGTACAGGATGCGATCTAAGATCAGGGGTTCAGGTAATTAGACACAGCAGGAACAGGCCTGGATATACAGCCTCCAGGAACGGCGATCTGGGTAATCAGCCCCCAGCATAGGCGGAAACACAAGACACAATTCAGACATTCAGGTACCGGGTTTGATCCAGGATCAGGGAACAAGACACAGCAGGAACAGGGAATCAGCTCTCCAGAGCTGATCAACTTCAGAGCAGGAGCTGAACACACAACCACATACGGCTAGGTTCAGGGATTCAGTGTGGATTCAATGCGAAGCTCTGGCAACGCCCACTAGGGCTGGGGAACTTTATATGTGAGCTGCTTCACAGCGATAGGCTGGAGCAGTAACTCTAGTAAACACCCAATCCACATAAAAGCAGGACAGGTGTGGGCCGCGCCCCCTATGCAGAGCCAGACAGCACAACACAGAGGGAACCCAACAATGGCTGCTGCCAACCACGCAGTAAGTCATGCACCACTGCAGAGGACTTTTCAAGCTACGGACGGCTTTCACAGCAAGTCAGGAACCGCACATGCGGGCGGTCATGCAAAGCAGCGGAGCCACTCACGCAAGTACGGGTACGCAGCAGAGCCGGGAACTGAGCAGCATCCATATAGGTAACAGACAACAGTATCCCAGCTGGTTAGGGGGAAAGGAGCAAAAGGGTTAATGCAAAAAACATGCAAAGTAACGCTGGAAAACAAAGTACAGACAATACCAGCGTTACACTGGTCCTGCTGTCTTTCCAGCAGTTACCTCCCTTACGGTGATGAGGAGCTCGTCTTCAGCTTCCTTCAGGAGTCTCCAAACCGGTAACCTGCCGGGTAATGGACATAAATAGTGCAGATCCAATAATGAGGAATTTTATTTATTAATACTCATAAACAAACAGTTGAAAATCACTAATTGAATAAAGGTAGTGACATATTGCAAAGACTTTGTGCGCTGGACCACAAGTTCGACCCTGGGTTCCGCCTTCTTCTTCTGGGGGCATCTAGTATTACATTTGAACAGATTACCATTTGGCATGGACACATGAAAGACTAATCCTACCATAATTAATGCTTATTAAATTTACTTGTATGTGCACACCCACTCTCATTTGCTTAATTTATATTAATAAGTTTGACCACTAACCTATTTCTGCCCTTCTTTATGTGCTAGCAATTTCGGAGTCCTATTGGAAGGTATGTCGGCATGGCGCTTCTTTCATCATCACGTTAAACCATGTAACCCAAAATGTAACCATATTGTTATTAAAGTCTAATTCAAATCCTGATCCAAATGTAAGGAGTCTGGAGAGTGATTCACATTTTAGATAAACCATCGTGAAAATAATGAGTCATCCCTAATTAATACTGCTGATCTCCACAGTAACGTACTGAGAGCAAAAAGTCAAGATTGAATATGACTGATTTAATCTAAGCCCTTTTAATTGGTGTCATAGCCCAAATATTCCCCATTACTGCTTTAGACTATGTTCAAATAAAATAGGTTGCACAAAAAGTGCACTAGGATGCAGTCTATGACAAAGCCCATTTCTATAAGAGAAGGGCCCACAAAATTCTATTTGACAAAAGGCCTTGCAAGGATCAAGAAATTCTCATCTGGGCTACTTGCCTTTTGTCCTGTCTAGAACATCTCAGGTTTGATTGTTTTTGGCAACTGCACAATGCATCATAAAACGGTCCAAAAATTATCCATCGAAAAATTATTTACTCTGAAATTTAGTGCATGCTCTCTCCAAAAGGAGACGGTCCTTGACATTGCTTGATCTTCATTATCCATAAGGCCACTCAAAACCATTAATTTCTTTCTTACAACCAAGTCTTGGGTAAAGATTTTGTATCTAGAGGTAAAATCGACTTTCAGCTAAGCTTTCTTTAAAGCCTGGAGAAGTTGTGGCTATCCCAGAAGGGCGAGCCATGTGCTGGAGGATGGTGTGAGAGACCTAAAAACTACACATCCTACAAAATTATCAAAGGGAATATCTCACAAGAGCATCATATTGCCAAGATACTCTTTTAAATCTGAGATCCAGATGGAAAGTTTACGAATTCAGGGAATTTTTTTTTTGGCATAGAAAATAGTAAAGAAATCATTTCACAGGGTCATTGATTCGTGTGGGCGCACGTATGTCTTTTCAAAAAAATGTTTCTTCATACTATCAGTTTATATTTTCCGCTTCTATTTTTGTGTTTCATAATCTGGCATTAACTCAACAACTAATGTTTTACACTCATTAGCATTTCACACCCAATGCAAAAAAAAAAAAAAAATTCATTATCAAAAATGTGACATAAATTCATCACTTAAATTTTCCGGAAAATAACCACGTAATTTAGGATCGGGCTACATTCATCATGACACATGTGACACAACCTTCTTGGTGTTTGGAGGGCTTGACACTCCTTGCTTTATAATTACAGTCTTACCATCCATTGTAGAAGGTTGAGTGTTATGAATGTGCTAGAGATGGTTTCTGAGCGGAGGCTCCCTCTGGTGGTTGCAGACAGTGCTGAACCTTTCAGCGAGGAGTGGCAATCTGGAATCACGGACTGGTCCGATATAAGGGAGACCCTCCCATGATGGTTGCCGGTGATCAATTGTTCTTGTCTCAATTGTGGTTCCTGGTTCATTTGGAAGTTTGCTGGAGTCCTGCCTGCATCTCCTGCTTTCAGATAAGATATTTTTTGCTTTTCTTTTTGTGCTTGCTTTTTGCATTGTTTTCTGCACTTTTGTGAAGGTCAGCCAGGTCCCCTCTTGGGGCCTGAGCTACTCACAGTTTTTCTGCAGCCACTGTTATTTGCTTATTTGCTTTTTCCTGTTTTTTTCAGCGGCTGCGGTTTGGTTTTTGTTCACACTGAGATCTGATTTAGTGGGTGGCGAGATCGTGTGATCTCAGTATTTTTGTAATCAGAATTGTTGGATTTTTGTAGGGTTTTCTGGGTTGCAGAAAGTAATCTCTCCTGTCCTATCCTATTTAGTCAGCTTGTGGTCCCAGCGTTTGTTCCGTCTATTTTCTGCCTATGTTTGTATTTTCATCTTGTCTAACCGCCATTATATGTTTGGGGGCTTCCTATTTTCTTTGGGGATCTGCTCCGGGGCAGATAGCTTTCATCTTTCTGCCTTTAGGTGTAGTTATCTCTCAGGCTGTGACGAGGCGTCTAGGATCAACGTAGGAACGCTCCACGGCTACCTCTAGTTGTGTCGCTAGTTTAGGAATCTGCAACCCATCAGTTACCAACATCTCAGGTGTTCGGCTGCTCGGCTGTTGTTCCTGTCCTCCTCAGCTACCGAAATATAACAGTTGAGGTGATCTGTAGATGAAAAAGTCTCGCATGGATTCACATTCGTTGCCCCTTAAGATTCTACAATATCCGATTTTTATTTCCTCTTTCAAAATTTGGGGACTATCTAATTTTCTTCTCAATTTTTGGGGTCTAAACATGGATGACAAAAAAATATGGTCATTATTGTTAATAGAAAGGTCATTGAGCGACTGAGACAATCATTAATTGACAGGTCAATGTTAAAATGTTTTTGGCTTTCCTTTTTCAGGATGAGATCATTCATGACAAACACTGCTCAGCGTGCAAACGTGGTAATAATTTACAACCATGTGAAATGTGCCCAAGAGCTTACCATTTAGACTGCTTAGCTTCACCAGTGAAAATAGCACCCAAAGGAGTCTGGATGTGTCCAAAGTGCCAACAGAAGGTGAGAAGAACTCAAAATCAGTGATCATGAAATTTTTCGTTTAAGCTACCCCAACCTTTTTGTTTTGTCCTGTCTATAATGTCTCAGGTTTCAATGTTTGTGACATCATAAAATTGCCTGAAAAATTTCAATAAAATTGGATACTTGCAAGCACTCTTCGAAAGTGACATTGTTTGACTTTGCCGAGCCAAAAGGTCACGCGAGGATCTTCTATTGTTTGCCCTGGGAACTGTTCAACTACCATGTCCCTCCAGGGTTCATCAATGAGGTTGTTCCTCAAAGAGAAAGGATGAGTTTCACCTGTACAAAAGTTCATAGTTGGTCACTGCCATGTGCTAAAAAAACTTGTTTCCAACCAATTGCATTGACTGTCTTGACACAAGCTCAAATTTGCCAATTGTGAAGCTTCTTTGACCCTTTGAGGTAGCTTAATAAAGCCAACATTGGTCCTTACAACAATAAAAATTTCTAATTACTGTTTTACTTTTTAGTTCAACTTTTGGATTCCAAAAATGTAATTATCTAACCTAAGCCCAATTTTTTTTTCTTATTTACTTATAGATATTAAAGAAAGAAACGGTGCCATGGAGCGGGGCCCTCACTATTGTTCAGTCTTATGTGACACATAAATCAGGTGAGGACAATTCTGTTATGACTCAATTAAAAAATGGAGGCCCAACAGAGATGGATATCGTCACAGTCGTTTATATTCAATGACTTTTACTAAGAAAGTAGTCTCAAATCTGAGGCTGAACAGCAAAACTATGAGGCGAAGACAATCCGGTGCACGAAAGGGGTCTAAGTTTTTTAATATGTTGAGAGCTACAGGTTGGAAAGCACAGATCTAAGACTAATATGGTCAATATCGACCTTTTACACCATATTTTTCCCAACCCATTACCTCAATATAGACAGATTTCACACCCACCTGATTCCTTTTTCTATTATTACAGTGAAAGAGGAGGAGAAGAGAAAACTATTGAAGAAAGGCAACGAATTAAAAAATGAACAGAGACAGCTCGAAGATCAAGAGAGACTTCTAAACAATGCTATAAAGGTCAGTGCTCATCTACAGATATATTACTCATCAAGATAGGACCATGTCCTAGATAATTCCACGTTTACATTTTGAGATAATAGACCCCCATTAGTTAGCCACAGATGTTACAAATAGCATTTTTACTCCTGGAGGACCTGGCACGTCCTTTAATTACATGGAGAACCCTTTAATTTCAGTAGATATTCTGTAATTTTTTGTTTCTCCCATGGTGGTACTACAGAAAAATTGAATGATTGCTGCCAGGTTCCATCAGAGATTACAACTGATCACTGGAAATTGTTATATCCTTTATTGTATATTATTACATATTTTTATTTTTATATAATAAAAGTTGAAGAATTAATTAAGGTGTGTCTTTCGTCGGCTGCACTAAGATTCCTTGGCCGACCACAGCCTCTATGGTCCTTAACTTTGCCCACTTATTGGCGCTTCTGCAGAATAGCTTGAATAGCACATCTGGAGCCACCCAGTCTGTATTGAAATATTTACATGAGAGATACCTGGCTGATGCAGTATAACTACCTTGTGCCTTGTTGCTTTGCCCAGTCTTCCTATGGTGTATGACCTATGACCTCGCCTTTGTGGCAGAGTTTATCTGTTCTTCAACCAGTTTTAATTCTCCTACACATCTGTTTCAGTTAATAACCATGTTTCAACCTACATACAAAAATGATGATCATTATCACCCCTTGTGTAAATTGATTGCTCATAAGCTTGACTGTAATACGACAAAATCCCTGACCGTGCAAGTATACCTAGAAGAACTGACAAGAGATGAATTTTGGATAATTTGGGATGTATTATTTTTTTTTCCATAGCATAAAGAGTGAAATATCATTTAAAAAGCAAGGGTGAAAGATAAAAAGAAGGCAACAACTATTTTACTATTTTTTTCATATTTTTCCCACCTCTGTCGGGCTGGACTGGGTTTGATGTTATGCTATTGATTTTTTTAGGTCTAGTATTGATATTTTATCATGCAATAAAAAAAAAAATCTGACTTCTGAAGAAAGAAGTAGATGAAGTCTGTTCTATTACCAGACCCGTGGATACAGTATAATATTTACTAGAGCGAGGCCAGTGGGGGATTTTTTAATTTTTTTTCACCCATCCACGGTTGTGTGTTTTCCATTCATGCAAAGAGCCAGTTTTTAATATAACCATCATTTTTTATTCTTTCCCCATGTGACAGAAATGCTTAGAGCTAAAGAATAGCTTACTGGCCCAGCAGAGAGGAACTCAGTCATCTTTGGAACGTCTGAAAACTCTCATTAGACTGATTCAGAGTGAACAGATGCTTCAGGTTACCATGACGACCACCGCCACCGCTTCGTTGCTGACGGTCCCCTGGATCAAACCTTCATCTGCCACCCCTACCATTCACAAAGGCCTGCAGCAGTCACAGAGTAACAATTGACACGGGCAGACGGAACAATAACTTTTAAGCGAATTTCGCCAAGAAGGAAGAAGGAACAGTCTGTTTTTGCGTGTTTTTTTTTTTTTTTTTTTTTTTTTTCTACAAGTACACAAACAGCATCGATGTACAAAGAAAAAAACAAAAAAAACTCGCAATGGACAAACACGGTGGCAAAGGCAGTGATTTATGCGAAATGTGCTGACATCTTCAAAGGGGTTGTTTTTTTTTCACTTAATTTTTACTATGGCCTTAAAAAAAAATAAAAAAAAAGATTAAAAACTTTTTTAAAAAGGCCAAATTAATGACCATAAAAACGGCCAAAAGGCTTAAAAATTATCCTTTCATTTATTTGGAGAGAGGATCGAAAGATCGTAGAGTTATAGAGCAGAAGGGAATCATAACTCTATTTTGGAAAAAAGTGAACGAATCAGAAAAAAAAAAAAAAAAAAAAAATTTTTTTGGATAATTTTTGGACTATTTCTAACCCTTTCAAATCAAATCTGCCGCACATATTCAGGTTTATTTTTTGACGGGGCTATCGGAAAGGATGTTAGTAAATACTCAGAGCCTTCAAACAAATGCTGATTTTTTTAATTTATTTTTTATTTTTATTTTTTTTTCCTCTCAGTATTATTACCGTCAAGGTCCGCAGCTATATTTAAGGTTATAAAAAAAAATGTATAAACTTAGCATTTCTAGTGGGACATTGAAGTATTTTCATGCTTATGCTTGTGTATATGCGTGCCGAACTATTGAACAAAGTACGACTGTACGACGCCTTCATTTTTTCGCAGGTCCTTTGTACTTATTTTGCTATCAATGTATTTTCTCATTGAGATTTTCTCATTTTTTTTATTTTTTTCCCAAAAAAGGTGATAAAGTGGGTAACTCAGTTAATTTACACTTTGGTTAAAAAAAAATAATAATAAAAAAAATAATTTTTTTTATACGGTAAATATTTTTTTTTATTTTCATTTTTTTATTTTTATTTTTGCCAGTACAGACAATATGCCAAAAAAAAACTTAACCTTTTTGTACTGCATTTTTATTGTAAAATATGTAATGTGAAAGGAACAATATGCTTTTTTTATTTTATGCTTGCAGAAGTATCTGCTATATGGTACAGGAAAAAAAAACTGCCTCAAGTGGAGTTTCTCATATCTGATATATCATGTTTTTTTTGTTTTTTTTTTAATTTATGACTTTTTTTTAAGTTAGTATATGCTGGGGGTGAAATAAGCATTGGATACGTCACCAATTTTCTAAGTAAATATATTTCTAAAGGTGCTATTGACATGAAATTCTCACCATCCAATCCACACAAGCAAGGAAATCACGCCATAGATGTCCATAAATTAAGTTCTGTATAATAATGAAAAATGACACAGGGAAAAAGTATAGATCACGCTTACTGAAATGTATTTAATACTTCATTCAAAAGCCTTTGTTGGTGATGACAGCTTCAAGACGCCTCCTCTATGGAGAAACTAGCCGCAGGCATTGCTTAGGTGTGATTTTGGCCCATTCTTCCACACAAACACTCTTCAAATCCCATAGGTTCTGTGGGCTCCTTCTATGATCTCTGGACTTTAGTTTCTTCTATAAAAGTTCCATTGGATTCAGGTGTTGATGACAGCTTCAAGACGCCTCCTCTATGGAGAAACTAGCCGCAGGCATTGCTTAGGTGTGATTTTGGCCCATTCTTCCACACAAACACTCTTCAAATCCCATAGGTTCTGTGGGCTCCTTCTATGATCTCTGGACTTTAGTTTCTTTTATAAAAGTTCCATTGGATTCAGGTCCGGTGATCGGCTCGGACATTCTAGCAGCTTTATTTTCTTTCTCTGAAACCAGTTGAGCGTTTCCTTGCCTGTGTGTTTGGGATCGTTGTCTTGCTGAAATGTCCACCCTCATTTAATTTTCATCATCCTGGTGGATGTCAGCAGATTTTTATCATGAATGTCTCGGTATATTTTTCCTTTCATCCTTCCTTCAATTATATGAAGCTTCCAGTGCCGTACGCTGAAAATCAGCCCCACATCAAGATGTTCCCGCCTCCAAAATTCACTGTAGGTATGGTGTTTTAGGGGTGACATGCAGTGCCTTTTGGCTTTCAAACATGGTCTGTATTATGGCATCCAAATTGTTAAATTTTGGTCTTATCTGACCAGACTATATTCTCCCAGTATTTCACAAGCTTGTCTAAATTGTTGTTGAGCAAACTTAAAACGCTCTTGAACATGCTTTGTGTCCAGAAGTGGAGTCTTGCGTGGTGAGCATGCAAACAGGCCATGGTAGGTGAGTGTATTACTTATAGTTTTCTTTGAAACATTGTACTTGCCGATTTCAGGTCTTTCTGTAGCTCTCCACAAGTGGTCTTTGCCTTTTGGACAAACCTTCCGATAGTTCTTTTCATTCCTCTGTCTCAAATTTTGCAGGGAGCACCTGGTTGTGGCCGGTTTATAGTGAAATGATGTTATTTCAACTTCTGAATTATGGCCTACTACTTTCAGTAGTTTAGAAATTCTTTTGTAACCAATGCCATCAGAATGTTTTGCAACAATAAGGTTGTGAAGGTCTTGAGACAGCTCACTGGTTTTACCCATCATGAGCTGCTTGGTAATTTGACGCCTTTTTATAGGTCATCAGTTGAACCAGGTGATATTATTTTTCACTAAGTGTCAGGATTGCTTTGTAATTAATAATAGATTTCAGCCGGTGTCAGGACTTTCTGTAGCTTTTTGCACTTCTCTTTCTTCATGTGTTCAATACTTTTTCCCTGTGTCATTTCCCATTATTACACATAATTTATGGACATTTATGCTGTGATTTCTTTGTCTGTGTGGATTCGATGAGTTATTACCCACATCTGGTGAGAATTTCATGTCAATGGCACCTTCAAAAATTTATTTACTTAGAAAATTGATAACGTGTTCAATACTTATTTCACCCGCTCTACATGGAGAAATGGGTTCAGGGGAGACATTATTTTTTAAAACTCAGCTTCTAAGTAAATTACAATGAATTCATCTATTTATTTCATTAGCTAGTCTTCCTGATACGACAGTGGTCAGCTTAGCCAAAGTGGTTGCTCCTGTATTAGAAAAACTTGGCTGCTTGCTCCCAAAACAGTGACACCTCTTGTCACATGTGGTATTGCAGCTTATCCCTATTCGTTTCAATGAAGCTGATCTGCAGTACCAAACACAATCTGTGGCCGTGGGTGGCACTGTTAATGGAAAAAAAGTTATATTCTGGTCAACTTTTTATAACTTTTTGGGATCAAAAATCCATACAAACCTATGATACATATCATATAAAAATGGTTTTACTGCAATTTTACCATTTATTTTATTTACCCAAGCTATGGTAACTTTACTCGAAAAGTTGGCTGTTACTTACCAGTGTTAATAGTTGTATTTTTTTTATTTTATATAATGTTGTATGTACATTTGTACTATGGTTCTTTGCTCATTTCAAGGTGTAAAATTTTTTTAATTATTTTTTTTAATGGATTCTGAGATACATGCTTCAACATAGGCTGCTTATAACATATCACACTAATCTCATATTGAGAGAACTTTTTGCATTATAAAAAAAAAAATAAAACGACATAAAACCGGGCAGCTCCGCTGTACATCTGCATATCACATGGTTGTGAATGTCTTATGGAAAAAAAAAAAAGAAAAGAAAAAAAAAAAAAAGGGGGTTGACCACCATTCTCGCAACTTCGGGAGAAACTGTGCAGTACTATACAAATCTATTTTAATACACTTAACCATGGGTTGACCAAGATTTTCTATTCTTTTACTGATGAACAAAAATAAAAACAAACTTGACTTAACAAAAAAAAAATACATTAAAAAAACACAAGTTGCTATACATTGGTTGTTTTATGCCGATTTCCGCATTCAGATACGGCTTGCAATGTAGTTTTTTAGGTTTAAAGGGTTTTTTTAAGTTATTTTTCTTCTTGAATACAATTGACGACGTGCAGATAGGAAAAAAATAAATAAATAAAAATAATATGTGAGCGGATGTACGGAGAAAATGTATTGGACTGTTAAAAGTAGTATTATTTATTTTGTTTTAATTTAAAGGGACAGTCAATTTAGTGTGCATAGAAAAAAATAAAATAAAAAGTGTTCGTCCTAAATATTCCGATGTAGTTTTACTTCTCTATGATGCATTAAAACTTGATTGACAATTTAATGGTGTTTGTGATTATATAATTTCATGTAATGGTCCATTATACCTCTATGGGCCAGAGAGAAAAATACAGCGCCATACAGAGGCAGAGCACAGCGTAACGCGAAGTACAGCTCTGCCAGAATGTGGCCCAACATATGCATTAGCTCATTCATTTCAATCACAAAAATGTGTAATACTTCATTTCCCCTCTGGAGGCACTGTAGGGAAACCAAACACTTATCTGGTTCATCAAAAGATTAGAGACGATCATTAAGATTCTCAGCAGGAAAATCCGGTGAACAGCTTAGTTTCAGTTGACCCCTTATTTTGGTCAACCCTTCAGTGGGGGGCATCAACAAGTAGCTGCTCTGGATGTTTGCCCTAGGTAAAGGAAAGACTGCTTATTCCACGGGGCAATTTGCTTACCATCTTTTTTATTTTTGTGACCAGCAGCGTTATTGAGCTTGTCATTTCTATATGGATAGTGGTGGTGTAAGTCATAATTATGGTGATGGGACTTAAGGTTGTGTAAGAAGGTGTGAATTAGGATGTAAGTCCTATGTTCCTAATTTTTTGGACCCTCTGTCAATAATGTACAGCCCCTCTACTGTACTAAGTTGTAAGATGTGTCTCAGGGTCTAACCTATAGAGGGTGCATAGGAAAAGTCCCACTGGGTCTTGGTGTCTAAGGAAGTCCCGAAGACCCTTATAAATAGTTTATGATAAGAGAGGGCCTTTTTACAGATTTTGCTTTGAGGCCCATTAGCAAGAAATTACACCATATTCCTCAGTCACGTCACTAGTATCTTGTTCAGTCGTTCTCAACCTCCTTAGAATAAGCGAAGCCTTGGAAATCAAGTTCCCATTTTGGGTGAGAGCTACGCCTATCATGGATACGTGACACCTATCAGGCTGGCATGATGTGGACCCATACATTTACTCTTTGCGTCCCTCCTGTACTACCGTATGATATAAGATTTGGCCAAATATACTTTTCAAAACCTTCTCTGATCGAGAAAAGTACAAGTATTTTGAATCAAAGGGGTTGTCCACTACTCAACTTGAGTAGTGGACAACCCCTTTAAGATTAAAATCATTTTTTTTATCAAGGAAGCACTTAGAGGAGAGGAAACAGGTAGGGGCATAAATGTAGTGAGTGCAGAAGTTGTGGTCGCACCCAGGCCCTGGAAATTAAGGGATGTCCAAAAGGTCCCTTTGACCCATAAGAGAAGACCAACACTGTTAAAGACTCTGGAACTGATGGAAAGAACACTGCCGGGATATATGTCATGGTTCTAAATTGCTGGACGTTTATTCAGGCCAGGGTAAAAAAAATCAATTTTGACCTTTAGGGTACTTAGGTCACTTAGTGGAGTCTTAAAATGAATCGGTTTTTATCTTAAACGTACTTAGAATACTTGGATGAGTCTTAAAATTAATAAATCTTGATTGTTAGGGTACTTAGGCTACTTACAGGAGTATTAAATATTATCGATTTAGACCTTCAGGGTGCTTAGGGTACTTAGGACAGTTTTAAAATGAATCAGTTTTGATTGTCAGGGTACTTAGGGTACTTGGGTGAGTATTAATAGGAATCCTATTTTGAGGAACTGCGCCAGGGTATGTACCGTACATATCATGAATGAAAAGAGGCATGGCTGTGGAAGACAGTGAGCTAGATGTTAAGTGAATCAATTTTGATCGTAAGGGTACTTAGGGTACTTGGGTGAGTATTAATAGGAATCCTATTTTGAGGAACTGCGCCAGGGTATGTACCATACATATCATGAATGAAAAGAGGCATGGCTGTGGAAGACAGTGAGCTAGATGTTAAGTTATGATAATGGTATGGTCCAAAAGTTTTCCACATGCTCAGGTTGTAGAAAGTAAACGGAATAAAAAAAATAAAAATAAAATTGCTAATAATAGGATTTAGCCGCACTTTGATGTCAGCTACTATCAATGTACACATCCATTCCCTTTTGTCACGGGTAGTGTTTCGGGGGAGACATTTCCTTCCCTACATTTTTTTTCTTTTTTCCCGGATCAGCAAAGACCAAAGGATGAAAAAAAAGACAGCTGTGAGCGAGTCGATGCCCGGCCGAGCAAACATTGTGTGTATTCATTAAAATAATCTCTATAAAACCAAAGCCTTTTTTTTATAATGAAAATCCAGAAAACATTGGTAATGTTAACCTAAAAAAAAAAAAATACTCGGCACTCGGCTAAGAGACAGCAGCCAATTACATCGCCCGGCGGGGGCCTCAATAATTAATGTGGATTCATGAAGATGTAGACTTACGCTGGGCTTTAATCTCTCAAAATATTTTCAATTTTTTTTTTCCTATGCTCAGGAGGGGTCACTTTCTTTTTAATAGTCTCGGATCTAACATTCTGGTTACAGCGAGGAACTTCAAAATTAATTGTAGAAAAGCTTTATTATAGGAACGGGAGAGAGAAAATTTTTGGCGCTGCTGATTTTATTGCTTTGACCCTTAATGAACTTTTTATCATTGTTTCGGGAGAAGGGTTTTATTAAAAAAAAAAAAATTCCGGTTGCTTTCAAAGTGGAATCAATCTTAAAAGAAAAAAAATAATAATAAAAAAACAACACAATCAGCTCATTGGGATTCACTCTGAAAATTGAATTTCAAAAGGACCAATTTTCTGCCCTCTTTATCATTCAATTTCCAGGCTCTGCTGGCAGACTCTTGTATAATTTTTAGACTAGGGCATGTGCTGTGATGCCAGATGAAAGCTTGGTTGGTGCGTGGCGCAGGACGTGACTTTCATTCTATGTAGGCCATGTAGAATCTCACTGTATAGAATCTTGGGGTCTCACGAGTCTTAAAATAGATTCATTTTAAGACTCCCCAAGTATCCTAAATACACTAAATATCAAAACTGATCCTTTTTTAACAACTCATCTAAGTACCCTAAAGATCAAAATCAATTGATTTTTAAGTCTCCCTAAAGTATCCTCAGTACTCTAAAGGTCAAAGTCGATAGATTTTAAAACTCCTGTAAGTATCATAAGTATACTTAAAATCAAAATTGATTCCTATTAAGACTCACCCAGGTATCCTAAGTACCCTTGGATCAAAATGGATTCCTTTTAAAACTCTACTAAGTATCTTAACTTCTTAAACAAGCAAAATTGATGCCTTTAACGTCTCTCCTAAGTATCCTAAGTCCCCTAAAGATCAAAATCGATTCCTTTTAAAACTCCCCTAAGTATCCTAACTTCCCTCAAAATCAATGCCTTCTAAGATTTCCGTAAGCATCTTAAGTACCCTAACAATCAAAATGTATTCATTTTACAACAACCCTAAGTACCTTAAATACCTTAAACATCAAAATTGATTCATTTTAAGTCTACACTAAGTATCCTAAGTACCCTAAAGGTCGATTCTTGTAAAACTTTCCCAAATTTCTTAAAGATAATAATGAAAGGTGCTACAGACCAGACTATTTTAGGTCAATGCAAAGAACACTCCAAGTTTTTTTTGCTCATTGGTAGGAAACCAGAGATGTCACCCCCCCCCCACAATAACAGATCTTTTAATGCTGGGAGTTGTGGTACATGATTATCCATATGCAGATGCCCTTAACTGAAAACAAATGGTACCACTCACGCAATGACCCATGAAGGTCATCATAGAAGGCATCGTAATAGGAAAACATGAGCTGGTGGGACTTTTCTATTTTAGGGGACTAGAAATTCTAGCATATTCTGCGATCAAAGGGTGTAATAACGTTCATTGTGAACACAGATGAGGTTGAAATTAAACTTTGACTCTCAGAGGAATCAGGATTGTGTTTCCTGTTTGTTTAATCTCAGAATACAAATGTTTCCTTCGATGACCCATAAATTCCAGAAGGTCTTCTCTTGACCTGCGGGCATTTGAGATGGAGGTCCCATCTGCTGCCGGCCGCCAAATGCACAACCACTGTGGGAATGTTCATGGCCTACATGGCACCATATGTCATGCATACTATTAGTCGGGGGCAGATACCGACCTTATAACAGTTCTTATTATATTTCAAGGTCAGACACCTAATAACTATGGTGGGATTAGCATCTATGGGCATTAATTTGCCAAGTACTGTAGGTTGATAGGTAATCTGTGCAGTACCCTCAGTAGATACCTTCCTTTATATTATACCCAACGCAGAAATACTACAGTCATAGAGGGCTCCTTTGACATCACCAACTCAATAAACTAACACAGACCCAAGACAAGTCACCATTACTGCAGATCCTATAGACTATAAAAACCTCTATACAAATACAGACTCCTAAATATATATATATAAATACAGTCACCAGACCCTAAGTAAATACTTAAATACTGACCCCAGACCAGACCACTTAACTTAATACAGACCAGATACCCCACCCAATAGAGACTCCAGACAGGACTCCCTAAACAAATACAGACTTCAGGCAGAGGTCTTAATAAATGTAGATCCCAGACAAGACACCTAACTACAGACCTTAGACCAAACCTAATATAGACACCAGACGAGACCCCCTAACCTAATACAGACTCTAGATCCACAAAACTAGTAAAGCCTCCAGATTAGACCCCCTAAATAAATACAGATCTTCCATCAAACCTTATATAGACCCCAGACCAGACCCCCTAACCTGATACAGACACTAGACCAGACCCGCTATACTAATACAGACCCCAGACCAGACTCCCTAACCTGATACAGACTCTAGACCCACAAAACTAGTAAAACCGCCAGATCAGACCCCGTAAATAAATACAGACTTTACAATAAACCTTATATAGACACCAAACCAGACCCACTATTAATACAGACCCCAGACCAGACCCTCTATACTAATACAGACCCCAGACCAGACCCTCTGTACTAATACAGACCCCAGACCAGACCCCCTATACTAATACAGACCCCAGACCAGACCCTCTATACTAATACAGACCCCAGACCAGACCCTCTTATACTAATACAGACCCCAGACCAGACCCTCTGTACTAATACAGACCCCATACCAGACCCTCTTATACTAATACAGACCCCAGACCAGACCCTCTATACTAATACAGACCCCAGACCAGACCATCTTATACTAATACAGACCCCAGACCAGACCCTCTATACTAATACAGACCCCAGACCAGACCCCCTATACTAATACAGACCCCAGACCAGACCCTCTATACTAATACAGAACCCAGACCAGACCCTCTATACTAATACAGACCCCCTAAATAAATCCAGACCTTGTACCAAACCTTATATAGACCCCAGACCAGGCCCCCTAACCTTACACAGATCCCAGACCCACTATACTAGCGCAGCCTTCAGACCGGACCCCCTAAATAAATGCAGACCTTAGACCAAGTCTAAGATAGACCCCAGACCAGACCTGCTAATCTGATACAGACATCAGACCCACTATACTAATGCACAATCCAGACCAAACCCCCTAAATAAATAGACATTAGACCAATCCCCTAAAATCAGATCCTGGATTAACTTCCCCAAATTAGTTAAACACCCCAGCCTTCAGCTAATTTCCTCAGTTCTCTCCTTTCTGGAGCACCGTCTCACACAATTTCCTGCCATCGGAAAGTTGCGGAACCCAAAGTGAAGAGAACTGCGTGAATAAGTAGAGGAGACTATTTAGGCACCTGGAAGACTGCCTGCTCTTCCGGGAGACTATTTAGGCACCTGGAAGACTTGCCTGCTCTTCCGGGAGACTATTTAGGCACCTGGAAGACTTGCCTGCTCTTCCGGGAGACTATTTAGGCACCTGGAAGACTTGCCTGCTCTTCCGGGAGACTATTTAGGCACCTGGAAGACTTGCCTGCTCTTCCGGGAGACTATTTAGGCACCTGGAAGACTTGCCTGCTCTTCCGGGAGACTATTTAGGCACCTGGAAGACTTGCCTGCTCTTCCGGGAGACTATTTAGGCACCTGGAGAACTTGCCTGCTCTTCCAGGAGACTAGGTGGTTTTACTTTCTTTGTTGGAACGTCCCAGATATTTGGGAATATTCCATAAGATTTGGCAAGTATGATACAACTCGATATACAGTAGACTCTTGAAGAATTCTCAAAGATTTAATTAACAGATCTTCCAAGAGATGATCTTTTCATCACATAATTTGTACACATACAACACTATTAAAAACCGATACATCCGTTATAACAAGTAAGTGACGATAAGAGGTTTCTTAATTGCTTAGTTGTCTTACACATGATAGACTTACATACCCAGAGTGAGCATCAAAGTCTCACTGCAAATTACTTCATCATTTTGGCAACTATATCATTAGAATCACTGTCAAAATCCCACACAAAGAGTGATGTAACCATAGATACCAATATTACAGAATCTAATAATGCAAAAAGCGCGATCCATGGAACCCACACTCTAAAATAAGGGGATTGTATGAGATTAAAATAAACACGGCTGCTTTCTTCCATAAACAGCGCCACTCTTGCCAGTAGGGAAAATGTGGTATTGCAACTCAGCCTCATTGACTTGAATGAAACTAAGCTGCAATACCAAGCACAGTCTACAGACAATAGTGGCGCCGTTTCTAAAGGAAGCAGACATTTTTTTTACACTTTTTCATATTCCTTTACATTTTGTATAATATCCCTTTAATTAGGCCATCCATTGCAAAATACCAATAAGGGGATATACTACTGTATACAATGGGTAAAATCATGGCTAGGCATTCCTTCAAAATTCAGTTTGGTGTCCTAGCTTTGCATTTTAACAGATATTTTAATATGTTTTAATACCCTGGCTTGTTGATGATATTTCTCCACTATCCTACTATCCTTTCTATTATTCACTACAATGGTGGTATCAAAGCACAATAAGCTTGAATCTACAGCTTCTATATTGTAAGTGTAGATTACTCATGACAAGAAGCAGTGTGGATAGTTTAAAGCTATTTTAAAACTCTTCTTAGAATTCTAAGTACCCTTAGTACCCTAAAGATAAAAATTGATTCTTACTTACCTATACTAAGTACACTAAATAATACCCAAAAAATCTAATTAATTCTGTTAAGACTCCCCTAAGTATCCAAGTTACCCTAACAATCAAAATATATTCCTTTTAAGAATCCAGTAAGTATTCTAAGTACCCTAAATATCAAAATCCGTTCCTTTTAAGACACTTCTAAGTATCCTTATGACCCAAAACTGATTCTGTTTAAGACTCTTCAAAGCATCCTAGTTTCCCTAACAATCAAAACGGATTCTGTTATGATTTGGTAGCTGAGGAGTGCAGGTAAAAAAGGCAATACACCAGAGCAGTTGGAATCTATGAGATTGCAGTACCCTGACTAACCACCACAACTAGAGGCAGCCGTGGAGCGTTCCTATGTTGGTCCTAGACGCCTCGTCACAGCCTGAGAAACTAACTATACCTAAAGATAGAAAGAGGAAAGCTATCTGCCCCGGAGCAGATCCCCAAAGAACATAGAAAGCCCCCAAACATGTAATGGCGGTTAGACAAGAGGAAATACTGACACAGACAGAAAATAGTATGAGCAAACGTTGGGGCCCAAACTATCTAAATAGAAAAGGATAGGAAGGGCACTTACTGCAATCCCAAAAAACCCTGAAAAGCACCAACTCTACTAATTTCAAAAACACCTGAGATCACACGACCTCTACCACCTAAATTAGTTCTCTGGTGTAACAAAATCAAGACAGCAGCCACTGAAAAAACTGGAAAAAGCAAATGTACAAAACATCAGTGGCTGAACTAAACTGAGAGGGCAAAATCCCCCGGAGGGGACCCTGAAGGCCCCCACAGAAGTGCAGGACAAAATGCAAATATCAAGCACAAAAACAAAAAGAAGAAAATGTCTTATCTGTTAGCAGGAGATGCAGACACGACACAGCAGGCTACAAAGGAAACAGGAATCAAGGATTGAGACCAGAACAATTGATCACCGGCAACCCTGATGGGAAGGCGACTCCCTTATATAAGACCAGTCAGTAACACCTGATTACCAATCCTCACAATCTTCACTGGACAGTCCAGTACCGCTTGTAACCACCAGAGGGAGCCTCTGCTCAGAACTCATCTCAAGTCCATTCACAACAGGATTCCATTTAAGATTTTCCTAAGTATCGTAAATACATTGAGAATCAAAATTGATTCCAATTAAGACTCTCCTAAATATTTTAAGCACTGAAAAAATTAATACCGATTCCTTTTAAAACTCTGCTAAGTATGCTAAGAACCCAAGAGATCAAAACTGACTCCTTTTATGACTCGCGTAAGTATCCTAGATACAAAAAAATGTAAAATCAATTCCTCTAAAGACTCCCCTAAGTTGCCTAAATATCATAATTTATTCTTTATTTAAGACTCTTATAAGTCCCCTAACAATCAAAGACTCCCGTACACACAAAGATCAAAACCGATTTCTTTAAAGACTCCACCTAAATATTTTAGGTACCCTAATTGTCAAAATGAATTCCTCTTAAGTAACGTAAGAAACAAAATTGATTTTTTTTAATACTCTCCTAAGTATCCTAAGTACCCTAACAATTCAAATCTATTTCTTTTAAGACTACCTAAAGTATCTTACGTACTCTAATGATCAAAGTCAATTGCTTTTAAGACTCCCAAAACTATCCTAAGTAATGTAACTAACAAAATTGATTCATGTTAAGGCTGCTTAAGTATACTAAGTACCCTAACAATTAAAATCTATTTATTTTAAGGCTCTTCAAAGTACTCTAAGTACCCTAAAGATCAAAATCAATTCCTTCTAGGACTCCCAAAAGTAACATAACAGTATCATAACAAACAAATTGTATTCCTTTTAAGACTCTCCTAAGTATTCCAAGTACCCCGAAATCGAAAAATTGATTCATTTTTTAAGACTCCCCTAAGTTTGCTAAATACTGTTTAGTGTTAATATCAAAATTGATCCTTTTTTAAAAAAAAAATCCTAAGTATCCTAAGAATTGTAACAACCAAAAATCAAAGCCCTTTAAGACTCTATAAAGTATCATAAGTACCCTAATGATCAAAATCAGTTCTCTGTAAGATGCTCCTAAGAATCCTTAGCAACCTAACGATGAAAATCGACTTCTTTCAAGACTAAAGTTTCCTAAGTACCCTAATGATCAAAAATCAGTTCTCTTTAAGATGCTCCTAAGAATCCTAAGCAACCCAACGGTCAAAATCGACTTCTTTCAAGACTATCTAAAGTTTCCTAAGTACCCTAATGACCAAAATAATTTCCTTTCCAGACTTCAGAAAGTATCTTAAGTAATGTAACAGTCAAAATCGATTTCTTTCAAGACTATCCAAAGTACCCTAGTGATCAAAATAATTTCCTTTCAATACTCCTTTAAGTATCCTAAGTACCTCAGAGATCAAAATGTATTTTTTTAAGATTCCCCTAAGTTTCCTAAGTACCCTAAAGCTCCAAATCAAATTTTCATATGATTCACCTACATACCCTAACGATCAAAATCAAATCATTTTAAGACTCCCCTAAAGTATCCAAAGTTCCAAAATTGTATTAATAATCTTTAAATAATTAAAACATAAAATCCTGCTTTTCTCTAATGAGCAGAGTTGTCTTCTTCATTTAGTATAGCCCAGGTGTGACTGTCGCTCCTGCAGCTCCTAGCTACAAGGAGCACTTTTGTCGAAAACATTGACGATTATTTTAATTTCTATTTTTTTTTATATAATTGAAGAACTGGACCTGGACACAATTGAGTCAAGACTCATGTTCATATTTTGGATTTTACGTCCTCCATCATCCATGTGACAGCCAGTCCTTCTATGTTCAGATTTATCTCCTGCCGTCTTTGCAGGTTTTGTTTCGTGAAGGATAATTAACGTTAACTATCCTATAATTAGGGCTTAATGGATTCTTTTGGGCCATTTCTCCGCAGGTTTTGATTGATGCAGTTAAAACAATATTGAGCGATGAGTGGGCATTAGGAGGCCAACAAAACAGCAGAATTTAATGTTTAGAAGTTTAGAGCCCCCCAAAGCTGGCATTTCTGGCTCAACATTTTTTTTCCAGCTTCCCCGTCCATATGGTGGACAATAACAAAGAACTTCATATTAACCCACAATGGTTTTTCATTTGGAATTGCTCATTTTCAAGAATAGCGCTTCCTGAAACGAAACCCCTTAATGTCTCACATGGAGAATTGGATTCTTGGAGCCCTTGGTCCGATTGAGCAGGTTTAACGTAGCATGGACTGGTGGCGCTGGTGCAGCAGGGTAATCTAGTTGGAACAGTGGTGGCAGATGTGGCAGAGCTGGAATAGTGACAACTGGAATAGCTGAACTTTATGAATGGCAGCAGATTCGACACAGTGATGTAGCAGGGTGGACTCAGCAATGAGGGACCGGTGTAGCAGAGGTTAGTTTGCAATGAAAGATCACCTTGAGAATGAGTTCCTTAAAGCCTTATGTCTGAATGAGCAGTTCTAATGTAGTATGGAGGACTGGTGGCGCCGATGCAGCAAGGCAATCTAGTTGGAACAGCGGTGGCAGATGTAAGCAAAGTCGAAATAATGACAACTGGCATAGCTGAACTCTGAGCCTGATTTAGCAGCGCTGGAAGCATGGAGTAGCAGAGTTGTAAAGCGGAGGCTGATATAGCAGCGCTGGAAGCACAGAGTAGCAGAGTTGTACAGGAGATCCTGATTTAGCAGTGCAGAAAGCATGGAATAGCACAGTTATACAGCGGAGGTTGATATAGCAGCGCTGGAAGCACGGAGTAGCAGAGTTATACAGCGGAGGTTGATATAGCAGCGCTGGAAGCACGGAGTAGCAAAGTTGTACGGCAGAGGTTGATATAGCAGTGCTGGAAGCACGGAACAGCAGAGTTGTACAGCAGAGGTTGATATAGCAGTGCTGGAAGCACGGAACAGCAGAGTTTTACAGGAGATCCTGATTTAGCAGTGCTGGAAGCACGGAATAGCACAGTTATACAGCGGAGGTTGATATAGCAGCGCTGGAAGCACGGAGTAGCAGAGTTATACAGCGGAGGTTGATATAGCAGCGCTGGAAGCACGGAGTAGCAAAGTTGTACAGCAGAGGTTGATATAGCAGTGCTGGAAGCACGGAACAGCAGAGTTGTACAGCAGAGGTTGATATAGCAGTGCTGGAATCACGGAACAGCAGAGTTGTACAGCAGAGGTTGATATAGCAGTGCTGGAAGCACGGAACAGCAGAGTTGTACAGGAGATCCTGATTTAGCAGTGCTGGAAGCACGGAATAGCACAGTTATACAGCGGAGGTTGATATAGCAGTGCTGGAAGCATAGAATAGCAGAGTTGTAAAGGAGATCCTGAATTGGCAGTGCTGAAAGCATGGAATAGCACAGTTATACAGCGGAGGTTGATATAGCAGCGCTGGAAGCATGGAGTAGCAGAGTTGTACAGCGGAGGTTGATATATCAGTGCTGGAAGCATGGAACAGCAGAGTTGTACAGCGGAGGTTGATATAGCAGCGCTGAAAGCACAGAGTAGAAGAGTTGTACAGCAGAGGTTGATATAGCAGCGCTGGAAGCATGGAGTAGCAGAGTTGTACAGCGGAGGTTGATATAGCAGTGCTGGAAGCACGGAACAGCAGAGTTGTACAGCGGAGGTTGATATAGCAGCGCTGGAAGCACGGAGTAGCAGAGTTGTACAGCGGAGGTTGATATAGCAGTGCTGGAAGCACGGAGTAGCAGAGTTGTACAGCGGAGGTTGATATAGCAGTGCTGGAAGCACGGAGTAGCAGAGTTGTACAGCAGAGGTTGATATAGCAGTGCTGGAAGCACGGAGTAGCAGAGTTGTACAGCAGAGGTTGATATAGCAGTGCTGGAAGCACGGAGTAGCAGAGTTGTACAGCAGAGGTTGATATAGCATTGCTGGAGCCACGGAATTAATCAAAGGAGAAGGTCTGCCAACCTGTTACTCAACCATTTGAGCTAGTATGGCCAGCTAGTAGCCTCCATTCACCACAACTTTTTGAGACTTCGTCTATACTTCTGGATTCTTATAGAAGTCCAAAAGCAAAAAACTAGATTTGAGAACACCAGGGAATGAGGAACTTTGATGGCTGCCTTCCCCTAGACCCTTGGAAGGGACACCCATAAGAGCAAAACACTCTGAAGGGAGTCAAACAAACACATTGAACAACATGCCTTCCCCAGACTGATAACAGTATTAAAAATTAATTGAATTTTTTGTTACATTTTAGCATAAAGTTTTGTTAATGGGGGCTGGCTAGTTCCCCTAAACCCCTAAGCATCACCGCCCATGATTCCCTTCTAGGTAGTAATGGATTATACCATGTAAAAATATTTGCCTTTGTAGAAGACAACGAGAAGCGCTGCTGCTCTCTTCTTTCTTCTTTCATCTCCCATCCAATCTATTGTCTTTGATGTGTTTTCCCGGAGAAAATCAAGAATGGCATAAAACAGTGAGTCCCCGAGACGAGAAAAAAAAATCTCTGTAGACTTCACTGCGCCGTGAACCTGCAACGAGGGCGACGGTTAATAATTCACTGAGGACTTTCCAAAATGATGGAAGCAGCTTCACAATATTAAAAATATGTCCCATTAATCTGTGTCACCCTCAGTTATCCTGCTACTAATAATCTAGAAATAGTAAGGTAAATTAATTCAGTGTGGAGTAACTTCTTGTTTTACGAATTTGACAAATAATAAAAGTCTGATTACATATCGCCACCACTAGAGGGAGCTCACTGACGGAGGCTCTGTATAAATGTGTATGCAGTGAGCTCCCTCTAGTGGAGGACTGTAGCTAATATTATGGTGTCCAATTCTTTGGAAACATTTGGTCACATGGCTTTTCAAGGGTGATCCACACTCAGGATAGGAAGGCCAATCTGTAAGGGCATATGGATATCTTGGGAGTGACTACTCTTCTGGGGACTCAACTTAGTCCACCTTGCTTTATCTGATTGTCTGCCGTGTATTACTGCATTTAAAATGCCTTGCTGGCCATAACAAATTCCACAGTTTGCTGTAAAGGGTTTGTCTCTGATGAGTGTTGATTAGAAGAGAGATGCACAATCTTCTTTTGGTCAGAAGGCCACATGACAGGCCCCCTTCGCCCGCTTCGACTTTTGATACCACAGTAAAGTATTATTTGCACCAGATTCTGGTGCTGTATGAGTCCAGGCACAGAATTATCACATAGTGACAAGGGATTGTGGGTGCCTACCTGTTTCCTCGAACTAGAGGCGGCCTAAGCTATCCCTGTTCCCCGGGTTACCCCTGATGGTGGAGATGCCTGGGTCTTGTACCTTGCTATGCTCCTATCTTACCCTTATCTGCTCCCTCCACCACCCAGGGAGGTTTGAGGCCGAAGTGTATAGGCAAACACTAGCTACACAGACAGAGGTAAACAGACAGGGATAAAACAAAACTACAATCATACAATTACACTTTCAAAATAACAGAGTGGGAAACAGAGGAGGTATAGTAAGGAGAAACCAAATGGGAGAGGATAAGGATAATCATGGAAACCAGCTTCACTCAGCAATGTCCAGAAAAACTCTCCAACCGCCTATTCCAAACACTGAACTCTCTCCTTCAACTCCAAACCAGGTAGTGGTAACTATCACTGGTAAGGTCAGAAGCAAAGAGGAGGGTTCTTATACCTGCTGGGGGTAACCAACTCAGAACAGCTGATGCAACCCAAGACAGGGAACTCCAGGAGTCCAACTAAGCAGTTTAACTCTTGCAGAACCAGAGTAAAGAAAGCCAGAACTGCTAATAGGACAGTGAATCCATTCTAACTACCGCTGAAATAGTCTGACCCCACTCTGTTGCGGTATTCCCGTGACAAGAATAGCGGACAAGGTGCAAAACCAAAAACAGTAACAAGAGGTCGGGAATTAGTGTAGTAATGGTGAGAGTCCACCAGCGGTTTTTTGGGTTTGTGCACCATGTACCCTACAAGAATGGAGGCTGCAGGTTGGTTGTGTCATGCATCAGACCTGTCAAAGCGTATCAGTGAGTCAGTTAGGAATCAGTGTGAGAAGCATCAAAACAGCTGAGTACACGTGTCTGCAGAGGAGGCAAGCAAACAGCGGGAGGCACCTGGTGTACCGACTGCATGATTGGCTAAGACAGTAAGGACATTATTATGTGATAAGCTATAATGACGGTTATAGGGATACCCAGCCAAAACTCCTTAGTGTACATTGAAGAGAGATTTATTTTCTAGTTCTCTTCTAGATCAGTTATTAAACCAGTCTGCAGAAAAGTCAATCAAAGAGTAGAAAGCACCCGGTGTACCTGACGCGCACAGCACCAGGGCTTAGGGGTACTCGGCACTGAGCCCATGAAAGTCTATGGGGGATGTCACGGGTAGCACAGCTCGGTCCGTGCCCTGGGCGCTCACCGTAATGTGGGATATTTACAGGGGATAATGGAATGTTTATATGGTTTGTCGTGACGCCACTTGTAGTATCTGGTCAGGGGGAACCAGCGCTGCTCTGTACATACTCTGGAAGGGATGGTGTTGGGCAGCTAGATGGTGGGTCTTCTACAAGTAAGACAGTGTCCTTCCAGGGTAGATAGGAATATGTGGATGCAGGACAGATGGGGATCCCTCCGCCAGGGACAATAAGGGAGACACACACAGAAGTCAGTTTGGTACCTTTACTGTAGAGATGGCAGGTACTCCCCAGAGCACGGCAGGGTGAAGGATGCACGTCCGGATTCCTCCACTGGTAGGTGTATGGCCTCCTGTCCTCTGTCGTTGTATAATCAAGTCCGGACCTGCATGTAGCTAGGTCTAACTTAGTCTCTGTACGGTACCTGGCTGACTTGGTGGTGGACCTTTTATCTGGTAGAACAGGGTCTTTCTATGGCTGATCAGGCCGACTCCGTTCTCCCTGATCCTGTTACGTGTCAACTCTGTGGTACTCCTGGGACTTGTAGTCCTCCAGGAACTCCGGTGTTCTCCTAATAGGTCGTGGAGATCCTTATAGGCTCGGAACCCGATGTCCGGTGATACTTGCTGAGGGGAGCTATTAATGCTCACTGATCCTTCTACTTCCACTTGCCTTCGATCTACCTGGGTCCTATTAAGATCACACACACTGGCAGTTGGTGTGCTGCCTCTTCGCCGCTCTCTAAGCGTCGGCATGCTTCCTCATGAGCTACAATTCAGATTCAGCTCTGGCTAGGCTAAAGTGATTCATTCTTCACTTGTACCAACCTCCACTTCAGGTTGAACTTGTCTGAACAGCTCTGCAATTCTCTCCTCTGGTGTCTTGAGGAGATCTGAGATCTGTCACTGTCTGATCTCTATCTGTTCTGAGGCTGTCTTGTTCTCAGACCGTCTGCATCTCAAACTGAAACTAAACTGGGTTTTTATATGCCTAAACACAGCTCCCTCTAATGGTCTTTTTAGGTAAGCTGCAATGTGTGTGCGTATAGTGACCTCTAGTGGGATCGTCCTTTAGTGCATCCTTCTGGAAAATATGGATCCAGTCACAGCTGGGCTCCACATTCCCCCCTAGTTGAACTCAGCACTCCGGGGCTGAAATACAAAAAACAGGTAACAGAACAATAACATATCAAAACAATTCTTCCTTTACAGGAGGTAAGGCACTCTTGAACTGTTGCATAAATGGTAACTGAACAATTATGTACAATGAGGGATTGAAGAATTTGAGCGACCATAAAAGTCCCAGTCTCTTTTGGAAAGGGTGCTCAAATAAGGGAGAGGAAACAAGTAGAAATAATGTCCATTCCTCTTGTTCCAAGATTATAAAGGAAAAACAGGTTAATAAATAATGGTATGATACAACATATTATTAGCAAAAATATATACATTATACACAGTGGTCATAGATAGTTATTTACATGAGTTAGGTTTTACTCTCTATACCTAACAGGTAATTGCCCCTTTGTTATACGTACTGACCTACGTGGTGTGGTGTCAGGTATAGTAGCCTCTAGCCTATCTGTCCTGCGTGCTGGCAAATTGTAATACCGCCTTAACCTCTCTATGGATCTGGCAAGCACACTGGTGGCTGGGCGATGCGGTTCTGTTCCGCCAGGGGACTCTTCTTCCTGAGATTCAATTCCTTGGGATTCCACTTCTTGTGATGCTGCTTCTTGTGGTGCCGCTTCTTGGGGTTCCACTGGTTGAGGTTCTGCCGGAACAGGTCCTTCTGGAACTGACTCTACTGGCACAATTGGTGCAACTGGATGTAGAGATTCTTCTTGTGGTTGATAAAATTGAAGCACAGGAATGATTACGGCTTCTCCAATTCTGGGCCAATCTGCAGGTAAATCTCCCAAATCTGTATGTATGACTGCTTCATCACTCTCTTCCTGATTGACAACAGGTTCTTCCTCACGAAGTTTTAATGGGTCCGGACACAACTTTAGATGATCTCTAGACACAGTTGCAGTCGTTTTTCCTCCATCCTTGCTTATTATGCACGTTTTCTTGTTATCAAACCTCGAGCTCTGTATGATGTAGGGCTCTCTTTCCCACTGATCGTTGAGTTTGTGTAACCTTCTTTTTCTTTTTAGTACGATTTCACCAGGTGCGAAAGGTTCAGCTGACGCACTTTTATTGTAACGATCTGCTTGTTTATCCCTGAATCGATTGAGACTTTCCTCAACACAGGCCTGTACTTTTCTGTACTGTTCCTGTCTGTTTGTGTCCCAGTCTCCAGTAGTTACATCCGCTTCTGGTTCTACAACTCCAAGCTCTAGATCCATGGGCAGCTTTCCTGGTCTTGCCCGCATGAGATAGGCTGGGGTGCAGTTGGTGGAACTCACCGGTATATGGTTGTACATGTCTATCAGGTCAGGTAACAAGTCTGGCCACCGATTTCTTTCCTCCAGTGGTACAGATTTCAGTAAGTCAATGATGATGTGATTCATCTTTTCACAAAGTCCATTGGTTTGGGGGTGGTACGGTGTTGTTCTTATCTTCTTACACCCGTACAAGTAGCAGAACTTTTTGAATAATTCGGCCTCGAAGGCTGGGCCTTGATCAGTTAGCACTTGCTCAGGATAACCGTGTGATCTGCAGAAACTTGCTTGGAAGGTCTTTGCTGCTGTCTCTGCTGTCAGATCTTTGACAGGGGCGACCACCAGGAATTTGGAGTAGTAATCCACCATAGTCAGGGCATAGGAATATCCTGACCGGCTGGGTGACAACTTAACATGGTCCAGGGCCACGATTTCCAAAGGACGGGTCGTCTGGATGGGCTGCAGCGGTGCCTTCTGACTACTGTAGTCTTTTCGTCTGAGGCCACAGGGTCCACAGTTCCGGCACCACTTCTTGATGGAGCTGCGCATCCCTACCCAGTAGAACCGACACTTCAACAGGGTCTCCAGCTTTTTCCAGCCAAAGTGTCCCGCTTGATCGTGGTAGGCTTCTAACACCATCTGGATGTCTGCCTTGGGAACTACTATCTGCCAAACCATCTCATGGGTCCTTGGGTCGACGTATCTCCTGCACAGCTTCTCACGGTAGATGAACAACCGGCTTCTCTCGTTCCACAGCAGCCTTGCTGGTATAGGTGCGTCTTTCTCCAAGGAGGAACCTTCCTGTTTTATCAGCTCCTTGATACGGCTGACCACTGGATCGCTGTCCTGAGTCTCCTTCCAGCTGTGGTGAGGTAAAGGATTTAACGTCTTACCAGGCGATCTCCTGCTGGCCTGTTGTTCATAGATCATCCCATTCCGGTGAAAGGCAGGTAGTTCAATCTCTTCCAGATCATCCACTTCCTCTTCAGTGTCTGATTCATGAAGCATCCTGGACAGGGCATCAGCGTTGGCATTCTTGCGGCCCGCCCGGTACTTAATTGTGAATTGATAATTTGACAGTCGAGCCATCCATCGTTGTTCCATGGCTCCCAGCTTAGCTGTTTCAAGATGCGTCAAGGGGTTGTTGTCTGTGTAGGCAGTGAACTTGCTGGAGGCCAAGTAGTGTTTAAACCTCTCCGTGATGGCCCAGACCAGTGCCAGGAACTCCAACTTGAAGCTGCTATAGTTCTCTGGGTTCCTTTCGGTCGGGCGGAGCTTCCTGCTAGCATAGGCGATGACTTTCTCCAGGCCATTTTGCTTCTGACTGAGGACTGCTCCCAATCCTTCATTGCTGGCATCAGTATACAGCAGGAACGGCTGGCTGTAGTCAGGGTAAGCTAGGATCTCATCACCTGTCAGGATCTCCTTCATTTCTCTGAATGCTTCTGCCTGTTCTTTACCCCAATGGAATTGAGAATTTCTGCTTTTGAGGGACTGTCCCACCAGGAGGTCTTGCAGAGGCGCTGTTTTCTTAGTGTAATCTTTCACAAACCTCCGGTAGTATCCTGTCAGTCCTAGGAACTGTCGCACCTCCTTGAGATTTTTCGGCTCCGGCCATTTCTGGATGGCGGTGATCTTTTCAGGGTCTGGCGCTACTCCTTCAGAGCTGACGATATGTCCCAAATACTGTACCTTCTGTTTGAGCAGATGGCACTTTGAAGGCTTCAGTTTCATCCCATACTTGGACAGTGACTCAAATACCTCAGCCAAATGCTTCAAGTGATCTTCATACGTTTTGGAGTACACTATGACGTCATCCAGGTACAGCAACACAGTTTCGAAGTTGAGATGCCCCAGGCAGCTCTCCATCACTCTCTGGAACGTTCCAGGGGCACTACTGAGTCCAAACGGCATTCTGTCAAACTCACAGAGTCCCATCGGGGTGGTGAAAGCCGTCTTCTCCCGATCCTCCTCAGCCACAGCTACTTGCCAGTACCCACTAGTGAGGTCAAGGGTGGAGAAATAGTTAGCAGTTTTTAGTGCAGCTAAGGATTCCTCAATGCGTGGTAATGGGTATGCATCTTTATGTGTAATGCGATTTACTTGTCTGTAATCTACACACATTCGCATGCTTCCATCCTTTTTCCTAACTAAGACTAGAGGTGCTGCCCAGGGACTGCAACTATCCCTTATCACCCCTGCTTCCTTCATATCACGCAACATCTCTTTGGCTTTTTGGTAGTGTGCTGGTGGTATAGGCCTGTACCGTTCTTTGATGGGAGGATGATTGCCTGTGGGGATGTGATGTTGAACCCCTTTTATTGCCCCAAAGTCGAGCTGGTGTTTGCTGAATACCTGAGCATACTCCTGAACTACTCGTAGTACTCCCTGTTTCTGGTGGGCTGGAGTGGTGTCTGTCCCAACATGGAGCTGCTGACACCAATCCTCCACCTGGGTGGTCGGACCGTTATCCTCCACTGGCTGTGGGGAGGTTAAGGGCTCCGCTGGGCGAATAGAGTTATTATCCACAGCATGTAACTTTGCAACAGTGGCATAACGTGGTAATTTGACTTCATCTTCTCCCCAGTTGAGAAGACGCACTGGCACCCTCCCATTATGTACCTCCACTACCCCTCTGGCAGTTAAGAGTGTAGGTCTGTGCTCTGAACAATGGGGCTCTACTACTGCTTGGTAGTTCTGTCCTATCAGACCTATTGCTGCTCTACACCATATAAGCATTTCACTCATGGGGGGTATCACAATGGGGTTCGGGTCTGTTACCCGTACATTACCAATCTCACCACCGGTCAGTTTCACTTGCTGCTGGCACATCAGGGTCCGAATCTCCTTCCGGATCTCTCCCTTTTGCTTTGGTCTGGCGATTTCAGCAAGCTGTTGGAGTAAAAACACAACCTCCTCCAAACAGTTACTAATAATGTTAGTGCCTAAGACCACATTCAACCCATTTTCTTCATTAACAGTCTTTGCTACAAGAAGTCCCTGATTCTTTAGCTCCACTCTCCCCACTTTTACGTTTACATCTTTACCCCCCCGTAGTTCAATAGGGAGACCATTAGAAGCGTATACTGCAAAGTCAGGGTTTGGGGGTTGGAGACTGTCACTGGACCAGTACTTATTGTAGAGAACATCAGGTATAATGGTTACCTGAGATCCAGTGTCCAGCAGGGCAGGGATTGCGATCCCGTCCAGTATGATGGACAGGTATGGTCTTCCTCCCACAAACCTGCGGTTCCAGTCTGAGGGGCCTGAGGAGTCTATTCCTGGGGGTTGGCCCTCGGACCCAGGACTTGCTCGTTTAAAGGACACAGACGTGCTGGGTAACCTTCCCTGTGGCAGCGGTAGCAGATGAGCTCTCGGAGAGGATGATGCTGGTCGCGGGTCCTTCCTGGGGGCGGCGTTGTCCTCCTCCGATGGGGCGACGTCCTCCCTCTCCTCCGGCGCATCCAAGGGACATCCTCCGGACGGTCAGCTAGCAGGATCTTTCCTTCTTCTTTCGTCGGCAATTGCAGGGCACTCATTACAGTGGCCAGGTTTTTGGTCAGCTGGCGCACTTCTGAGCGCAGACAGTCCAGCTCAGTAGGGGGCGCCTCCTGCGTTTTGGCTTCCGCAACCAGCAGGGAAAAGGTGGATGCTGCTGGCTTTAGAGTGGCTTCACTCGGGTGACACTGGGTTGCCATCTCGGGTGTTTCCAGAGGTCGCAGTCCTTTTATAGCCATATCCTTAAGGGCATCAAAGGTAGCATCAGGATGATCCAAGGACCACCAGTGCACAGTCCTGCCTTCCGCTTGGGACCTCAGTCCCCGCACAAACTGTTCCTTTAACATTTTATTTTCGTCGGTGACACTTATAGGGTTAACTTGTTTAAGAGCTCGCAGGGCCCCTTGTAGCCGGCAAGCATAGTCCCTAATGCTGTCATCTGATTTCTGGGAACAGTGATAAAACCTCATCCGGAGATCTGTTTCAGTGCGGTCCTCAAAGATAGTCTGTAGCTTTAAGAAAATTGCAAGCACTGACTCCTGGTCTGCAGCGGGCCAAGTCTCTACCTCTCTCTCAGCAGCACCAGTTAATTGCCCTATTACCACTGCAGCTCTTTGCTTTTCTGTCATAGGATACATGTCCATTATGCTGCATATTTTTCGTTTGAACCCGGGCAGGGTGTCTGGCTTGCCGCTGTACTGAGGGAGCCACTTTGCTCCAGGCATGTATGGCAGCGTTAGCGGTACTATTGGGACCACAGGACCAGGTGAGGGGCCCACATTTCCATCCTGCGCTGCAGCGCCAATTGGTAAGTCATTGGGGCCGCCGGCCGGGGCCGCGCTGTCGGCTTGCTGCTGCGACATATCTGCACCCCCTTAGTTAATCCTGGCCTACCTTCTCTGAAGGCTGCAGCTCTGCAGGCACAGCGGTGGAGACAGGACCTGCGTCGCTGGCGCTCTGACGTCAGAGCGTTCACTGGAGCTCTCCACAGGACCTGCCGCCGCATCAGCGTTGGGGGCGTGTCCAGGACTCAGCGCTCTTTTTCAGGTACGCCCACTAATTTTCGCGCCGGGACGCTGTAAATGGCGGTAAATGGCGGGAAATTTTCACCACTATATACAACAGTCTTTTTGCAAGGCACACAGTACCCGGTGGCAACGGGCACAAGTTACTCCGTTGCTGCAGGCACGAAATCCTGTTCGTGACGCCAAGTTAAGATGACGCGCACGTACCAGGGCTTTGGGGTACTCGGCACCGAGCCCATGAAAGTCTATGGGGGATGTCACGGGTAGCACAGCTCGGTCCATGCCCTGGGCGCTCACCGTAATGTGGGATATTTACAGGGGATGATGGAGTGTTCGTATAGTTTGTCGTGACGCCACTTGTAGTATCTGGTCAGGGGGAACCAGCGCTGCTCTGTACATACTCTGGAAGGGATGGTGTTGGGCAGCTAGATGGTGGGTCTTCTACAAGTAAGACGGGGTCCTTCCAGGGCAGATGGAAATAGGAGGATGCAGGACAGATGGGGATCCCTCCGCCAGGGACAATAAGGGAGACACATACAGAAGTCAGTTTGGTACCTTTACTGTAGAGATGGCAGGTACTCCCCAGAGCACGGCAGGGTGAAGGATGCACATCCGGATTCCTCCACTGGTAGGTATATGGCCTCCTGTCCTCTGTCGTTGTATAATCAAGTCCGGACCTGCATGTAGCTAGGTCTAACTTAGTCTCTGTACGGTACCTGGCTGACTTGGTGGTGGACCTTTTATCTGGTAGAACAGGGTCTTTCTATGGCTGATCAGGCCGACTCCGTTCTCCCTGATCCTGTTACGTGTCAACTCTGTGGTACTCCTGGGACTTGTAGTCCTCCAGGAACTCCGGTGTTCTCCTAATAGGTCGTGGAGATCCTTATAGGCTCGGAACCCGATGTCCGGTGATACTTGCTGAGGGGAGCTATTAATGCTCACTGATCCTTCTACTTCCACTTGCCTTTGATCTACCTGGGTCCTATTAAGATCACACACACTGGCAGTTGGTGTGCTGCCTCTTCGCCGCTCTCTAAGCGTCGGCACGCTTCCTCATGAGCTACAATTCAGATTCAGCTCTGGCTAGGCTAAAGTGATTCATTCTTCACTTGTACCAACCTCCACTTCAGGTTGAACTTGTCTGAACAGCTCTGCACTTCTCTCCTCTGGTGTCTTGAGGAGATCTGAGATCTGTCACTGTCTGATCTCTATCTGTTCTGAGGCTGTCTTGTTCTCAGACCGTCTGCATCTCAAACTGAAACTAAACTGGGTTTTTATATGCCTAAACACAGCTCCCTCTAATGGTCTTTTTAGGTAAGCTGCAATGTGTGTGTGCGTATAGTGACCTCTAGTGGGATCGTCCTTTAGTGCATCCTTCTGGAAAATATGGATCCAGTCACAGCTGGGCTCCACATACCGACTGTATGATTAACTAAGACACTAAAGACTGTTTTATGCAACTAACTCTACACAGCCGGGGAACCTGGTGCACACTAAGGAGACACTTGTTGTCAAGTCCAGTTCTAGATCAGTTACTGAACATGTCTGCAAAAGGAGTCAAGCAAACATCAGGAAGCACCCGATGTACCGAATGTATGATTAACTAAGACACTAAAGACTGTTTTATGTAACTAACTCTACATAGCCGGGGAACCTGGTACACACTAAAGAGAGACTTGTTGTCAATTACAGTTCTAGATCAGTTACTATACATGTCTGCAAAGAACTCAAGCAAACAGCATGAAGCACCTGGTGTACCGACTGTATGATTAATTAAGACACTAAAGACTGTTTTATGCAACTAACTCTACACAGCCGGGGAACCTGGTGCACACTAAGGAGACACTTGTTGTCAAGTCCAGTTCTAGATCAGTTACTGAACATGTCTGCAAAAGGAGTCAAGCAAACAGCAGGAAGCACCCGATGTACCGAATGTATGATTAACTAAGACACTAAAGACTGTTTTATGTAACTAACTCTACATAGCCGGGGAACCTGGTACACACTAAAGAGAGACTTGTTGTCAATTACAGTTCTAGATCAGTTACTATACATGTCTGCAAAGAACTCAAGCAAACAGCATGAAGCACCTGGTGTACCGACTGTATGATTAACTAAGACACTAAAGACTGTTTTATGTAACTAACTCTACACAGCCGGGGAACCTGGTACACACTAAAGAGAGACTTGTCAAGTACAGTTCTAGATCAGTTACTGAACATGTCTGCAAAGAACTCAAGCAAACAGCATGAAGCACCTGGTGTACCGACTGTATGATTAACTAAGACACTAAAGACTGTTTTATGTAACTAACTCTACACAGCCGGGGAACCTGGTACACACTAAAGAGAGACTTGTTGTCAAGTACAGTTCTAGATCAGTTACTGAACATGTCTGCAAAGAACTCAAGCAAACAGCATGAAGCAACCGATGTACCGACTGTATGATTAACTAAGACACTAAAGACTGTTTTATGTAACTAACTCTACACAGCCGGGGAACCTGGTACACACTAAGGAGAGACTTGTTGTCAAGTACAGTTCTAGATCAGTTACTGAACATGTCTGCAAAAGGAGTCAAGCAAATAGCAGGAAGCACCCGATGTACCGACTGTATGATTAACTAAGACACTAAAGACTGTTTTATGTAACTAACTCTACACAGCCGGGGAACCTGGTGCACACTAATGAGAGACTTGTTGTCAAGTACAGTTCTAGAGCAGTTACTGAACATGTCTGCAAAAGGAGTCAAGCAAATAGCAGGAAGCAACCAGTGTCCCGACTGTATGATTAACCAAGACACTAAAGACTGTTTTATGTAAGAAACTCTACACAGCCGGGGAACCTGGTGCACACTAATGAGAGACTTGTTGTCAAGTACAGTTCTAGAGCAGTTACTGAACATGTCTGCAAAAGGAGTCAAGCAAATAGCAGGAAGCACCCGATGTACCGACTGTATGATTAACTAAGACACTAAAGACTGTTTTATGTAAATAACTCTACACAGCCGGGGAACCTGGTACACACTAAAGGGAGACTTGTTATTAAGTCCAGTTCTAGATCAGTTATTGAACATGTCTACAGAGGAGTCAAGAAAACAGCAGGAAGTACCCGATGTACCGAATATAAAATTAGGAAACTTTCCAAGTTGTTATTCTACTGTTTGATAAAAGTGTCTAGGGAAATGGAAGAGTGTTCAACAATGCCTCTGCGTTGTGGTCGTCCTTCAATTCTCAGGTCACAGATTGTGCACCTTGCTTTGGAAAATAAGGACTTTATGAGAACTTTGAGTGAAAGAAGCGCACCGATTTTTTTTCACAATCTACATTTTTCTTAATAATAGTGTACTTCAAACCCCTGTTTTCTTCTTTTAGATGTAAAATTTCAGACTTCGCTCAGCTTCGTTCTCCTTTATGCTCTGCTATCATCCCTGGTACATCAGTACAGCATCGCTATCAGTATACACTCCGGAGATTGAATTTGGATCTCCTGTATTTTAATCACTCCCATCAAAGTTTTTAGCCTCTTAATATTTTGCAGTCATCATATTATATAGCACTGTGTGCTAAGTTAACCCCTTCAAGACATCTGCTGTATATGTACGTCGCAAGTTGGAAGTGGGTGTATTGAGTGGGCTCACCCCGTCATACCGGTCAGATCATGGCTGTGTATAACAGCCGGGATCTGCCTCTAACAATCGTGGATAGAGAGAAGCCATGCCCACGATGGTTAACCTGTTAAATGTCGTTGTCAAACTCCGACAGGCGCATGGGAGCACGCTGTTCAATGCACCCAAAAAAAATAAAAAATGGAAAAAAAAAAGCATAAAAGTTCAAATCACCCCCTTTTGCCCCATTAAAAATAAAGATATTTAAAAAAAATTAAAAATACACAAGTTCAGAAAAGTCCGATCTGTAAAAATATAAAAATAAATCAAAATTGTATCAATAATAAACATCCCGCCATAAATAAATACTCAGACATCTCCATCGACCAAAGAAAAAAAAGCATTACGGGTCTCGGAAAAAAGGAAGCACGAACCCAAAATTTTTTTATTGTAAACTGATTTTTTTTTTCACCACTAAAATAATAAAAAAGTGGGCATGTTTGGTATAGCCGTAATCATACTGGTGAGCGGAATCATATTGTGTGGTCATTTGACCACAAAATGTAACACTGTAAAAACAATTCCCTAAAAAACAACGTCAGAATTGCGTTTTTTTTAAAAAAAATTTCCCAAATTTGGAAATTTTTTCCCATTTTCCAGAACACTATACATTGGAAAATAAATAGTGTCATTCAAAAGTACAACTCGTCTCGTAAAAGACAAGCCCTCTTATGTCTATCCGAACAGAACAAAATTTAGTTGTAGCTCTGGGTAGAAAGGGAAATTTGGCCCTGTGGCAAAGGGGTTTATTCTTCCGTTTTCCATTAGGTAAAACAATGTTTTCCATTACTATGACATCAAGTGATTAAACACTGACAAGCTAAATATTTCTGAGCACCATGAAAAAAACAGGAGTTCTCTTTTCCCTGCGTGAGTCATCATTAGAACTACAATCGTATAAAACTGTAGCTGTATTTTCGAGGCTTGAGAAAGGCCAGAAATGTTGTGTTGTGTCTTTTTATAAAAAATTTTAAGAATAATCTTTTGGTGCTTCTGATCTTTTGGAATAAAAAAAAATATATATAAATACAACTCGAAAAAAAAAAAGTTGCAGTAGGTATTATGTCTCATTTTCTGCTTAAAAAGTCATCATTCCCTCATGCAGGCAGAGGTAAATCCTCCCAGCAGGCAGATATGTGGAGAAAGGAGAAGGATTCTCAATGTCATGGCAGAATGGGCGCCACCCTTCCAAAAAGTGGAGGAGCCACTTCTCGTTATCTAAAAATTCCAAGTCGTTGATAGAAATGAAGGCGATATTGGAAGACTCATCTCAGTGGAATCTTCTCCTGTAATCACCTTCTCGATGGCTTCAGAGGTGATCTGAAAATTGTCTTTTGATGTAAGGAAGATGATTTTCGAGGGGGGTCGGCGGAGGAGAAACGCTGGCTCACAATTATCGTTTGTAAAGAGAAACTGTTATCAGAGACTCTGCGGGGGACGGCGGTACGGCTCCTCTCTCCCTCGCAGCATCGCAAACAACATGAATCTTCAGTCTAAAACTTTCCTGAATAATGTATGAGAGTTGACTCAATCCCATCGATAACCTCGACAATGCTGGAGGGAACGTCTTGAAAGGATCTTGATTCCTTCAAGTCATTTTTTTTTTATAAACAAGGGCTTGTTACAGAACCTTAAAATCAGTCTTGAGCTCAATTTTTTGAAAAATTTCACTCTACCTCCCCCGTGTTTCGCCAGAAACACTAGAGTATAATTTTGCCCTACTTTTCTTTTTGTTGGATTCTCTGTCTGTTCCTAAAAAAAAACAACAGGTCTGTATAAATCCTGCAGAGAACACAGGGGTTAATTTACTTATATTTTCCACTTTTGCCTCATGGGGATCAACTGATGAATCAAGATTTACAAAATCTTTTTGTGTTACTCCAGACAAAGCAAAGGGGGGAGGCTCCTGCTGCAGCCTCACAACGTGTGGGAAGTGAAGAAGGGAAAGTGGAATGTCGCTGATGTCCCGGAACAAACAGAAAAATTTTCTTTATGAATTTCTCTTTTGTTATAATACTATATAAGAATTATAAAAGAAATCACTTTTTATTAGCATATCATTAAAAAAAGGGTTATGAAAACATACATTACCAGACCCAGAGAAATATATCTATTGGATGAGTGGGAGCATCCCATATCTAAAAATTACTCTTCTTATAGAAACTATAGTAGCAACACTATATATATATGGATACTTAAAAAAAATGGGAATATATAGTTTGGTAAGTTCCCAGTCTCCTGATGAAGCTTGATGCGAAACCCATGTTGGGAGCATTTCTTCTATGTGAGCATGTACAGTACTATTACCACTTTGTATGTACTTTATGTTGTCTACTGTATAATTCCTGAATGATGTATGAGAGTTGATTCAATCCCATCGATAACCTCACCAATGCTGGAGGGAACTTCTTGAGAGGATCTTGATTCCTTAATGTTATTTTTTTTTAAACAAGGGCTCGTTATAAAACCTTAAAGTCAGTCTTAGTTGGTTTGATGAGCGCAACTTTTTGAAACTCCTTATAATTAAGAAACCAAAAGCAATAATGTAACTGTACATCCCCGTGTTTCGCCAGAAACATTAGAGTATAACTTTGCCCTAGTTTTAGTCATTTCTGTGGGATTTTCCACCTATTCCTGATATAAACATTCTTGGATGACTCCTGCTGACATTTTCCACTTTTGCCTCCTGGGGATCAACTGAAGGAGCAGGAATTAGAAAATACTTTTGTGCTACTCCAGACAAAGCAGAGGGGATAGGCTCCTGCTGCAGCCAGTTGTATAACAGCCACACAGAGGATAAAGTCTAAAGGAAAGGCAGGATATTGATGATGTCCTGGAACAAAGAGGGAAGATATCTTTATGGATTTCTCTTGTTGTTGTAATAATATACAAGAGTGAACAAAAAACCTTTTTTATTGACAAATTATAAAAAAAAAAAAAACGATTATGAAAACCCAGAACATAAAAATATGTCAAATGTATAAGTAGAAGATTGCTCTTCATGTAAAATAAAATAGTAGCAACATTCCATATTAAAGAGGGATACTTAAAAAATATGGAGATATACAGAGTTTGGTAGGTTTCCTGTCCCCTGATGAAGCGTGATGCGAAACGCATGTCAGGTGCATTTCTTCTAGGTGAGCATGTACTATCACCACTGTCTATATCCTTTACGTTATTTATAATTCCACCTTTTTCATTGTTTTCTAGCTCACCAAACTCTGTAAATCTCCATGTGCGCTGTGAGCGCCCAGCGACACTCATATGTGTTCAGATCACACAGTCCCTAATGACAATGATTCCTTATATCCTTGAGGGAATTCTGCCAATGTGGCTCATCGTTGCCTCAGATCATTAGTGTTGTCACTGAGCCAAGAGTCATGGTGTCCATTTTCGCTCTGAACATCGACAAAAAAGAAAATTAATAGAAACATCACATGGAAAGAAGTTGGCAACAGTCAGCAATAATTTCCTTCAGTCCAATAATTGGTGTCCTGGAAAGGTTAAACACATGAAAGGGACAGATGATACAACGAGGCACTTGTATTTCTTCTTGTTTTCCCATTTCTGGTCACTACCGTCCATAAAGTCAGAACACTTATCTCCTGCTGCTATTAATATTTTCATGGTCTGGCTTGAAAAAACACTGCTAACAGAGAATTTTATTTTTAAGCCTATCACCTGCAGCTATGCTCATACTAATGTACTGACATGAGGTTATAGGTCACTGTCTACGATAAGGTTGGGACACTCATGTCCTGCTGCTGTCAACATTTACATGTTCCGATTGGTTACAGGGCATTTTATTCATGCCTACATTATGTTACTGTCCTTGTTATCAGCATCCATTTCCCTACTAAGGTAATGACATGAATTCAAGGGTCACTGTCTGTAATATTGTTAGGACACTCTTGTTCTGCTGCTGTCAACAATTCTATATTCAGATTGATATCAGAGAATTCTATTCATGCCTACATTGTGGTGCTGTCCTTATCATCAGCTGCTATGTCCGTACTAATGTAATGACATGAATTGATGGGTCACTGTCTGCTGTAAAGTAAGGACACTCATGTCCTGTTGCTGTCAACGTCAACGTTCCCATGTTCAGATTGATTTTCACGCCTACATTATGGTACTGTCCTTATTATCAGCATCCATTTCCCTAATAATGTAATGACATGAATTCATGAGTCACTGTCTGCAATATAGTCAGGACACTCTTGTCCTGCTGCTGTCAACAATTCTATATTTAGATTGATATCAGAGAATTCTATTCATGCCTACATTGTGGTGCTGTCCTTATCATCAGCTGCCATGTCCCTACTAATGTAATGATATGAATTGATGGGTCACTGTCTGCTGTAAAGTCAGGACACTCATGTCCTGCTGCTGTCAACGTCAACGTTTCTATGTTCAGATTGATATCAGAGAATTCTATTCCCGCCTACATTCTGGTACTGTCCTTATCATTAGCAGCCATTTTCCACCTAATGTAATGATTTGTATTCATGGGTCACTGTCTGCGTTAAAATCAGGACACTCATATCCTGCTGCTGTGAACGTTTCCATGTTCAGATTGACATTAGAGAATTCTATTCATGTCTACATTATGGCACTGTCCTTATTATCAGCATTCATAGCCCTACTAATGTAATGACATGAATTCATGGGTCACTGTCTGCGATAAAGTCAGGAGATTCATGTCCTGCTGCTGACAACGTTTCGATGTACAGATTGATATTAGAGTATTCTAGTCACGCCCATATTATGGCACTGTCCTTGATATTAGCAGCCATATCCCTACTAATGTAATGACATGAATTCATGGGTCACTGTCTGCGATAAAGTCAGGACATTCATGTCCTGCTGCTGACAACGTTTCCATGTTCAGATTGACATTAGAGAATTCTATTCACGCCTACATTATGGTACTGTTCTTATTATCAGCAGCCACATCCCTACTAAGGAAATGACTTGAATTCATGGGTCATTGTCTGCGATAAAGTCAGGACATTCATGTCCTGCTGCTGACAACGTTTCCATGTTCAGATTGACATTAGAGAATTCTTTTCACGTTTACATTATGGTACTGTCCTTATTGTCAGCATTCATACTTCATAGCCCTACTAATGTAATGACATGAATTCATGGGTCACTGTCTGCGATAAAGTCAGGACACTCATATCCTGCTGTTGACAACGTTTCCATGTTCAGATTGATATTAGAGAATTCTATTCACGTCTACATTCTGGTACTGTCCTTATTATTAGCAGCCATACCCCTACTAATGTAATGACATGAATTTATGGGTCACTGTCTGCTATAAAGTCAGGACACTCATGTCCTGCTGCTGACAATGTTTCCATGTTCAGATTGATATTAGAGAATTCTATTCACGTCTACATTCTGGTACTGTCCTTATTATTAGCAGCTATATCCCTACTAATGTAATGACATGAATTCATGGGTCACTGTCTGCTGTAAAGTCAGGACACTCATGTCCTGCTGCTGACAACGTTTCCATGTTCAGATTGATATTAGAGAATTCTATTCACGTCTACATTCTGGTACTGTCCTTATTAGTAGCAGTCACATCCCTACTAATGTAATGATATGAATTTATGGGTCACTGTCTGCTGTAAAGTCAGGACACTCATATCCTGCTGCTGTGAACATTTCCATGTTCAGATTGACATTAGAGAATTCTTTTCACGTCTACATTATGGCACAGTCCTTATTGTCAGCATTCATAATTCATAGCCCTACTAATGTAATGACATGAATTCATGGGTCACTGTCTGCGATAAAGTCAGGACAGTCATGTCCTGCTGCTGACAACGTTTCCATGTTCAGATTGATATTAGAGAATTCTATTCCTGCCTACATTCTGGTACTGTCCTTATTATTAGCAGCCATATCCCTACTAATGTAATGACATGAATTGATTGTAGATCTGTAAACCTCCTCCCAGCTTCTTCTTGTTGCCTTTAAGAAACTTTTAGCTCAGAAAAAAAACGCCAAAAAACTAGACAAAAACATTTTGACCTCCAATAATGGCCGATTGGAGAGGATACGTGGCCCATTATCCGCTCACCACTCCTTCAGCTCCTTTCTTTATTGACCTAAATTTACATAAACCATAAAGTCGAAAGTAATTGAAAGCATTGTTTGCACAGATCTGCCCGGAATTGGCTGGATATACGTATTAACCCCGCAGTTTACCATTCATCACAAAAGCTCGGGAGGCGGAAGTTTAGCAATCCGTCATAGAAAGGGTCGAATAAAGCAAATAAGGAAATGAAGGTGCCGGTTTAGCTCCGTCTCGAAGCCATTATACGGCGAATTCTTCCTCTGCAATGAAAATCGTGACATTCAGCGCGGAGTTAATAAATGTCACATGGCTTTAGGCTTCGGTTTTTGAGTTTTTTACTGACACCTACTGGACCAATGGGGTATAACAGTCAAAAAATCCAAAACTATATATTTAAAAACTAGGAATAAATAAAATCAAATAATAATAAAAATAAAAATACATTAAAAAAATCCTGGGTACTGAAGTATTTTGGATTTGCACTTTATATATGATAAATATAATTTACAAAAAATTGTATATTTATTTGTAAAAGTTAAAGAATATGTTTCCTTACAGAGGCACCATAAAGATGGAGTGCCAAATGCAATTTTGCAATTTATTTTTATAACATGACTCTCAAATATATTATACTAGTACCTCGGGACCCTTTAGGTCTGGATTTCTGGACTATTGGATGTCAGATTAAGGGCAGAGGCAGACTGCCATATAACTCGTGTATAACTAAAGTGACCGAACGTTGCGATTCCAAATATGTGTATTTTTTTTTATTCCACCCGCGACTGTTAGAGGCACATGACAGCTGAACAAATCAACTGTCATGTGCCGGAAAACACGCGGGCTCAGCGCCAGGGCCAGCATGGAATACAGGGACACGACATATGACGTATATATACGTCATATGTCATGAAGGGTTAAAAATTGGTAAAAGAATATATATTTGGAAACCGGAACATACGCAAACAATAGGCTTTAACCTCTTCATGACATGTTTGGCGCAAGTCAGAAGCAGGTATATGGAGAGCCTCATGGGTGGCCAGTGATGACTGTATGTTACAGCTAGGACCTGCCTCTAGCAATCACAGATGGCACAAAGTGCTACCCGTTCAAAAGTGAAAACAAGCCTTAATAATAATAATAATCTTTATTTTATTAAGCCTTCATATATCTATGTGGTTAGAAAAAGAAAGAAGTTATGGCTCTGGGAAGAAGAGGAGGAAAATACAGAAATGCAAAAAATGGAAATTGACCTGGTCAGGAAGGAGTTAAAAAAAGGAGCAAATTTTAAAAAATAAGGCTCAAATAAAAAACAGACAAAAAACACCCCCAAAAAAGTGCAAATGACGCAATGACTCAGACCCAAAGTTTCTAAGAAAGTTGTAGAACGGATCAGACAGCCATGAAATGCTAAGAGGCGAGGAAGATAGTGATCCTCCAATTGATTCCTTAGTTATCTTAGGTTTATGAAAAATTTATAAAAAATTTTCTTCTTTAATGAAATATAAAACCAAATGAAATAACTGGATTTTAATAAAAATGTTTTATTAATTGTGGTGCAGTACCACCTTCAGCCTGCAGGTGTCACTGTAACAATCGATCACAGATTTTATAGTTAGAATTTTTTTTTTCTGTACAAGTTGCTGAAACCATAAATGATGTCATTTTCCGAAATTTCATAGTTTCAAAAAAATATATATTAAAGCATATTTCAAACCTATGTAAGCTGCCTCCTGTGGAAAAAAAAGATAAAGATATGCAAATCTTATTGGATATTCAGTAAAAATTAAATTTTTTTACTGTACTTCGCCTTTAAATAAAATATGTACATAAAAGAATCTAGAACAGAATATCAAAAATAAACATTAATCCGGTGACCTTCTCGAGTGCAAGATTTTGTAACATTTTTATGAGAAATCAAGTTTGAAAAATTCTGTGAAAGAATAACTAAACTTTTCTTTTTTTTTTTTAGAATTTTGTCCATTATGGAAAGTTCTTAAAAGTTTGAAAATTTTTAGTGAATTTTTCTTCATTCCTGTAAAAAAAATAATTACATGTGAGTGGCGTCCAAATATCTGCTTTTCCCCAGTCTGTTTCTCTACCTTCAGCTGCATTGATATCAGAAAGTTCTAAGTTGCTGGCAATGACTGCGTCAGAACTTGCATCCTCCTCTGCGGTGCTGATGATTTCATTGCCATCATCCAAATAAAAATCTTCTGATATCAATATTGCTTTAGGCAGGCAAACAGACTGTTTTTTTTTTTTACAGGAATAAAGTCACCTAATAAAGCAATTTGCAAAGTTTTATAACTCTCTATTTTGGACAAAATTTTAAAAATAAAACAAGAAACAAAAAAAGTTTAGTTACTCTAAAGCAAGGTTTAGGTAAAGTTTCTCCAGGGAACGTTCTGGCGTCGAAGATTTTTGAATAATATTCAATTATCAGTTCGGTAAACGTATTAATGGGAACCAGAGCGTTTATGGATGGAGCGCCCTCTTGTGGCCACACTAAATTCACCCCAAATACACAGGCCAGATTGGAAGCGGTCATCTTGTTGGAAAGACTTTCTGTAGAAACCTGCCAATAAAAGAGATGAAGGTCAGTCCAAAGTTGTCTAATAGAATCTAAGTAAGACAATATAAGCCACATTTTTTTTTAATTTCTTTTTAAATAGGAAAATGCTGCAAAAAAAAAAAAAAAAAAAAAAAAATTTTCAGCACTCAATGCCAGGAGGCTGCTGATAAAGCAAATACAATTTTATGAAAAAGGATAAATTTAATGATTAAAATAAGTAAGGCTTTTTTTTTACATGGATATATTTTCCACTTCTTAGTGTAAAAGGCATATAATAATAATAATCTTTATTTATATAGTGCCATCATATTCCGCAGCGCTTTACAGTTATAATTAGGATGTAGAAAGGATTCAATGGGTGGGAGGAGGGGAAATAAAAAAAATGGAAGACGCTGTATAGTTGATCTTTTTAATGTGTACAGATGCATATAAGGAAATTGCAAAGAGCATTGGTCCAAGGACGTCGTTATATGTTAAGAAAGGGCACTTATAGAGGAAAGGGTTCTTTACGGTAAAAGCAGTAAAGAATTGTAATATTTTCCTTTGAGGAGATAGTAATGGGTTAAACTACAGGTAATCTCTCATTAACTGGGCAAAAATGAGATTGGACATATAAAATAGTGAAAAATCTATTATAAAATTGGCAAAATGCCGCCTAATCTTAAAAAAATAAAGAAACGGCGCTCAATGCCAAGCAGGAGCTGATAAAGCAAACGGGAATTTTCAACGAACGCACGGAAAAAGGCATTTATGTACTGATTATTGTGTCGTGAGCTATAATTACCAAGTGGGAGACCACAGTAATATGTAATTAAATCCATGAATGATCCATGTAATGATTGTGGGGGAACCCCCCCATCGATCACGAGATTGAGGGTCCCCAAAAAGCGGTGGTCCACATGCAAATTAGACGCCACTGCTTTTTCCTATGTATGAGAAATGTAACATCTAGGTTCCGAGAGTAGCTGTTATTTTAGCGAGAGGGAAATTGCAGGATAATTAGTGGGATATACGGTATATTTATTTTCCGTGCACATAATAGATTCCGCTATAATAATGCAGTTCCGCCCGCGCGATTATAAATCTAATGACTTTAATGTGTCACATGGGGAATTGCTAATATCATTTTTCTAATTGAGTCATCAGATTTATGCGCGCATCACAACAAACATTTGTAGCGTTACGTTCCTGCAATCTGGATGGCGAGTGGCGGCGGCGATCGCGAGGATTAATGTGCTGCGCGCTCCGTCCAGAGTGCAACGCTCCGCTGGTTAATTACCGGGAAGGTTATGTAGTAACTCCGCACACCTCATTACCGCCTCAAGTACCGGCCTACTAACAAGTGCACAGAGGTGAAGTGTTAACGGCTGGGAAAATGTCACCCGCTGCGAAAAGTCCGCACAGCTGATAGGAGTGATAGTCCGCCACGTGACGCCAGAGCTAATCTAAAGACGGAGCTCGGCATTGATGAGTGGCGGTAATTCATTTCATAGCATTTACTTCTTAGAATTGCTAGAAATGGTTGATCACCAGCAATCGTCAGCAGGTGTCTCATTTCCCTACAGCGCCATCACTGGAGAAATGAAGCATTACACCATGTCCATTGAAATCAATGGCTTATTTGTGTAATACAGGGCAGGACAAGTCCTCCAGAGAAAGAGAGTGAGACTCTTTGTTAGTGCTCCCCCCTGGACCTCCCCTCAAAAAATTAGGATTTTGAACACAAGACTCCTCCTATATTAATTCCCTAAGAAGGTGTTCTGATCTGGAATCCCCCTTTAAGGGAGCAGTCCTATCATAGACTTTAGAGGTGTATAATTTTTAGACTTTATTGTGCTTCTATTCTGGAAACCCCCTTTAAGAGAGTAGTCCTGTCATAGACTTTAAAAACATATTTTTTAGGTTTTTTTGTGACCCATGTAATACCCCATTTCTCCTGCGGTAGTGCTGTTGGGAAATTGAAAGCTTGACACTGCTGTTTTCTTGAGTCTTAGCAGTGGGACATTTTGTAATCAGCTTTATTAGAAGCAGAAGACGATGTGCCACTTATAAAAAAGGTAATAATTTGACCCCCATGTGAAGGACGGCCCCCGTCATTCCATGTCACCAATGTGACGTAACTCCACAGGCACAGCTCTCCGGCGCCCCCTTTGTATCTCAGGTCAGTAAGGGAACTGCACCTAGAGCAAATGGCCGCCGGGGAGGGTGTCCTGTTACCCACTGGGTATTCTAAGATTCGTGATCAAAGTAAAAGCATCAGCCCAAGATTAATTTTATGGTTTAATTGCCTTAAGGGCGCACTAGATAATTACAGAAATATACAGTAAGCTATACAACGGAATTACAATGGATTTGCAGTCAGAGTAAAATACAACAATAATGGTACAAGGCTTAGAGGTATTAGCTAGAGGTCAATATTACCAGGTTGTAGGGACATGTGGAGGCAGGGAGCTCTGCGATCCACAGGTGAAAGTCTTAGTTGCTGGACAGTCCCCCAAAACGTGTGCTGCTGCTCCCTTGGCAGATCTGTCCCTTGTTGCTTCTTGCTGCTGTGAGAATGGATCTGGTCTGCCCTTAGCTCACAGTTCTTAAACCTGCTAGGTCCCTCCCCTCTGTGTCCGAGGGTGGGAGGATAATCTCCACCCTTAGCCCCCTGCAGAATTTATTCCCAATATCTAGCAAAGGGGTTAACTTTCTCCAGGACGATCGGATCAGGACGCGAGAGGTACCAGCGGATGCAGTATGTTTTGCCTGTCGCATGGATATCAAACCTGGCCTGATTGGGTCATTGTGGATGGCCAATCTCTATATCTCAGCCCCCCAAGCCATCACTGCTGAAAGGTATAGTCTAATTGAAGCCCCCAGGCATCTCATTACCATGCTAACAAACCTTACTTTTCACCATGCTGGCTTGGCTCTGTTTTGGGTCTTATCTCATTACCATACTAAAGACCTTGCCATTCAAACATGGGCCTGAATTACTTAGCATACTAAAGCCCTTTTGATTCACAGTGGACATCAAACCCTGTCGTATTGAATATGCTAACAGGCCCTGTGCAGTTAGCAGCCTGTGGCTTTGTGAACAGACAAAATGGAGGCTGGTATAGGCCCTATCCAAGATGGTGGCGTCCGTACCTCACACCCCCTCACTACAGTAACAAGTTTTAACCCAAAACAGAAGGACCTGGTGCCTGTTTCCTTCATCCACGGACCATAGACTGATATGATAAGTTCCCGCTCAGTTACTGCCCAGAAGCTGCGAGGAGCTCACCATATTGAGGAAGCACATGAGATATTTGAGGACGGCGTAGTTGTGCTCTGGGAGACGGTGAACGATCTGTTTGCACCTGTTGACCCGCAGGATGCTCTCCACGCCTAGAAGGGAAACCGGCTGCAGGTTACATGAGTAGTAGCAGTAGTAAAAAGTGATCAACAAATGATAACATTTTTACAAAAATCACAAAATCAAATAATACTCATTCTCCCCGGATCCGATGATGGCTTCTGCCGACAGTTCACATTACCGCTGCAGCCAATCACTGAGCTCAGCAATTCTTCCGATGTAGATAGCACAAGTTGCTGAGCTCACTAATTGGCTGCAACTATGATGTGAACTGTTGATGTAACATCACCGCTGCAGCCAATCGCTGAGCTCAGCAGCTCTACCAATGTAAATAGCATGACCTGCTAAGCTCATTGACTGGCTGCAGCAGTGATGTGAACTGTTGATGAGATGGCACCACTGCAGCCAATCACTTAGCTTAGCAACTCTGTCAAAGTAGATAGCACGAGTTGCGGAGCTCAGTGATTTACTGTAGTAGTGATGTGAATTGTCAAATTGAGCGGTTAACATAACGTGTGACTGCAGCCAATCACTAAAATCAGCAGCTTTGCCAATTTAGATAGCATGAACTGCTGAATACAGTGATTGGCTGCAGCGGTGATGTGAATTGTTAAATTGACCACTGAAGCCAATCATTGAGCTTAGCAGCTCTACCGATGTAGATAGTACGTGCCGTTGAGCTCTGTCATTGGCTGCAATCGTGACGTGAACTGTCAATGTGATATCAGCGCTGCTGTCAGTCACTGAGCAGAGCAGCTATTCTGATGTGGATAGTATAAGATGCTGAGCTCAGCGATTGGCTGCAGTGATTATGTGAACTGTCAACGTGACATCAATACTGGAGCCAATCGCTAAACTCAGAGGCCTTTTCGATGTAGATAGCACGAGCAGCTGAGCTCAGTGATTGGCAGCAGTGGTGATGTGAAGCATCAACGTGACATCACCACTGCAGCCAATCACTGAACTCAACAGCTCTGCTGATGTAGATAGCATGAGACGCTAAACTCGATGATTTCCTACAGGGGTGAAGTGAACGGACAAAGTGATGTAAAAAAATAAAATGATTTTAATGAGAAAAATAATTCTGAAAAGTGTAAAAAGTATGAAAAATGGAGGAGGGGATAGGAGGGGGATGCAGCTGCAGCTTTTCATTCTATTAGACTGTATGCTACAAGAGGGGAGGAGGAGCAGCTTGTTGGATCCTGTGAGCTGTGGGGTCACTCCATATGCTGTCATGACTCACTGGTGATTTCGAGGATAGTTCGGTAAGAGCCGAAGGTCACCAGTGGTTCTGGGAGTTCCCGTAGGAAGGTCTTCAGGATACTGGCAGGGACATGCTTGTCTCCATATTCATCGAAATTCACCGGTTTCCCTGCGGATGGACATGAATATATTGATGGTTTAACATATTTAGCCACGGATCGCACAACAGAAAACAGAACGAGGAGCAGGAAACTATCCAGGCTGAGAAATAATGAACAGCGGAAGTGTGAGCTCACCGGCTGTGTAAATGATAAAGCATCTACAGGGACAGGTCAGTATGTGTCTGCACTCTGAGACCCAGGAAAGTCTAAGAATCCGCTGCCTGAGACCTTTACTTATACGGCACCTGAGGTGTATTATGAGGTTCTGCAGCAGCTGAGGTGTATTATGGGGTTCTGCAGCAGCTCAGGTGTATTAGGAGGTTCTGCAGCAGCTGAGGTGTATTATAGGGTTCTGCAGCAGCTGAGGTGTATTATGAGGTTCTGCAGCAGCTGAGGTGTATTATGAGGTTCTGCAGCAGCTGAGGTGTATTGGGAGGTTCTGCAGCAGCTGAGGTGTATTAGGATGTTGTGCAGCAGCTGAGGTGTATTATGAGGTTCTGCAGCAGCTGAGGTGTATTATAGGGTTCTGCAGCAGCTGAGGTGTATTATGAGGTTCTGCAGCAGCTGAGGTGTATTATGAGGTTCTGCAGCAGCTGACGTGTATTGGGAGGTTCTGCAGCAGCTGAGGTGTATTAGGATGTTCTGCAGCAGCTGAGGTGTATTATGAGGTTCTGCAGCAGCTGAGGTGTATTGAGAGGTTCTGCAGCAGCTGAGGTGTATTATGAGGTTCTGCAGCAGCTGAGGTGTATTATGAGGTTCTGCAGCAGCTGAGGTGTATTGGGAGGTTCTGCAGCAGCTGAGGTGTATTAGGATGTTCTGCAGCAGCTGAGGTGTATTATGAGGTTCTGCAGCAGCTGAGGTGTATTGGAAGGTTCTGCAGCAGCTGAGGTGTATTAGGATGTTCTGCAGCAGCTGAGGTGTATTAGGAGGTTCTGCAGCAGCTGAGGTGTATTATGGGGTTCTGCAGCAGCTGAGGTGTAGTATGGGGTTCTGCAGCAGCTGAGGTGTATTAGGAGGTTCTGCAGCAGCTGAGGTGTATCAGGAGGTTCTGCAGCAGCTGAGGTGTATTATGAGGTTCTGCAGCAGCTGAGGTGTATTATAGGGTTCTGCAGCAGCTGAGGTGTATTAGGAGGTTCTGCAGCAGCTGAGGTGTATTATGGGGTTCTGCAGCAGCTGAGGTGTAGTATGGGGTTCTGCAGCAGCTGAGGTGTATTAGGAGGTTCTGCAGCAGCTGAGGTGTATCAGGAGGTTCTGCAGCAGCTGAGGTGTATTATGAGGTTCTGCAGCAGCTCAGGTGGCACTTCAGGACATATTTCACTATTTGGGACAGTCAGGTACACACAATATAATTGCTTGCTGCCTGCAGTAATCTCGGCGGTTCTGACATTTCTCCCGCCGTTACAGGAGAGAAGAGGCCGGTGTCAGGACGGAGGACGATCCATTCTCCCCCGGTGCCGCCCGTACGGTGGGTGCAGATGGGTGTAAGGGTCCGAGCTGATGCCACAGCGCCTACATGATATCTAATGACTAATGTGTCCTCCACAGCCATCAGCCTCCCCTGTAATCCCGGCCTCTCTCCCTGGCGGCCTCCATACATCTCCCGCTAACGTGACACGGAGATTACAAATGGCTTTATGATTAACTAATTAAATGAGCGTCAGCAGCAGATAGAGTCAGTGTCACCGGCGCCTCGCTCCGCTGCGCGCAGATCGCTGGTGGGAACACTCACCCAGATTATAAAGCTTCTGGATTTCTTTGATGATGTGAGCGGAAACTGATCTTCGAAAGATTCCTTCTATCCGCAGCCCTGGAAGGTGGGAAAAAGGACATTTATGGGGTTATTCACATATACTATGTGGCTCCTGGAAAGGGAGGTGGGGGGAAGACAAGAGGGCCAGTATGTCACAGTACAGGGATAATGCACACAGTGATGTCACAGTACAGGGATAATGCACACAGTGATGTCACAGTACAGGGATAATGCACACAGTGATGTCACAGTACAAGAATAATACACACAGTGATGTCACAGTACAGGGATAATAAACACAGTGATGTCACAGTACAGGGATAATGCACACAGTGATGTCACAGTACAAGAATAATACACACAGTGATGTCAGTACAGGGATAATACACACAGTGATGTCACAGTACAGGGATAATGCACACAGTGATGTAATTACAGGATAATGCACACAGAGATGTCACAGTAGAGGGATAATACACACAGAGATGCCACAGTACAGGGATAATGCACACAGTGATGTCACAGTACAGGGATAATACACACAGAGATGCCACAGTACAGGGATAATGCACACAGTGATGTCACAGTACAGGGATAATACACACAGAGATGTCACAGTACAGGGATAATGCACACAGTGATGTCACAGTACAGGGATAATGCACACAGTGATGTCAGTACAGGGATAATACACACTGTGATGTCACAGTACAGGGATAATGCACACGCACACAGTGATGTAATTACAGGGATAATGCACACAGAGATGTCACAGTACAGGGATAATACACACAGAGATGCCACAGTACAGGGATAATGCACATGTGTCGACCCGCCACCACAATTGTGGATTACCAGGGCAATGGGGTACTCAGAGCCGAGCCCATGGAAGTCTATGGGGATTGTCACAGGTAGCTGTGGCTCGGTCTGTGGCCCTGGCGGTCTCGCGTATGTTGGGGATATATTTACAGGGGATTGATTTATGTACAGTTCGTGACGCCACCTGTAGTCTTCTGGTAATTAGTACCAGCGCTGCTGTAGATCTCTGAGGGGATGGTGAGGCAGCTAGATGTCGGGTCCCCTACAGGTGGGACTCTTCCCTCAAAGTCTATGAAGTTAGTGAAGTCGGGTGCAGATAAATAACACAGTCTCACACGGTCAGCGTCTTTCCATACCTTTACTTGTAAGATGTTCAGGCAGGTCCCAGGGAGGCTGATCCAAGGAGAGTGTATCTTGAGACAGCAGCTGGACAAGTTAGGGGCCTCCTTTACTCCCAATACAATGAGTACAACCAGCCTGAAGCGTAGTTCCCTCAATAACTCCAGCTAATCCATAGCTGTACTGCCCAGTCAGTTTTGTGTTAGGAGCCTTCCTGCGAGGGAGCTGAATTCTTATTTTGTCGTGCACTGACTCAAAGTCTTCACTTCCCCTGACCCCAGTTACGTACTGACTATAAGGGGCTTGTTTGCCGCGACCTAAGGTCCGGTAAATTCCTGGTTTTCTTACCACTATGCTTGTAACAATAGTGATCCTTCGGTCCCCAGTGACCGGTTGCAATGTGCAGGACTTCTTCAATCCGTAAGCACTATTCCAATAAACCACTGTGCCTTTCGCCTTGTCCTCGCTGGTAACATAAGCACTCACACTAGCCAAGGGTCGAGCAGTCACTTCTTTCTTTTCCTTCACTTCAAAGTTAGTTACAGATGCTCAGTTATCAATAGGCAGGAGCACGTCTCTGAACCTTATACCGTCCTTTAGACAGGATACTGAAGACTTTCTGCACTAAACTTCTTCTTTCCTTCCAGTGTATTCTGATGAGGTACAGCTCTGACTAGGCTGAGGTGAATTAAACACCTGTACTAGACTCCACTTTCCGAACTGATGATAGAGCAATCTGGACTGCTTCCTCCCTCCAGACGTCTTCTCTCTCTGAAGTCCAGACACAGACTTAATCACTCTAACACATACACCTTGACCACTCCCTCAAGAGTAAACTGCACTACCCTAAGGGTGTGTCTAGTATATGTTGAGTGAATGGATATTTAGCATAAACTGCTGTCTCGCCACACACTCTCCAGGGTACTGCGTGTGCCTAACACCAGGGCTACACACACAGTGATGTCACAGTACAGGGATAATACACACAGAGATGTCACAGTACAGGGATAATGCACACAGTGATGTCACAGTACAGGGATAATGCACACAGTGATGTCAGTACAGGGATAATACACACAGTGATGTCACAGTACAGGGATAATGCACACAGAGATGTCACAGTACAGGGATAATACACAGAGAGATGTCACAGTACAGGGATAATGCACACAGTGATGTCACAGTACAGAGATAATGCACACAGTGATGTCACAGTACAGAGATAATGCACACAGTGATGTCACAGTACAGGGATAATACACACAGAGATGTCACAGTACAGGGATAATGCATATAGAGGTGTCACAGTACAGAGATAATGCACACAGAGGAGTCACAGTACAGTGATAATACACACAGAGATGTCACAGTACAGCGATAATGCACACAGTGATGTCACAGTACAGGGATAATGCACAAAGTGATGTCACAGTACAGTGATAATGCACACAGTGATGTCACAGTACAGAGATAATGCACATAGTGATGTCACAGTACAGGGATAATGCACACAGTGATGTCACAGTACAGGAATAATGCACACAGTGATGTCACAGTACAGAGATAATGCACACAGTGATGTCACAGTACAGGGATAATGCACACAGAGATGCCACAGTACAGGGATAATGCACACAGTGATGTCACAGTACAGGGATAATACATACAGAGATGTCACAGTACAGGGATAATGCACATAGAGGTGTCACAGTACAGAGATAATGCACACAGAGGAGTCACAGTACAGCGATAATACACACAGAGATGTCACAGTACAGCGATAATGCACACAGTGATGTCACACAGTGATGTCACAGTCAGGGATAATGCACACAGTGATGTCACAGTACAGGGATAATGCACACAGTGATGTCACAGTACAGAGATAATGCACACAGTGACTGTCACAAGTACAGGGATAATGCACACAGGGATGTCACAGTACAGGGATATCACAGTGATGTCACAGTGCAGGAAATGCCACAGTGATGTCACAGTACAGGATAATGCACACAGTGATGTCACAGTACAGGGATAATGCACACAGTGATGTCACAGTACAGGAATAATGCACACAGTGATGTCACAGTACAGGGATAATGCACACAGTGATGTCACAGTACAGGGATAATGCACACAGTGATGTCACAGTACAGGATAATGCACACAGTGATGTCACAGTACAGGGATAATGCACACAGGATGTCACAGTACAGGGATAATGACACGTGATGTCACAGTCAGGGATAATGCACACAGTGATGTCACAGTACAGGATAATGCACACAGTGATGTCACAGTACAGAGATAATGCACACAGTGATGTCACAGTACAGTGATAATGCACACAGTGATGTCACAGTACAGGAATAATGCACACAGTGATGTCACAGTACAGGATAATGCACACAGTGATGTCACAGTACAGGGATAATGCACACAGGGATGTCACAGTACAGGGATAATGCACACAGTGATGTCACAGTACAGGGATAATGCACACAGTGATGTCACAGTACAGGGATAATGCACACAGGATGTCAGAGTACAGGATAATGCACACAGTGATGTCACAGTACAGGGATAATGCACACAGTGATGTCACAGTACAGGGATAATGCACACAGTGATGTCACAGTGCAGGGATAATGCACACAGTGATGTCACAGTACAGGGATAATGCACACAGTGATGTCACAGTACAGAGATAATGCACACAGTGATGTCACAGTACAGGGATAATGCACACAGGATGTCACAGTACAGGGATGATACACAGTGATGTCACAGTGCAGGGATAATGCACACAGGATGTCAGCAGTACAGGGATAATGCACACAGTGATGTCACAGTACAGGGATAATGCACACAGTGATGTCACAGTACAGGGATAATGCACACAGTGATGTCACAGTGCAGGGATAATGCACACAGTGATGTCACAGTACAGGGATAATGCACACAGTGATGTCACAGTACAGGATAATGCACACAGTGATGTCACAGTACAGGGATAATGCACACAGGATGTCACAGTACAGGGATAATACACAGTGATGTCACAGTGCAGGGATAATGCACACAGTGATGTCACAGTACAGGGATAATGCACACAGTGATGTCACAGTACAGAGATAATGCACACAGTGATGTCACAGTACAGGGATAATGCACACAGTGATGTCACAGTACAGGATAATGCACACAGTGATGTCACAGTACAGGGATAATGCACACAGGATGTCACAGTACAGGGATAATGCACACAGTGATGTCACAGTACAGGGATAATGCACACAGTGATGTCACAGTACAGGGATAATGCACACAGTGATGTCACAGTGCAGGGATAATGCACACAGTGATGTCACAGTACAGGATAATGCACACAGTGATGTCACAGTACAGAGATAATGCACACAGTGATGTCACAGTACAGGGATAATGCACACAGGGATGTCACAGTACAGGGATGATACACAGTGATGTCACAGTGACAGGTATAATGCACACAGTGATGTCACAGTACAGGGATAATGCACACAGTGATGTCACAGTACAGGGATAATGCACACAGGGATGTCACAGTACAGGGATAATGCACACAGTGATGTCACAGTACAGGGATAATGCACATAGTGATGTCACAGTACATTGATAATGCACACAGTGATGTCACAGTACAGGAATAATGCACACAGTGATGTCACAGTACAGAGATAATGCACACAGGGATGTCAGAGTACAGGGATAATGCACACAGTGATGTCACAGTACAGGGATAATGCACACAGTGATGTCACAGTACAGGGATAATGCACACAGTGATGTCACAGTGCAGGGATAATGCACACAGTGATGTCACAGTACAGGGATAATGCACACAGTGATGTCACAGTACAGAGATAATGCACACAGTGATGTCACAGTACAGGGATAATGCACACGGATGTCACAGTACAGGGATGATACACAGTGATGTCACAGTGCAGGGATAATGCACACAGTGATGTCACAGTACAGGGATAATGCACACAGTGATGTCACAGTACAGGGATAATGCACACAGGGATGTCACAGTACAGGGATAATGCACACAGTGATGTCACAGTTCAGGGATAATGCACACAGGGATGTCACAGTACAGGGATAATGCACACAGTGATGTCACAGTGCAGGGATAATGCACACAGTGATGTCACAGTGCAGGGATAATGCACACAGTGATGTCACAGTACAGGAATAATGTACACAGTGATGTCACAGTACAGGAATAATGTACACAGTGATGTCACAGTACAGGATAATGCACACAGGGATGTCACAGTACAGGAATAATGTACACAGTGATGTCACAGTACAGGAATAATGCACACAGGATGTCACAGTACAGGAATAATGTACACAGTGATGTCACAGTACAGGAATAATGTACACATGGATGTCTAGTACAGGGATAATGTACACAGTGATGTCACAGTACAGGAATAATGCACCAGGATGTCACAGTACAGGAATAATGTACACAGTGATGTCACAGTACAGGAATAATGTACACAGTGATGTCACAGTACAGGAATAATGCACACAGGGATGTCTAGTACAGGGATAATGTACACAGTGATGTCACAGTACAGGGATAATGCACACAGGGATGTCATAGTACAGGATAATGCACACAGTGATGTCACAGTACAGGAATAATGCACACAGTGATGTCACAGTACAGGAATAATGTACACAGTGATGTCACAGTACAGGGATAATGCACACAGTGATGTCACAGTACAGGAATAATACACACAGGGATGTCACAGTACAGGGATAATGTACACAGTGATGTCACAGTACAGGAATAATGCACACAGGGATGTCACAGTACAGGGATAATGTACACAGGGATGTCACAGTACAGGAATAATACACACAGGGATGTCACAGTACAGGGATAATGTACACAGTGATGTCACAGTACAGGAATAATGCACACAGGGATGTCATAGTACAGGGATAATGTACACAGTGATGTCACAGTACAGGATAATGTACACTGTGATGTCACAGTACAGGAATAATGCACACAGGGATGTCACAGTACAGGGATAATGTACACAGTGATGTCACAGTACAGGAATAATGCACACAGGGATGTCATAGTACAGGGATAATGTACACAGTGATGTCACAGTACAGGGATAATGCACACAGTGATGTCACAGTGCAGGAATAATACACACAGGGATGTCACAGTACAGGGATAAATGTACACAGTGATGTCACAGTACAGGAAAATGCACACAGGGATGTCATAGTACAGGGATAATGTACACAGTGATGTCACAGTACAGGAATAATGCACACAGGGATGTCATAGTACAGGGATAATGTACACAGTGATGTCACAGTACAGGGATAATGCACACAGTGATGTCACAGTGCAGGAATAATACACACAGGGATGTCACAGTACAGGATAATGTACACAGTGATGTCACAGTACAGGAATAATGCACACAGGGATGTCATAGTACAGGGATAATGTACACGTGATGTCACAGTACAGGGATAATGCACACAGGGATGTCATAGTACAGGGATAATGTACACAGTGATGTCACAGTACAGGGATAATGCACACAGTGATGTCACAGTGCAGGGATAATGCACACAGGGATGTCATAGTACAGGGATAATGTACACAGTGATGTCACAGTACAGGAATAATGCACACAGGGATGTCATAGTACAGGGATAATGTACACAGTGATGTCACAGTACAGGGATAATGCACACAGTGATGTCACAGTGCAGGAATAATACACACAGGGATGTCACAGTACAGGGATAATGTACACAGTGATGTCACAGTACAGGAATAATGCACACAGGGATGTCACAGTACAGGGATAATGTACACAGTGATGTCACAGTACAGGAATAATGCACACAGGGATGTCATAGTACAGGGATAATGTACACAGTGATGTCACAGTACAGGGATAATGCACACAGTGATGTCACAGTGCAGGAATAATACACACAGGGATGTCACAGTACAGGATAATGTACACAGTGATGTCACAGTACAGGAATAATGCACACAGGGATGTCATAGTACAGGGATAATCACACAGTGAAATCATGGTGCAGGGATACCATATCCTAGGACTAACATATGAGGGGCATACACATGGGGGTGACATTCCATTGGTGCATTCTGTTCAGCTGCACAGGGGCCCATTAGATTAGGGCCCTTTATTATCCTAAGAGCAGTTTCATACTATCAGTTAGATTGCTGGTGCTTGAGCTAATAAACGTCACAGCTCACGATTACCGGTGGGTCGTTATAGAGAAATTGTTAGGTGCTTTATGATGAGTCACAGGGTAAGAGGGGCCCTTATACGGTGTTTGCCCAGGGGCCCTCTAGTGTCTGTGTCCTTCCCTGCATACAGGCACCAAATTCACAAGTTCCAGGTCGCCCGGACTATGGTCGTGTTAAAATACAAATCTCTCAACATCTAGACCCCAAAATATTGTCCATTTGTCATCGCTACCCAGGAGCCTCCCAGGAATGGACACAAGCGTCCAACCACTAATGGCGACCGGAACCGCCAGCATTCACATGTCCAGGAGGAATAACAGAGGGACAGCACAAGGCAAAAACGCTCCCAAATTAAAATTTATTGGGGAATACAAGGATTTGCTAAAATAGACATGTGAGAGAGGTGACAGCTCCTCTTTACATGAGATGCAGTGAATAATCATAGGGTGTGAAGAGTTATGCAAATAGTTAATAAAATGGATTTAATTCGCTTTTCTTTTCTCATTCCAATTAACAGGAAAAGGCAGTTTATTAACAGTTGGGGGGAGCGTCCCACAATTAGACACAGGGGAGGGTGTGAATACTTTTTATAGCACCACGACTGAAAGAATTTCTACTAGGCTTTAGAGATCTGTTATGGCCCGAACTTTTATCTCATCTCTTTCACAAATCCTGCTCATGTTGCGAAGGGTCATTAAGTCGTTACTGGTACGGCCATTAATGCCGCCATTTGCATAAGTTTTAATGGGAATTTACAAAGTGTTTATTCAATTAGAGGCATAAAAATGCAAAGTGCTCAACTAAAATGCAAACCGGGATAATGAAAGTGGCGATAGGAGGATTTCCTCCCAGAACGTAATGTACAGTAGATATCCATTGCTTAAAGGGGTTGGGTAAGAATAGAAACCTGTGGCTTCTTTCTTTTGGCAGCGCCACTCCTGTTCATGGCTGTGTCCGGTATTGCAGTCTAGCCCAATTCAAGTGAGTAAATGCACGCTGCACATTGCAGCCCTCAGAGACGGGGATTAGTCTTCCCACCCAAAAAAGGATAATAGAAATTTACTAATTTAAAGGGGACCTGTCACTCATTATAAATATGTATTTTTTTTATCTGGTGTAAATGCCGCTGTTCTCCTGAATCCGGCGAGGTCTTCCTTTTGCTCCTGCGCCTCTCCGTTCCTGAGATATCGCCTCCTTTCCTCTGTATTTAAATCTAGTCTTGTTACAAAGTGGGCGTGTCCATCAAACATTCTCTGTGTAGTCTTCCTGAGGGTCACGACCACACCCACTTGGCTAAATAAACTAGACTTATATACAGGGAAGAAGGGGCCGTATCTCAGGAACGGAGAGGCGCAGAAAAAAAAGAAAAACATCGCCGGATTCAGGAGAACGGCGGCATTTACACCAGGTAAAAATAAATGTACGTCTGTCAAGTCAGAGGACCTCTTTTATACCTTTTTTCTTTTTAAACTCTTTATTATGTTGTTTTCTTCCATAATTTTTATTTCCTTTAAGTGTATTTCAGAACTTTTTAAATATTCCTGAAAGTCTTAATCTGGGGCTGTGGTGGGAGGTGGCCTGCACTTATTGGCTTTCACAATGAATTATGCCTACAGCAGCCACTAGGGGGGGCTACTAATAAGTTCAGTGAAAGATGTTGCTCTTGGGGTGAAGGGGTGTTATATTTCACCTTGCAACGATGCAGCCAATATAGCAAAGCAATGCATTTTGGGAAAAGGTATGCAGATTTGCTCCCCTCCAGAAGGAAGACAAGGGTATCTCTAGCGCCACATATGTGTAGCTACCTGGAAAGTCAATGTCTGACTCATACAAGGGTCACGAATCAAGGTCTCAGTAAGTTAGGCAGATTGCTCTGAGGTTCGGACTGATCTGAACAATGGGGGTTCTGAAATGTCCTGGTGGAACGGAGAAGAAACACCCACAACGTTGAGAAAGTCAATGGATGGAGTGGTGACACGCACGCTTGACCACCACTCTATTATACAGAGCCTGGATCTCAGAATCGGTGCAGGTCCCAATGGTCAGACTCCAGCAATCAACAAGTTATAGGGTATAACTTGCTAAAATAGGAAAACCCCTTTAAGGCTAGGTACATAGATCCTGTGCTATCCGCTGAGTATAGGAAATACCTGTCATTGGAATCATGTCTGTGGTGATAATGCGACTGCTGAAAAGTCATCTGTGCAGAACAGGAAGTGACATTCTACTCTGGGGCTTAATGGAAACTGATACATTTCAGGACCTTATTTTTTAAATACAGATAGTGACATGAAAATAAAACAAAAAAATTGACCAAAATTATAATAAAGACTTGATTTAAGCGATAGTTTATTTTCGAAAGACACATTCCCTACGAGCTGCAGTACCAGGTGGAGCCACAGAGGTATGCATGGCGCTACATGCAGGGATCACACTGTGATGACTAAATAAAATGGAATATATCTCACCTTTCGCTTTCAAGTAGGAGATCGTCTGCTCCATCACTGGCGGGATCAGATCTCCTTTATTTTTGTTTTTAAGGCTGGAAACAAAAAGAACAAGAGCTGAAAAAAAATCAGGTTTCGATTGGATGTTGTTATCTTAAAGGAGAAGTAAATAAAGATGGATGTGATTCTAAAAAAACAAAAAAGGAGGTCCAGAATTAATATTTTGCAAGAGACCTTCCTTAAAGAATAAAATGATGGCTGCTTACTGTCGCCACTAGAGGGAGCTCATTTCAAACAAAATTCCCATTCAATTCAAACTCCCCCTAGTGGCAGCTGCTGGAATTAAAAATGCTGTAAAAGCTCTAGAAAAATGGATGATTTTCACTTAGAACACAACCAGTCACCCATGCGAAAATTTGCAAGTATTAACCCTGTAACATTCAGAACCTGTTACCACGTTTATGTCCATGACCGGAATTTCCCTTTAAGGATCCCTTTAAGAAGCTGGAGTTTCCCTTTTTTTTTAATATATATACAATAAAATATATTTTCGCGCAATATGGTAATCACTGAAGTGAGTTATCACTATAAGGCGGGCAGAGGCTCGTACCTATTAGCGTGTTACGTTCCCTAAAAACAGCTGAAACTGCGGCACAGCCGAAACGGCTCCTAATTCTCTGTTTGTCTCACAGATAATTACCTTCGTGCGGCGCAGTTTGTTATCACGGCGAATGTGACAAATTCCGAGCCGTTCTTAGAAGTCAATTTGCTTTCTGTTAATTAATTCTGTTGGTTTTATATGAAAAAAAAACAAAATAAAAAAATTAAAAAAACCGCTCTTTGCTCTGGGTCTGTTCTGAGATTTGACTACAGTAACAAGCCTGTAGATTATGTCTGTGAAGGTGGGAAGCGGCTCAGTGAGTAAACGTTCATTATTGGTGAGTGCGATGGAGCCGCCATGTGTGAATCCACCTTCCCGCATTAATAACTGCGCCGTAATGATCGGCTTAGTGTTGCTGACTGGCCCATCGGAGCGCGCAAATTAATGTTGACCCCAAATGGTTCAATAACCTGCAGCTCATCTCTGGGATGAGTAATGGGAACGGAGCAGCGCGTTTCTCCAGTGTCTGAAGAAATCAAGACATTACCGCGGGAATCCGGGAAAAGAATAAAATGACATAAAGTGTAAAAAGAAACACATAAATACACACATAAACACACACTATACACATAAATACACACATAACACACATATACCACATAAATACACACACATAAACACACACTATACACATAAATACACACATAACACACACTATACACATAAATACACACATAACACACACTATACACATAAATACACACATAACACACACTATACACAATAAATACACACACATAACACACACATAACACATAAATACACACATAACACACACTATACACATAAAATACACACCTACAATACACTAACACACTATACACATAAATACACACATACACAACTATACACATAAATAACACACATAACAACACTATACACATAAATACACACATAACACACTATACACATAAATACACACATAACACACTATACACATAAATACACACATAACACACTATACACATAAATACACACATAACACACTATACACATAAATACACACATAACACACACTATACACATAAATACACACATAACACACACTATACACATAAATACACACATACACATAACATATACCACATAATAATACACAATAACACACACATACACATAAATACACACATAACATACACTATACACATAAATACACACATAACACACTATACACATAAATACACACATAACACACACTATACACATAAATACACACATAACATACACTATACACATAAATACACACATAACATACACTATACACATAAATACACACATAACACACACCTAATAACCACATAAATACATCACATAACCATACACATAATACACATAAATACACACATAACACACTATACACATAAATACACACATAACACACTATACACATAAATACACACATAACACACACTATACACATAAATACACACATAACACACACTATACACATAAATACACACATAACATACACTATACACATAAATACACACATAACATACACTATACACATAAATACACACATAACACACACTATACACATAAATAAACACACACTATACACATAACACACTATACATATACACATAAATACACTAACCATAAATACACATAACACACTTACACATATACACACATACAACATACACTATAACACATAAAACACACATAAACACACATACTAATACACATAAATACACACATAACAACACTATACACATAAATACACACATAACACACACTACATCCACATAAATACACAACATAAACACACATATACACATAAATACACACATAACAACACTATACACATAAATACACAAACATAACATACACTAATACACACATACAATATACACTAATACACATACATACACTATACACATAAATACACACATAACACACACTATACACATAAATACACACATAACAACACTATACACATAAATACAACAAACATACACATACACATAAATACACATAACACACTATACACATAAATACACACATAACAACTATACACATAAATACACACATAACAACACTATACACATAAATACACACACAATATACACATAATACAACATAACAACATATAAATAAACACACATAACAACACTATACACATAAATACACACATAACATACACTATACACATAAATACACACATAACATACACTATACACATAAATACACACATAACACACTAATACACATAAATACACACATAACACACACTATACACATAAATACACACATAAACACACTACTACAACATAAATATACACATAAACACACTATACACATAAAATAAACACATAACACACACTATACACATAAATACACACATAACAACACTATACACATAAATACACACATAAACACACACAAATACACATAAATAACACAATCCATAAACACACACTAACACATAAATACACAATAAACAAACTAACACTAATACACATAAATACACACAATAAACACACACTATACACATAAATACACACATAACACACTATACACATAAATACACACATAACACACACTATACACATAAATACACACATAAACATACACTATACACATAAATACACATATAACACACACTATACACATAAATACACACATAACAATACACTATACACATAAATACACACATAACATACACTATATCACATAAATACATAACATACACTATACACATAAATACACACAAAACATACAACTATACACATAAATACACACATAACACACTATACACATAAATACACACATAACCACACTATACACATAAATACACACATAACATACACTATACACATAAATACACACATAACACACACTATACACATAAATACAACACATAACACACACTACACACAATAATACACACATAACATTACTGCAGTGATGATAGCTCTGGTGCTCTGTTAATGTACTGATGGCTCTGGTGATGAATACATGTTCGGATGTGAGTTCCAGGGATGTTTTGATGTTTTAATGGTGGTTCTGGTGTTGCATTCATGTACTGATCATTATCCTGGTGATGTATTATAGTACTGATTATTGTTGTGGTGCTGTATTCGTGTACTGATGGTGTTTCTGGTGATTTATTCCTGTGCTGATGGTGATTCTGGTGCTGTAATCATATACTGATGATTTTCTGGTGATAGTTCTGGTGATTTATTCAGGCACTAATGATGATTCTTGTGTTCTATTTGTGTGCTGATGGTGGTTCTTTTGATGCATACATGTATTGATAATGGTTCTGGTGATGTATTCATGAATTACTGGTGGTTCTGGTGCTGTAATCATATACTGATGATGGTTCTGGTGATGTATTCATGTACTGATGGTGTTTCTGATGATTTATTCCTGTGCTGATGGTGGTTCTGGTGCTGTAATCATATACTGATGATGGTTCTGGTGATGTATTCATGTACTGATGATGGTTCTGGTTCTGTATTTATGTACTAATATGGTAGGGGTACTGGATTAATATACTGACTATGGTTCTGGTGCTGTATTCATATACTGATGATTTTCTGGTGATAGTTCTGGTGATGTATTCAGGCACTGATGGCGATTCTTGTGTTCTATTTATGTGCTGATAGTGGTTCTTTTGATGCATACATGTATTGATAATGGTTCTGGTGATGTATTCATGAATTACTGGTGGTTCTGGTGCTTTACTCATGTACTAATGGTGATTTTGGTGCTGTATTCCTGCAGTGATGATAGCTCTGGTGCTCTGTTAATGTACTGATGGCTCTGGTGATGAATACATGTTCGGATGTGAGTTCCAGGGATGTTTTGATGTTTTAATGGTGGTTCTGGTGTTGCATTCATGTACTGATCATTATCCTGGTGATGTATTATAGTACTAATTATTGTTGTGGTGCCGTATTCCTGTACTGATGGTGGATCTAGTGATGCATACATGTATTGATTGTGGTTTTTGTCATTTAGTGAAATGCTCCAATGTAAAAATGAAAATACTACAGTCATGGCCAAAAGTTTTGAGAATGACACAAATATTAATTTTTACAAAGTCTGCCCTATGTTAATCTATGGAGCAGCTCCCAGTATCCGTTATTTTGTGGTCCGTTTTAAATGTGCGAATGCAATCGCAGCATGCTGCGATTGTCACCGATTGTGGGTCGACTATCGCCAATGCAAGTCTATGGGAGCGATGAAAAATCGGATTACAAACGGACCGCACGTGTGACTTGCGATTAAATCGCATCGGTGTCCTTTAGAAAAGCCGCAATTCATCCCCGGCTATACTGTAAAATCACACTGACAGCTTTAATAAAGAATAGAATCAATACATATACACACATAGAATACATATATATATATATATATATATATGTCATTGTGACATATATATATACATATATTTATAGTTCCTAGACTTCTACATACTGTACTAGCCGCTAATTCAATTGCCGGCTTTTGTGAAATCACAGAAGCCGACATGAAATGATACATTGTTTCCACACAGTTAACCATGTCATTTCCTGTATTTTGATATTTGTTTAGAACTTACAATTACATGAGTGTATTTGTGCAAAATCTCAGACATGTAGGGGTTAATTAAAGGTGTAAATTCGTTGAAAAAAAATGCGTGGGCTCCCGCTGTATTTTCTCCACCAGACAGACAAAGCAAGCGAGTGGGGGCAGATAATAACAGCCTAGGGAGGGTACATATTTTTAGTGCCCCCCCTGGCTACTAACATCTGCCCTCAGACACCCCAGAAAGGGCAAATCTATAATTAGATTCGCCCTTTCTGGCACTTTGCCCGTCTATTCCCATTGCCCTGTAGCGGTGGCGAATGGGTTAATAAGGCATTAATGTCACCTTAGTATTGAAAGGTGACCTTAAGGCAGGTTAATAATTGAGAGCTGTCAATTAGACAACTATCAATTATTAATCCTATTGAAGTAAATAAAAAAACACAAACACACTTTAAGAATAAATAATTTTAATGAAATAAAAACACATCTTTTTGACCATCTTTTATTTCACTCTTAATCCGTTCAAAGCCCTTGTTCTTCTATAATAAATATAAAATAATAAAACAACATTATTCTTACCTATCTGGCAATTTGTCACGTCCCACGATGTAATCCTTCACAAAGGGTTAACTACTAGCAATCAGATAAGCAGCGCAAGTAATGCTGCGTGCTCAGCTGATAGCTCCTGAATGAATGAGCTTATCTCCTGCCGACAGGAGAGGATGTGATTAATGAATGAAGCTTAATTGATTGTATCCACTTTCACCTTAGGTCAGGTCACTCAAGTGAAAGTTGTAATAAATCAATTAAGCTCCATTCATGAATCTATTCCTCTCCTTTCGCTGGGAGAGTAACTGATTCATTCAGGGGAATACAGGTCTGAGACAGCATTATTAGCTCTCTGCGACCTGTAACCTGTTAACCCTTTCTGATGGATTACACCGTGGGACCTGACTGTACATCGGATTGGTAAGAATCATTTTGCTTTTTTTTGTTTATTTTTATTACAGGAAATGGTTTTAGCAGGAAAATAAAATATTGTCAAAAACTGTGTGATTATTTCATTAAACTTCTTTATTATTAAACTGTGTGTGTTTGATTTTTCTATCATACAATAGGATTAATAATTGATAGTTGTCTAATTGACAGCTCTCAATTATTAACCTGCCTTAAGGTCACCTTTCAATACTAAGGTGACATTAAGGTGAGATTATTAACCCATTCGCCACCGCTACAGGGCAATGGGAATAGACGGGCAAAGTGCCAGAAAGGGCGAATCTAATTATAGATTTGCCCTTTCTGGGGTGTCTGGGGGCAGATGTTAGTAGCCAGGGGGGGCACAAAAAATATGTACCCTCCCTAGGCTGTTATTATCTGCCCCCACTCGCTTTGCTTTGTCTGTCTGGTGGAGAAAATACAGCGGGAGCCCACGCATTTTTTTCAACGAATTTACACCTTTAATTAACCCCTACATGTCTGAAATTTTGCACAAATACACTCATGTAATTGTAAGTTCGAAAAAAATATCAAAATACAGGAAATGACATGGTTAACTGTGTGGAAACAATGTATCATTTCATGTCGGCTTCTGTGATTTCACAAAAGCCGGCAATTGAATTAGCGGCTATAACAGTATGTAGAAGTCTAGGAACTATAAATATATGTATATATATATGTCACAATGACATGTATATATATATATATATATATATATATGTGTTCTATGTGTATATATCTATTCTTTTTTTTGTGATTGAAATACTATTCTTTTAGATCCATTATATGTCAGTTTTGCAAGCCTGCGAGAAATTCTCGCAAGTCGGATGAAAATCGGATGTTACAAGGTACACACACATGCGACTAAATCGCATCTTTGAAGGAAAATCGGATGCCAGAAGGATGTGTGATGTTTGCATTTTGATCCGACAATCGACCGTCTAAAACGGACCGATTTTTTGTCGTTGTGTGTGACGCCGGCCTAACGGTCACCACTTGCTCCTTACAGATTGGAGTTTAATGGTGGCTGCTCGGAGGCAAGAATACAAAATTTAGTTCATGAAAATGAAGCGGTAATGTCGATACCGATAATATTCCGTGAGATTGACGAAACCATTTTCCTCTCCCGTCCTCGGAGCGAAAGGCCGTGACGTCTATACAAATGCAATTTTACGTGGCAATGAATTTCCTTTCTCAGCGGCATCAGCTCCTGCAGATCGCCCGGAGAGGTGACACGTTCCTTCCTGCTATAACAAGTCCGGGTAATTGGATGCTTTATACCCGTTGTGGAAAACGAATAATGAAAGGTTGGAGATGTCTTTAGTTGACCCTCGGTGGAGTAAGATCGAGACGTACAGTATTTATATCATTAGGGCGTCAGATTCGACCAAGGTGAACCTGCTCTTCTCATCTCAAGAAGGTGCAGGATACTGCGGGGCCTCTGCAGTCGCCACCGGCCTGGAGAGTAATCGGATGGCGGAAAGACTCCTGACAAGATGCATAGCTAGAGGCTGTATGAGAACAGGAAAGCGCCTGCTTTCTTAATGAAAGAGCGCCCCTCCTGCTTATAGGCTGTGTCTGGTATTACAGCTCTGACCCTGCCTTCCTCCAGAACAGCGCCCCTCCTGTTTATAGGCTGTGTCTGGTATTACAGCTCAGACCCTGCCTTCCTCCAGAACAGCGCCCCTCCTGACTATAGGCTGAGTCTGGTATTACAGGTCAGACCCTGCTTCCTCCAGAACAGCGCCTCTCCTGTCTATGGTTGTGTCCAATAATACAGCTCAGACCCTGCCTTCTCCCAGAATAGCGCCTCTTCTTTTTATAGGCTATGCTTGGTATTACAGATCTGACCCTGCCTTCCTCCAGAACAGCGCGTCTCCTGTCTATGGTTGTGTCCAATAATACAGCTCTGACCCTGCCTTCTTCCAGAATGGCGCCTCTGCTTTTTATAGGTTGTGCTTGTTATTACAGCTCAGACCCTGCCTTCTGTCAGAATAGCGCCCCTCTTGACTATAGGGTGAGTCTGGTATTACAGCTCAGACCCTGCCTTCTCCCAGAACAGCGCCTCTTCTTTTTATAGGTTGTGCTTGTTATTACAGCTCAGACCCTGCCTTCTGTCAGAATAGCGCCCCTCTTGACTATAGGCTGAGTCTGGTATTACAGCTCAGACCCTGCCTTCTCCCAGAACAGCGCCTCTTCTTTTTATAGGTTGTGCTTGTTATTACAGCTCAGACCCTGCCTTCTGTCAGAATAGCGCCCCTCTTGACTATAGGCTGAGTCTGGTATTACAGCTCAGACTTTGCCTTCCTACAGAACAGCGCCTCTTCTTGTATAAGGTGTGTCTGGTATGACAGCTCAGACTCGCCTTCTTCCAGAACAGCTCCCCCTCCTCCAGAACAGCGCGTCTCCTGTCTATGGTTGTGTCCAATAATACAGCTCTGACCCTGCCTTCTTCCAGAATAGTGCCTCTTCTTTTTATAGGCTGTGCTTGGTATTACAGCTCAGACTCTGCCTTCTTCCAGAATAGCGCCTCTTCTTTTTATAGGCTGTGCTTGGTATTGCAGCTCAGATTCTGCCTTCTTCCAGAATAGCGCCTCTTCTTTTTATAGATTGTGCTTGGTATTACAGCTCAGACTCTGCCTTCTTCCAGAATAGCGCCTCTTCTTTTTATAGGTTGTGCTTGGTATTACAGCTTAGACTCTGCCTTCTTCCAGAATAGCGCCTCTTCTTTTTATAGGCTGTGCTTGGTATTGCAGCTCAGATTCTGCCTTCTTCCAGAATGGCGCCTCTTCTTTTTATAGGTTGTGCTTGGTATTGCAGCTCAGACTCTGCCTTCGGTCAGAATAGCGCCCCTCCTGACTATTGGCTGAGTCTGGTATTACAGCTCAGATTCTGCCTTCTTCCAGAATAGCGCCTCTTGTTTTTATAAGCTGTGCTTGGTAATACAGCTCAGACTCTGCCTTCTTCCAGAATAGCGCCTCTTCTTTTTATAGGTTGTGCTTGGTATTACAGCTCAGATTCTGCTTTCTTCCAGAACAGCGCCTCTTCTTTTTATAGGCTGTGCTTGGTATTGCAGCTCAGATTCTGCCTTCTTCCAGAATGGCGCCTCTTCTTTTTATAGGTTGTGCTTGGTATTGCAGCTCAGACTCTGCCTTCGGTCAGAATAGCGTCCCTCCTGACTATTGGCTGAGTCTGGTATTACAGCTCAGATTCTGCCTTCTTCCAGAATAGCGCCTCTTGTTTTTATAAGCTGTGCTTGGTAATACAGCTCAGACTCTGCCTTCGGTCAGAATAGCACCCCTCCTGACTATAGGCTGAGTCTGGTATGACAGCTCTGACCCTGCCTTCTTCCAGAATAGCGCCTCTTCTTTTTATAGGTTGTGCTTGGTATTACAGCTCAGATTCTGCTTTCTTCCAGAACAGCGCCTCTTCTTTTTATAAGCTGTGCTTGCTATTACAGATCAGACTCTGCCTTCTGTCAGAATAGCGCCCCTCCTGACTTTAGGCTGAGTCTGGTATGACAGCTCAGACTCACCTTCTTTCAGAACAGCTCCCCCTCCTTGCTATGGTAAACTATGGTATTACAACTCATACCCTGACTTCTTCCAGAACAACGCCTCTTCTTTTCATAGGTTGTGTCTAGTATTACAGCTGTGACCCTGCCTTTGTCTACAACATCGCCTCACCTGTCTATAGGCCGCGTCTGGTATTAAAGCTCAGACCCAGCCTTCCTCCAGAACAGCGTCCCTTGGGTCTTTAGGCTTTTTTTTCTGTTGCAGCTCAGATCCTGCCTTCCTGCAGAACAGTGCCCCTCCTGTCTATGGCTATGTCTGGTATTACACCTCAGTCCATGTCTTCCTCCAGAACAGCGCCCCTCCTGTCTATGGCTATGTCTGGTATTACACCTCAGTCCATGTCTTCCTCCTGAACAGCGCCCCTCCTGTCTATGGCTATGTCTGGTATTACACCTCAGTCCATGCCTTCCTCCAGAACAGCGCCCCTCCTGTCTATAGGCTGTTTCTGCCAGCAGTGCCTACCTTTGTATGCAATCCGATTCTGGTATTGCAGCTTAGCTCCCTATTTTGTAATTCCTACAAACAGCGCCCCCTCCTGTGTCTGGGCTGTGTCTGGTATTACAACTCAGCCCTTACCTTCTTGTAGAACAGCACCTCCCTTTAACATAGGCCGTGTCTGGTATTGCAGCTCAGTTTTTGCCAACTTCCAGATTTACACACTTGGTCACTTTCTGATGGCACACTCCCTTTAAATTACGCCTTTAATTGTAACTTCATAAATCGCTAAAAAGAAAGACTCTGCTACAGTTTACACTTGGATGGTCGCGGACTGAAATTGAAAAATTAAAAAAAGATATCAGAGCGGAACCAACAGTAACCGGAGAGTCGCGGCGCTCTCATTTACATTGCGCCAATTTCCCTCCATCAATCACACGTTGGTGGCATCCCCTGGAGATCCGGGCACATATGGGAGCTAAAATACTCCAAATAAAGATTAATTGTTTTACAATAAACGACCAGATAATGAGTTAATGTTGCGTGACTGCGGGATCTGACTACATAGGGTTGTTTGTAGTCTGTAACCATGGCAACACATAGGCCCGCATAGGAGCTGAATGCGAAAAACGGAATTAAATATTTTTCTATCTATCGAAAACTTACTATTGAAGGCTGACGCCAAACTGCTGCGTTGGGAGCGGAGGACGAGGCGGTGGTGCTCTAATAACAGGCGGAGGTCTTCCTTTCTGTTGGACACGAACCTTTTCATCATGTCTGTAAGCACACAGCCATTTTTTTAAACATTAAATTGTACATTTTTGGGGGTTATTCTGATATTTAAGTGGGCAGAAGGAATTATAAATTCACAAATTTTTGCCAAATTTATAGGTTCTAAATCTTTTATACAGGTTTTCATCACCCATTAAAGCGCCACCACCTCTTCTAGGGGTTCGTTTGCCTTAGAATGTGCTCCCCTTACGGTAATTTTTGCCAAATTTTGGAAGACAGCTCAAGCAATGCCAAAAATTTTTGGCAAATTTGCCAAAATTTCCCAGAAAGTCTTCCCTTTTTTTGTAGGAGCCTCTCGGATGAGTTTGCACCTATGTCTATGGTCAGTAATAAAGCTACCGGAGGGAGAAGAGGGTGCGGTTGCCATGGGCTCCGTGCGCACAGAGGTGCACCCAAAGGTAATGCCACTCTTACCTATATCGGCGCCCAGAATGGAGCAGAGAGTAGTGTTGAGCGATACGATACTGCAAATATCGGGTATCGGCCGATATTAGCTCTATCGGGCTTTCGATTCCGAGTACCGATATTTTCGTCATATCGGATACCGGAATCGGGATTGTCACTGTCACTGTCAGTGTCCGTCGGTCGGGTCTGTCACTGTCAGTGTCCGTCGGTCGGGTCTGTCAGGAGTCAGCGGCACTTACCTGGCAGAAGATCTCCGACGGTCACGTCCTGGACTGCTTGATGGCCGCCATCCTCTTCTCCCCGGCGGTCACATGCAGTTTCTCGCGATAACTGCAGTGACTGCTGGGTAATCCCGGCCGTAAAGCAGTCAGTCCGATGACGTCACCGCCGGGGAAGCAGGTAATCAGCTGTGCTGCGCCGGGATGTCAGGCTCTGCCTGTCATTCCGATGTAGCAGAGCTGGATCGTCGTGGGACTGTCGTTATGGACTGCGTCGGACAGGTGGTATACTGTTGGTTTTTTTTTTTTTTTTTTTACAGGAGATCGATGGCGTCGCAGGAATGAGAGTAATAAAAGAAATGAAAACTGTGTTGTCTCTTTTATTTCATTGAAATACTTTTTTCTTGCTTTGTCTTTTTTTTATACATTTAATAACTTTGGGATTAATAATGGATCGGTGTCTTATTGACACCTCTCCATTATTAACCGGGCTTATTGTCACCGTGCAATCAACGGTGACATTAACCCCTTATTACCCCGCTTGCCACCGCTACAGGGCAAGTGGGAAGAGCCGGGTAAAGTGCCACAATTGGCACATCTTTTGATGCGCCAAATGTGGGGCTGCTGTAGCCTGGTATTATCAGGCTGTTGAGGGCCAAAATCCATGGGCCTTGACAGTCTTTTAATACCAGGCCGCAGCAGTCTGCATTTTACTTGGCTGGTTAACAAAAATAGGGGGACCCCTACGCCGTTTTTTTTTCGAGGGGATCCCCTATTTTTGTTAACCAGCCAAGCTAAGCAGACTGCTGTGGCCTGGTATTATCAGGCTTGCAAGGTCCATGGATATTGGATCCTTACCAGCCTGAAAAACCAGGCCTCAGCGGTCTGCTTCATCTGGCTGGTTAACAAAAATAGGGGGGACCCCACGCCAATTTTTATTCTAAGGGAACCCCTATTTTGTTAATCAGTTCCCTCTGACGTCACTGATTGTGTCCCTGGCTGACCTGAAGTGAAAGTGGAAAGCAATCAATTAAGCTTTCCACTTCCTCTCCTGTCAGCCAGGAGAGGAGCTCATTCATTTGGGGGTTTACTGTGAGGCTGCAGCATTAGCTGCGGTCCCTGCAGTAAACATTAACCCTTTCTGAAGGATTACACCGTGGGACCTGACTGTGCATGGGATAGGTAAGAATAATTTTGCTTTTTTATTTTATTTTTATTACAGGAAATGGTTTTTGCAGTAAAATAAAAGATGGTCAAAAACATGTGTCTTTATTTCATTAAACTTCTTTTTTATTAAAGTGTGTGTGTTTTATTTTTATTTCATGCAATAGGATTAATAATTGATAGTTGTCTAATTGACAGCTCTCAATTATTAACCTGGCTTAAGGTCACCTTTCAATTGCAATGTGGCTTTAACCCCATATTAACCCATTCGCCACCGCTACAGGGCAATGGGAATAGACGGGCAAAGTGCCAGAAAGGGCGAATCTAATTATAAATTTGTCTTTTCTGGGGTGTCTGGGGGCAGATGTTAGTAGCCGGGGGGGGCCAAAAATAATGGTCCCTCTCTGGGCTATTATTATCTGCCCCCACTCACTGGCTTTGTCTGTCTGGTTGCGAAAATAGGGCGGGAGCCCACGCATTTTTTTTAAACAATTTTACGCCTCATATATATATATATATATATATATACATGTCATTGAATTTGTGACACATATATATATATATATTTATATTTATAGTTCATACACTTCTACATAGTATAATAGCCGCTAATTCAATTGACGGCTTTTGTGAAAATGCAGAACCCGACATGAAATGACACTTGGTGTACATAGGGTTAACCATGTCTTTTCATGTCCTTTGCTATCTGATTTGCACAAACAATTACATCAGTCTATGTGTGCAAAATTTCACACCTGTAGGGGTTAATTAAAGGTGTAAATTCGTAGCAAAAAAGTCCGTTTTTTTTACAACGAATTTACACCTTTAATTAACTCCTACAGGTGTGAAATTTTGCACACATAGACTGATGTAATTGTTTGTGCAAATCAGATAGCAAAGGACATGAAAAGACATGGTTAACCCTATGTACACCAAGTGTCATTTCATGTCGGGTGCTTCTGTCTTTTCACAGAAGCCGGCTTTACCCGGCAATTGAATCAGAGGATATTTTACTATGTAGAAGTGTATAAACTATACATATATGTATATATATATGTCACAATGACATGTATATATATATATATATATATATATATGTATTCTATGTGTGTATATTTAGTGTTTACAAGGAAATAAAGGTTTTTTTTAGTTGCGATATTTGGTTCCCATAGACTTACATGGGACTTCCGGTATCGGAATCGGATATCGGCGATATTTAGTGATATCGGCGATACCATTCCGATCCGATATTTTTAGATATCGAGCACTATCGCTCAACACTAGCAGAGAGACAAGATCTCCCGGAGAACAGAACAGCAAGTGATGCACCAGCCTAAGCACAGGACTTCAGAGTCCCGTCACCGTAATGTCATCACACCAGGACTCTGACGTCCTGTGCGTGTGAGGACAGTGGGGTGGTCTGCCGCGCTTTGTGGTGTGGATTCGTCAGGATCCTGGATTAGGTGAGTATAGCATGTATTTTATTTTATTTAAAATGTGTGATGGGACTGTGGCGGCATCATAAAGTATGGGGGTCCCTCATACAATATGGAGGCTACTGTGGGGAGGCCATTATACAGTGCAGGAGATAATATGGGGCCATTATATAGCGTGGGAGCTAATATGGGGCCATTATATAGTGTGGGAGCTAATGTGGGGCCCATTATACAATGTGGACGCTAATATGAGACCATTGTACAGTGTGGGTGGTAATTCGGGGGCCATTATACAGTGTGGACACTAATATGAGACCATTATACAGTGTGGGAGCTAATTCGGGGGCCATTATACAGTGTGGGATCTAATATGGGACCATTACACAGTGTGAGAGGTAATGAGGGGCCGTTATACATTGGGAGAGCTAATTTGGGGTCATTATACAGTGTGGAAGGTAATGAGGGGGTCATTATACAGTATGGGAGGTTATGAAAGGGTCATTATACAGTGTGGGAGCTTATGAGGGGGTCATTATACAGTGTGAGAGGTAATGTGGGGGCCATTATACAGTATGAGAGCTTATGAGGGGGTCATTATACAGTATGAGAGCTTATGAGGGGGTCATTATACAGTGTGAGAGGTAATGTGGGGGCCATTATACATTGGGAGAGCTAATTTGAGGGTTATTATACTGTGTGGGAGCTTATGAGGGGGTCATTATACAGTGTGGGAGCTTATGAGGGGGTCATTATACAGTGTGGGAGCTTATGAGGGGGTCATTATACAGTGTGGGAGCTTATGAGGGGGTCATTATACAGTGTGGGAGCTTATGAGGGGGCCATTACACAGTGTGGGAGCTTATGAGGGGGCCATTATACAGTGTGGGAGCTTACGAGAGGATCATTATACAGTGTGGGAGGTAATGAGGGGGCCATTATACAGTGTGGGAGCTTATGAGGGGGTCATTATACAGTGTGGGAGCTTATGAGGGGGTCATTATACAGTGTGGGAGCTTATGAGGGGGTCATTATACAGTATGGGAGGTAATGAGGGGGTCATTATACAGTATGGGAGGTTATGAGGGGGTCATTATACAGTATTGGAGCTTATGAGGGGGTCATTATACAGTGTGGGAGCTTATGAGGCGGTCATTATACAATGTGGGAGCTTATGAGGGGGTCATTATACAGTCTGGGAGCTTATGAGGGGGTCATTATACAGTGTGGGATCTTATGAGGGGGTCATTATACAGTGTGGGAGCTTATGAGGGGGTCATTATACAGTGTGGGAGGTAATGGGGGGGCCATTATACAGTGTGGGAGCTTATGAGGGGGTCATTATACAGTATGGGAGCTTATGAGGGGTCATTATACAGTGTGGAGTTGAGGGTCATTATAACAGTGTGGGAGCTTATGAGGGGTCATTATACAGTTGGGAGTTATAAGGGGGTATTATACAGTGGGAGCTTATGAGGGGGTCATTATACAGTATGGGAGCTTATGAGGGGTCATTATACAGTTGGGAGCTTATGAGGGGTCATTATACAGTGTGGAGCTTATGAGGGGGTCATTATACAGTATGGGAGTTATAAGGGGTCATTATACAGTATGGGGAGTATGAGGGGTCATTATACAGTGTGGGAGCTTATGAGGGGTCATTATACAGTATGGAGCTTATAGGGGGCTCATTATACAGTGTGGAGCTTATGAGGGGTCATTATACAGTGTGGGAGCTTATGAGGGGTCATTATACAGTATGGGAGCTTATGAGGGGTCATTATACAGTGTGGGAGCTTATGAGGGATCATTATACAGTGTGGGAGCTTATGAGGGGATCATTATACAGTTGGGAGCTTATGAGGGTTCATTATACAGTGTGGGGCTTATAAGGGTCGATTTATGTGGGGCTATAATCATTATCAGTTGGGAGTTATTAGGGTGATTTAAGAGGGGATATAAAGGGGTAACAGTGGGGAGCTTATAGGGGGATCATTATGAGGGAGCATTATGAGTGTGACATGAGGGGCTATATATACAGTGTGGGAGCTTATGAGGGGGTCATTATACAGTGTGGGAGCTTATGAGGGGCCATTACACAGTGTGGGAGCTTATGAGGGGGTCATTATACAGTGTGGGAGCTTATGAGGGGTCATTATACAGTTGGGAGTTATGAGGGGTCATTATACAGTATGGGAGCTTATGAGGGGTCATTATACAGTGGGAGCTTATTGAGGGGTCATTATACAGTGTGGGAGCTTATGAGGGGGTCATTATACAGTGTGGGAGCTATAGGGGTCATTATACAGTGGGAGCTTATGAGGGGGCATTAACAGTGTGGGCTTATGAGGGGGCATTATACAGTGTGGGAGCTTATGAGGGATCATTATACAGTTGGGACTAATGAGGGGCCATTATACAGTTGGGAGCTATGAGGGTCATTAACAGTGTGGGACTTATGAGGGGTCAAACAGTGGGACTTATAGCATTGTATGGGAGTATGATGGTCATATACATTGGAGGTTATGAGGGGTCATTATACAGTAGTTGAGCTATGAGGGGGACATTATACAGATGGAGCTCATATGGGGTAGGTCATTATACAATTGGGAGCAAGGGTCATTACAGTATGGGGTTATGAGGTCATTATAGGTGGGACTATGAGGGGTCATATACGTGTGGAGCTTATGAGGGTATATAGTGTGGAGTAATGGGGCACATAACAGTGGGTAGTTTGAGGGGTTATACAGTGTGAGAATAGGGGCAATACGTGTGGGAGCTTATGGGTCTACAGTGTGGGCTTATAGGGGTATTATACAGTGTGGGAGTTATGAGGGGGTCATTATACAGTAGGGAGCTATGAGGGGTCATTATACAGTGTGGAGTTATGAGGGGTCATATACAGCATGTGGGAGCTTATGAGGGGTCATTATACAGTGTGGGAGTTATGAGGGGATCATTAACAGATGGGGCTTATATGGGGTCATTATACAGTATGGGTAGCTTATGAGGGGGTCATTATACAGTGGGAGTTATGAGGGGGTCATTATACAGTATGGGAGCTTATGAGGGGGTCATTATACAGTGTGGGAGCTATGAGGGGCATTATACAGTGTGGGAGTTATGAGGGGATCATTATACAGTTGGGAGCTTAGGGGTCATTATCAGTGTGAGTATGAGGGGACATTATACAGTGGGGAGCTTATGAGGGGGTCATTATACAGTGGAGCTTATGGGGTCATTACAGTGTGGGAGCTTATGAGGGATCATTATACAGTTGGGAGTTATGAGGGGTCATTATACAGTGGGAGTTATAGGGGTCATTATACAGATGGGAGATATGAGGGGGTCATTAACAGTTGGGAGCTTATGAGGGGTCATTACTTGGAGTTATGAGGGGTCATTATACAGTTGGGAGCTTATGAGTGGGTCATATACAGTGTGGGAGCTTATGAGGGATCATTAACGTGTGGAGCTTAGAGGGGTCATTACAGTATGGGAGGTATAGGGGCATTTACATGTGGGAGCTTATGAGGGGTCATTATACAGTGGAGCTTATGAGGGGTCATTATACAGTATGGGAGTTATAGGTGTCATTATACAGTGTGGGAGCTATGAGGGGGTCATTATACTTGGGAGATTATGAGGGGTATATACAGTATGGAGCTTAGAGGGGGTCATTATACAGTATGGGAGCTTATGAGGGTCATTATACAGGTGGAGCTTATGGGGTCATTATAAGTATGGAGCTTATGAGGGTCATTATACAGTATGGAGCTTATAGGGGTCATTATACAGAGTGGACTATGAGGGTCATTATACAGTTGGACTTAATGAGGGGTCATTATACGTATGGAGCTATGAGGGGGCATATACAGTGGGAGTTATGAGGGGTCATTATAGCAGTGTGGGAGTTATGAGGGTCATTATACAGTGGGACTATGAGGGGCATTATACAGTGTGGTGCTTATGAGGATCATTAACAGTGTGGGAAGCTATGAGGGGGTCATTATACAGTATGGAGCTATGAGGGGTCATTATACAGTGTGGAGCTTATGAGGGATCATAACAGTGTGGGAGCTTATGAGGGTCATTATACAGTTGGGAGGTATGAGGGTCATTATACAGATGGGAGGCAAGGGGGTCATTTAGAGTGTGGACTTATAGGGTCATTATACAGTATGGGCTTATGAAGGGGTCATTATACATGGGGAGCTTATGAGGGGTATATCAGTGTAGGGAGCTTATGAAGGGGATCATATACGTGGGAGCTATGAGGGGCATATACAGTATGGGAGGTATAGGGGTATTATACAGTAGTGGGAGCTATGGGGGGCCATATAAGTGTGGGAGCTTATGAGGGGTCATTATACAGTATGGGAGGTTATAAGGTGTCATTATACAGTTGGAGCTTATGAGGGGGTCATTATACAGTAGGGAGCTATGAGGGGTATTATACAGGTGGGAGCTTATGAGGGACATTATACAGTATGGAGTTATGAGGGTTGCATTATACAGAGTAGGGAACTAAGGTGAGGGCATTATACAGTTGGGAGTTATAGGGGTCATTATACAGTATGGGGGCTTAGAGGGGGTCATTATACAGTATGGGAACTTATGGGCGCATTATACAGTTGGGAGCTTATGAGGGGTCATTATACAGTAGGAGCTTATGATGGGGTCATTATACAGTGTGGAGACTTATGAGGGGGTCATTATACAGTGTGGGAGCTTATGAGGGGCATTAACAGTGTGGGGCTTATGAGGGGGCATTATACAGTGTGGAGCTTATGAGGGATCATATACGTGTGGGGTATGGGGGCATATACAGTATGGGAGCTTATGAGGGGAAGTCATTATACAGTGTGGACTTATGAGGTCATATACAGTGTGGGCTATGAGGGGATCATTATACAGAGTGGGAGTTAGTGTGAGGGTGTTCTTATCAGTATGGAGGTTTGTAGGGGATCTTATACGTGTGGAGTAGAGGGGTCATTAACACTGTGGGAGCTTATGAGGGGTCATTATGATCAGTGTGGAGCTTATGAGGGGGTCATTATACAGTTGGGAGCTTATGAGGGGTCATTATAACCTAGTGTGGGAGCTTATAGGGGTCATTATACAGTTGGAGATAGAAGGGTCGTCTTATACAGTGTGGGAGTATGAGGGTGCATTAACGTGTGGGAGCTTCTGAGGGTCATAACAGTATGGGTATGAGGGGCAGTAATAGGGACACATATGGCAGCAGCGGCTCAGTATTGGGGTATGAGGTGCAGTGATAGGGACACATATGGCAGCAGCGGCTCAGTATTGGGGTATGAGGTGCAGTGATAGGGACACATATGGCAGCAGCGGCTCAGTATTGGGGTATGAAGTGCAGTAATAGGGACACATACGACAGCAGCGGCTCAGTATTGGGGTATGAGGTGCAGTAATAGGGGCACATATGGCAGCAGCGGCTCAGTATTGGGGTATGAGGTGCAGTGATAGGGGCACATACGGCAGCAGCGGCTCAGTATTGGAGTATCAGGTGTAGTAATAGGGGCACATATGTGTAGCCCTGGTGGTAGGCACACGCAGTACCCTGGAGAGTGTATGGCGAGACAGCAGTTTAATGCTAAATATCCATTCACTCAACACACACTAGACACACCCCTAGGGTAGTGGAGGATACTCTAGAGGGAGTGGTCAAGGTAGTAGGTGTTGAGGTGATTTTTAGTCAGTCTAGTTCCTGTCTTCGGACAGTGAGGACGTGTGGAGTGAGTGTCTAGACTTCTGTGAGAGAAGACATTTGGAGGGAGGAAGGAGTCTAGCCTGCTTTGTCACCAGTTCATATCGTGGAGTCTGGTATAGGTGTTTGGAATACACCTTAGTCTAGTCAGAGCTGTATCACCTCATCAACATACACTGAAAGAAAGAAGAAGTTTTAGTACAGAAAGTCTTCAGCATCCCTGTCTAAAGGACGGTATCAGGTTCAGAGACGTGCTCCTGCCTGTGATAACTGAGCATCTGTGGCTAACTTCGTAGGAAGGAAAAGGAAAGAAGTGACTGCTCGACCCTTGGCTAGTTTGAGTGCTTATGTTACCAGCGTGGACAAGGCGAAAGGCAAGTGGATTTATAGGATTAGTGCTTACGGATTGAAGAAGTCCAGCACATTGCACCCGGTCACTGGGGACCGAAGGGTCACTGTTGTTTCAAGCACAGTGATAAGAAAACCAGGAATCTACCGGACCCTAGGTCGCGGCAGACAAGCCCCTTATAGTCAGTACGTAACTGGGGTCAGGGGGAGTGAAGACTTTGGAGTTTCTGCAGGACAAAACAAGAATTCAGCTCCTTCACAGGAAGGCCCCTAACACTAAGCTGACTGGGCAGGTACAGCTAAAGATTAGCTGAAGATTTGAGGGAACTACGCTTCAGGCTGGTTGTACTCGTTTTATTGGAGTTAAAGGAGGCCCCTAACTTGTCCAGCTGCTGTCTCAAGATACACTCTCCTTGGATCAGCCTCCCTGGGACCTGCCTTATCATCTTGCAAGTAAAGGTATGGAAAGACGCTGACCGTGTGAGACTGTGTTCTTTATCTGCACTCGACTTCACAAATCCCATAGACTTTGAGGGACCAGTCCCACCTGTAGGGGACCCGACATCTAGCTGCCTCACCATCCCCTCAGAGATCTACAGCAGCGCTGGTACAAATTACCAGAATACTACAGGTGGCGTCACGAACTGTACATAAATCAATCCCCTGTAAATATTCTCCCAACATACGCCAGACCGCCAGGGCCACAGACCGAGCCACAGCTACCTGTGACAAAACCCCCATAGACTTCCATGGGCTCGGCTCTGAGTACCCCATTGCCCTGGTAACCCACAATTGTGGTGGCGGGTCGACACAAAAACTTGGCGTCACGAACAGGATGCGAAACTCGCAGAATTGCGAGCCCTGTGTGCCTAAGGAAGTGTTTTTGTGAAAAAGGACTGTTTGCACTTTTGGCGCCAAAATCGCCATTTTTGTCGCCATATTCGCGCCCTCAGGCGCTGGAGAAGAAGGTGGGCGTACCTTCGTGGGCGTCTACCCCCCAGTGGCGCGAAGAAAATGCCTGCCCTCTCAAAGTGCTATTACAACATGCGGTCCTGCCCTACAGCAAAGGAGGTCCGCCTCCTCTTCACCTTCCCTGCGAGGAGGAGACGCAAACCCCACCTCCACGGAAGAGACCGGATGTCTCCGCAGGAAGAAGAGAGAATCTTCTGGGACATGATGGAGGCAGGACGTGTGCAGCCGAGTGGGGCAGCGGAGGAAGGCAGGCCCCGTGCCCCCGCCAAGCTGCCATCGGCATCGGAGTCTTATGCGATCCTGCACCTGCAACAGGCGTTGCTAGAGCTTCAGGAGGAGAACGCACGCCTAAAGAAGAAGTTCCAACCTGGACTGGAGGAGATTGAGAGACGCCGATGTAACCTGCTGCAGTGGCAACTAACGAACACGGCGTCCTCTCCCCTCAACGAACCCCCACGATTCCAAGTACTGAAGAGTCTGCTGCCCAAGGCGAAGGAGCAACCGGAGGCTGCCCCCGAAAGTACCGTTCCCGATCCCACTGGTGAAGCGGTGGAGGCGGAGGAGGTTGAGGAGGTACAGCCGATCCTGGAACGCCCGCCCGGCCAAGAGGCCGCAGCAGATTATCGGTCCCCGGCAGGGACACCGGAGGGGTCCTGTCCGTCACTACCAGACGTGGACTGGGACGAAATGGCGCGCCTGGATGACGTCGCCTACACCGTCCAGTGGGAACAAGAATGGCAGAGTCGTGAGGAGAAGAAAAGGCGTCAGCAGGAGGAAGAGCGGGAAACTCAGAGGAACCGTCAGCGACAATTTGCCGAGCTGATCGCGGACAAAGAGACCGTCCGGAGAGATAAAGGTACTCTGAGGGAACCGCGGCGGCAGGGGTGTGTGACTGAGTTCCAGCTCCGGAAGGGCTGGGGCTTTATCCGTGAACCGGGCCTCTACCCAGCGGTCTTTGTCAGCAGGCGTGACGTAGAATCCCACCTGCCGCAAGGTCATCCCGGGAGGGACTTAGCAAACGGAGATATAGTCACCTATACGCGGCATTGGGGAATGAAGGGGTGGTATGCCCTGAATGTCACCATCGTCCGCGACCCCGTCCCAGACGCAGGTACCGTCACCATTACCGCAGCGTCCCCGTTTCCAGCTCAAGCAGCATCCGGCCGTGCCCCAGCATCGCCCCCTGCAAAGTCATCGCAACTAGCGACCCAGAGTTCATCACGACTTAAAGTCACCTCTTCATCGCAACATGCGACACAGTCTCGATCGCAATCCCTAACGCGGTCCATATCGCTAACCGTAATTGAGACGCAATCGGTGTCATGTGGAGAGACTGTACCCGTTGCGCCCCTAGAGGTTCGCACCAGAACTGTGGCGACCCAGACCCTGATCGCAGCACATGATTTGCTGGTCCTGGGATCAAAGGCCCATTGCGTTGTTCCAGCCCCCGGGGTGGAAAATGTATTGGAAAAGTGTGATGAAAATGAATAAATAAGTAGAATTGGTGAGATCCTTATCGGGTCTACCATCAGTAATATAGTAAAAAGTTTGAAATGTTTGTAAAGTTTAGCACAATTTATATAGTAAATATATATACTGTAGAATGCCCGGCTGGGTAATTGGTAATTGATAAATGACCAGAAAAGTGTTGATATTATATCTATTTTGGTTTTACATTGGACTTGGAGGTTAAGGACTATGCTAACCCAGAACTTTCTTGTAAATAGTTGCGCTTCGGTGCTTTCTCTTGGTTTTACATAAACCACTACAACTACCTCTGAAAACAAAACCCGTGTGGTGTGGCACTGAGTGAGGTCTGCAATTGGATGTCCTGCAGCCCACCCAGGACCTACGTTGAAGGTTTGGTGCGGGTCCTTCACAAGTATCTTGTATATTTATTGAATGCTATTTGATATTTGTATTTTTCTATAAAGTTTGCAACGTTCAAGGTGTTCTCACCTCCCGGATGGGAAGATGTTATTGTTAAATGTTTATTGCATAAACAAAATGTCTTTTGTATTTTACAGCCCGGGAGTGCTGTCGTTTACCATGGGGGAATGTGTAGCCCTGGTGGTAGGCACACGCAGTACCCTGGAGAGTGTATGGCGAGACAGCAGTTTAATGCTAAATATCCATTCACTCAACACACACTAGACACACCCCTAGGGTAGTGGAGGATACTCTAGAGGGAGTGGTCAAGGTAGTAGGTGTTGAGGTGATTTTTAGTCAGTCTAGTTCCTGTCTTCGGACAGTGAGGACGTGTGGAGTGAGTGTCTAGACTTCTGTGAGAGAAGACATTTGGAGGGAGGAAGGAGTCTAGCCTGCTTTGTCACCAGTTCATATCGTGGAGTCTGGTATAGGTGTTTGGAATACACCTTAGTCTAGTCAGAGCTGTATCACCTCATCAACATACACTGAAAGAAAGAAGAAGTTTTAGTACAGAAAGTCTTCAGCATCCCTGTCTAAAGGACGGTATCAGGTTCAGAGACGTGCTCCTGCCTGTGATAACTGAGCATCTGTGGCTAACTTCGTAGGAAGGAAAAGGAAAGAAGTGACTGCTCGACCCTTGGCTAGTTTGAGTGCTTATGTTACCAGCGTGGACAAGGCGAAAGGCAAGTGGATTTATAGGATTAGTGCTTACGGATTGAAGAAGTCCAGCACATTGCACCCGGTCACTGGGGACCGAAGGGTCACTGTTGTTTCAAGCACAGTGATAAGAAAACCAGGAATCTACCGGACCCTAGGTCGCGGCAGACAAGCCCCTTATAGTCAGTACGTAACTGGGGTCAGGGGAGTGAAGACTTTGGAGTTTCTGCAGGACAAAACAAGAATTCAGCTCCTTCACAGGAAGGCCCCTAACACTAAGCTGACTGGGCAGGTACAGCTAAAGATTAGCTGAAGATTTGAGGGAACTACGCTTCAGGCTGGTTGTACTCGTTTTATTGGAGTTAAAGGAGGCCCCTAACTTGTCCAGCTGCTGTCTCAAGATACACTCTCCTTGGATCAGCCTCCCTGGGACCTGCCTTATCATCTTGCAAGTAAAGGTATGGAAAGACGCTGACCGTGTGAGACTGTGTTCTTTATCTGCACTCGACTTCACAAATCCCATAGACTTTGAGGGACCAGTCCCACCTGTAGGGGACCCGACATCTAGCTGCCTCACCATCCCCTCAGAGATCTACAGCAGCGCTGGTACAAATTACCAGAATACTACAGGTGGCGTCACGAACTGTACATAAATCAATCCCCTGTAAATATTCTCCCAACATACACCAGACCGCCAGGGCCACAGACCGAGCCACAGCTACCTGTGACAAAACCCCCATAGACTTCCATGGGCTCGGCTCTGAGTACCCCATTGCCCTGGTAACCCACAATTGTGGTGGCGGGTCGACACACATACGGCAGCAGCGGCTCAGTATTGGAGTATTAGGTGTAGTAATAGGGGCACATACGGCAGCAGCTGCTCAGTATTGGGGTATCAGGTGTAGTAATAGGGACACATATGGCAGCAGCGGCTCAGTATTGGGGTATGAGGTGCAGTAATAGGGACACATACGACAGCAGCGGCTCAGTATTGGGGTATGAGGTGCAGTAATAGGGGCACATATGGCAGCAGCGGCTCAGTATTGGGGTATGAGGTGCAGTGATAGGGGCACATACGGCAGCAGCGGCTCAGTATTGGAGTATCAGGTGTAGTAATAGGGGCACATACGGCAGCAGCGGCTCAGTATTGGAGTATTAGGTGTAGTAATAGGGGCACATACGGCAGCAGCTGCTCAGTATTGGGGTATGAGGTGCAGTAATAGGGACACATATGGCAGCAGCGGCTCAGTATTGGGGTATGAGGTGCAGTAATAGGGGCACATACGGCAGCAGCGGCTCAGTATTGGAGTATTAGGTGTAGTAATAGGGGCACATACGGCAGCAGCGGCTCAGTATTGGGGTATGAGGTGCAGTGATAGGGACACATATGGCAGCAGCGGTTCAGTATTGGGGTATCAGGTGTAGTAATAGGGACACATACGGCAGCAGCGGCTCAGTATTGGGGTATGAGGTGCAGTAATAGGGACACATATGGCAGCAGCGGCTCAGTATTGGGGTATGAGGTGCAGTAATAGGGACACATACGGCAGCAACGGCTCAGTATTGGGGTATCAGGTGTAGTAATAGGGACACATACGGCAGCAGTGGCTCAGAATTGGGGTATGGGGTGCAGTAATAGGTACACATACGGCAGCAGCGGCTCAGTATTGGGGTATGAGGTGCAGTAATAGGGACACATACGGCAGCAGCGGCTCAGTATTGGGGTATCAGGAGGATGAGGGGTTTGTGCAGGTTGGGGATAGGGCTGGAAACGTGAGAAGTCATGTATGTCTGTGCTGTATTCTCTGCAGATGAGTCCTGGCTGGAGAAGTTGTCATGTCGGTCTGGGCCAGATGGAAAAGACGATGAAAAGTGAACGACATCAGCAGAAAACGTTTTGAAAAATTGTTCAAAAATTTTCGACCAAAAAGTAGTTTGGGAAATCACTCTTCAAAAATCTTTCTGTCATCGCCTCATGTTTCCGAACTAGCCATAGGTCCTTAGGTGGTGGCCTCCCGCCATATAAAATCCATTTGGCTCCACTTACTGTAATACTTCTTGCGGGATGATCAGCCGGTTGAAGCGCAGATGCTCTCGGAGGTCACTCAAGTGATTCATGTACTGAATCTTTTTGCCAAACTTGTGACTTTAAAAAAAAAAAGATAGAAGTCACTTTCCGCGAAAATCTTATCGAGCTCCCACCACCGACAGTCTTTTCCTCGTGAAGGGTTAATGTTATCACCTCCCCCCAAGGGGAACAGGTTTCCAAACATGATTAATCTACCGGAGGTGGTGGGCGCGGGGGAGATTACGAGGACGTTACGTCTTGTTGCACCTATGGAGTTTGTCATTTTCGCTGAATATAATTTGGGAAAGGATGAAAGGACCAAGAATGGAGGAACGTCTCCAGAATGCAGTGTTCCACATGCCGAAGGGAAAGCTTGGAGATCGCCGATGATCTTATCGCGCCCGATGCTTGGCTCGAGAAAAAAAATTAATTACATAGAAACATATGGGAGAAAATGAACGCAAGGACTGCGGGAATCAGATTATATTCCAGGCAAGAAAATCTACAATTCTGTATATCCTGGAGATCTGAAAAATGATGCGCAAGACCTTGGTCCAATGTCTCCATCGGCTGGTTTACCACTTGGGCACTGGGAAACCATGTTTTCAAGAGGCCGCGACTGCATTTATCCTAAAGGATTATAGGGATTCCTAAGGATTGAAAATTAGTGTTCAACTGGTTGGGGTCCCTACTGAACAGACCAGAAAAATGGCTGCTGTGCTCTGTTACGCACCTGTCTCGGATCCGGGCATTGCCTCCTTCACCCCAGTCTGATAAACTCTGCTGTGATCCACGTCGGGCTTTGCAGATGGCCCAGCGTAATCCCATGTGATCATCTGCCTAGGCCTATATAAGGCCTACCAAGACACACACCTGTGTCTTGGTATTGACTTTTAGTTTGTCTGTGCATAGCTCCCTGTCTGCCTGTGGCTTCCAGTACCTGTGCTACCTGTGTGTGACCCTCCAGGACGTCTCCTGTCTGCCTATGACTTCCAGTACCTCTGCTACCTGTCTGTGATTCTCCAGGACTTCTCTTGTCTGCCTGTGGCTTCCAGTATCTCAGTTACCTGTCTGTGATCCTCCAGGATGTCTCCTGTCTGCCTGTGGTTTTCAGTATCTCTCCTACCTATCTGTGATCCACAAGGACGTCTCCTGTCTGCCTATGGTTTCCAGTATCTTGGCTACCTGTCTGTGATCCTACAGGACCTCTTCTGTCTGCCTGTGGCTTCCAGTACATCTACTACCTGTCTGTGATTCTCCAGGACGTGTCCTGTCTGCCTGCAGCTTCCAGTATCTTAATTACCTATTTGCCTATGGCTTCCAGTACCTCTGCTATCTTTGTCCTGCATGTCTCACCCAACGACATCACTGATGCCTGTGGCTCGTGTGCCCACCTGGACCTTGGGCTTGGAGGATTCATCTCACCAGGTGAACCTAACACGCTCCTTGAAGGATCGAGCCATCTTCATTATTTAGTAACATTGTTTTTTTCTGGCACCGTATTTTGTTCTTTCCAGTCTCATTAATGTGACTGGGTGAACTGCACTACCAGGAGCAGTCGCTCATTCAGACTAAGGCAGTGAGTGGCAAGAGCCGCGCATGCTCAACAAGGTCCTTCCCATATGGAGGATGCACAGCTCCCAGGAATGATGTGGTCATTTCCTAGTGCTAATCAGAGTGGGTGTCACGGGTTGACCCCTGCCAGATCCTCATTGCATATAATATGTGCATCGTACAAAGAAATGTATACAGTGACGGCATTATAGGCATTATATAGGACAGCGCTATCTGACCACACAATACATTGTACGCACCTTATGACCGGCTTGAATATCTTCCACAGGACCTTGATGAAATTGGTTGGGTGAACCACATACAAAGCCTTCAGGTTCTTCTTGTACCTGTCGGCACAAAGATACAATATTTCCATCTAATCATGGGAAAATTAATGTCACGTGGTATTAACGACTTGGCATCTTTATTCCGTGGGTCGTTAAGATTACGGTGATAACAAAAGTCTACAGAGGACACATTTGGTGTTTCTAGTTTGCACTATAAAAATTATTTTTTTAAATAATTTCTTTTGTGTGTCTGCATTTACCGACCCATAACAATTTTTTTTGCCCTCGAATTTCTTGTTTTTGTGGGAAGGCGACACAGACAGGACTCTTAAATTTAAGTCTGTCACTGCCCTAGACCACCAGGGATCCTGATAATAATCCCTTTACTGCCCTAGACTGCGAGGGATCCTGATAATAATCCCTTAACTGACCTAGATCACCAGGGATCCTGATAATAATCCCTTAACTGACCTAGACCACCAGGGATCCTCATAATAATCCTTTTACTGCCCTAGACCACCAGTGATCCTGATAATAATCCCTTAACTGCCTTAGACCTCCAGGGATCCTGATAATAATCAATTTACTGCCCTAGACCTCCAGGGATCCTGATAATAATCCCTTTACTGCCCTAGACCATCAAGAGTACTGATAATAATTCATTTACTGCCCTAGACCACAAGGGATCCTGATAATAATCCCTTTACTGCCCTAGACCACAAGGGATCCTGATAATAATCCCTTAACTGACCTAGATCACCAGGGATCCTGATAATAATCCCTTAACTGACCTAGACCTCCAGGGATCCTGATAATAATCAATTTACTGCCCTAGACCTCCAGGGATCCTGATAATAATCAATTTACTGCCCTAGACCTCCAGGGATCCTGATAATAATCCCTTTACTGCCCTAGACCATCAAGAGTACTGATAATAATTCATTTACTGCCCTAGACCACAAGGGATCCTGATAAAAATCCCTTTACTGCCATAGACCACCAGGGATCCTCATAATAATCCCTTTACTGCCCTAGACCTCCAGAGATCCTGATAATCCCTTTACTGACCTAGACCACCAGGGATCCTGATAATAATCCCTTAACTGCCCTAGACCACCAGGGATCCTGATAATAATCCCTTTACTGCCCCATACCACCAAGAGTACTGATAATAATTCATTTACTGCGCCATATCACTAGGGATCCTGACAATGATCCCTTAACTGTAATAGACCACTAGGGATTATAATAATAATCCCTTTACTGCCCTAGACCACCAGGGATCCTGATAATAATCCCTTTACTGCCCTAGACCACCAAGAGTACTGATAATAATTCATTTACTGCCCTAGACCACCAGAGATCCTAATAATAAGCCCTTTACTGCCCTAGACCACAAGGGATCCTGATAATAATCCCTTTACTGACCTAGACCACCAGGGATTCTGATAATAATCCCTTAACTGCCCTGGACCACCAGGGATCCTGATAATAATCTCTTTACTGCCCTAGACCACCAGAGATCCTAATAATAAGCCCTTTACTGCCTTAGACCTCCAGAGATCCTGATAATAATCCCTTTACTGCCCTAGACCACCAGGGATCCTGATAATAATCCCTTTACTGCCCTAGACCACCAGGGATCCTGATAATAATCAATTTACTGCCCTAGACCACAAGGGATCCTGATAATAATCCCTTTACTGCCCTAGACCACCAGGGATCCTGATAATAATCAATTTACTGCCCTAGACCACCAGGGATCCTGATAATAATCAATTTACTGCCCTAGACCACAAGGGATCCTGATAATAATCCCTTTACTGCCCTAGACCACCAGGGATCCTGATAATAATCAATTTACTGCCCTAGACCACAAGGGATCCTGATAATAATCAATTTACTGCCCTAGACCACAAGGGATCCTGATAATAATCCCTTTACTGCCCTAGACCTCCAGGGTCCTGACATTCACTACTGTGGGATGCTAAATATATTGGATTTTAACCCATTCACTTCTCATAAACACAAGAGATTCTGGCATTAAAGCCTTGCACTACCCTTTTGCTAATCTTGCTCACTAAGAACCTTAAAATGAACTCCATCACTAATTACTCAAGAGCATCATTGACTCTTTTACGATCCAGGCACTAACCCATTCCTTACCAGAGAATATTGATATTAACTCCTTCTCTTCACCTAACACCCCCGAGTTCTCACATGAACCCCTAGTCCACCAGGGATCCTGACACTCCTTCCTGGCAATAAACCAGCTAATTATCGGGGCCCGGAAGAAACACAACTAAAAAGGTAAAGTCGCAAATTGCCCTGTTCAGTGGGTGCAAAAGTTTAAGGGGGGGAAATTGTAGATGATCCGACCATGAAAACTACAGCCGTATAGTAAGAAAATGGTAACATAGTGGAGAAAAGGATCCTGTCTCTGATATCCCATTATTCTCGTCTCACTTTGAAGACCTTACATCTGAGGTTTGCGGTTTCACAGGATCGAGGTGACTGTGAAATCATTGGAGACATTTTATCAGAAGTCCCTGTGATGTCTGGACGGCTGTGATTTCCAGATTCACAGAACAGAAAAGGCCGCAGAAAACCATCATGGAAAATGCCGCGTGCAATAGGTTCCCATACAAATAGGATGAAATACATTGTGTGATGGATCTACTCCGCGCCTGGCAGCACCAGATACTGATCTGTACTCCTATAACACATGCTGGAAAAGCTAAAATGTAAGGGAATAAATGAGATTATCCTCAACCCAAATGACATGTAATATACCCATTAGGATGCTAAAATGCAGTGGAAGAAACAGCATGATGCAAGATACAGGGCATCAACTCCAATGCAGAATCAATCTCCTTCCCCTCTGGCAGCTAATTTTAAACTTCCTTATTACTTCCCCTGTAGACTGGTCTATCAGTAGTGTGGATGTGTTGTCTGGATCCCCCTTTAACAGAAGTCTGGATGTGTAGTCTGGAGCCCCCCTATAACAGCAGTCTGGATGTGTGCTCTCCAGCGCCCCTGACAAATACATTGGTTACTTACTTCCGGTCAAATGCCTTATAGGCGCTCTGTAACCAGCTCAGCGAGGGTTTATTGCGACTATTTAAACCGTAATGAAAGTAGACGACGGTGTAGTCGTTCTCCACGTACCGGTCCAGTGTGTGCTTCAGGTATCTGAAAGAATGAAATAATTGTCAAAAGAAATAAAAATTCTAAAAAAAATTTTCAACACACCGAAGCATAACACAACAACAACCGACCCGAATATTACTTTTTGTTAGAGCTGCATTTTGTGCTCCAGAGCTGCTTTTCCCGTGTGTTCAAATTCTGAAGAACTTGTCTTCATGGGTTCACTTCTATGAGGCCTGCTGAAAAGAAAACTCCCATAGAAGTGAACGGAGAGGACGTTTGCGATTTATATAGACCCGTTATATGATGGGTGGGTCAGATTTAGCTTTCAATGGCCAAGTCCCCTTTAAGGGACCCGTAATATTTGAGCTATACGTCGTATGCTGCGAGTGACAGCTCCCAGTCTGTACGACGTACGCCGACATTTTACTGACATGAAATCCATTAGAGGGTGCAGGATTTTACTCGGAGCTTCGGGCGATAATCTGTTACCGCGTTGTGACTTTGCCGGTATTAATAAAAAATTCTACCGATGACGTTCCTGTTACTTCTTTTTTGTAATGGAGCAGCAATACTAGACAGCAGAAATCACCTGTACTTATCAACCACGTTCTCCCTTATAAAATAGTAATGCCCTCATTGCCCCCTTATACAGTATATATTTCCCGAATGCCACCTTATAAATAATAATGTGACAAGTGCCCCCTTACAAAGCAGTGCCCTGTTATAACGTAATAATGCCTTTTTATAAAGCAAGTTGCCCCTTAACAAGTAATAATAAAGCCCCCTATGCAGTTCTGATGCCCAGTGAAGGTTCAGCTGGTAGTGACGCTCCGGAGCCACACATCGGGGGCCATAAGCCACGGTTTGGGGACCCCGGCTGTAGTGTAATAAATACTGTGACTTACTCCAGGAGTCGGACGTGATCTATCTCGTGACATGGAGGGAGGCGGCAGCAGCTGAATGTGATCACTTTCCTCCCAGAGTTATCGTCTCCTGGAAAAAAACACAATATATGAGAGGGTCAGAAAAAAAGTCTGAGAACAGCTGATCAGTGGGGGGAGCGCGTCGGAAGGTGGACCCCCACTAATCAGATAATGAAGACTTGTCCTAAGGAGAGGTCATCAATATCACACCAACAACACTGACATATATTTGGCACATATGTGATGGTACAGTCCCTGGTGGTCTAGGGCATTCATTGTACAGACCCTGGTAGTATTTGGGAAAGGAGGGGTTAATGATTATTGCTCTGGTGGTCTAGGGCAGAGAAGAGGTTAATAGTAAAGTCCTTAGTGTTCTATCTCAGTAAAGTCCCTGATAGGCTAGGGCAGTGAAGAGGTTAGTGATAAGGTTCCTGGTGGGCTAGGGTAGTGAAGAGGTTAGTGATAAGGTCTCTGGTGGGCTAGGGTAGTGAAGAGGTTAGTGATAAGGTTCCTGGTGGGCTAGGGTAGTGAAGAGGTTAGTGATAAGGTTCCTGGTGGGCTAGGGTAGTGAAGAGGTTAGTGATAAGGTTCCTGGTGGGCTAGGGCAGTGAACAGGTTAGTGATAAGGTTCCTGGTGGGCTAGGGTAGTGAAGAGGTTAGTGATAAGGTTCCTGGTGGGCTAGGGCAGTGAACAGGTTAGTGATAAGGTTCCTGGTGGGCTAGGGTAGTGAACAGGTTAGTGATAAGGTCTCTGGTGGGCTAGGGCAGTGAAGAGGTTAGTGATAAGGTTCCTGGTGGGCTAGGGCAGTGAACAGGTTAGTGATAAGGTTCCTGGTGGGCTAGGGCAGTGAACAGGTTAGTGATATGGTTCCTGGTGGGCTAGGAAGTGAAGAGGTCAGTGATAAGGTCCTGGAGGGCTAGGTCAGTGAAGAGGTTAGTGATATGGTTCCTGGTGGGCTAGGGCAGTGAACAGGTTAGTGATATGGTTCCTGGTGGGCTAGGGCAGTGAACAGGTTAGTGATATGGTTCCTGGTTTGTCTAGGGCAGTGAACAGGTTATGTGATATGGTTCCTGGTGGGCTAGGGCAGTGAACAGGTTAGTGATATGGTTCCTGGTGGACTAGGGCAGTGAACAGGTTAGTGATATGGTTCCTGGTGGGCTAGGGCAGTGAACAGGTTAGTGATATGGTTCCTAGTGGGCTAGGGCAGTGAACAGGTTAGTGATATGGTTCCTGGTTTGTCTAGGGCAGTGAACAGGTTAGTGATATGGTTCCTGGTGGGCTAGGGCAGTGAACAGGTTAGTGATATGGTTCCTGGTGGACTAGGGCAGTGAACAGGTTAGTGATATGGTTCCTGGTGGGCTAGGGCAGTGAACAGGTTAGTGATATGGTTCCTGGTGGGCTAGGGCAGTGAACAGGTTAGTGATATGGTTCTTTGTGGGCTAGGGAAGTGAAGAGGTCAGTGATAAGGTCATGGAGGGCTAGGGCAGTGAACAGGTTAGTGATATGGTTCCTGGTGGGCTAGGGCAGTGAACAGGTTAGTGATAAGGTTCCTGGTGGGCTAGGGCAGTGAACAGGTTAGTGATATGGTTCCTGGTGGGCTAGGGCAGTGAACAGGTTAGTGATATGGTTCCTGGTGGGCTAGGGCAGTGAACAGGTTAGTGATATGGTTCCTGGTGGGCTAGGGCAGTGAACAGGTTAGTGATATGGTTCCTGGTGGGCTAGGGCAGTGAACAGGTTAGTGATATGGTTCCTGGTGGGCTAGGGCAGTGAACAGGTTAGTGATATGGTTCCTGGTGGGCTAGGGCAGTGAACAGGTTAGTGATATGGTTCCTGGTGGGCTAGGGCAGTGAACAGGTTAGTGATAAGGTTCCTGGTGGGCTAGGGCAGTGAACAGGTTAGTGATATGGTTCCTGGTGGGCTAGGGCAGTGAACAGGTTAGTGATATGGTTCCTGGTGGGCTAGGGCAGTGAACAGGTTAGTGATATGGTTCCTGGTGGGCTAGGGCAGTGAACAGGTTAGTGATATGGTTCCTGGTGGGCTAGGGAAGTGAAGAGGTCAGTGATAAGGTCCTGGAGGGCTAGGGCAGTGAAGAGGTTAGTGATACGGTTCCTGATGGGCTAGGGCAGTGAAGAGGTTAGTGATAAGGTCCCTGGTGGGCTAGGGGAGTGAAGAGGTCAGTGATAAGGTCCTGGAGGGCTAGGGCAGTGAACAGGTTAGTGATAAGGTTTGTGGTGGGCTAGAGTAGTGAGGAGGTTAATTGCAAATTTCCTGGTGGTCTACTGCAGTGAAGGGGTTAATGGTAAAATCCATTGTGGTCATCAAGAAGTGAGGATCCAATCCTTGACCCCCACTCCCCCAAATACAAATAGGGTCCTGGGCCGTCCAGACCTGCTCCAGGCGGCCCACCAGGGAGTCTACAGTGTATGACAATCAGTCATTGTAAGGTCTAGTCAGCACTGAACATATCACAGGCCGTCATCATCCCAGCAGCCAAGAGGTTAATGCAATCACGCAATATTTTGCGGTTTCGCGCAGGTTCCCAGCTTTGATCGCATTTCTGCTAAAATGGAAAAACCTAATTAGCGGCAAAACCCGTTACCAGACGGGAAAGCTTGTCTGGATTATATGACATGGAGGGAGGAAGCGCTCGACAGGGGGTGGGCAGCATCATGTGTGTGTACCTGATGTCCTGGTGGGCTAGAGGGGTGAACGAGTTATTATCAGCTTCTTTGGTGTTCTAGGTTACAAGCTGCTTATGTCAAGACTCGGGTGGTCTAGGGTGATGATCAGCATCCCTGATGACCTAGGTTTGTACCATCTCATGCATCCCTGGTGGTCTGGGGCAAAAGAGGTTAACTCTAATTATCCCTGGTGATCTAGAGTGGCAAAGAGGTTATTATCAGTATCCCTGGTGGTCTAGGTTACTAGATCACATACATCCCATGCATTCAATTTGTACGGTCTCATGCATCCCTGGTGGTCTAGGGCAAAAGAGGTTAACTCTAATCATCCCTGGTGATCTGGAGTGGCGAAGAGGTTATTATCAGTATCCCTGGTGGTCTAGGTTACTAGATCACATACATCCCATGCATTCAATTACTACAGTCTCATGCATCCCTGGTGGTCCAGTGCAGAAAAATGGTCAATTGTATCATCCATGATGGCCTAGGTTATTATGGTGTTTATATCAGCATCCTGGTGGTCTAGTGGAATGAAGGTATTATTATTAGTATCCATGATGGCCTAGATTGGTACAATCTAATGCATCCCTGGTGGCCTAGGATATTATGGTGTTTATATCAGCATCCTGGTGGTCTAGTGTGGTGAAGAGGTTTTCAGCATCCCTGATGGCTCAGCATAGTACAGTCTCAGGCACCTCTAGTGGGATAGGGAAAAAAAGGGGTAATCGTAGTAATCTGGGGTCATCTGGAGTCATGAAGAGGTTATTATCATCGTCCCTGGTGGTCAAGGTTAGCCTGGTGTTTGTAAAAGCATCTTAGTGGTAGTGTTGTGAAGAGATTGTCATCAGCATCCTTGATGGCCTTGATGAGCACAGTCCTGGTGGTCTAGGGCAGAAAAGGTCTGGCTGTAATTGTCCCTGGTGGTCTAGGGCAGAAAAGGTCTGACTGTAATTGTCCCTGGTGGTCTAGGGCAGAAAAAGGTCTGACTGTAATTGTCCCTGGTGGTCTAGGGCAGAAAAGGTCTGGCTGTAATTGTCCCTGGTGGTCTAGGGCAGAAAAGGTCTGGCTGTAATTGTCCCTGGTGGTCTAGGCAGAAAAGGTCTGGCTGTAATTGTCCCTGGTGGTCTAGGGCAGAAAAGGTCTGGCTGTAATTGTCCCTGGTGGTCTAGGGCAGAAAAGGTCTGGCTGTAATTGTCCCTGGTGGTCTAGTGTGGTGAAAATTTGGCTGCTTTAAAAAAAATAAATAAATAATAAAAAAAAATCTGGGAGCAAAACACAAAAAAAAATCAAATTAAAAAAGCAAATAGAAAAGAAAATACATAAAAAAAAAATAAAACAAAAAACTTGACAAAAATAAAAAATCTGTAGGTGTGAGTATATTGAATCCGATGTTTGTGGCACCTCAATGTCTTTGCCAGTGGTCTGGACTCACCGGCCACGTGGATGATGCCGTGGCGGGCGATGTCATAATAAGGGTGACTTATGCTGACATCATTAGCTTCCCGGGTGGGAGAATCCATTGTGTCGCCGCTCAACTCTGCTTGTTCCTCCTCATCCCTCTGAAGCTCTGCAAAAAAAATAAAATAATCCGGCTGTATTTCTGCCACCACTAGAGGGAGCTAAAGACAACAAAGAATATGGAAATCTGTAGGTATTGAGCTCCCCCTAGTGGTAAAATCAGGACAAGCAGCAGAAACTATGCACGTTTTCGCATACATTGACCACAGCCTATGTTCCTCCTTTCTCGTTGCCAGTTACGTACCAATCTCCGCTAACTGCTCATAATCTATAGATGGCAGATTTTCCATGTTGAAATTGTGAGGACACCCCAAACGGGCGATTTGCACTTTAACCTGAAAAAAAAAAGTTCAAATTTTAAATATTCAGCCATAAAATAGCGCCACCTGTGGTCTATGGTCACGTCCGGTACTGCAGGTCAGACTAAATTCCCACGTTTTGTGGTTTTATCACTTATTAAGTAATTTAGGTGACTTGGGTATACTAAAACTTTTTTTATTGCATTTTTAATCCCTTTTTTTTCTAATTTTAGTGTTAAATAAAAATGGTTCGCTTTGGAAATTTCCGATTTTTCGTATCTAATTCAAGTCTAGGGAGAAAATTTGCAAATAAAACGCATAATTAGAGAAATCGACCGCAGATTCGCACCGCAGGTCAATTCCACCACGCACCATTAAAAAAAAAAAAAGCCCTATGTGCATGAGACTTATAGAAATCTTACACATTTTGCAAAAACTTTAATATTCAGTAAAAAAAAAATACACTGTGGAAACTTAGCCTTAAAGAATTCATTTGAATGTAGTTGAGCTGTCATACCTGGTATCACCTGTGGACCAGAGGGGGGCGCTGTTTTATATTGCAAAAAGTAGAATTGTATTTGGTTGGACGATTGGACATGACTCCATGATTTTATTATTTTAAATCCGGAATACCTCTTTAATTGCACAGACTTGGAAAATTTAAAGGGCCAGTACGCCGCCCTAAAGAGTCACCTTTCTGCGCCGCTTATCACCGCTGTTTATATTTCCTGCAAATAATGATGGGAGAATTATGCGGAAACTCCGACCAGATAATCTATTTTCTGTTTTGCGCGCCGACTGTACGAGGCGGTAATGAGCGGTCAGATCTGCCGCTACTAAATTAACGCTCAAATAGGAAATTTCAGGCTCTGGGGATTAAACGCTCCGAACCGCGCAGCAGCCGAGAGATTTCATTACAGGCGGACGGAGAATTAATTAACCTGACAAGTTCCTGGACAAAGGCCCCTTGTATCACCGCCATAGCGTCTAATTACAGGGTAATGGTCACCGGGGATTCATCAGATCTGTATCCATAAGGAAGGACAAGAGGAGATGCAGCAGAGGCCCCTGTATACCAATCACTGTACAGGAGGAGGAGGAGGTGAGCTGTGACATCTCCTATTGTGAATGGTGGATCCTGTGTTATCTTCTGTATATAGAGGTGTTATCAGTCATTGTACAGGAGGAGGTGAGCTGTGATATCATCTATTGTGAATGGTGGATCCTGTGTTATCTACTGTATATAGAGGTGTTATCAGTCATTGTACAGGAGAGGAGGTGAGCTGTGACATCACCTATTGTGAATGGTGGATCCTGTGTTATCTACTGTATATAGAGGTGCTATCAGTCATTATACAGGAGAGGAGGTGAGCTGTGACATCACCTATTGTGAATAGTGGATCCTGTGTTATCTACTGTATATAGAGGTGTTATCAGTCATTGTACAGGAGGAGGAGATGAGCTGTGATATCACCTATTGTGAATGGTGGATCCTGTGTTATCTACTGTATATAGAGGAGTTATCAGTCATTGTACAGGAGGAGGTGAGCTGTGACATCACCTATTGTGAATGGTGGATCCTGTGTTATCTACTGTATATAGAGGTGTTATCAGTCATTGTACAGGAGGAGGAGGTGAGCTGTGACATCACCTATTGTGAATGGTGGATCCTGTGTTATCTACTGTATATAGAGGTGTTATCAGTCATTGTACAGGAGGAGGAGGAGGTGAGCTGTGACATCACCTATTGTGAATGGTGGATCCTGTGTTATCTACTGTATATAGAGGTGTTATCAGTCATTGAACAGGAGGAGGAGGTGAGCTGTGACATCACCTATTGTGAATGGTGAATTCTGTGTTATCTACTGTATATAGAGGTGTTATCAGTCATTGTACAGGAGGAGGAGGTGAGCTGTGACATCACCTATTGTGAATGGTGGATCCTGTGTTATCTACTGTATATAGAGGTGTTATCAGTCATTGAACAGGAGGAGGAGGTGAGCTGTGACATCACCTATTGTGAATGGTGGATCCTGTGTTATCTACTGTATATAGAGGTGTTATCAGTCATTGTACAGGAGGAGGAGGTGAGCTGTGACATCACCTATTGTGAATGGTGGTTCCTGTGTTATCTACTGTATATAGAGGTGTTATCAGTCATTGTACAGGAGGAGGAGGAGGTGAGCTGTGATATCATCTATTGTGAATGGTGGATCCTGTGTTATCTACTGTATATAGAGGTGTTATCAGTCATTGTACAGGAGGAGGAGGTGAGCTGTGACATCACCTATTGTGAATGGTGGATCCTGTGTTATCTACTGTATATAGAGGTGTTATCAGTCATTGTACAGGAGGAGGAGGAGGTGAGCTGTGACATCACCTATTGTGAATGGTGGATTCTGTGTTATCTACTGTATATAGAGGTGTTATCAGTCATTATACAGGAGGAGGAGGAGGTGAGCTGTGACATCTATTGTGAATGGTGGATTCTGTGTTATCTACTGTATATAGAGGTGTTATCAGTCATTGTACAGGAGGAGGAGGTGAGCTGTGACATCTATTGTGAATGGTGGATCCTGTGTTATCTACTGTATATAGAGGTGTTATCAGTCATTGTACAGAGGAGGAGGTGAGCTGTGACATTATTGTGAATGGTGGATCCTGTGTTATCTACTGTATATAGAGGTGTTATCAGTCATTGTACAGGAGGAGGAGGTGAGCTGTGACATTATTGTGAATGGTGGATCCTGTGTTATCTACTGTATATAGAGGTGTTATCAGTCATTGTACAGGAGGAGGAGGTGAGCTGTGACATTATTGTGAATGGTGGATCCTGTGTTATCTACTGTATATAGAAGTGTTATCAGTCATTGTACAGGAGGAGGTGAGCTGTGACATCACCTATTGTGAATGGTGGATCCTGTGCTATCTACTGTATATAGAGGTGTTATCAGTCATTGTACAGGAGGAGGAGGTGAGCTGTGACATCACCTATTGTGAATGGTGGATCCTGTGTTATCTACTGTATATAGAGGTGTTATAGTCATGTAAGGAGGAGTGACTGTGACATCACCATTGTGAATATGGATCCGTGTTATCTCTGTATAGAGGGTATATATGTACAGAGGAGGGACCTGTGACATCATCTATTGTGAAGGTGGATCCTGTGTTATCACTGTAATAGAGGTGTTTTCATATGTACAGGGGAGTAGCTGTGACATCACTTAGTAATGTGGATCGTGTACTAGATAAGGGTTTACATCATTGTAAGGAGGAAGAGGTGAGCTGTACATCACCTATGGAGAGGTGATCCTGTGTTATCTACTGTAATGGTGTTATCTCTTGTACAGAGAGGAGGTGACTGATATCACATGTGAATGGGACTGTGTATCTACTGTATATAAGGTGATCAGTCATTGTACAGGAGGAGTGAGCTTGTCCATGTGAAGGGACTGTGTATACTACTGTAATGGGTTTTCATCATGTACAAGGAGGGTAGCTTGACATCACATGTGATGGTGATCCTGTATCTACTGTATTAGATGTGTTATCATCATTGTACAGGGCAGTGACTGTACAGACATGTGAATGGTGATCCTTTTAATGTATTAAGTGTTATCATGCGAGAGAGGAGGTGTTATGTATGTGATCTTCTTACAGGAGAGGAGTGAGCTGTGACATCACCTATTGTGAATGGTGATCCTGTGTATCTACGATATAAGGTTATCACATTGCAGAGAGGAGTGACTGTGATATCACTATGTGAATGTGGATCCTGTATCTCTGTATAAGAGGGTATCATCATGTACAGGAGGAGAGTGAGCTTGACATCACCTATTTGAATGGTGGATCCTGTGTTATCTATACTGTATATAGAGGGTGTTATCAGTCATTGTAAGGAGAGGAGGAGGTGAGCTGTGAATCACCTATTGTGAATGGTGGATCCTGTGTTATCTACTGTATATAGAGGTGTTATCAGTCATTGTACAGGAGGAGGAGGTGAGCTGTGACATCACCTATTGTGAATGGTGGATCCTGTGTTATCTACTGTATATAGAGGTGTTATCAGTCATTGTACAGGAGAGGAGGAGGTGAGCTGTGACATCACCTATTGTGAATGGTGGATCCTGTGATATCACTGTATATAGAGGTGTTATCAGTCATTGTACAGGAGGAGGAGGTGACTGTGACATCACCTATTGTGAATGGTGGATCCTGTGTTATCTACTGTATATAGAGATGTTATCAGTCATTGTACAGGAGGAGGAGGTGAGCTGTGACATCACCTATTGTGAATGGTGGATCCTGTGTTATCTACTGTATATAGAGATGTTATCAGTCATTGTACAGGAGGAGGAGGTGAGCTGTGACATCACCTATTGTGAATGGTGGATCCTGTGTTACTACTGTATATAGAGTGTTATCAGTCATTGTCAGGAGGAGGAGGTGAGCTGTGACATCACTATTGTGAATGGTGGATCCTGTGTTATCTACTGTATATAGAGGTGTTATCAGTCATTGTACAGGAGGAGGAGGTGAGCTGTGACATCACCTATTGTGAATGGTGGATCCTGTTATCTACTGTATATAGAGGTGTTATCAGTCATGTACAGGAGGAGGTGAGCTGTGACATCACCTGATTGTGAATGGTGGATCCTGTGTTATCTACATGTATATAGAGGGTTATCAGTCATTGTACAGGAGGAGGTGAGCTGTGACATCATCTATTGTGAATGGTGGATCCTGTGTTATCTACTGTATATAGAGGTGTATCAGTCATTGTACAGGAGGAGGAGGTGAGCTGTGACATCATCTATTGTGAATGGTGGATCCTGTGTTATCTGCTGTATATAGAGGTGTTATCAGTCATTGTACAGGAGGAGGAGGTGAGCTGTGACATCACCTATTGTGAATGGTGGATCCTGTGTTATCTACTGTATATAGAGGTGTTATCAGTCATTATACAGGGAGGAGGTGAGCTGTGAAATCACCTATTTTAATGATGGCTCCTGTGTTATCTCCTGTATATAGAGGTGTTATCAGTCCTTGTACAGGAGGAGGAGGTGAGCTGTGACATCACCTATTGTGAATGGTGGATCCTGTGTTATCTACGTATATAGAGGTGTTATCAGTCATTGTACAGGAGGAGGAGGTGAGCTGTGACATCATCTATTGTGAATGTGGATCCTGTGTTATCTACTGTATATAGAGGTGTTATCAGTCATTGTACAGGGGAGGAGGTGAGCTGTGAAATCACCTATTTTAAATGATGGCTCCTGTGTTATCTCCTGTATATAGAGGTGTTATCAGTCCTTGTACAGGAGGAGGAGGTGAGCTGTGACATCACCCATTATGAATGGTGGATCCTGTGTTATCTACTGTATATAGAGGTGTTATCAGTCATTGTACAGGAGGAGGAGGTGAGCTGTGATATCATCTATTGTGAATGGTGGATCCTGTGTTATGTACTGTATATAGAGATGTTATCAGTCATTGTACAGGAGGAGGAGGTGAGCTGTGATATCACCTATTGTGAATGGTGGATCCTGTGTTATCTACTGTATATAGAGGTGTTATCAGTCATTGTACAGGAGGAGGAGGTGAGCTGTGACATCACCTATTGTGAATGGTGGATCCTGTGTTATCTACTGTATATAGAGGTGTTATCAGTCATTGTACAGGAGAGGAGGAGGTGAGCTGTGACATCACCTATTGTGAATGGTGGATCCTGTGATATCAGCTGTATATAGAGGTGTTATCAGTCATTGTACAGGAGGAGGAGGTGAACTGTGACATCACCTATTGTGAATGGTGGATCCTGTGTTATCTACTGTATATAGAGATGTTATCAGTCATTGTACAGGAGGAGGAGGTGAGCTGTGATATCACCTATTGTGAATGGTGGATCCTGTGTTATCTCCTGTATATAGAGATGTTATCAGTCATTGTACAGGAGGAGGAGATGAGCTGTGACACCACCTAATGTAAATGGTGGATCCTGTGTTATCTACTGTATATAGAGGTGTTATCAGTCATTGTACAGGAGGAGGAGGTGAGCTGTGACATCACCTATTGTGAATGGTGGATCCTGTGTTATCTACTGTATATAGAGGTGTTATCAGTCATTGTACAGGAGGAGGAGGTGAGCTGTGACATCAACTATTGTGAATGGTGGATCCTGTGTTATCTACTGTATATAGAGGTGTTATCAGTCATTGTACAGGAGGAGGAGGTGAGCTGTGAATCACCTATTGTGAATGGTGGATCCTGTGTTATCTCCTGTATATAGAGGTGTTATCAGTCATTGTACAGGAGGAGGAGGTGAGCTGTGACATCACCTATTGTGAATGGTGGATCCTGTGTTATCTCTGTATGTAGAGGTGTTATCAGTCATTGTATAGGAGGAGGAGGTGAGCTGTGACATCACCTATTGTGAATGGTGGATCCTGTGTTATCTCCTGTATATAGAGGTGTTATCAGTCATTGTACAGGAGGAGGTGAGCTGTGACATCACCTATTGTGAATGGTGGATCCTGTGTTATCTACTGTATATAGAGGTGTTATCAGTCATTGTACAGGAGGAGGTGAGCTGTGACATCACCTATTGTGAATGGTGGATCCTGTGTTATCTACTGTATATAGAGGTGTTATCAGTCATTGTACAGGAGGAGAAGGTGAGCTGTGACATCATCTATTGTGAATGGTGGATCCTGTGTTATCTACTGTATATAGAGGTGTTATCAGTCATTGTACAGGAGGAGGTGAGCTGTGACATCACCTATTGTGAATGGTGGATCCTGTGTTATCTACTGTATATAGAGGTGTTATCAGTCATTGTACAGGAGGAGGTGAGCTGTGAATCACCTATTGTGAATGGTGGATCCTGTGTTATCTACTGTATATAGAGGTGTTATCAGTCATTGTACAGGAGGAGGTGAGCTGTGACATCACCTATTGTGAATGGTGGATCCTGTGTTATCTACTGTATATAGAGGTGTTATCAGTCATTGTACAGGGGAGGAGGTGAGCTTTGACATCACCTATTGTGAATGATGGATCCTGTGTTATCTACTGTATATAGAGGTGTTATCAGTCATTGTACAGGAGGAGGAGGTGAGCTGTGATATCACCTATTGTGAATGGTGGATCCAGTGTTATCTACTGTATATAGAGGTGTTATCAGTCATTGTACAGGGGAGGAGGTGAGCTTTGACATCACCTATTGTGAATGATGGATCCTGTGTTATCTACTGTATATAGAGGTGTTATCAGTCATTGTACAGGAGGAGGAGGTGAGCTGTGACATCACCTATTGTGAATGGTGGATCCTGTGTTATCTACTGTATATAGAGGTGTTATCAGTCATTGTACAGGAGGAGGAGGTGAGCTGTGATATGATATGGTCTCAGCGTGGGGTTAGGACCCCCTAAACCACGAGATCCGGACACCGACCCCTGTATGGGGCAGGAAGGAAACATTTTGAATTCCAAATGGAGAATTAAAGACAGAATTGAGAAATGAGAGAAGTGGAAGAACAAATCCTCCGAGCTGCGACCGCCCCTCTCACAAAGGGTTATGATAAATTGTACATTGCCAGTTCAACTTTGGGAAGCAGGGACGGCAGTTTAGTGAGCGCTCCGGGCACCGCTGCCAGCTGTGTTTTATTATTCAGGTGCCCTCGTCCCCCCTAACATGCTATTTTATTTCTGCAATCACTCGGGGGGATTATAGCGGCACACGAGAGAGCGGAGCGAAATCTCCGGGAACTCAGCTCATTGTGCAGAGGCTTAAACCTTCCATGTCTACAGTCATTAGGAGCCAGCGTACGGTATACATCACATACTAAGCTCATAGAGGCCTGCAAGACGGAGCCGAGTGTACGACCACCTGACCACGTCACCAGCAATATACCGACATCCACCCAGAAACGGGCGAGACTTGTGCAAGAATACAACTACTATAATACTGCCCTATATACAAGAATATAACTACTATAATACTGCCTCTATGTACAAGAATATAACTACTATAATACTGCCCCTATGTACAAGAATATAACTACTATAATACTGCCCCTATGTACAAGAATATAACTACTATAATACTGCTACTATGTACAAGAATATAACTACTATAATACTGCCCTATGTACAAGAATATAACTACTATAATACTGCCCTATGTACAAGAATATAACTACTATAATACTGCCCCTATGTACAAGAATATAACTACTATAATACTGCCCTATGTACAAGAATACAACTACTATAATACTGCTCCTATATACAAGAATATAACTACTATAATACTGCTCCTATGTACAAGAATATAACTACTATAATACTGCTCCTATGTACAAGAATATAACTACTATAATACTGCTCCTATGTACAAGAATATAACTACTATAATACTGCCCCCATGTACAAGAATATAACTACTATAATACTGCCCCTATATACAAGAATATAACTACTATAATACTGCTCCTATGTACAAGAATATAACTACTATAATACTGCTCTATGTACAAGAATATAACTACTATAATACTGCTCCTATGTACAAGAATATAACTACTATAATACTGCCCCCATGTACAAGAATATAACTACTATAATACTGCCCCTATATACAAGAATATAACTACTATAATACTGCCCCTATGTACAAGAATATAACTACTATAATACTGCCCCTATATACAAGAATATAACTACTATAATACTGCCCCCTATGTACAAGAATATAACTACTATAATACTGCCCCTATATACAAGAATATAACTACTATAATACTGCCCCTATGTACAAGAATATAACTACTATAATACTGCCCCTATGTACAAGAATATAACTACTATAATACTGCCCCTATGTACAAGAATACAACTACTATAATACTGCTCCTATATACAAGAATATAACTACTATAATACTGCTCCTATGTACAAGAATATAACTACTATAATACTGCTCCTATGTACAAGAATATAACTACTATAATACTGCCCCTATGTACAAGAATATAACTACTATAATACTGCCCCTATATACAAGAATATAACTACTATAATACTGCTCCTATGTACAAGAATATAACTACTATAATACTGCCCTATGTACAAGAATATAACTACTATAATACTGCCCCTATGTACAAGAATATAACTACTATAATACTGCCCCTATGTACAAGAATATAACTACTATAATACTGCCCCTATGTACAAGAATATAACTACTATAATACTGCTCCTATGTACAAGAATATAACTACTATAATACTGCCTCCTAGCTGAGAGGTTGTGTGTTTGTAGCTCTCCTGATGTCTGGAGCAAGCCCAGGAGGGGCCACCCTGGGCGGGGAAGCTCCCCAGGCAAGGCCAGGCTTCCCGGCCTACACTGGGACAAGCCTCTCAGGCCTCTCCTAATGGGAATGTTAATCCCAGAGCCACTGTCAGAGCAGTGAATGCAGCGAGCCAAAGCTGCAGCAGTTCTGTGAAGGAGGAAAAAGCCGTCAGTAAAGTTTTGGGAGGAAAACCTTCTCCAAGTCCAGCAAAGAAGCAAGAAGGAAAAGTGTCGGTCAGCGATGGGTTACAGCACAATGTGAAGTCAGGTAACTCCCTAGTCAGCAAGCAGCTCCTGCCAGGTGCACAGGTGAGATCAGCCCCAGCTGTGCAGATCACCTCTCCTGTTCCCAGGCAGAGACGGACGTCTTTGGAAAGACAAACCATCCAGGAGAACTTACAGCAGCATGGCAGTATGGCGCGGTCAGGACGCACACGGTCGCAGTCAGGTGGCAGCAGTAAAAGTGCTGTGGAGCCTGGAGCCATGAAACCAGCGGTGGTGAAAATTAAGGAGACGTCTGGGTTCAAGCAGCCGGGGACATCGCTGAATTCAGGATCCCAGGAGGAGACGCCACGTGCACCTGAGCTTCAGCTCGCAGAGGAGATCCCAGGACTGGTCAAGAAGTTCGGTGAGTTACAGCAGCAGAAAAACACACTACAGATGCAGATAGACACTTGCTATAAGCTAAAGGCTATTAATCCCGGGAGTCATGATTTTTATGATGAGACTCTGAACACACTGGGTGTATTGCTGGCAAAAGTGGTGAGGGACATGGACTGCGTCCTAGAGAGGATGGGGCCCCTGGCGGAGACTTATAGGAACCAGGAACTGTTTATGTCACAGAAGCAGAACTCTGCAGGTTCCAGGTCAGACATTGTCCCAGGTGGACCCCAGAAGCAGGTGCGGCCAGTGCTGCAGCCTGCAAGTTTCTGCTTCCAAAAGGGGCAAATGCCGCACCAGCAGCAGCCTGTAGTACAGACCCCAGCAGACGTACCACAAGTTTCAGAATGCCCAGCACAACAGCCTGCAGCAGATTCCAAGCAGCAGCATGAAGGGCACATTCCAGTAGAGGTACAACAAGTCGCAGAATGCCCAGTACAGCCGCCTGCAGCAGATTCCAAACAGCAGCATGGACATTTTTCAGCACAGGGACTACAAGTCTCAGAATGCCAGGCACCACAGTTGGGCAGTGGACATGTGCCGGTAGTTCCTGATGGTGGCCAGCAGGGCTCTGATGCTGGGGATAACCGCGCTGTATCTGAGGGGTTGGGGGTTTGGGGGAGCACAGTATCTTTGGTGGACGCTGCGCAGTCTGATAGTGACATTGATGTTGATGATAACAATGTTCATGATGATGTCTGTGATTTCCCCCCTTTAATTCGAGCACACAAGGTGTAGAAGCCCCCCCTGCTGCAGACCCTCACCCCGTCAGTCAGCCTAGTGTGACCCCGCAGGTTCCCCCCAGTAATGCCTGGAGTCGTGGCGCTCCGTCCTTCACCTCTGGTGCCAATTATACCGGCCAGGCGTTTAAACGGAGAAACGTCGTGCGTTTCCGGCACAGAGGTGCCAAGGAGGATCTGCCAGATAGAAGGTTTGTGGTCAGGGAGCTCTTGTGTCGCCAGATGGGGTTTGCGCCAGTCAGCATCTTGGCGGTGATTTATCTTCCAGACAGGCAGGGCTATGACGTCAGCTTTAAGCTCATGAGTGACCTGGATAGGTTCTGGTCTAATTTCCCCAAGTTTAGAGACACTGAGGGCTGGAGTAAGTTCAGCTTTATTCCTATCTCTAAGCCAGATACCGTTACGGTAAATCTCATCTTCTGGAATGAGTCTGTTCCCCGCAGGACATTGTGGTGTGGCTCCGGAGGCATTGTGACCTGGTCTCTGACCTCACCAAAAGCAGAGACAATGATGGTATCTGGACGGGAGGGTGGAGGGTTTTGGTGAAACTGCGCCAGTGCGATAATATCACTGCCCACTTACCCAACTCCTTCTTTATTGGGAGGGAGAGGGGTGTGTGTTTCTATCCTGGGCAGCCTCGTAAGTGCTTCAAATGTGGCAAGGCGGGTCACCTGGCGAATACGTGTACTGTGGTGAAGTGCAATCTGTGTGGGGAGGTCGGCCATGTGGCTGCAGACTGCCAGAACATCAGGTGCAACCTCTGTGGGAAGATCGGTCACACCTCACAGGGACTGTCCTGACGCCTGGCACAATATCTGTAAGGACTATCCTGATGAGGATTTGGTGGCAGGGGCAGAGATTCTGGAGGAGGCAGCTTTACTGTCAGGGGAAATACTGGCCAGACCGGAGGCCCACCAGGGTTCTACTCAGGTGAAACCAGAGCAGCAGGGTTCAGAGGGTGCACAGGGAAGTATGGAGGTTGTCTCTCAGGGGCAGCAGTCACAGGGAAGCATTACTTCAGTACTACCATCTGTGTCTCAGACTAAAAGGAAGAAAAAGGACAAGACCTCCGTAAACCTGAGAAGGAGTATGACATGGCCAAGGAGCCAGGAAGAAGGTCCAGAGTTCTGCTGGTGTAATGGACTTATCTAATAGGTTTGGTGTTCTGTCTGAGTCTGACGGTGATTTTGAGGATGACCTTAGAAGAATTGACGCAGAGTTTGATAGGGACGTAGAGGACTGTCCTCCGCCCAAGCGGAAGCCATTACCTGAGGGCTCTCGGGTAGAGTCTGAAATGGAGACCGGTGGTGACCAGAATAACTCCGACCCAGATCTGTGACGCTGTCAACTACATAATGTCCGAGCCCAGATAGATAAAATCATTAGGAAATGTTAAGTTATGGAAGGATGTGTCACTGGGTTGAAATATGATGTTTTTTTTTTTTTTTTTTTTTCCAACCAGGTGTATGGACTCTTTAAGATAATTTTATATGTATAATCCGGATATGTAATGAATGTACAATCCAAGTGAATTTATTTTTGTATTACTGGAGGAATGTCAGTATATTTGTATTTGTTTGGTTTTTTACAATAAAAATTGCCCCTATGTACAAGAATACAACTACTATAATACTGCTCCTATATACAAGAATATAACTACTATAATACTGCTCCTATGTACAAGAATATAACTACTATAATACTGCTCCTATGTACAAGAATATAACTACTATAATACTGCTCCTATGTACAAGATATAACTACTATAATACTGCCCCTATGTACAAGAATATAACTACTATAATACTGCCCCTATATACAAGAATATAACTACTATAATACTGCTCCTATGTACAAGAATAAACTACTATAATACTGCCCCTATATACAAGAATATAACTACTATAATACTGCTCCTATGTACAAGAATATAACTACTTAATTACTGCCCCTATGTACAAGAATATAACTACTATAATTACTGCCCCATATATACAAGAATATAACTACTATAATACTGCTCCTATGTACAAGAATATAACTACTATAATACTGCCCCCTATGTACAAGAATATAACTACTATAATACTGCTCCTATGTACAAGAATATAACTACTATAATACTGCCCCCTATGTACAAGAATATAACTACTATAATACTGCCTCCTATGTACAAGAATATAACTACTATAATACTGCTCCTATGTACAAGAATATAACTACTATAATACTGCTCCTATGTACAAGAATATAACTACTATAATACTGCCCCTATATACAAGAATATAACTACTATAATACTGCTCTATGTACAAGAATATAACTACTATAATACTGTCCCTATGTACAAGAATATAACTACTATAATACTGCCTCCTAGCTGAGAGGTTGTGTGTTTGTAGCTCTCCTGATGTCTGGAGCAAGCCCAGGGAGGGCCACCCTGGGCGGGGAAACTTCCCAAGCAAGGCCCAGGCTTCCAGGCCTACACTGGGAAGAAGCGCCCAAGCTGTTCCTAATGCAGATACAAATCCTAAAGTGATTTCTGATGGGAAGAAAGCTCCGAATGGAAGTAGCAGCAGCAACAAGAAGGATGAAGCTGTGAAAGTGAGTAACGGAACAAGGAAAAGCCATTGTATGTAAGAAAGTTGCAGTTCAGCAGTCGGCCAGCCAAGGCAAGCAAAGTGAAGTGCAATTAGGAGAAATCCAGAAGAAATCTCCTGGTGAGAAGCTGAATGGAGGAAAGCAGCCTGCAGCTCAGGAGAGGCCATCAGCGGCTTCAGGTGTGCAGCTGACTCCCAGCAGGCAGAGGAGAACCTCACTGGAGAGACAGACGCTCCAGGAAAACTTGCAGCAGAAATATGTGGTGACCAGCATGGCAAGCTCTGGACGCACAAGGTCGCAGTCAGGTGGCAGCAGTAAAAGTGCTGTGGAGCCTGGAGCCATGAAACCAGCGGTGGTGAAAATTAAGGAGACGTCTGGGTTCAAGCAGCCGGGGAAAATCGCTGAATGCAGGATCCCAGGAGGAGACGCCACGTGCACCTGAGCTTCAGCTCGCAGAGGAGATCCCAGGACTAGTCAAGAAGTTCGGTGAGTTACAGCAGCAGAAAGACTCGCTGCAGATGCAGATAGACACTTGCTATAAGCTAAAGGCTATTAATCCCGGGAGTCATGATTTTTATGACGAGACTCTGAACACACTGGGTGTATTGCTGGCAAAAGTGGTGAGGGACATGGACTGCGTCCTAGAGAGGATGGGGCCCCTGGCAGAGACTTATAGGAACCAGGAACTGTTTAAGTCACAGAAGCAGAACTCTGCAGGTTCCAGGTCAGACATTGTCCCAGGTGGACCCCAGAAGCAGGTGCGGCCAGTGCTGCAGCCTGCAAGTTTCTGCTTCCAAAAGGGGCAATGCCGCACCAGCAGCAGCCTGTAGTGCAGACCCCAGCAGAGTTTTCCACAAGTCACAGAATGCCCAGCACAACAGCCTGCAGCAGATTCCAAGCAGCAGCATGAAGGGCACATTCCAGTAGAGGTACAACAAGTCACAGAATGCCCCGCACAACAGCCTGCAGCAGATTCCAAGCAGCAGCATGAAGGGCACATTCCAGTAGAGGTTACAACAAGTCTCAGAATGCCTAGCACAGCCGCCTGCAGCAGATTCCAAGCAGCAGCATGGACATATTTCAGCAGAGGGACTACAGGTCTCAGAATGCCAAGCACAACAGTTGGGCAGTGGACATGTGCCGGTAGTTCCTGATGGTGCCCTGCAGGGCTCTGATGCTGGGGATAACCGCGCTGTATCTGAGGGGTCGGGGTTTGGGGGAGCACAGTATCTTTGCTGGACGCTGCGCAGTCTGATAGTGACATTGATGTTGATGATAATAATGTGCATGACAATGTCTGTGATTTCCCCCCTTTAATTCCGAGCACACAAGGTGTAGAAGCCCCCCCGCTGCTGACCCTCACCCCTTCAGTCAGCCTAGGGTGACCCTGCAGGTTCCCCCTAGTAATGCCTGGAGTCGTGGTGCTCCGTCCTTCACCTCTGGTGCCAATTATACCGGCCAGGCGTTTAAACGGAGAAACGTCGTGCGTTTCCGGCACAAAGGTGCCAAGGAGGATCTGCCAGATAGGAGGTTTGTGGTCAGGGAGCTCTTGTGTCGCCAGATGGGGTTTGCGCCAGTCAGCATCTTGGCGGTGATTAATCTTCCAGACAGGCAGGGCTATGACGTGAGCTTTAAGATCATGACTGACCTGGACAGGTTCTGGTCTAATTTCCCCAAGTTTAGAGACTCTGAGGGCTGGAGTAAGTTCAGCTTTATTCCTATCTAAGCCAGATACCGTTATGGTTAATCTTATCTTCTGGAATGTGTCTGTTCCCCCGCAGGACATTGTGGTGTGGCTCCGGAGGCATTGTGACCTGGTCTCTGACCTCACCAAAAGCAGAGACAATGATGGTATCTGGACGGGAGGGTGGAGGGTTTTGGTGAAACTGCGCCAATGCGATATCACTGCCCACTTACCCAACTCCTTCTTTATTGGGAGGGAGAGGGGTGTGTGTTTCTATCCTGGGCAGCCTCGTAAGTGCTTCAAATGTGGCAAGGCGGGTCACCTGGCAAATACATGTACTGTGGTGAAGTGCAACCTGTGTGGGGAGGTCGGCCATGTGGCTGCAGACTGCCAGAACATCAGGTGCAACCTCTGTGGGAAGATCGGTCACCCTCACAGGGACTGTCCTGACGCCTGGCACAATATCTGTAAGGACTATCCTGATGAGGATTTGGTGGCAGGGGCAGAGATTCTAGAGGAGGCAGCTTTACTGTCAGGGGAAATACTGGCCAGACCGGAGGCCCACCAGGGGTCTACTCAGTGACACCAGAGCAGCAGGGTTCAGAGGGTGCACAGGGGAGTATGGAGGTTGTCTCTCAGGGACAGCAGTCACGGGGAGGCATTACTTCAGTACTACCATCTGTGTCTCAGACTAAAAGGAAGAAAAAGGACAAGACCTCCCGTAAACCTGAGAAGGAGTATGACACTGGCCAAGGAGCCAGAAGAAGGTCCAGAGTTCTGCAGGTGTAATGGACTTATCTAATAGGTTTGGTGTTCTGTCGAGTCTGACGGTGATTTTGAGGATGACCTTAGAAGAATTGACGCAGAGTTTGATAGGGACGTAGAGGACTGTCCTCCGCCCAAGCGGAAGCCATTACCTGAGGGCACTCGGGTAGAGTCTGAAATGGAGACCGGCGGTGACCAGAATAACTCGACTCAGATCTGTGAAGCTGTCAACCTGATAATGTCCGAGCCCAGATAGATAAAATCATTAGGAAAATTAGGAAATGTTAAGTTATGGAAGGATGTGTCACTGGGTTGAAATATGATGTTTTTTTTTTTTTTCCAACCAGGTGTATGGACTCTTTAAGATAATTTTATATTTATAATCCGGATATGTAATGAATGTATGTACAATCCAAGTGAATTTATTTTTGTATTATTGGAGGAATGTCAGTATATTTGTATTTGTTTGGTTTTTACAATAAAAATTGCCCCCTATATACAAGAATATAACACTATTAATACTGCCCCTATGTACAAGAATATAATACTATAATACTGCCCCTAGTACAAGAATATAACTACTATAATACTGCCCCCTATATACAAGAATATAACTACTATAATACTGCTCCTATGTACAAGAATATAACTACTATAATACTGCCCCATATACAAGATTATAACTATATATACTGCTCCTATGTCAAGCATATAACTACTATAATACTGCCTCTATGTACAATAAATATAACTACTAATAATACTGCTCCTATGTACAAGAATATAACTACTATAATACTGCCCCTATGTACAAGAATATAACTACTACAATACTGCCCCTATGTACAAGAATATAACTACTATAATACTGCTCCTATGTACAAGAATATAACTACTATAATACTGCCCCTATGTACAAGAATATAACTACTATAATACTGCCCCTATGTACAAAATATAACTACTATAATACTGCCCTATGTACAAGAATATAACTACTATAATACTGCTCCTATGTACAAGAATATAACTACTATAATACTGCCCCCATATACAAGAATATAACTACTATAATACTGCCCCTATGTACAAGAATATAACTACTATATACTGCCCCTATGTACAAGAATATAACTACTATAATACTGCCCCTATGTACAAGAATATAAACTACTATAAAACTGCTCCTATGTACAAGAATATAACTACTATAATACTTCCCCCCTATGTACAAGAATATAACTACTATAATACTGCCCCTATGTACAAGAATATAACTACTATAATACTGCCCCTATGTACAAGAAATAACTACTATAATACTGTCCTAGAAACAAGAATATAACTACATAATACTCCCCCCTATGTACAAAATAAACTACTTAATCGCCCCTAGGGGCAATTTTTAAAAACTACTAAAATACTGCCCCTAATACAAGAATTAAATATTTACTGCCCCTATGTACAAGAATAAAACTACTATAATCTGCCCTATGTGAACAATATAACAATAATACTGCCCCCTAGTAAAAGAATAAAACAACTATAATATGCCCCTATGTACAAAATTAACTACTATAATTTGCCCCCTATGACAAGAATAAAACTCTAAATACTGCCCCATGTAGAAAAATATAACTATTAATTGTCCTATTACAAAAATATAAAAACTAAATACTGTCCTATGTCAAGAATAAAAATACTATAATACTGCCCCATATTACAAAAATTTAACTACTATAATCGCCCCTAGTACAAGAAATAAACTATAATACTGCCCCAATGTACAAGAAATAACTACATATTACTCTCTATTCATTAAATTACTGTCCCCATAAGCGCTTAGTCACCCTTTTTTTTCCACCCATTACACCCCCCCAGGTAGATTTTCTGTAGGACACAATAAATAATTATTGCAAAAAATAAAAGGCTTTGTACCTTTATTTAATTTTAATTCACTTTTTATTTTTTCCGTAGTGCGGTGGATTTGCTAATTATTTTTTTTAAAACTTATAATTACTGAGCACAACAGCAATCACACGAGCAAATGACGATTTATCCAGGCCTTTGGGGCCCCACGATTTAGAAGAAAAACACAAACAAAATTTCTGGGGGTTTTTTTTGTGGGTTATCACCACAGTAAGACTCCAGGAACTCGCCTTTTTTATGTTGACTACTTGGGGGATAGACAATAAAAACTTTTTTGTTTTAAACCATTAAAAATTGAGAAACATCAGCCTTTCCGTATTTTGGTCTTCAGAGTGGGCTGGTGGGGAATTTTATCAGTAGTTTTCTTAAGGACTTGAAGGTCTTTTTTTGGGGATTTTCAACTTATCATCTTTGTCACATTGGCAAGATTTTTAGATCTGTTTTAAGTATTTTTAAAAATACAAGGTTGGGCCAAAAGGTCATCTATTTTAGAAAAACCCTTTTAAATCCAGTTAGAAGGTGGCCCCCGACAAGAGGCCACCCCCACAGACTGTTTACGAGGCAAATTTAGTAAAAACCCCAAATTTTACCCCTTTTGCTTATCTGTTCCATTGCAAAATTTTGGGGGATATTGTCGAAACTGGTGGGAACTAAGTCTCTAAAAGTTGGGCCAAAATTGTTCATACCTCTCAATGAAACTGTGTCCGGGGCCCACCTCGATCCTTCTTATTTCCAAAAATCAAGCGGGTTTTCCCAAGCCCAAAGTTGGCTTTTCCCATTTTCCTTAGAATCGGGTTTGGGCTTTCCAGAAGATGAAAATGAAAAAACTGTAAATTTTAAGCCCAATGTTTTTGGGTTTTTTGGGGGAAAGGGGAACTTTAGTTAAGGGTATTGGTTGCCCCCCCCCCCCCCCGTGGAACCCCGCAAAAAATTGGAGTTTCTTCAAACTTACTTCAATCACATTGCAAAAATTTAAGATCTGCAAAACATTTTTTTTTAAAAAACAGTAAAAGGGGGAAAATGGTCACTATTTTCGGAAAAACCCTCTAAAGTCCAGTAAATAAAGGATGGCCACCAGACAGAGATGTCCCCCACACCAAATCTTTCACAAGTCTAAGATTATTAAAAAACCCTTTTTTCCTTTTTTGCTTATTTATTCTTTCCCAAAAATAGTTGAGAATTGTCGAAATTGGTGGCCCCCCAATCTAAAATGTTGGCCCAAACTTCTCTTCCCCCTTCTCAATGAAAGTAGCCCAGGACCCACCCTCGTACTTCTTAGTTCCAAAATACAAGTTGTTCCCCATTAATTTGGGTTTTGCCAATGCCCGTTGGGCATTTCCCAATTTCCTTGGAATTGTTGGGTTTTCCCAGAAGATACAATAACAGAACTGTAAATTTTAAGAAAAGGTTTTTTTGGGTTTTTGGGGGGGGCTGAAGGAAAAGGTTGTCGCCCTTTTGTATGGGCCTGTACCAGCCTCCATTTTGTAGTTTCCCCCCACAGACTTTTTGCTACACAGGGCCTTTTAGCATATCCATAGAAAGGGTTTTGAAAGTCCACAGAACAATAGGCCCTTTTAATGCAATTGCAGGCCAGTGACTGAAAAGAGATGGTCTGTAGGTAAGTAGCCAAGCTCAGCATTGTTTCCGCTCCAATGATTGCAGGCCCAAAAATTTTTAAAAAACGTGCTTAAAAGCAAGGGGGGTGGGCTAGCGGGTTTTTAAGAACTAGCCATGACCAGGGCGGGTTATCCTTTTCACACACAGAACCCCAAAAAGATTTTGGAAAGACCAAGGGGCTATTCAAAAATGAAGACTGTACCGGGGGAAGGCAGAGAAAACTTCCATACCAAATACCCGGTAAATTGATCCATAGCTTACCTTTTAAACCCTTGACTTTTGTTGTTTTTTTACTCTGACTCCCTTTCCCATGGTTAGTTGTTAGCTTTACTGATTTTTCCTGAATTATCTAGTGCCCCTTAGGAAAATTTAACCATAAAAATTAATTTGGGGTGTGCTTTTACTTGATCCGAATCTTAGAATACCCTGGGTAGCAGGACCCCTTTCCCCCGGCGGCCTTTTGCTCTGGGGTGCAGTTTCTTACTGCCCTGAGAGACAAAGGGGGCGCGGAGAGTGTACCTGGGATTACGCCCCATTGGTGACGTGGGGGAAGGGATCGTCCGTCATTTTTGGGTAGGGCGGTGGTATCAAAAGCTGTATCCCCGGGTTCCGGTGGCGGCCCGGGGGTTCCTCACAAATTGGTGGCAGCGGGGGGATCGGTAAAGGTGCGTGGGGCCCCTATCCCCGACACTAGAACACCAGCAGTACTTTCAGTGGGGGCTTTAAAGGGCAGCCCAGCACTAGAAGGTCAGAAGTGTAAATTAAAAAGTTGTGTGCAAGGGAAAAGGGTTTTTCGCTGGTTTCGTAACCCCAAAGGGTTCCCAAGATGGCGGAAGGACCAGGGGTAGGGCAAAGGGGGGGCCAACTGTGGCCCCATGAGGGGTTCGATACCCGGGGGGGGGCTCAGCCAGGGGGTCCCCCCAAGGGGCCCGACCCCCGTTCTTCTCCGGGACTGTCCACCCCTGCCCGTCCCAGCCTTCCAGATCGGAGACCCCTTCCAAGCGGCTATGGACAGCTCGGGCTGGTAATGACGCCCCCTATGAAGGGTCCCGGGGGCGGCAGAAAAGCAGCAGGCGTGAGAAGCAGGGAGAGCGGGAGAAGCCGGCAAGGGGAGCACGGAGCGTGAGCATACAAAAAACGCCGGGGGAAGCTGGGAGCGCCGGCACCGAGGGAGTTGGTCGCCGGGCCCCCACTGGACGCACCGGCCCCGGGAACAAGGGCTCCCAAGGTCCGGGGGGGGGATTTCCTTGTTTGAAAAGGATGGAGACTTGGTTTCCCTTTTTTGCTGGCTTTTGAGGGGAAAAGCTCCAACATCATCTGGCCCGGGGGTCAGTGGGCAAGGTCCCTGACCCCCCGTTTGAGGGGAAAGTCCGGAAATTTTTGGGGGGCTTCCCTGGGGGGGAGGGCGGACTACAACAGCATCAAGGGGCCCCCTGATCCACCCCTACAACCCACCCCCGGAGTCGTACGGGGGTTCAGGAGCCCCCGGGGTTCAAAGGACACTGGCCCGACCCATGGGGGCCCCCCTGCGAGAGCGCGGAGCACGGGGGACCTGGGGTTTAAGAGCTCACACCCGCCAGGGGCCGGGAAACTGTTTGTCGGGGCAATTTTTGGGAATCCCCAGAGGATCCAGCGTTCCCCCGTGACCGGAAACCAAGGGGGCTTCTGCTAAAGCCCCCCCTGGCAGACGGGGTTTCCCAACAAGGGGCCCCGGAGCCAAAGAACCCTGCCAGCAGCACCTGGAGGGGGGGTTAAGCCACCTGCCCCGGCCACATCAGCCCAGAGTGCAAGGGTGTACCCCCCTGCTCCCTCCCAGGCCCGGAAAGAACCAGCGTTTTCCAATTGCAATCAGCCAGGACCTTTAAGGTGCATGTCCCCCGCGCCAAAAAGGGCCCCCCCCTGTCCAAAACGCCCCTGTTTTGTGTGTGGGGGGGGTGGGGGGGGGTCCTAGACAAATTTCCAACCCTTACCCCGCCGTCAGTCGTCAGGGGCTGCGGGGGAAGGGGCTGAACGAACCCGGTTTCGCCCTGAGGGGTGTCCCCTCAAGACTTGGTACCCGGGGAAAACCCTTTGTTCCGGGAATCGGAGGCGTTGAACCCGGGGCTGCCGTTTCCCGGGTTTTGGATTGGGGGGCCGGAGGGGGTGGGGAGGTGGGGAGTAACGCGAATTTCCGCAAAAGTGTTTCTTGGGACCCCATTTGGGGGGCAGGGTCCCCGTTTTGCCCCTGAACCCCCAAGTCCGGCTCCCCAAAAATGTATGACTCTCGTGAAAGCTAATGTTAATGTATTGAATGTGCCCCCAACAGTGGAGGGGGAGTGAAACCTGATGGTAAGCCTGCATGACCTACACACACGGGGCTCACAGTGGGACAGGTGAGGAGCTGTAGGGGAGAGCTAGAGGTGGGGGGAGGGGCTGCTATGGGCAGTGTGGGCCCCTAATGAAACCCTCTGATTAGGGCCCTGCAGGAGAGGAACGGCCAGGGGGGAGGGGGGTATCCGGGAGGGGGAGCCCAGGTAGGCCCCCAGGTCAAGAGTTCCCCACATCCGGATGTCAGGAAGTCAGGGAGTCGCCTGCCCCCGGCGACTTGGTCAAGGAGGGGGGAAAAGCAGGGTCCCCGTGGCCCGCGGCGTGGCCGCTTTACCGGAGTGGGGCGCTGAAGCCCCGGAGCCTCGGGAGGTCCGACGGTTTCCCCCCCTGACCCAAATGGCTGCTATCAACGTAGCCCGGAGCAGTCCCGGGGAAAGACGGGGGGCAGTTTCATCAATTCTGCCATATTAGTCAGGGTTTCAGGCAGCGTTGGAAGCTGACCCTACCCGAAGATCTAAAGGAAAGGGGGAAAGCCCCCCCCTGGAGTCCGACCGGAGCGGGGGTTTTGGGCCCCGGGGACGGCTTTTCCGGGAAACGGTCCAGCGGGTTAAAACCCGGGGGTGGCCCGGGACCGACGTTAGTGGGTGCCCCATCCGTTCGGGGCGGAATTTTTGCGGACGCCACGGTTTCCAATGCCGGCACTTAGGGATCACTAAAACCAGTGCCGGCTAGTCGCATTTTCTAGGGCCCTGGAATGGGGACCGAGGTGATACCCACTGCGTTCGTGTGACCCTTCAGAGGGGGGGGAAGGCGGGGCCCGGCCCCAAACCCCCCACTGGAACTCGCCCACACAAAGGCCCTTTCCGGGGGGGCTGTGGATCTCATTGGACCTCTGCCCACTCCCAGCCGCCCCGGGAAAATGCTTCTACTAACGGTAGTGGCATCCACCCGGTCCCGGAGGCGGTAGCTTTGTGCCCTTTTGGGGCCACAAAGTGGCCACTGCCTTACTGGAGATTTTTCCAGAGGGGGGGTTTCCAAGGAAATCCCCGCCCGAGGGACCCTTCATTCGCAGCGTGGAGTCTTCTGTAAGCAGGGACAGGTGCAAATCTGGTGGCCACCCTACACCCCCAAACCATGGCTTGTGTGAGCGGTTCAAAAGGGACCTTAACGAGGTGAAGATGTTGGGCGACCCACGGGGGAGAGGGAGCGGTAAAATCCCAACGCTGTTTGCCTACCGGGAGGTTCCACAGGGCCCCAAAGGGGGGTTTCCCCCTTTGATCTCCCTTTCGGGCGCCGGAGGGGGCCCCTTGCCCGGTGAAGGAAGCATGGGAAAGGGGGGTTTTGCCCCCCTGGATGTCGGTCATTGAGTTGTGTGCGCTTTCCCAGACAATATGGCCCCTTTAACCCGGGTGGTCATGACATTGGCCCCAAGCTCAGGCGACCAGAAGGGGATGGTACGACCAGAAGCTTTGAGGGACCACCAGGTGGGTCATGGTGTGGGGACTGGGCCCGTTCCACAAAACAAGCTTAGGCGGCCGGGAGGGTCCTACCCCGTGCACGAGCGCTCAAGCGTCCCTACCTGGGCACCCCGGACCAGCCCGGGAAGGGGGGGGCCCTTCCATGTGAACATGATAAGGGGCCCCTCATGAGCGGGGCTTTGCCCCCCCAGGTCAACCCTTCCAGAGGAAGGAGAGGACAGAGAGTCAGAAATCCGGGTTGCCCCCCTATCCAAAGAGAGGGTGCGGTAGGGCGCATGGGGGAAACAAGGAAAGTGATCCCCCCTAGCGCCCAAAACCAGGGGGTGTGGGAAAAAGGGTTGTGCCTTTTGTTGGGGCCCTGTCCCCACCCCCATTTTGCAGTTCACACACCCACGCTTTTAGCTAACAGGGCTATTTGCATATCCAGTACGACGGTTTTGATGTCCATGGGAATCAATAGCCTTTAATGCTAATTAGTCTGGGCCATGACAAAATGGATGGTCAGTCGAGGGTAAAAAAAACCAAGCTAGGGATTGTTTCCCGCTCCTATGAAATTTCGGCCAATTAATTGCTGCTTTAAAGCAATGGGGATGGGCCTAGCAGGTTTTAAAAAAAAAAACACCAGCGGGGGTCTCATGCCTTTCACACACAGAAACAACAAGATGGCTAGGGAAAAAACAAGGGGCTATTCGGGGAAATGAAGATGTACCCGGGGAAAGGCAGGCCAAAGGCCTTCCCATGACCCTAAAACCCCGGGAATATTTACCATAGCTTTTCCTTTAAGCCTTTTAATTATTGTTGTATTTTTTTCTCGACTCCCTTCCATTGAGTTACGTTAAAAAGCTTTTTTCTGTAATTTCTGTAATTTTTCTATGCGCCTTAAAGGGAAAAAACCATAAAAAATCTTGGGGTGTTTCTTTTACTTTATCACAATTTGAATACCCCGTGGGGACGGAACCTTTCCCGGCGGCCATTTGCCTATGGTTCCTTACGACCTGAGAGAAAAAGGGGGGGCCGGGGAGCGCCCGTGGGGTTTTCCCCTTGGGGACGTGGGAGGAAAGGGATCGTCCTCCATTTTGGAGCGGGGGTGGTATCGAAGCGTGATCCGGGCTACCGTTTGGCGGCCGGCTGATTCCCACAGGGAATTCAGTTTAGGTCTTGGTTGTTTTTGGAACCCACCAGAAATGGATAGATCTCTAAAAATTGTAAGTCAACCAGCTGGCAAAAAAGTAAGCTTTGAAAGACCTTTTCTTTTAGATATGCCTTCGTCCTTTGATGCTTTTTAAAACTTTTACAAAAACCCTTTATTTGGGTTAAAAATGTTGTTTTTTTTGTTTGTTTAAAAAAGTTTTTAGTTTCTTCCCCTGGGGAAAAAAAATATTTAAATTTTTTTATTATAATGGTTTTTCTTTTAAGTAGTCCCACCACCACCATAATAAGCAACGCCCACTGTGAGTGCACAAAAACGGGTTGGACACACTGTTTGTCGAAACTCGGGAGGAAAAAGCTAAGATTTTGTCAATTGTTCCTTTTTTTATTGTGTTCTTGTGCAATCTGGGGGAAAGTGGTGGGTTTACCCCAATTTAGGGGGCTTGCGGGAAATCATTAATTTAAAAATATCTTGCCTGGAGAAGAGATCGAAATTCGGTTTGTAGTTTCCGGGAAGGTAAAGGGTAAATTTAATCTGTGCAGATTTTTTTTGGTCGCCCAACCCACCAACTTAGTTTGAGTTGAATCCTCACCCAACCATTAAACTTAGTTTTGGGTTGACATCCTCCCCAACCACTCAACTTATCTTGAGTTGACCTCACTCAACCATAAACTTAGCTTGGTTGCGACCCCCCCCAACCCCACTCAACTTAGTTTTGAGTTGCCCTCCTCCCCCAACCACTCAATTATCTGATTTGCCATCCTCACCCAAATCTTTAACTTAGTCTTGAGTTGACCACCCTCCCCCAATCACTCAATTTAGTTTTGAGTGCCATCCCTCCCCAAAACCCCCTCAATTTAGTCTTGATTGACCATCCTCACAGTTTGAGGATTTCTCGTGATGAAATTAATTAGCGGATATTATTTGTATGGCAGGGGAACTAGAAACGTCTTTGGTGGTTTCCTAGGAAACCCAATCCCACACGGGGAATTTCTGCCCCCGTATGGTAGCTGCCACCCATTTACAGATTGTCCATTCTTCTCGAGTAGTTTGATAGGGGTTTTTTTTAGGAAAACAATGAACAAAAATTTGGCATTTAAGTCTAAAATTTTGACCATTCTTTGTTTTGGGAGTCCGGGGGGGGTTTTAATTAGGAACACCCACGGAAATCTTAATTTTAAAGAGCAGAGTTTTGGGAAAAGGCAAATTCTTGTTGTCAGCTAGTGAAATCGGGACGCCCTCTTTTTGGTTACTTTCACACCCTTAATAAAAGTGATTGATGATTTTTTTTGGGGGGTATCGCAAAAAACTCTTCTTTTATGAATTTTTAAGGGTTTCATCATTAAAACAGAGCTGGGGGGAAAGGTTTTTTAAAAAGGAGGGTGGAATCGTTTAAAAAATTTTTCCCCCTGGGAAAAACCCAAGTGATATATTTGGGGGTAATAATTTTTTTTACTTTGTTTTACCGACCTCCTACTGACCTTGGTTTCATCATCTCTAATACCCCAAAAACATTTCCCTGATCTTAAAAAAACCATTTTTTTTAATTCTGCTTATCCTTGGCACTTTTTTTCAATTTTTAAAGTGGATCTTAACTTATTATAAATAATACTAAACCCCTTTACGCCCGGGTGGCAAACATTTTTATTGGTATATGGGTTTCCCTCCGGGATTTCTGCCCCCCCTTTTCCGGTTTCATAAACACCCCCCCATCCAATCCTGTATGCTGGTCCCCCCACCCTATCCGATATGCATGGCCCCCCCCCCCCTTAATGGAGCATGGGCCCCCCAACCCTATTTGGCATTAGGGGCCCCCCCAAACCTGGTTGCATGGCACCCCCATTCCCCATCCTGGATATGGGCTCTCACCCCAAACTGGTTGCATGGGGACCCCCAAAATACAGGATGCATGGTCCCTCACCCCCCAAACCCGGGAGCAGGGTTTCCCCCCACCCCCAACCCGGTATGCATGGGCTTCTCACCCCCCCCAAACCCGGAAAACATGGCTCCTCACCCCCCCAATCCTGGAATGCAAGGTCCCCCCCCCCCCCAATCCCGGTAGCTGGTCCCCCCTTTTCCCTATATAGATGTATGGTACTCCCTCACCCGAATTTTTGTATGCGGCCCCTCATCCCCCAAACCTGGTAAAAAAAACAAAAGAATGGTAGGTTGGGAAGGGACCTCTGGGTCTTGGGCCAACCCCCTGTCAAAGAGGATTTACTAAATCATCCAGGGCAGTGTATGGCACCCCTTACCCCCCGATTCTGGTTTTATGGTCCCCTCACCCCAAAACCTGGATGCATGGGACCCCCACCCCCCTATCCGGTATGCATGGCCCCCCAAACCCAAAATGATATGCATGGTTCTCACCCCCTATCCTAAATATCTGGTCCTCTCCCCCCTATCCCGGTATTTTGGGGCCCCTCACCCCTATCCTGATTCCATGGTCCCCTCACCCCCCCCCCCACCTGGTATATGGTCCCCACCCCCAATCCCTGGTTGCTGGTCCTTCACCCCCCCAATCCTGATATGCTGGTCCCCTCCCCCCCCCAAAACCTGGAGATGGGCCCTTACCCCCACAATCGGAATGCAAGGGTTCCCCACCCCCCAATCCTGGAAAGCATGGTCCCCCCACCCCAATCCTGTAGCATGGGCCCCCTCATCCCCAATAGGTTAGGTACTCCTCACCGCCCCAATTGGTATGATGGGCCCCTCTCCCCCTCCTGGGATACATAGAATCTAGAATGGAGATTGGAAGGGGCCCCCTGGGTCTCTGGGCCAACCCCCCGCTCAAAGCAGGATTCACTAAAACACCCGACAGATGTAGGCCCCTTACCCCCCGATTTGGTTAAAAAGCAGGTCCCCTCATCCCCAATCCTGGGATGATGGTACCCCCACCCCCCATCCTGGGACGGTTTTCCTTTACCCCCAAATGTTTGCAGGGCCCCCCACCCCCCCTTTTGTAGCAGGTCCTCTCCCCCCTTTTAAGGTATCAGGTCCCCCACCCCCCACCTGGAGCATTGTCCCTCACCCCTATCCGTAAATGGTCCCCTCACCCCAATCCTGGATGTAGGTCCCCTCCCCCCCCCTTTCCTGGGATGATGGGAAATCCCCCATCCCCGTCCTTGTATGATGGTTCCTCACCCCACCCAATCCTGGTATGCATGGGCCCCTTTTATCCTATCATGGTTGCATGGCCCCCCCACCACCCAAACCTGGTAGCTGTCCCCTCAGCCCCCCTCCTGGTATGCATAGACCCCTTACCCCCAATTTGGTATGCATTGTCCTCTCACCCCCATCCTGGGGCAGGCCCCCTCACCCCCCTTCCTGGTATGCGGGTTGCCCTCACCCCAAATACTGATATGGAGGTCCCCTCACCCCCCATCTGATTGCATGGCCCTCTCACCCCCCTACCCGGTTTTTTTAGGGGCCCCCTCCCCAAACTAGCCGGTAGCATGGTCCTCTCCCCCCCTTTATCCTGGTTTCAGGCCCTCTCCCCCCCCTTTTCCGGGTTGCTTGGTCCTCCCCCCCCCCCTTTCCGCGCAGGTCCCTCACCCAATCCGGGTATGATGGCCCCCTCCCCCCCCAATCCTGGTATTTAGCGCCCGGCCGAAGTCCCAAGGCTTGTGGGGCCCGGGGCCGAGCCCATCATTAAAGGGGGGGATGGTCACAGGTAGCAATTTTGGCCCGTTGCCCGGGGCCCTATAAAAAGGGATATTACAGGGGATTTTAGGAAATTATTCGTGGAAACTGTGGTCTCTGACGGGGTGCCCAGCCTGCAGGAAAAATCCTCAGGGGGTTTTTTACGGGCGGCAAGATGTTAAGTCTTCCACAGGTAAGAGGGGTCCTCTGGGTATAGGGTGCGGGGTGCGGCAAAAAGGCAGACACAAAAGTCAGTCCTTTCCATACCTTTACGGTGGTTTTTGCGGTTTGCCCCGGGGAAATGTCGGGGGGAGGATGACTACGGTAATCATGAGTAGGTTTGAGGCCCCCTTACTTCCAAAGTGAGAGTTCCTAGCATGAAACGAAGTTTAACCCTTTAATAGAACAGCTCCCCCGGGACATGTGGGGACCCTTTTTGTGGCAGAAAAAGTCTTGTCGCAGCGTCCGTAGACTCCTTTTTTCCTGACCCCCGGTTCTATCACACTGTTGGGTCCCTCGCGCCTAATCCGCAGGGGCCCCGGTTTTCCATAGCCGTGAAGGGAAAAAGCAAGTTGGACCGGGTGATGGGAGAGTGGAGGGCAGCTATCGTTCTATATCACTCAGTCACTTTTTTTCTTCTTTTACCCCTCCCTGTCGCCCACTCACACCCTTAACAAAAACAGGCAAAAAAGAGGGGTGTCGTCAGCTTTCCCTCACAAGCTCACTGACCCTTTCTAAGTGACTCTGTTACAAAAAACTGTGTTCCCTTCCTTAGCTCCTCCATAGGCCTGTCCGGGAGCTATCAGGACTTCCGTCGACTGATTTTACGCTCACTCCAGAGTACTTCCAGTTTATAGGGAACAAAAGTCAGCCTGTTCTGGGTAAAAACCCCGTTGTCTGCTAATGTCTTGACAGGAAAACCCTCCAAAGACAAACTCTGATGGAATACCAGAATAGAAAGCTACTGCTGCGTTTCCCCCACCCTTTTTATAAGGCTCCCTCTAGGGGCATGGGAAGTGTGAGTGTGAATGAATATCGGTGTTTGTGCTTTTCTTTTCTTGGGACCTCCGGGGGCATGTGTCACCAACGAGCTGGGCCACACATATGCTGAAAATCCCTGATCCCTGTATGGTAGTAGGTCTCCCCACCTCCCCCAATTTGGGATCATGGCACCCTCTCATCCCAGCATGGTATGCATGGTCCCCGCACCCCCCAAACCGGGGATGCATGACCCCCAGCCCCATCCTGATTGCATAGACCCCTACCCCCAATCCGGAATGCAGGCCCCCCCCACCCCCAAACCCGGAAGGGTTGGGCCTTCACCCCCAATCCGGATGATGGTCACCCCCCCTCATTCCTGGTATGCTTGGGCCCCTCACCCCCCCAAAATTTGGTAGCGGCCCTCACCCCATCATTCCCGGTATGTGGTTCATCAACCACCCCAAACCTGATGCAGGCCCCTCTCCCCAATTCTGGTATGCAGGTCCCCTCCCCCCCCAAACCCGGGTTTCTGGTCCTTCACCCCCAATCCGGTATGATGCCTTCACCCCCAATCCGGTATGCAGGTGCCCCCCCCCCCCAAACTTGTTCAAAAAGGTCCCCTCATCCCCAATCCCGGTTGGATGGTCCCTACCCCCCTCCTGGTAGCATGGGAGCCCTCACCCCCCAATCCTGATTTGCATGGTCCCTCACCCAACAAACCGGTAGGGGCCCTCACCCCCCAATCCGGGATGCATGGTCCTCTAAACCCCCAAACCTGGTATGCATGGCAGCCCCCACCCCCCCAATCCTGGTATGCATGGTCCCCTCACCCCCCCAAACCTGGTATGCTGGCCTCTCACCCCCCCCCCTGATAGCATGGGCCCCTCATCCCCCCTTTGGGACATGGTCCCCTCCCCCCTATCCTGATATGCTGGGCCCCTCCCCCCCAAAACCCGGTTGCATGGCCCTCACCCCCCAAAACCTGGGAGCATGGTAGCCCACCCCCAATCCTGGATGCAGGTAGCCCCCCCCCCCAACCCGGTTTGCATGGTATCTCCCCCCCCCCTTTCCTGGTATGCAGGTACCCCTCCCCCCCCCCAATCCTGGAGCAGGTCCCCCAACCCCTCCATCCATATGCAGGTCCCCTATCCCCCCTATCACTTGCATGGCCCCTCCCCCCAACCCTGGTATCTGGACCCCTCACCCCCCAACCCTGGTATGCATGGTGCCCCCCCCCCCCCAATCCTGGTTGCGTGGTCTCTCACCCCCCCAACCCTAGTTGCTGGCCCCCTTCACCACCAAACCCTGGAGCTTGGTACCCTATCCCCCAATCTGGTTGAAGGGTTCCCTCATCCCCCCAATCCTGGTATGCATGGTCCCCCCATCCACAATCCTGGTTGCATTTTCCCCCTCCCCCCCCAACCTGGTAGCGGTCCCCCATCCCCCCAATCCGGTATGCATGGCCCCCCTCCCCCCCCTACCCTGGTTGCAGGGTACCCCTTTACCCCCCAAAACGGTTTTTGCCGCGGGCTCGCCGTGAGGTCGGGAGGGGGGGGATTATGCAGCCAAAAACGTCGTTGATTCCCGGCCCCACAACCGCCCCTCCTGATACCCAAGCGAGACCCGCGGCAATGGATCGCTAAGTTGTTTGCCATGATTCAAGAGAAGGGGGGTTTGGGCCGGGCGAAATTGGCCCCTGGGGGGGGTTCACCCTTTCAGGTGCCATTTTTTTGAAAAAACCCCTGCAGTGTGTATTCCACAAAAAATGGACCGGAAAGGCAGACTGGGCATGGCATTCCGGGACACAACCCCCCTCCCTGACATCCCAGCAAGACCCCGGGGAAAAACAGGTCGGAAAGGTTTTGGCGGAGATCGGGATGCGTTCAGGTTATGCTACTGCGATCTCCGGGGCCACCCCTCATCCCGGGGGGTTTTTCTTTATCCAGAGCGCGGCCCGCGTCGCGTTGGCATCTAAAAGGCTTCAGACAGAGGACCCCTGCTTTATATTTAGATTGAAAAAAAACATCGGGTAAATGCCGATGTTCTCCAAATCGGGTCTTTTTCCCTTTTGTTCCTGCGCCTCTCCTTTCCCCGAGTATGGCCCCTTTTTCATGCCTGTGGAATGTAGTCTTTTTATAGGGGGGGCGGGGTCTTCACCGCTCCCTGTGGGTGTCATCACGGGGGGCCACCCCTTTTGGCAAAAAAAAGATAGTTTTTAAATGAAAGGGAAAAGGAGCTATCTCAGGAATGGAGGGCGTAGAAAAAAAAAAAAAAACTTTCCGGGCCAGGAGAACAGCGGTTTACACCAGGTTAATAAAAAGACATGTTATGGGAAAAGATGATTCCTTTTAAGATCAGTAACAGATTATAATTTCTTTATAAATATTATAATTTGTGACCGCTCAAATTTGTATTTTTTTTTGTTAATTTCATTTGGGAAAAAAATTTAAAAACTCTAACCTTCTAAGTTGTTGTATCAAAGGTCCTTTGGGCCTTTACAAAAGAGGTGCTGGACAAATTTTCCGGGGATATTCAGCCCGATAAGGCCCCAAACCTCCTTTCTGTGTGGGTACAGGAACATTTAAAGGGGTTTGTGGCGTTCCAACCCTTCTTTATATTAATGTGTGTATCGACCCCCATGTAATGATACTGTTCAGGTGCCCCCCCCCCGGGGCCATGGTCCAGCTTCATCACCACTTTCCATGTCGATGGGGGACTTCACGTGGGTTTTTCTGATTCAGTGAAATCAGGCACCGTCTGGGAATTTATTGTATTTTTATCCCCGCGGGAGCAGCAGATTTACCCCCTGGAGTCCGATGTCACAGAAGCTGCAGAGGGAGGCAAGAAGACCCGAAAGAGGGTGATGGGCCCGGGTGCCAATTCTCACAACAGGGGGCCGAAAGCCGAAGTTAAAACCTAAAGGTAGGAAAAAAAATTGACTACTAGTTCCAAAATGAGACGGGAAAGACTGTAAATGACGCGTTTATCGGAAAAACTTCCTTTCAAAGGGCGTATTTTAGTGTTAATTCTTGAAAAAGGGGGGGTTTTTTATAGTTTTTATTGTATAGGGGAGTTTTTGTAGATATGTTTTATATTTCAAGATATAATACTAAATACTGCCCCCTAGTCAAAAATTAACTACTTAAAAACTGCCCCCTATGTTAAAAAAAACTACATAATTTTGCTCCTATGACAAGGAAAAATAAAACTTAATCTGCTCCTATGTACAAGAATATAAATACTAAATACTGCCCCCAGTTCAAGAATTAACACTATAAAACTGCCCTATGTACAAGAAAAAACTACTATAATATTCCTATGACAAGAATTAAACTTTAAAACTGCCCCTATGTTCAAGTTTTTAAATACTTTATGTTCCTATGTACAGATATACTATATAATACGCTCCTATGACAAGAATATAACTACTATAATACTGCTCCATTACAAGAATTAACTCTATAAATGCCCCCTTTACAAAAATATAACACATAAACTGCCCCCTATGTAAAAAAATTTAAAACCTACTATAATACTGCCCCTATGTAAAGAATATAATACTATAAAACGCTTATGTAAAATATAACTACTATAAACTGCCCTATGTACAAGAATAAACTCTATAATACTCCCCCTATGTACAAGAAGATAATACAAATACTCCGCCTATGTAAAAGAAGAAAACTATTTAAACTGCCCCTATGTACAAATATAACTTTTTATAAACTGCCCTAGACAAAATATAATACTAAATCCCCCCCCCCTATGTACAAGAAAAATACAAAAAAATTTGCCCATGACAAGAATAAAATACATAATACTGCTCCTATTATAAAAATATAATACTAAAACGTCCTATATACAAAAATAACTCTATAATACGTCCTATTACAAGAAATAACTCTAAAAACGCCCCCCTGTGAGAGGGGGTTTGTAGTTTCCCCCTGATGTTGGAGAAAGCCCAGGGGGGGGGTCCCCTGGGCGGGGAAACCCCAAGCAAGGCCCGGTTCCAGGCCTACACTGGAAGAAGCGCCAAGCTGTTTCTAATGCAGATACAAAACCTAAAAATGATTTTGATGGGAAGAAAGTCGAATGGGAAATAGAGCAGAACAAAAGGATGAACTGGAAAATGAGTAAAAAAAACGGAAAAAAGGGAAAAAACCCTTGTATGTAAGAAAATTGCAGTTAAGCAGTCGGCCCGCCAAGGCAAGCAAAATGAGTGCAATAGGAGAAATCCAAGAAAACTCCCGGTAGAACTAATGGAGGGAAACGCCGCAGCTGGAGAGGCCACACGGCTTCAGGTGTGCAGCGATTCAGCAGGGAGAGGAGAACCTCACTGGAGAACGACGCTCCGGAAAAAAATTTCAGGAAACATGGGTGACCAGCATGGTGGTCGGACGCACAAAAGGGCGCTCAGGGGGCAGCATTTTAAAATGCTGTGGAGCCTGGGGCAGAAACCCGGGGGTGAAAAAAGGAGACGTTGGGTTTTAAGCAGCCCCGGGGCATCGGAAAGCAGGACCAGGAGGGAAACCCAGGCACCTGAGTTCAGCCCCAAGGGATTCCCGGGAAACAAAAATTCGGGAGCAGCACAAAAAACTACTACAGATGCAGATGACACTTCTATAAGCTAAAGGCATTAATCCCGGGAGTCTGATTTTTATGCGAGGCTTGAAAAAACCTGGGTGTATGCTGGCAAAATGGGAGGGACGGACTGGTTTTAGAGAGGAGGGGCCCCCGTGGCGGAGATTTATAGGATCAGGAAGGGTTTTAAGTCACAAAAAGCAGAATTGCAGGTTCCGGGTCAGACATTGTCCGGGGGGCCCCCAGAAGAGGGCGGCCGTGCTGCACCTCAAGTTTCTGCTAAAAAAGGGGGAAAAAGCCGCACCAGAGCCCTGTAGTCGACCCAGCAGAGGACCACAAGCTCAAAATGCCCCGCAAAAAAGCTTGCGGCAGATCTAAAAACGAAGCTGTAGTGCAGATTCCATGGGTACAACAAGTCACAGAATGCCCCCCGCACACGCCTGCAGCAGATTCCAAGCAGGCATGAAGGGCACATTCCCGTAGAGGGAAAAAAGTCTCAGAAAGACACCAGCCCCTGCGCAGTTTTAAGCACGGCATGGACATATTTTAGCAGAGGGATCAAGTCTCAGAATGCCAAACACAAAGTTGGGGAGTGGGGCTTTTGCGGTAGTTTTCCGAGGTGGCCAGCGGGCTTGATCGGGGTAACCGCGCTGTATCTGGGGGTCGGGGGTTTGGGGAGCCGTATTTTGTGGACGCGCGCATCTGATAGTGAATTGATGTTGATGATAACAATGTACTGATTTGTCTGTGTTTTCCCCCTTTAAATCCGAGAACAAGGTGTGCACCCCCCCTGCTGCTGCCCCTCCCCCCGCAGTCAGCCAGAGTGACCCCCGAGGTTCCCCCCAGTAATGCCGGAGTCGGGGCCGTCCTTCACCTCTTCCCAATATCCCGGCCAGGCGTTTTAAAGGGAAAAACGTTGGGGTTTTTTCCGGCACAGAGGTGCCAAGGAGGATCTGCCAGATAGGAATTTGTGGTCAGGGAGCTTTGGTCCCCAGGGGGTTTGCGCCAGCCATTTTTGGGGGTGATTAATCCCCAGACAGGCAGGGTTTGACGTCGCTTTAAGTCAGGGCTGCCTGACGGTTCTGGCAAATTTTTCCCCAATTTTAGAGACCTGGGGCTGGAGAAATTTCAGTTTTTTCCCTCCCCCTCTAAGCCGACACCGTTGGTTAAGTCATTTTTGGGAATGAGTCTGTTCCCCGCGGGACATTGTGGGTGGGCTCCGGAGGCGTGACCTGGTCTCTGACCTCACCAAAAGCAAGAAAATGATGGTATCGGCGGGAGGATGGGGGTTTTGGTGAAGCGCGCCATGCAATAATACACTGCCCCTACCCAAATCCCTTTTTTTTGGGAGGGGAGGGGTGTGTGTTTCTATCCTGGGCACCTGTAAGTGCTTCAAATTTTGGGAAAAGGAGGTCCCTGCAAATGCGTGTACTGTGGTGAAGTGCAACCCTTTTGGGGGTGGCCCTGTGGCTGCAGACGCCAGAAATTTTAGGGGGGAACCCTGTGGGAAATCGGGACCCCCACGGGGCTGTCCCGACGCCGGCACAATACTTAAGGACTTTCTGAGAGGATTTGGGGGCAGGGGCAGGACTGGAGGAGGCAGCTTTACTGTCAGGGGAAATATGGCCAGACCGGGGGTCCACCAGGGGTCTACTCAGGTGACCCAGAGCAGCAGGTTTAGGGGTCACAGGGGGTATGGGGGGTTGTCCCCAGGGGCAGGTCAAGGAAGGCATTCTTTAGTACAAAAAACCCGTGTTGAAGGGAAAAACAAAAACAAATAAAAGGGAAAAAGAAGGACAAGAACCCCCAAACCCGAGAAGGGTAGACACTGGCCAAGGGGCCAGGAAGAAGGGCCAGAGTTCTGCAGGGGTTAAGGACTTTTTAATAGGGTTTGGTGTTTTGTCTGAGTTGACGGTGATTTTTGGGGTGAACTTGAAGAATTGACGCAGAGTTTGATTGGGGCGTAGAGGGGCGTCCTCCCCAAAACGGGGAAACCCTTACCTGGGGCTTCCCCGGGAGGTGAAATGGGACCGGGGTGAACAGAATAACTCCGACTCCGTCGGACGCGTCAATAAATAATGTCCCAGCCCCGAAAGATAAAAAACTTAGGAAAATTTGGAAAGTTTAAATTAAGAAGGGTGTCATGGGTTGAAAATGATGGAGTTTTTTTTTTTTTTTTTCAACCCGGAAAAGGTCTTTAAGTTTTAAATTTTTTAGAAATCCGGAATGTAATAATGTACATCCAAATGAAATTTTGTTTTGTATTACTGAGGAATGTGATATTTTTATTGTTTGGTTTTTAAAAAAAAATTGCCCCTAAAAAGAATATAAACCATTAAACTCCACATGTACAAGAAAATAACACTATTAGTCCCCATAAAAGAATATAAATACATAATTTGCCCCTATGTACAAAATATAACTACTATAAACTGCCCCTAGTACAAAAATATAAAAACTTAATATGCCCTATGTACAAATAAAACTATATAATACTGCCCCTATGTAAGAAAAAATAA
>JARQOD010000004.1:10940889-10997128 GCA_033576555.1 Oophaga sylvatica
ATAGTGATGTAAGCTCACCTCTCCCTCCTGACAAGACTGATAACACCTATTACAGTAGATAACACAGTCCACCATTACAATGTGATATCCACTCACCTCCCCATCCCCTTACAATGATGATACACCTCTCATATAAGAGATAAAAGTCCCCATTCACATAGTATCACAGTCACTCCTCTGTAAATGACGATACACCTTCAAAAGATGATAACACTATCCTCTCCTTCACAATAGTGATTCCATCACCTCTCCTCTTACAGTGATAACACCTCTATAAAGTATAACACAGGTCCACCTACAATGTGATACACACCTCCTCTCTTAACAATGACTGATAACATCTATACAGATAACAGATCACCATTCAAGTGATGCACAGCTCACCTCACCTACATGACTGATAACACCAACGTATAACCGTCACCATTACAATAGTGTTCATACACAGATCACCTCAATGAAAAGTTTACAGTCACTCCCTCCATCACAAGGTAATCCCATCATAACTCCACGGATCCAACTGATGGAATACATCCTCCTCCTGTCATGACTGTAAACTTAACTATAACACAGGATCCACCATTCACAATAGGAGTTACAGCTCACTCCTCCTCCTGTACAAGTGATAACACCTCTATATACAGTAGATAAACAGGAGCCACCATTCACAATAGGTTGTCACAGCTCACCTCCTCCTCCTGTACAATGACTGATAACACCTCTATATACAGTAAAACACAGGATCCACCTTCACAATAGGTGATGTCACCACCTCCTCCTGTCAATGACTGATAACACCTCTATACAGTAGATAACACAGGATCCACCATCACAATAGGTGATGTCACAGCTCACCCTCCTCCTGTACAATGACTGATAACACCTCTATATACAGTAGATAACAAGGATCCACCATTCACAATAGGTGATTCCAGCTCACCTCCTCCTGTACAATGACTGATAACACCTCTATATACAGTAGATAACACAGGATCCACCATTCACAATAGGTGATGTCACAGCTCACTCCTCCTCCTGTACAATGACTGATAACCCTCTATATCATAGAAAACAGGATCCACCATTCACAATAGTGATGTCACAGCTCACCTCCTCCTCCTGTACAATGACTGATAACACCTCTATAACAGTAGAAAAACAGATCCACCATTCACAAGGTATGTCACACTCACTCCTCTCTGTAAATTACTGTAAACACCCTAATCAGTGATACAAGGTCACCATTCCCATGTATGACGTCACCTCTTCTCGTAAAACGATAACACCCTAATACTAATAAGGTCACATTCACTAGTATCTCCACATACTCTCCTCCGTAATACGATAACCTCAATAAGTAGAACACAGGTCCCCATCAAATATGATACACCTCATCCTCTGTACATGCATACACCTCAATAGAGTAACCAGGATCCACCTACAATATGATCACACTCACTCTCGTACAATACTATACTTATAAGTAGTACACATCCCCATACATAGGTGATCCCTCATCTGTACAAGATATAAATTATACAAGTACACTCCCTTACAATACTCCCTTAAACTGATAACACTTAAACGTCCACAACAAGGATCCACCATCACTCTCTTGTACATCAGTACCCTCTTACAAATGAAACACTATCCACATACAAGGTAACCATCACATCTGTCAAGCAACCCTCTTTACAGTGATAACACCGATCACATACAATAGGTGATGTCACAGCTCACCTCCTCCTGTACAATGACTGATAACACCTCTATATACAGTAGATAACAAGGATCCACCATTCACAATAGGTGATTCACAGCTCACCTCCCCTCCTGTACAATGACTGATAACACCTCTTATACAGTATGATAACAAGGATCCACCTTCACAATAGGTGATATCACAGCCACCTCCTCTCTGTACAATGACTGATAACACCTCTATATACAGTAGATAACACAAGATCCACATTCAAATAGGTGATATCACAGTCACCTCCCTCCTGTACAATGACTGATAACCCTCTATATACAGTGATAACACAGGATCCACCATTCACAATAGGTGATTCACAGCTCACCTCTCCTCCTGTACAATGACTGATAACACTCTATATACAGTAGATAACACAGGATCACCATTCACAATAGGTGATGTCACAGCTCACCTCCTCCTCCTGTACAATGACTGATAACACCTCTATATACAGTAGATAACACAGGATCCACCATTCACAATAGGTGATGTCACAGCTCACCTCCTCCTCCTGTACAATGACTGATAACACTCTATATACAGTAGATAACAGGATCCACCATTCACAATGGTGATTCACAGCTCACCTCTCTCCTGTACAATGACTATAACACTCTATATACAGTAGATAACACAGGATCCACCATTCACAATAGGTGATATCACAGCTCACCTCCTCCTCCTGTACAATGACTGATAACTCCTCTATTACAGTAGATAACACAGGATCCACCATTCACAATAGGTGATGTCACAGCTCACTCCTCCTGTACAATGACTGATAACACCTCTATATACAGTAGATAACACAGGATCCACCATTCACAATAGGTGATGTCACAGCTCACTCCTCCTCCTGTACAATGACTGTAACACCTCTATATACAGTCGATAACACAGGATCCACCATTCACAATAAGTGATGTCACAGCTCACCTCCTCCTCCTGTACAATGACTGATAACACCTCTATATACAGTAGATAACACAGGGTCCACCATTCACAATAGGTGATGTCACAGCTCACCTCCTCCTCCTGTACAATGACTGATAACACCTCTATATACAGTAGATAACACAGGATCCACCATTCATAATAGGTGATATCACAGCTCACCTCCTCCTGTACAATGACTTATAACACCTCTGTATACAGTAGATAACACAGGATCCACCATACACAATAGGTGATATCACAGCTCACCTCCTCCTCCTGTACAATGACTGATAACTCCTCTATATACAGTAGATAACACAGGATCCACCATTCACAATAGGTGATGTCACAGCTCACCTCCTCCTGTACAATGACTGATAACACCTCTATATACAGTAGATAACACAGGATCCACCATTCACAATAGGTGATGTCACAGCTCATCTCCTCCTCCTCCTGTACAATGACTGGTAACACCTCTATATACAGTCGATAACACAGGATCCACCATTCACAATAGGTGATGTCACAGCTCACCTCCTCCTCCTGTACAATGACTGATAACACCTCTATATACAGTAGATAACACAGGGTCCACCATTCACAATAGGTGATGTCACAGCTCCCCTCCTCCTCCTGTACAATGACTGATAACACCTCTATATACAGTAGGTAACACAGGATCCACCATTCACAATAGGTGATGTCACAGCTCACCTCCTCCTCCTCCTGTACATTTTGTGATGATACATTCCTTTTAAAAAAGCTCTAAATTTTTTAAATCTATTTAAATTAAAAAAAAGTGTTAAAGGGTTAACATTGCATTGAAGATGATGAGTGAATGGTTCCTATTTCTCTTCTGGGATATAAGAGGTTAAGTCCTCTGTTGTCTCAGTCACCATTGAGATGTAAATTCCGGGGTCGGCGCTGAATACGGGGACACTTTCCCCTCGATCAGTCGCCCCTCGCCCGCTTCTTCCGGACTCTTCTCCATCCTTTGTCCTGAGTTTCTCGGTCTCTTTGGACGCAGTCGGTTCTGAGTTTTGGACGCAGTCGGTTCTGAGTTTTGGACGCAGACGGTTCTGAGTTTTGGACGCAGTCGGTTCTGAGTTTTGGACACAGTCGGTTCTGAGTTTTGGACGCAGTCGGTTCTGAGTTTTGGACGCAGTCAGTTCTGAGTTTTGGACGCAGACGGTTCTGAGTTTTGGACGCAGACGGTTCTGAGTTTTGGATGCAGTCGGTTCTGAGTTTTGGATGCAGTCGGTTCTGAGTTTTGGACGCAGACGGTTCTGAGTTTTGGACGCAGACGGTTCTGAGTTTTGGACGCAGACGGTTCTGAGTTTTGGATGCAGTCGGTTCTGAGTTTTGGATGCAGTCGGTTCTGAGTTTTGGACGCAGTCGGTTCTGAGTTTTGGACGCAGTCGGTTCTGAGTTTTGGACGCAGTCGGTTCTGAGTTTTGGACGCAGTCGGTTCTGAGTTTTGGGATTTTCTGTCTGCTCTTGGTCTCTGCCGGTGGCGAAACTTTTTTTTTTTGTTCTTCTTTTTCTTTCGCTTCCGTCACTTTAAGAAAAAAAACTTACGAAGAGTCAGGAACTCGACTTCAGTGACTGAAGACAGAGTTCAGCTCTGGGGTGTAACTGTAGTGGGTGCAGGGGTTGCAGTCACATGGGTGTCATTTTTGGGGCACAATGCTCCGGAGCGGGGTCGTGCTCCTGTATGGTGCAGTACTAGGGACTGCTCCTGCCCGGCTGGGCTGTGTTAGGACATCCTCGCCTCTTTTTTTTTTTTTCTCAATGCAAAGCGAGTGATCTGCAAGATTATTAGTCATTCTGAATGCTCAGACTCCGGCTGACTATGAGGACTCTCCGCAGGTCCAAATTCATGAGTTCACCCAGCCTCAGTGACCTGGGCAAGAGAGAGCAGGCCGCCTTGGATGAGAGGGACGCAGCAGAAGAGAGCCGGCTCCAACGCCACCTGGAACAGGTAAGACATGACCCTGAAATAACAATCCCTGCCATAGTCATAGATGTCATCCACCCAAGGGAGGATCCAGCACGGCGGAGCGGACGAGAGCCGCAGTACAGCAGAGCGCAGCCCGGGGTGACTGTATCTGTGATATTATGTGTCCTAATGAGTTATAGTATCACTATATGTACATGGATAGATAGATAATAGATAGATAGATAATAGATAGATAATGGATAGATAATAGGTAGATAATAGATAGATAGATAGATGCTAGATAGATAGATAGATAGATAGATAGATAGATAGATAGATAGATAGTAATAGATAGATAATAGATAGATAGATAATTTATAGATAATAGATAGAAAGATTGATAGATAGACAGATAGATAATAGATAGATAGATAATAGATGATAGATAGATGGATGATAGATAGATGGATGGATAGATAGATAGATAGATAGATAGATAGATAGATAGAAAGACAATAAATAGATAGATAATAGAAAGATACAGTAGTAGATAGATTGATAGATAGATTGATAATAGATAGATGATAGATACTATAGATAAATAGATGATAGATAGACAATAGATAGATAAAAGATAGATAGATAATAGACAGATATTATATATAGATAGATAATAGATAAATAGATAATAGATAGATGATATATAATAATAGATAGATATATACCCTGTGTGACGACTCTTCTTGCACAGACAGGCAGACTTTGGTTTTCTTACACCTTAGATACATATACCCTTCATCCTTGGGGCAGTGTGCGTTCTCGCTCCTCCGCTCCCTGATATTGGGGCAGTGTGCGTTCTCGCTCCTCCGCTCCCTGATATTGGGGCAGTGTGCGTTCTCGCTCCTCCGCTCCCTGATATTGGGGCAGTGTGCGTTCTCGCTCCTCCGCTCCCTGATATTGGGGCAGTGTGCGTTCTCGCTCCTCCGCTCCCTGATATTGGTGCAGTGTGTGTTCTCGCTCCTCCGCTCTCTGATATTGGGGCAGTGTGCGTTCTCGCTCCTCCGCTTCCCCGATATTGGGGCAGTGTGCGTTCTCACTCCTCCGCTCCCTGATATTGGGGCAGTGTGCGTTCTCACTCCTCCGCTCCCTGATATTGGGGCAGTGTGCGTTCTCACTCCTCCGCTCCCTGATATTGGGGCAGTGTGCGTTCTCGCTCCTCCGCTCCCTGATATTGGGGCAGTGTGCGTTCTCGCTCCTCTGCTCCCTGATATTAGGGCAGTGTGCGTTCTCGCTTATCCGCTCCCTGATATTGGGGCAGTGTGCGTTCTCGCTCCTCCGCTCCCTGATATTGGGGCAGTGTGTGTTCTCGCTCCTCCGCTCCCTGATATTGGGGCAGTGTGCGTTCTCACTCCTCCGCTCCCTGATATTGGGGCAGTGTGCGTTCTCGCTCCTCCGCTCCCTGATATTGGGGCAGTGTGCGTTCTCGCTCCTCCACTCCCTGATATTGGAGCAGTGTGCGTTCTCGCTCCTCCGCTCCCTGATATTGGGGCAGTGTGCGTTCTCACTCCTCCGCTCCCTGATATTGGGGCAGTGTGCGTTCTCGCTCCTCCGCTCCCTGATATTGGGGCAGTGTGCGTTCTCGCTCCTCCGCTCCCTGATATTGGAGCAGTGTGCGTTCTCGCTCCTCCACTCCCTGATATTAGGGCAGTGTGCGTTCTCGCTCCTCCGCTCCCTGATATTGGAGCAGTGTGCATTCTCGCTCCTCCGCTCCCTGATATTAGGGCAGTGTGCGTTCTCGCTTATCCGCTCCCTGATATTGGGGCAGTGTGCGTTCTCGCTCCTCCGCTCCCTGATATTGGGGCAGTGTGCGTTCTCGCTCCTCCGCTCCCTGATATTAGGGCAGTGTGCGTTCTCACTCCTCCGCTCCCTGATATTGGGGCAGTGTGCGTTCTCGCTCCTCCGCTCCCTGATATTGGGGCAGTGTGCGTTCTCGCTCCTCCACTCCCTGATATTGGAGCAGTGTGCGTTCTCGCTCCTTCGCTCCCTGATATTGGGGCAGTGTGCGTTCTCACTCCTCCGCTCCCTGATATTGGGGCAGTGTGCGTTCTCGCTCCTCCGCTCCCTGATATTGGGGCAGTGTGCGTTCTCGCTCCTCCGCTCCCTAGAAAGTGGGATGTTCGGCTGACTGGACCATAGCAGCCAATCACAACGCAGCTTTCATTTGTCAAGAGCACTATAAAAAAAGAAAATTCTGTTAGTTGCTATGGGCAACAATAAGTTTTTCTGGTAAAAATTTTCATAAATCTCCTCGATTGTCCCTACCAGTCCCAAGAGAGAGCATGCTCTCAGTTCTGTCTAATACAGAGGAGGGATTACCCGGCAGGTAATATGGAAAAATGGTGACCTGTTACTTGCCATAAATATTTTTATCTGGCGTAAATGCCGCTGTTCTCCTGAATCCAGCGATGTTTTTCTTTTCTTCCTGCCCTCTCCGTTCCTGAGATACGACCCCTTCTTCCCTGCATGTAAATATTGTCTCTTTAACTAAGTGGGCGTGGCCTGCAAGACAACGCCCACAGACAAGAGTTTAGGACCACGCCCACTTTGCTTAAAAGACTAGATTTGTATACAGGGAAGAGGAGGCCGTATCTCAGGAACGGAGAGGCGCAGGAACAAAAGAAAGACAACGCCAGATTCAGGAGAACAGCGGCATTTACACCAGGTAAAACAAATGACATATTTATGGTAAGTGACAGTTCCCTTTTAAGGAAGCTCATGTGTGAGGCATCACTGATTAAGAGTTGCAGTTAAACTGGTTTCGTGATCTTGTGATCGCTGAGATTACTCACAATTCTGACCCTTCCCAAGGTCAAAGTTCAGCCCCACTTAATCCGCTCAGAGTAGTGTAAATGAATCAGAGTCATAAATGCGACTTTCACAGCTAAGAATATGGAGTAAAGTACAAGAGAACACTTCTATTTGCTCTTCTTTATCTATACAACATTCCTCTTCACCACCAAGATATAACTAGATCAATACACGGTAACACTGATGTAGCAGAGCTTTACGCCGCAGTTGGATTAGCTGCAGACCTATGTAAAACAACAGACCGGACTCTGGGCAGAGCCATCGGTATCACCTGGTAAATCCGAGTATGTTCTGGGGCCCCATTCTGCCCAGGTGACATATTCACATGTACAGTGGACTGTGTATGGAGAGGGTTCAGGAGCAGCGCCCACTCCATACAGCTTAACTGCTGTGAATGGACCTAGCAGTAGTTCCACCCCTTCGATGCCGCTGTTGTAGGTGGTAGGAAGGTGTCTACTCTAATGCCCATCGGCCTCCATGATTGCTGGGTGCCTATGGCATTGTCAAGGAAGCTCGGGGATCAGTTGGAGACCGCCTAACTTGACATATTTGTGCACCCTTGTGCTGATTCCTGACCTTTCCCAGAATCATACAAAATCAATACAAAAAGTTACAGCTCTTGGAAGACGAGGAGGATAAATTGAAGAAAAATAGGATGTCACTTGGATTCTGTTGCCCATGGTTCCGCAGCCGAAGCTGACACCAGTATATCGCGTTCCTTCCGATATGACGATCTCCGCTCCGCTCCGTGTATATTCGCATCTCATCTGTTTTTGTATAGATATTGCAGTATTTTATTTACCGGTCATCTCATGCAGCGGATAAATGACTCACGTAATAGACTTGGCAGCAACCGGCAGCTACCACGGCCCCTTGGCACCGTCAGGGCTGCAGACAGGTCTGAATCGTGTACATGTTGTGTTGTCTGGCAGGCTGCGGAGAGCGCTGCTTTGCATTCAGATGTCTGGCTTGTAGTAAGATAAGTATACAGGTGTAAACAGGTTCGAAAAGTCTCATCATTTGGTGCAACTCGCTAAAATTTTCACTCCCTTTTCGCCTAGTTCCGACAAAGTGGATCACCACCGTACCCTATGCCACAAATCTTACCTATCTACCAGGGACTGGAATAGGATTTGTGGGGAGGTGCACGCCACCTGTCCAGCGCTCCTGATTCATGAAGAGGCAAAACGTCTGACTCCAGCACTTTTTTGACTTGTGGTTTTTGCTGCCTTTTTTTTTTTCCCACCAAATTTATCAAAAGGACACATGTGACTCAGGAATTTTACGCAAGTTTCCACCTTTAACTATTTATACTACTTTTTGAGCTCACGTCAATATGTCTCAAAAAAATTACACTTTATATAAAAATCACTCCAAAGGGGCTAGAGTAGAGTTGCATTAAATTCTGGAATTTTTTTTTTTTTTTAGAAATTTGCATTTCGTGACTCAGTCTAAAACATCCGGAAAGCCACATTGACGTAAAAATGTAAAAAACTAAACAACTAAAGAAAAGTTAAGAAAAGGTTCAAATGGATTAATTCGTCCCAAATCATAAAGTCACTAACTGAAAGGTGTTCACGCAAAAAAAGCTGCGATGATGATGTATTTTAATTTCTACAACTTTCAGTACTTGGTAGTTTTGTTGTTTTTTTTTTTTTTTTCAGTAAATTTATTGAATTTGGTCAGAAATAGACTCGGCATGTTACTTGCTGATTTTGTTTAAGAGTTGACTGAAGATTTCATAAAGCATTGAATAGGATGAATCTGCAATGAAGATCGGCACAAGAATAAAGCGTGCTGCAAATTTGAAATCCGCACCAATTCCGTTCAGATTTTTTTCCCTAAACGGGCAGATCAGAAGATCCTGAACTTGTAAAGTTATTATCAGAATCATCCCTGCTTATTCATTTGGACAACAGACACAGCATACAGATCACCGGAAGGGGTCATGTTAGGTGAACAGCTGCCGTATACACTATACAGATATTTGGTGCATGAGTCGAGCCACATTTGTTGCAGCTGATAGAATAGTATGGAGATCATTAACCAAAACTAGATGTCTTATGTTTGACGAACCTCAACTATTCATGTCATATTACATATCACAGGGATTCCTTACTAACAGCTATGCTCTTTTGGCTTACTGCCCAAAAATGTCTATGCGTCGGAGATATATCGACGACATACCCATAGAGTTTAATCTAGCTGTGATTGATAAGTCCTGATCACAGCTGTCTCCCTACATCACTGAACGCCAAGCTGTTGTTATCCAGCAGATGTAAAACAACATGTCCCAACAAGCTCTGACTGTCTTATGCTGGGAGTTGCTGTCTTGCAACAGCTTGAAAAATATAATGTTGGATATCACTGGTCCACACAATCTAACGTATGGACTGATCCAGGATAAGAGAATTCTGACAAGTGGAAAACAAAGGAATTGGGTCATAATTGCTTAACAAAAATAATATATATATATACAGTATATATATTATTATTATTATTATTATTATTATTATTATTATTATTAAATAAGAAAAACTTATTATTTTTATTTTTTTCTTCAATGAATATATTTTGGGCTAAACAGTACCGCTCATTAAACTGGTATTTCTTATCAATTTTTTATATATTTTTTTTTAGTATGTCTCCAAAATAAGCATCTGGCAGGCAGGACATTATGAGACGTTTCCAAAATAGACAAATAGACTTCCACTTTAATAAAAAAATAATTAAAAAAGTTTAATTTTACATAGTAGCGGCGACTTCTCACGGTTGAGGTGATCCGACGGAGTGCAAAACACTGTAATCCTGCGAAATGTAATTAGTTTTCTGTTCATGGAAGTAAGTGTGAAGTGGAGGGAAACAATCTGCACCACAAGCAGGATTTCTGACTTTCATCATTAGTCTGGAGGATTTTCGGGGCCAGTCAGCCACCTTATCACTGGGAGACAGTCGCTTATAGTCATTTACCCCCTCTGTTATTGAAACAAGTTGGTGCTCAGTGGCCGATGAAACAATGTTCATCTCATATAATAAGGTAATACGTGTATCCTTATTCCTCTAATGTTTCTAGAAAATTCTATACAGGGTCAGGTGCTCTTTAATCTGCATGGTACCTCTAAAGCCCCCAGAATTGGACTCATGCGCTGCTGCATTTTTTTAAAAAAAAATTGGGATTGCCAAAGATAACCAGCTACGGTACGCTGCCGTCTACGAAAGGCGGTGGCATGTTTGGGGATTCAATAACTCAAAACCCTGCCGATCAGCATGATATCACATCGAATAGGTAGTTACTTGTGACCTTGGTAAACATCCCTCTGAGAATGCAGACAATTTTTCATTTAAGATGCAATTTTTTTTTTTAATTCTTGTTTCTCCACTTTTTGACAACCGAACAAAACATTTCAAGGTCGATTATCCACGGCAATCAAGGACTTTGGAGAACATGACAGGTGAATCATGCTGGCCAAAATTCGGTCAGCGTGACACACAAACAACTGTTTTACTCCGAAACTCAGTGGATTTTGTAATTTGAGATATGAGCAGTGGACCTAAGAGCAGACTCCTCGACCTGTTACTATACTCTTCGCTCAGCACCTGGATTCTTCTCACTGTGCCTGGACTATTCCCCCTGTTCCTCACTGCTTTTCTTGAGCCTGGATTCTTCTCCTGTGCCTTGGTTCTTCATCCTATGTTCAGACTCTTCACATTGGTCTTGGACTCATCTTCCTGTGCCTGGACCCTTTACCCTTGGGCATGGACTCTTCTCCCTACGCGTGGACTGTTTTTCCTTGGCCTGGACTCTTCTCCCATTGCACAAACTCTTCTCCCTCTGCCTGGACTATTCTCACTGTTCTTATCCTCTTCTCTCTGTGCCTGAACTGTTTTTCTTGTACCTGGACACTTCTCCCTGTGCTTGGACTCTTCTCCTTTCCTTGTACTTGGACTCTTTTTTCTGTGCCTGGCCTCTTTTTGTTGTGCCTGGACTGCTTTTGTTGTGCCTGGACACTTCTCCCTGTGCCTGGACTCATGTCCTTGTTCCTGGACTCTTTTCCCTGTGCCTGGACTCTTCTCCCTGTGGCTGGACTCTTCTCCCTGTGCCTGGACTCTTCTCCCTGTGGCTGGACTCTTCTCGCTGTGCCTGGACTCTTCTCCCTGCGCATGAACTCTTCTCCCTGTGCCTGGACTCTTCTCCCTGTGCCTGGTCTCTTCTCCCTGCGCATGGACTCTTCTCCCTGCGCCTGGACTCTTCTCCCTGCGCATGAACTCTTCTCCTGTGCCTGGACTCTTCTCCCTGCGTATGAACTCTTCTCGCTGTGCCTGGACTCTTCTCCCTGCGCATGAACTCTTCTCCCTGTGCCTAGACTCTTCTCCCTGCGCATGAACTCTTCTCCCTGTGCATGGACTCTTCTTGCTGTGCCTGGACTCTTCTCCCTGCGCATGAACTCTTCTCCCTGTGCCTGGACTCTTCTCCCTGTGCCTGGACTCTTCTCCCTGCGCCTGGACTCTTCTCCCTGTGCCTGAACTCTTCTCCCTGTGCCTGGACTCTTCTCCCTGTGCCTGGACTCTTCTTCCTGCACATGGACTCTTCTCCCTGCGCATGGACTCTTCTCCCTGTGCCTGAACTCTTCTCCCTGTGCCTGAACTCTTCTCCCTGTGCCTGGACTCTTCTTCCTGCACATGGACTCTTCTCCCTGTTCATGGACTCTTCTTCCTGTGCCTGTATTCTTTTTTTTCTCTGCCTGGACTCTTTTTTTTTTCTGTACCTCTTCTCCCTGTGCCTGGATTCATCTCCTTGTTCCTAAACTCTTCTCTCTGTGTTTTTGCTCTCCTCACCTATCCTGGACTCTTTTCCCCAAGCCTGGACTCTTTTCTGCATGCCTGGATTCTTCTTCCCATGCCTGAATTCTTCTCCCTATGCCAGGACTTTTTTTTTCCATGTGCCTGGACTTTTCTCACCATGTCTGCATTCTTCTCCTTGTGCCTGTACTCTTTACTCCTTGTCACTGTGTCTCGACTCTTCTCTCTCAGCCTGTACTCTTTTCCCTATGCCTAGAATCTCCTCACTGTGTCTGGTTTCTTCTCCCTGTGCCTGGACTTTTATTCCTTCACCTGCCTCTTCTCTCTGTGCCTATAATTAATTTCTTGTGCCCAAATGCTTCTCTGCACATCCAGAGACTTCTTCATGTGCCCAGACTCTTCTATTCATGCCAAACTCCCATTCTTCCTGTGATTGCCTCATTTTTCAACCTATCTTTTTGCCAAAACGTCTGTATTTTAGCCATTGTGGTTTTAGCAGCATGAATCTCCTGGAAGGTTCCCTTTGAAGGCATATTCCAATGTTTGATATATATGGTATATACGACGATGTGCTATGTGATTCTGATCGGTGAAGGCTCTCTCCTGTCAGGTTCCCAGAAGCTCTTCCAATTACAGTTTATGGGAAAGAATTAATTTGTGCTTGTCTAACTCATTCCGACACACCAATAGGTTTCGATGGAGAGGGCAACATACATTCTTCAACAGGGATTGCGGAACCTATCTTTTCAAAATAGCTGAAAGATGCTCTCGACAAGGCCACCTCTCCGGTGATTCAATGGGATGATAGATCAGAATTAGCAGATTATTGCGTTAGCCTTGTTTTCGCAAAAAAAATGAAGTTGGCACCGTAGATGTCAGGATGATGGTTTTTAACAACTCTCCCAACTTATTCCTGAGCAGCTGTTCTTTTCCATTTACGCTTTAGTGTCCAATTTACAAATGTCTATCGAAAATGCGTTGCTTCCGTTGTACAAGGAGCTGCTCCTCCTCTTTCTCCCCCTCTCACAAACAGAGCAACTAATTCATTTATTCTGAGGCTTATATCTGCCTTGCTTGTAGCCAGCTAGGAGGAATGTCAGACTCAGCTTTCCAGGCTTGATTAAAGTCCTAAACTCATAGGCTTTGTGAGTTAATCCATACGTTAGAGAAGCTGGTATCCTAAGATTGTAAACAAGCTACTTCTCCATTTCCAAGATTGTAACCTGGTCATAGTCTAAGTAAAACATGCAAAGAGACATCATTCTTTAATGTCCAACAACGGAAACCTTCAAGAACCTGAAGACCCACCTGTTCGGACAAGCCTACAACCTGCAATGATCCTCAGTCTACTGAACCACCGCACAACCAGCTCTACCCTCTCCTAGTGTATCCTCACCCATCCCTGTAGACTGTGAGCCCTCGCGGGCAGGGTCCTCTCTCCTTCTGTACTTGTGTGTCCCTTGTCTTACACATGTCTATTGTACTTGTCTATATTTCCCCTTTTCACATGTAAAGCGCCATGGAATAAATGGCGCTATATAAATGAATAATTATGATAATAATAATAATTGTACTAGAAGGAGAACATCAGTTTCGGTCTACAATGTGGTGGACATCTTCTACTCCAAGGATTCTTGAAGGTATTCTTACACTTTCAATGAGCATATCGACAAGAGTAGCCATAAAATTCCCATTGGTGGGACTTACATCTATCAGATATTTATGGCATATTTCCACTAAAAATATAAGAATAACTTCAAGGATCCTTAGGGTAGAAGATGTGTACCAAATTGTTGGACCTACCTCATGTTCACCCTCTAGTAAAGGGCAGTGTCAAACATCATCAGTTATGGATAGGTGGTTGTGCATTTGCATTCCCTTCCATTCATTACTTCGAGAACTCCAAAAGTTGCGGAGTGGACCTTAACTATTTAATGTGTCAAAAGAAATTTTGTCAATGGCCAGTAGTCCACTGGTCTCAAGAATTAAGTTCTTCAGGGTGTTTCTCCCTTTTGTCTCCCTTTTGGCCTCACTCAGTCACATGTGTGTACAATGATGGACCACAGACTATGGCCAATTTTCATTCAAGTGTTCACATATGTTCCCACATTGAGTGGACTTAGTGATCCAAAGAGCATTGTAGGCCTGGGACAATTGGTCTGTAGAATACAGTTCTTCGGAGCGTTTTGCCCTTTTGTCTCTCCTTGGCCTCACTCAACGTTACCTATGTGCACAATGAGGGACCACAGACTATGGCCAGTTTCACACAAACTCACTTTTGCACCCTTAGCAATGTCTGTATGTGTCTCCACTTGATGGTCCATAATAATCCCAAACAGCTTTCTAGATACTTATGATCAGTGGTCTAACTTGAAGCTCATGGGCCCAAATCTCCACCAAGTACCTATCTGGGGTCTTTAATAGCATTAGACTTCTAATATGGGCCAATGGGCTCTCAGGACCAGGGATTGACACCAATAATCGTCATGGCCTTGCCTATGCTGCTGTCAGTTAAGGTCTTTATACATAGTCAACTCCAGATCACTCATCTAATACATGGCTCAAAGATGAGCGCCAAATATTGTTCAAGTGCATCTTGCCTAAACTATAGTCTGATAGCCACAAAAGGCGGCATAACAGAAATTAGAGGTATACTTTAACCCACTCATAACATCTGGAAAGCTCACGGAAAAAAAGGGTGGACTACTTCCAGGAGTGTTAACATTTTCATTTCTCACCATTGTTTCTATTGTCCCATCATCTGGATGGACATTTAAGGATTAGTATGGCAATAATGGGGAGTTCTGAGCGTGGAGGGTTAAATAGGGTACTTTTGCGGAGTATTTGCTCTATATGCAGTTTTTTCTTCTAAGACAGGAAGAGAGGGTTAATGGGATGGAGTCGGGCGGGCCGACAGTGATTCAGTGCTTTCTGTATTCCAAAGGCTGCCAAGTTTTTTCAGAAGTTTTCAGTTTGATTCACTAACGTCGTCGTCTTTCATTGCGCCATTCGAACTGACGGTTTTAATTATGTAAGTGCGTAGCAGGAAAATGATTCATTTGGAGGATGCAAGCAAATTCCTAAAAAAAAAAAAAAAATTAGTTAGCGGTTAGTACGGAAGTAAAACAACCATCATCCGTAACCTGAGGATTAGGTGGCTCCAGTCTGAAAAAAAATACTTAAAAGGCATCTCCATTCAGAAATGAAAACTTTGTAAATTTATCAAAATTTTTAGATCACTGGCACAGAAGCGACAATTATTTCTGGCTAATCAGAGCAGTTGTCCCTTTTCTTTCTTTTCTCCTCTTTCTGGGGGAATCTGGGGCATCTCAAAAACTAGTTCATAAACACTTGGAAAAACCCTCCTATTAATTTCTATATGTTCAGGGCTTTGAGCGTTTTTTGTTTTTTTTTGTTTTTTTCAGAAAAGGTCTTGAAAAGCCCATGGTGGATAAAAAGATAGTGTATGTCACTTATTAGAAGCAAATCTTGATGGAATCGGTTCCAAACTAGGCACTGTCCAATCAAACGGGTGCAAAAAATACTTAATTAAAGCAGGTTTTTTGTTATGTAATCTGAGAGCAGCATTATATAGGGGAGACCCTGATTCCAGCGATATATCACTTACTGGGCTGTGTGTTGCTTTTCAATAAAATCAGTGTTTTATCAGCAGGAGATTATTACTATAGGACTAGGTGTCTCGTGCCTCCTAGTCCAACCGGAACTGATTAACAGCTTTCTAACAATATACAGTATACACAGAAAGCAGCCAATCAGTGGTGTGGGCGGGGTTATACAGGGTTCAGCACTCTGAGCACCGCTAGATCTACAGCAGAGAAAACTGTGATTGTATCAAAAGGACAGTAAGTGACACATCGCTGTAATCAGGGTCTCTGTTATGTTTCGGTAACTGAGGAGTACAGGTAAAAAAGGCAATACACCAGAGCAGTTGGAAACTATGAGATTGCAGTACCCTGACTAACCACCACAACTAGAGGCAGCCGTGGAGTGTTCCTACGTTGGTCCTAGACGCCTCGTCACAGCCTGAGAAACTAACTACACCTAAAGATAGAAAGAGGAAAGCTATCTGCCCCGGAGCAGATCCCCAAAGAACATAGAAAGCCCCCAAACATGTAATGGCGGTTAGACAAGAAGAAATACTGACACAGACAGAAAACAGTATGAGCAAATGTTGGGGCCCAAACTTACTAAATAGAAAAGGATAGGAAGGGCACTTACTGCAATCCCAAAAAACCCTGAAAAGCACCAACTCTACTAATTTCAAAAACACCTGAGATCACACGACCTCTACCACCTAAATTAGTTCTCTGGTGTAACCAAAATCAAACAGCAGCCACTGAAAAAACTGGAAAAAGCAAATGTACAAACATCAGTGGCTGAACTGAACTGAGAGGGCAAAAGCCCCCAGAGGGGACCCTGAAGGCCCCCACAGAAGTGCAGGACAAAATGCAAAAATCAAGCACAAAAAACAAAAAGAAAAAATGTCTTATCTGTTAGCAGGAGATTCAGACACGACACAGCAGGCTACCAAGGAAACAGGAATCAAGGATTGAGACCAGAACAATTGATCACCGGCAACCCTGATGGGAAGGCGACTCCCTTATATAAGACCAGTCAGTAACACCTGATTCCCAATCCTCACAATCTTCACTGGACAGTCCAGTACCGTTTGTAACCACCAGAGGGAGCTTCTGCTCAGAACTCATTTCCAGCCTATTCACAACAGTACCCCCCCCTTGAGGAGGGGTCACCGAACCCTCATTTGAGCAACCAGGTCGGTCAGGATGAGTTCTATGATACGCACGGATGAGTCTCCTAGCATGGATGTCCGAAGCAAACACCAAGAATTGTCTTCCTGACCATAACCTCTCCACTTAACCAAATACTGGAGTCTCCGTCTAGAAAAACGAGAATTCAATATTTTCTCAACCACATACTCCAGATTGCCCTCAACCAAAACAGGGTCAGGAGGCACAGTAGTAGGAACCACTGGCTCAACAAACCTCTTCAACAAGGACTTGTGGAACACGTTATGGATCTTAAATGTCCCTGGAAGAAGCAAACGAAAAGAAACAGGATTAAGAATCTCCATGATCTTATAAGGTCCAATGAACCTAGGCTTAAATTTAGGAGATGCCACTCTCATAGGAATATTTCTTGAGGACAACCAGACCAAGTCCCCACTTTAAACCGAGGACCATCAGTCCTATGCCGGTTAGCAAACCGCTGGGCCCTCGCTGAGAGAGGGACAACCTCTCCACTACCTGGTCCCAAATCTGTTGCATACGCTCCACAACAGAGTCAACACCTGGACAGACAGAAGCCTCCGTCTGTCCTGAGAAAATCGAGGGTGAAACCCAGAATTACAGAAAAATGGAGACATCAAAGTGGCAGAGCTAGCCCTATTATTAAGAGCAAACTCAGCCAAAGGCAAAAAAGAGACCCAGTCATCCTGATCAGCAGACACAAACCATCTTAGATAAGTCTCCAATGTTTGGTTTGTTCTCTCAGTTTGACCATTGGTCTGAGGATGAAACGCCGAGGAAAAGACAATTGAACACCAAGTTTAGAACAAAAGGTCCTCCAAAATCTGGAAACAAACTGGACTCCTCTGTCAGACACAATGTTCTCAGAATGCCGTGTAAACGAACCACGTGCTGAAGGAACAAAGGCACCAATTCAGAGGAGGAAGGCAACTTAGGTAATGGCACAAGATGTATCATCTTGGAAAACCTATCGCAAATCACCCAGATGACGGTCATTCTCTGAGAAACAGGGAGGTCGGAAATGAAATCCATAGAGATATGGGTCCATGGTCTCTTGGGCACAGGTAATGGCATCAACAAACCACTAGAACGAGAGCAAAGCTTGGAGCGAGAGCAAGTCCCGCAGGACTGCACAAACTCCCTGACATCACGAGACAAGGTAGGCCACCAAAAGGACCGACTAAACCAAGTCTCTGGTACCAAAAATTCCGGGATCACCGGCCAACGCGGAACAATGAATCTCAGACATTACACTCTTTTTCCACTGGTCCGGGACAAACAATTTCCCAACAGGCAGCGCTCGGGTTATCCTCCTGACACCCCTCCAGAGCCAGTCTCAAATTGGGCGAGATGGCGGAAAGAACTACACCCTCTTTCAAATAACAGAAGAATCAGATAACTCAGGAGAGTCCGCCAGGAAACTCCTCGAGAGGGCATCCGCCTTAACATTCTTAGTGCCAGGAAGAAATGAAACCACAAAATTAAAACGTGTGGAAAAACAAGGCCCACCTGGCCTGTCTAGAATTAAGTCGCTTGGCAGATTCCAGATAAACTAGATTCTTATGGTCCGTAAGGACCACCACCTGATGTTTGGCTCCCTCCAGCCAATGTCTCCACTCTTCAAAAGCCCACTTCATGGCCAATAACTCCCGATTACCCACGTCATAATTACGTTCAGTAGGAGAAAATTTTCGAGAGAAAAAGGCACAAGGGTTACTTTTAGAGGTCTCTGGATCTCTTTGGGACAAAACGGCACCTGCCCCAATTTCAGAGGCATCAACCTCCACCTGAAATGGTAGAGAAACATCAGGCTGCCGTAGAACAGGAGCAGAAGTGAATCTCTGCTTAAGTTCCTGAAATGCAGAGACTGCCTCAGGAGGCCAATTCACCACATCAGAACCCTTTTTGGTCAAATCAGTTAATGGTTTAACAATAACCGAGAAATTACCAATAAATTTACGATAAAAATTGGCAAAACCCAAGAATCTTTGAAGAGCCTTTAATGAAGTAGGTTGGACCCAATCACAGATGGCCTGAACTTTGACCGGGTCCATTTCAATAACAGATGGGGACAAAATGAATCCCAGAAATGAGATCCTCTGAACGCCAAAAAGACACTTTGATCCCTTCACATACAGAGCATTCTCTCTCAAAATCTGGAACACAGTCCGAACATGTTTTACATGAGAGTCCCAGTCATTGGAAAAAATCAAGATATCATCCAAATAAACAATCAGAAATTTATCCACAAAATCCCTGAAAATGTCATTCATGAAGGACTGGAAGACAGAAGGAGCATTAGTGAGCCCAAAGGGCATCACAAGGTACTCAAAATGCCCTTCAGGGGTATTAAATGCCGTCTTCCATTCATCCCCGTGCTTAATGCGAATAAGGTTATATGCCCCCCTGAGGTCAAGCTTGGTAAACCAAGTAGCGTTTTTCACCCTGGAAAACAGGTCAGAGATCAAGGGTAACGGATATTGATATTTCACAGTAATATTGTTCAAGAGACGATAATCAATACACGGCCTTAATGAACCATCCTTTTTGGCCACAAAGAAAAAACCGGCACCTAAGGGTGAAGAGGATGGTCTGATATGACCCTTCTCCAATGACTCCTTGATATAAGACCGAATAGCGTCATGTTCAGGTACAGACAAGTTAAAAAGGCGACCTTTAGGGAATTTACTACCAGGCACTAATTCAATAGCGCAGTCATAGCTCCTATGGGGAGGCAAGGATGCAGATTTACTTTCGCTAAACACATCAGAAAAATCAATTAAAAAGTCAGGAACATCCTGAGCCTGGGGGGAGGCAGAAAAAACAGGAGTGTTGGTATTAACACATTGGCAGCCCCAACTGGAAACAGACACAGATTTCCAATCCAAAACAGGATTATGAGACTGTAACCAAGGGAAACCCAGTACGATAATGTCATGCAGATTATACAGAACCAAAAATTTGCAACTCTCCTGATGATCAGGTTCTACCCTCATTATCACCTGAGTAGAGAACTGAGGTTTATTCTCAGCCAAAGGGGTAGAATCGATCCCAGTAGGGGAATAGACTTCCTTAGGGGTATCAAGGGAAACCCACAACGTTTAGCAAAATCAAAATCCATCAGGTTAATAGCTGCTCCAGAATCAACAAAAGCCTGAGCAGAAAATGAGGACAGAGAGCATATCAGGGTAACAGTTAATAAAAACTTAGTCTGAACACTACCCAAGACAACTGAGCGTGCAAAACGTCTTCCCCGCTTAGGGCAGACTGAAATAGCATGAGAGGCATCACCACAGTAGAAACATAACCCATTGCGCTTTCGAAATTCATGACGCTGTGCCCCAGAAACCACTCTATCACACTGCATGGATTCAGAAGCAGGTTCACAAGGCAACATTATTCCACGCATACCTTTCCGCTCACGCAAACGTCTGTCAATTTGAATCGCTAATGACATAGAATCATTGAGACCAGAGGGAACAGGGAATCCCACCATAACATCCTTTACATTATCTGACAGACCCTTCCGAAAAAGAGCTGCCAAAGCGTCGTCATTCCATTTGGTCAGGACTGCCCACCTACGGAATCTCTGACAGTATAACTCAGCGTCCTCAAGCCCCTGATTTAATGCCAACAAAGTTTTTTCAGCTTGATCAGTGATATTAGGCTCATCGTACAATAACCCCAAAGCCTGAAAAAATGCATCAACATCACTCAAAACAGGATCCCCAGGTGTCAGGGAAAAAGCCCAATCCTGAGGATCGCCGCGCAGGAGAGAGATGACAATTTGAACCTGCTGCGCTGCGCTCCCTGAGGACTTAGATTTTAAGGCAAAAAACAATTTACAGTTATTTTTGAAATTCAGAAACTTAGCTCGATCCCCTAAAAACAAATCTGGCATGGGAATCCTAGGATCCACAACAGGCAACCTAGCAAGATAGGTAGCAATACTCCGAACTTCAGTGGCAAGCTGATCCACACGGCCAGACAACTGTGCAAACTCCATTGAGAGAAAATAAAAATCCTCCCCAGCACCCAGAGATACAAAGGGAAAAAAAAAAAATCTCTGACAACTTTTTTCTTTAACAATATTTTTTCCCTTCTGTGAGTACAATATAATTTTCAATTTGTTAGGCCGGTGATACTGTTATGTTTCGGTAACTGAGGAGTACAGGTAAAAAAGGCAATACACCAGAGCAGTTGGAAACTATGAGATTGCAGTACCCTGACTAACCACCACAACTAGAGGCAGCCGTGGAGCGTTCCTACGTTGGTCCTAGACGCCTCGTCACAGCCTGAGAAACTAACTACACCTAAAGATAGAAAGAGGAAAGCTATCTGCCCTGGAGCAGATCCCCAAAGAACATAGAAAGCCCCCAAACATGTAATGGCGGTTAGACAAGAAGAAATACTGACACAGACAGAAAACAGTATGAGCAAACGTTGGGGCCCAAACTTACTAAATAGAAAAGGATAGGAAGGGCACTTACTGCAATCCCAAAAAACCCTGAAAAGCACCAACTCTACTAATTTCAAAAACACCTGAGATCACACGACCTCTACCACCTAAATTAGTTCTCTGGTGTAACCAAAATCAAAACAGCAGCCACTGAAAAAACTGGAAAAAGCAAATGTACAAACATCAGTGGCTGAACTGAACTGAGAGGGCAAAAGCCCCCAGAGGGGACCCTGAAGGCCCCCACAGAAGTGCAGGACAAAATGCAAAAATCAAGCACAAAAACAAAAAGAAGAAAATGTCTTATCTGTTAGCAGGAGATTCAGACACGACACAGCAGGCTACCAAGGAAACAGGAATCAAGGATTGAGACCAGAACAATTGATCACCGGCAACCCTGATGGGAAGGTGACTCCCTTATATAAGACCAGTCAGTAACACCTGATTCCCAATCCTCACAATCTTCACTGGACAGTCCAGTACCGTTTGTAACCACCAGAGGGAGCTTCTGCTCAGAACTCATTTCCAGCCTATTCACAACAGTACCCCCCCCTTGAGGAGGGGTCACCGAACCCTCATTTGAGCAACCAGGTCGGTCAGGATGAGTTCTATGATACGCATGGATGAGTTTCCTAGCATGGATGTCCGAAGCAAACACCCAAGAATTGTCTTCCTGACCATAACCTCTCCACTTAACCAAATACTGGAGTCTTCGTCTAGAAAAACGAGAATTCAATATTTTCTCAACCACATACTCCAGATTGCCCTCAACCAAAACAGGGTCAGGAGGCACAGTAGTAGGAACCACTGGCTCAACAAACCTCTTCAACAAGGACTTGTGGAACACGTTATGGATCTTAAATGTCCCTGGAAGAAGCAAACGAAAAGAAACAGGATTAAGAATCTCCATGATCTTATAAGGTCCAATGAACCTAGGCTTAAATTTAGGAGATGCCACTCTCATAGGAATATTTATTGAGGACAACCAGACCAAGTCCCCCACTTTAAACCGAGGACCATCAGTCCTATGCCGGTTAGCAAACCGCTGGGCCCTCTCCTGAGAGAGGGACAACCTCTCCACTACCTGGTCCCAAATCTGTTGCATACGCTCCACAACAGAGTCAACACCTGGACAGACAGAAGCCTCCGTCTGTCCTGAAGAAAATCGAGGGTGAAACCCAGAATTACAGAAATATGGAGACATCAAAGTGGCAGAGCTAGCCCTATTATTAAGAGCAAACTCAGCCAAAGGCAAAAAAGAGACCCAGTCATCCTGATCAGCAGACACAAACCATCTTAGATAAGTCTCCAATGTTTGGTTTGTTCTCTCAGTTTGACCATTGGTCTGAGGATGAAACGCCGAGGAGAAAGACAATTGAACACCAAGTTTAGAACAAAAGGTCCTCCAAAATCTGGAAACAAACTGGACTCCTCTGTCAGACACAATGTTCTCAGGAATGCCGTGTAAACGAACCACGTGCTGAAGGAACAAAGGCACCAATTCAGAGGAGGAAGGCAACTTAGGTAATGGCACAAGATGTATCATCTTGGAAAACCTATCGCAAATCACCCAGATGACGGTCATTCTCTGAGAAACAGGGAGGTCGGAAATGAAATCCATAGAGATATGGGTCCATGGTCTCTTGGGCACAGGTAATGGCATCAACAAACCACTAGAACGAGAGCAAGGCTTGGAGCGAGAGCAAGTCCCGCAGGACTGCACAAACTCCCTGACATCACAGGGACAAGGTAGGCCACCAAAAGGACCGACTAACCAAGTCTCTGGTACCAAAAATTCCGGGATGACCGGCCAACGCGGAACAATGAATCTCAGACATTACACTCTTTTTCCACTGGTCCGGGACAAACAATTTCCCAACAGGGCAGCGCTCGGGCTTATCCTCCTGACACCCCTCCAGAGCCAGTCTCAAATTGGGCGAGATGGTGGAAAGAACTACACCCTCTTTCAAAATAACAGAAGGATCAGATAACTCAGGAGAGTCCGCCAGGAAACTCTTCGAGAGGGCATCTGCCTTAACATTCTTAGTGCCAGGAAGAAATGAAACCACAAAATTAAAACGTGTGAAAAACAAGGCCCACCTGGCCTGTCTAGGATTAAGTCGCTTGGCAGATTCCAGATAAACTAGATTCTTATGGTCCGTAAGGACCACCACCTGATGTTTGACTCCCTCCAGCCAATGTCTCCACTCTTCAAAAGCCCACTTCATAGCCAATAACTCCCGATTACCCACGTCATAATTACGTTCAGTAGGAGAAAATTTTCGAGAGAAAAAGGCACAAGGGTTACTTTTAGAGGTCTCTGGATCTCTTTGGACAAAACGGCACCTGCCCCAATTTCAGAGGCATCAACCTCCACCTGAAATGGTAGAGAAACATCAGGCTGCCGTAGAACAGGAGCAGAAGTGAATCTCTGCTTAAGTTCCTGAAATGCAGAGACTGCCTCAGGAGGCCAATTCACCACATCAGAACCCTTTTTGGTCAAATCAGTTAATGGTTTAACAATAACCGAGAAATTACCAATAAATTTACGATAAAAATTGGCAAAACCCAAGAATCTTTGAAGAGCCTTTAATGAAGTAGGTTGGACCCAATCACAGATGGCCTGAACTTTGACCGGGTCCATTTCAATAACAGATGGGGACAAAATGAATCCCAGAAATGAGATCCTCTGAACGCCAAAAAGACACTTTGATCCCTTCACATACAGAGCATTCTCTCTCAAAATCTGGAACACAGTCCGAACATGTTTTACATGAGAGTCCCAGTCATTGGAAAAAATCAAGATATCATCCAAATAAACAATCAGAAATTTATCCACAAAATCCCTGAAAATGTCATTCATGAAGGACTGGAAGACAGAAGGAGCATTAGTGAGCCCAAAGGGCATCACAAGGTACTCAAAATGCCCTTCAGGGGTATTAAATGCCGTCTTCCATTCATCCCCGTGCTTAATGCGAATAAGGTTATATGCCCCCTGAGGTCAAGCTTGGTAAACCAAGTAGCGTTTTTCACCCTGGAAAACAGGTCAGAGATCAAGGGTAACGGATATTGATATTTCACAGTAATATTGTTCAAGAGACGATAATCAATACACGGCCTTAATGAACCATCCTTTTTGGCCACAAAGAAAAAACCGGCACCTAAGGGTGAAGAGGATGGTCTGATATGACCCTTCTCCAATGACTCCTTGATATAAGACCGCATAGCGTCATGTTCAGGTACAGACAAGTTAAAAAGGCGACCTTTAGGGAATTTACTACCAGGCACTAATTCAATAGCGCAGTCATAGCTCCTATGGGGAGGCAAGGATGCAGATTTACTTTCGCTAAACACATCAGAAAAATCAATCAAAAAGTCAGGAACATCCTGAGCCTGGGGGAGGCAGAAAAAACAGGAGTGTTGGTATTAACACATTGGCAGCCCCAACTGGAAACAGACACAGATTTCCAATCCAAAACAGGATTATGAGACTGTAACCAAGGGAAATCCAGTACGATAATGTCATGCAGATTATACAGAACCAAAAATTTGCAACTCTCCTGATGATCAGGTTCTACCCTCATTATCACCTGAGTAGAGAACTGAGGTTTATTCTCAGCCAAAGGGGTAGAATCGATCCCCAGTAGGGGAATAGACTTCCTTAGGGGTATCAAGGGAAACCCACAATGTTTAGCAAAATCAAAATCCATCAGGTTAATAGCTGCTCCAGAATCAACAAAAGCCTGAGCAGAAAATGAGGACAGAGAGCATATCAGGGTAACAGTTAATAAAAACTTAGTCTGAACACTACCCAAGACAACTGAGCGTGCAAAACGTCTTCCCCGCTTAGGGCAGACTGAAATAGCATGAGAGGCATCACCACAGTAGAAACATAACCCATTGCGCTTTCGAAATTCATGACGCTGTGCCCCAGAAACCACTCTATCACACTGCATGGATTCAGAAGCAGGTTCACAAGGCAACATTATTCCACGCATACCTTTCCGCTCACGCAAACGTCTGTCAATTTGAATCGCTAATGACATAGAATCATTGAGACCAGAGGGAACAGGGAATCCCACCATAACATCCTTTACATTATCTGACAGACCCTTCCGAAAAAGAGCTGCCAAAGCGTCGTCATTCCATTTGGTCAGGACTGCCCACCTACGGAATCTCTGACAGTATAACTCAGCGTCCTCAAGCCCCTGATTTAATGCCAACAAAGTTTTTTCAGCTTGATCAGTGATATTAGGCTCATCGTACAATAACCCCAAAGCCTGAAAAAATGCATCAACATCACTCAAAACAGGATCCCCAGGTGTCAGGGGAAAAGCCCAATCCTGAGGATCGCCGCGCAGGAGAGAGATGACAATTTGAACCTGCTGCGCTGCGCTCCCTGAGGACTTAGATTTTAAGGCAAAAAACAATTTACAGTTATTTTTGAAATTCAGAAACTTAGCTCGATCCCCTAAAAACAAATCTGGCATGGGAATCCTAGGTTCCACAACAGGCAACCCAGCAAGATAGATAGCAATACTCCAAACCTCAGTGGCAAGCTGATCCACACGGCCAGACAACTGTGCAAACTCCATTGAGAGAAAAGAAAAAATCCTCCCCAGCACCCAGAGATACAGAGGGAAAAAAAAAAATATCTCTGACAACTTTTTTCTTTAACAATATTTTTTCCCTTCTGTGAGTACAATATAATTTTCAATTTGTTAGGCCGGTGATACTGTTATGTTTCGGTAACTGAGGAGTACAGGTAAAAAAGGCAATACACCAGAGCAGTTGGAAACTATGAGATTGCAGTACCCTGACTAACCACCACAACTAGAGGCAGCCGTGGAGCGTTCCTACGTTGGTCCTAGACGCCTCGTCACAGCCTGAGAAACTAACTACACCTAAAGATAGAAAGAGGAAAGCTATCTGCCCCGGAGCAGATCCCCAAAGAACATAGAAAGCCCCCAAACATGTAATGGCGGTTAGACAAGAAGAAATACTGACTCAGACAGAAAACAGTATGAGCAAACGTTGGGGCCCAAACTTACTAAATAGAAAAGAATAGGAAGGGCACTTACTGCAATCCCAAAAAACCCTGAAAAGCACCAACTCTACTAATTTCAAAAACACCTGAGATCACACGACCTCTACCACCTAAATTAGTTCTCTGGTGTAACCAAAATCAAAACAGCAGCCACTGAAAAAACTGGAAAAAGCAAATGTACAAACATCAGTGGCTGAACTGAACTGAGAGGGCAAAAGCCCCCAGAGGGGACCCTGAAGGCCCCCACAGAAGTGCAGGACAAAATGCAAAAATCAAGCACAAAAACAAAAAGAAGAAAATGTCTTATCTGTTAGCAGGAGATTCAGACACGACACAGCAGGCTACCAAGGAAACAGGAATCAAGGATTGAGACCAGAACAATTGATCACCGGCAACCCTGATGGGAAGGCGACTCCCTTATATAAGACCAGTCAGTAACACCTGATTCCCAATCCTCACAATCTTCACTGGACAGTCCAGTACCGTTTGTAACCACCAGAGGGAGCTTCTGCTCAGAACTCATTTCCAGCCTATTCACAACAGGTCTCAGCCTCTACATCATGCTGGTCTCAGGTTACATTGCAAAAACCTGCTGACAGGTTCCTTCTAAAAATAGAGTCGGGAGGCCCACCATACACATCAGATTTCTGGCCAGTCCCTCTGATATCGGTGGGTTCGGCTGACTTTCATCTGGCATGTATGGGGGAATTTAGAATAACGCCCTCGTAACTCCATGTCCACCTTTAGTAGTAAATGTAACCCATCATGAAAAGCTTAGTTTGGTCTCAACGTTGTTCCAAGTTTTACTCCTGAATTTCCATCGATCTTCGTTAGACCTACCAATATTCACAATTTTCAAAATTTGGGAACAGTCCCAAAATGGCCAAGAATGAAAAAATACACTTCTGGGAGTGGTTTTACCAAGTCCATTTTGAGGCCAAGTTCTTAGGAATGTCTCCTCAAAACCAGGAATTGTCTACAGCTCCTTGTTCCACCGTGTTGGGTAGTAGTAGAGATGGCAACATTTCTGGGGGTCACCTAAAAGGGGACCTTTTACTGGATCTTTTCATTTAAATGAAGTACCTCCTCTAATTGGTGCTGCTCCACTGATTCGGGAACAGTTTTTCTTTTTCTTCTGTGTCCCTCTGTTCCAAAGCTAGGCCTGTCGATAAGGTGCACATTTTCCCTTTAACTCACTGGGCGTATACCTCAGAACTTCTATGTGGGCGTGGCCTTGTTTTGATTGGCAAGCATCAGAAGAGAAAAGAGAAACGCCCACAGAGAAGTTCTGTGGTATACACCTAGTTGGTTGAAGGGAAAATTTGCACAATACGAGCAGGCATAACTTTGGAACGAAAGGGCACAGAAAAAAAAGGGAAAAAAAAGGAGAATCAGCAGAGCATCGCCAATAAGATGAGGTACTCAGTTTAGGTTAAAAAATATACTGAAAAATCTCCTTTAAGTACCACCCCAGCCCATACTGTAATGCACCAACCCATTTGTGGATGATATTACATAAAATTCATCCCTCATTCATTCCAGGAATTCTCGGAAATTTGAGGCAGTTGACATCTATGGTAGTAGGTATCCCAATGGTTGGCCATATTCTTGTAGGGAAACCAAAGCCTTCAGACCTTTTCTGAGGCTTTCATTGTGGCCTGTTACTCTACCTAATGACCACACCTGTCCCAATATCTTTGTCCCCAGGACCTAGATAATATTTGGCCCATCCCCGCACCCCCATTGACTGCTTCTTTGCAGCTAATCCCTGACTTACCCCAGTCATTGACAGGGAACTAGAACATTAGCTTTTAAGATCCAAATCTCCGTGGTTTCTATTCTAATCCAATTGTCCCAAGGAAACAAACTCTGAAAATAAAGCCGGGTTTTCATTATTGTAGTTTTACGGCCGAGGGATTATGGGATTTCATCAATATAAACTAATCATATCTTGGAAGGGTGAAGAGATGGTGTAGGATTTCAAAGGTTAAAGCTGAATTATTCACTTCTGTTCTGTATATACACACGGCTCCATTAACCTTTTTTATCTAGATACCTTTCCTGGTAAATGACACTTTATAAAATATGTGGATCAGTCAGACATGTTTAAAGGGGGTCTTCCACTGGATTTTATTTTTAATTCAACTGGGTTCCTCTGATTGGTGCTGTTTCACTGATTCTGGAACAGTTTTTCTTTTTCTTCTGCGCCCCTCTGTTCCAAAGTTATGTCCAAAGGAAATAATGGTTTAATTTTTCCCTTCAAGCAACTGGGCGTGTACCACGGAACTTCTCTGTGGGCGTTTGCGTTTCCTCCTCTGATGCCGGCCAATCAAAACATGGCCACGCCCACAAAGAAGTTTTGTGGTATGCGCCTAATTGGTTAAAGGGAAAATGTGATTTTTTTATTTCATAACTTTGGAATGGAAGGGCACAGAAGAAAAAGAAAAACTGTTTCGGCATCAGTGGACCAGCAGCAATCGGATGAGGTACTCAGTTTAATTAAACAAATTTAATGAGAGGTCTTATTTAAGGTGTGGTTTACTTCTTTTTGGATGCTTCACTTAAGAGGGTTTTCGAAGCCTAAGATGTTGATGACTTATTCTTACGGGAGATGATAAACATAAAAAGGGTGGAGGTCTGATACTCCTAAAATCAGCTGTTGTCAGGTAGTGGCCATTCTCGCCTACAGCATCTCCTATTGAAGTGAATGGGAGCTGAGCTGCAGTACCAAGAATGGCCACTACACATTGTATGGCACTGTAGTGTTTCAGCTCTGTATACTGTGTATTTCTGTCAGTTACAAGACCCGGTAAAGCTGATTATAGGGTTCCGGAATGTCATATCCCCCACCAATCTGATATTTAGGACCTATCCTAAAATAGTCTTAGTTAAGGACAACCCCTTCAAGTTGCATGGATTGAGTTAAAACATTACCAAAGACCATTAGTATTCTGCATAGGAGCTATAGACATAAAAAAACAATAGTTTTGAATTAATTTCTTCTATGTTTTATTATACAAAGTTATAGTTTATGTTTCAGTACTTCAACGTTTTTGCGATCTCTGTTTTTTGTCGGTGAGTGGGAATATACTTTTTACTTGAGTCTTGCTGCATCTGGAATTTTAGAGTGTGGTGGTAATTAAGAGGTTAAACACTATCCAGGTTAGTTATCTGGGAAATGGAGACAATCATGGAAAATAACCCTGGACTTATGGCCCTATAAACATTAGCCTAAAGTCATCTGATTACGGCAATATCAGCAGGATCAGCAAACAGTCTATATGGGGGCCTCAAGACTCTCCCCCAACAGATGATGTAGAGGGAGAGCATGATCCAACCGGTTGAATTTCCAATGGTATATTCTTTTGCTCTCAACCGAGATAAGCCACTGACAGAGGAGTCTGGAGGAGGACAAAAGAGTCTGGAGAAGGGCAGAGGAGTCTGGGCGAGGACAGAGTAGACTGGAGGAGAGCAGAGGAGTCTGGAGAAGGACATTGGAATCTGGAGGAGAGCAAAGGAGTCTGGAGAAGGACAGTGGAATCTGGAAGAGGATAGAGTAGACTGGAGGAGAGCAGAGGAGTCTGGAGGACAGTGGAATCTGGAGGAGGATAGAGTATAGACTGGAGGAGAGCAGAGGAGTCTGGAGAAAGACAATGGAATCTGGAGGAGAGCAGAAGAATCTGGAGGGCACATAGGAAACTGGAGGAGGGCAGAGAAATCTGGAGTAAAAAGAAATGTCTGGAGAAGGGCAGCAGAGTCAGGAGAAGGACAGAGGAGACTTGAGGGCAAAAAAGTCAGGAGAATACACAGGAGTCTTGAAGAGAGCAGAGGAGTCTGGAGAAAGGCTGAGGAGTCTGGATAAAGGCTGAGGAGACCGAAGGGGACAAAGGAGTCTGGAAGAGGGCAGAGAAATCTGGAGGGGACCGAGGAGTCTGGAGGTGGGCAAAGGAGTCTGGAGAACATGTGGGTTTTTTGGAGGACAGAGTAGTCTTGGTGAAAGGTAGAGAAGTCTGTAGGAAAACAAAGGAATCTAGAGAGGATAGAGAAATCTGAAGAGGGCAGAGGAGTCTGGAGGGGACAGGGGAGTCTGGTGAAATACAGAGGAGGAGAGTAGAGGAGTCTTGAGGAAAATAGAGGATTCTGGGGGGGAACATAGGAGTCATGAGGGGACAGACGAGTCTGCAGTTAGGCAGAGGAGTCCATCTGCAGCTCTCTCATCGAGAACGGGAGCTCTCATCTGAGTGATGCTGAGACTAGATCTTACTGTAGCAAATTCTAGCCAGGACCAGACCAATTATTTGGAAGGCCCCTGTGATAACATGACTATTTTGAGAAAGGTTGGATATAATTATTTCGGTGTCAAATGTGGGCAAAGATTCTACAAAGAAAGAAGAAGAAATACCCCCAATATGGGGCCATTCTCTGCAGAAATCTGAGAGTCAGCCTTGGGTATCTGCTGGCGCATACATTAGTAAATACAGCTATATTTTAGGACGTGGTCTAATAATGCCATATAGGGCCATACAGTGAACATATAACAGTGTCAAAATAACAATATCATGTGATGCTCAAATAATAGTGATGTACAGTTGCTAAAAAATGCCACAGCTGGGAATATGATTAGTCTAGACTAAGGTTGGGCAGGTCAAGTTCTTCAAATGGTGGAGTCTCAACCCGATCATGACCTTGGTTGTGAGAAGTTCTAGGTCTATACAGGCTTTCAGCCTCTCATTGTGAACAAAAAAGCCCAGATTTTTGGCTATACAATAGATTTCTTTTCCATATGTTAATAACCCATGACCATTTTCTCTCTCCATCATCAACACCATAATGGTCATTGCCTTCTTTTACCATCAAAAACTTTCACGAATGGAATTTTAAGGCGATGACAAAAGTGAAATCTGTTTTTCCTTAGGCTAATGCTTATTAATTAGCTCCAAACTAAGATGTGGTTATAAGTTTGAGAAGATGGATAATGAAAGAAAGCAGAAGTATAAGGCCCGAGCTGCCCAACGACTCCTGCCACGCGTCTGTGACTGGTAGGAGCCTTCACGCAATCATCACAGCTCATTGCAACCAATTCACCGGCACAGGCATGGGGGTGAAAAAATACCTCTTAGTTTATGTTCCTGAAATTCTTGGCCTGTGAAGCTTTGCTGCCAAAAGCCTCATTCATTATTCATCTCGCAGTCTGTCAGTTGTGTGTGGGGAGAACGGAAGTGACATGAGATAGAAGCACCCACCACAAAATGTTCCTCAACCAGTTGTATTCTTTGTAGCTCCTCTGGTTTCTGCTTCTATAATCCTTTACTTTATACTGGGAAATTGCTAAGATCTGGGGAGATATATGCAGAGGTCCTTCTTGGAATGAATTGGTGTCTTTTCGTAATTTTATGTATTGGTTGTCTTAGTAAGACAACACGTCTAAATTTCCTTTTCAAATCCCGTTGATAATCTATGTAAAAAAGCCACTAAACATGAGCGGTTCCTACCCTGGTGGAATCAGCTAATGCTTGTTTTTCATGATATGTCATTACGTGGCTAAGCAAAAATGGCAAAAATCTGAACAGTGGGCATCACTTGATCGCTTGGGTAGGCTGATTATAGACAAGAAGTTGTCCTGATGATTTCACCATGATAATGTCCCTTCATAGTGATGATTGGTGTGGGTCCATCAGAAAAAAACCCTGTCCATATGTCCTAAAAAAATCATCTGGAAGTCATAGAGTTGGGTACCAAAATCAGAAACCCTTTTCTAATGGATATGGACCCAGAGAACGGTTTACACTTAGGCGGACTCCAACCATCCATGATAAGATTAGCTAATTCATGGAAGGACGAAACTGCCATTAGTATCCGTTTTAAGGGATAATCCATTTTCAGTGATCAGAACCTGGCAAAATTTGATTTCTGGAAGTTCCAGTTTTGGGATCCCTCAACATGCAGTGGTAAAGATGGAGGAAAAATGAGCTCCACACCAATTGATTTCGGCAGTTCTCTATTTTGGCTACTGAGGATGGGGTCTCGATTTGTGCCCTCATCGTACCTCAACATATATCAAAAGGAATTCATGTATATTGGATGGATCTTATAAGAAATTACTGCTCTTCTGCGTCCTATTCCATTGCTTTTAGTCTCCTTATCACTAGTGGGAAAGATGATTGGACTCAGTAAATTATGTGTCATGTCTCATATGTCTATCACATATAACGGCCTCAGTTGCCGGTCTTGCTCTGTTTCGTTGCATTATTATCATCCGTGTTTGCATTTCATTGTCTTATTGAGGAAGACGTCTCGGCTCAGTCTGAAAACCTCAGTTTATATGTATTACAGGTTCTCTCGGAGACGAGGCTTCCCGTTTGTCTGGGCATGTCGCATTTCATTTCTGATTTTTCCTATTATTCTCCAGTAGTCGATCTACCTGGAAGTAAAGTTGTCACCAATGCAATTACTGATGGCTTAGATTTAATGATTGCTGCAGCTAAGCCTAAAACCAAGACCCCAAAATAGACAATACTTTGATACCAAAAATACAACCCCAGGTTATAATGCTCTCTAATCAATGCTGCCCAAATAGGCCTATATTAGACCACCAAAAATGATCTACATCCTATGGTCCCAAATGAGACCACTAAGAAATGTAACCCTATGTTATAGGGATTCACAGCCTATGGTCCCCAACTAGGTCAATACTAGGCCTCCAAAAATGATTCACAGCTTATGGCTCCAAACTAGGCCACCAGAAATACAACTCTATATTATACAGCATTGATCCACAACCTATGGTTTAAAACTAGCCAACCAAAAATACAACCATTTATTGTGTAGGTCTCCATTCTCTTGTCCCCAATTTAGACACAACTAGTCCACCAAAAATAAACCCCATATTACAGTGCTCACTGATCAATGCTGTCCAACTAGGCCAATACTAAGCCACCAAAAATACAACCCTATAATATAGTGATCAACAACCTATTTTCCCAAACTAGGCAAACACTAGGCCGCTAAAAATATAATACTATATTTCATAGGTCTCCATTTTGTGGTCCAAAACTAGGCCAAAACTAAGCCACCAAAAATACAATCCCATAATATATTGATCCACAACCCATGGTCTCAAACTAGGCCAATACTAGGCCACCACAAATACAACCCTATGTTCTGTCAGTCTCCATTCTGTGGTCAACTAGGCCACACAAATATACAAATTTATAGTAAAGTGGTCTTCATTGTATTATGCCTACCAAGGCCAATACTAGGGCACCAAAGTACAACCCTATATTACAGTTATCCATAACCTGTAATCCCCAACTAGGCCACAAAAATGCAAATCTTTTTTACAGTGGTCCCAAATGTTTGACCTATATTTAATTGGTCTCCATTCTATAGTCTCCAACACTAGGCCACAAAAACACAACCCTATACAACATGTGGTCTCCAACTAGACTAATTCTAGGCCACCAAAAGTTCAACCTTCTATGACAATGGTCCCCAACTTAGCCAAAACTAGGCCACCAAAAATACAACCAGATATTACAATGATCTCCAACTTGTGGTCCCACTGTCTCCAGCTGTCAGGGCATAATGGAAGTTGTAGAATAACATCCTGTGCAAACCCTTTAATGTTTTGGATACTGGGAAGCTTTGGAGATAACTTCTTTTAGAAAGGAAACCATGGCCATAATACATTTCTAACACCAAAAGAGAACATTTATTTTCCATCTGTTTACCTTCATTCCCCTTCTTCTCCAGCCTTATATGTGTTAAATACATCATGTTGGACATAATGTGCCTAAGTGTTCTCCTTTACTTTTCAGCATCCAAAATGGAGTAATTTCAGTCTTCCAGAAGAAGGGTCTGCAGGATCATGAACTCTACAATCTGAATGAAGGAGTCCGGTGAGTTGACATTTTCTATTGCAAAAATGAGACGATACAAAGGGTAAGATGTCGGCCTCAACCATAAGGTTATGCTGGCAAAGTACCTAGAGATTTTAGATGTGTCTCACCCCAAAAAAATCAAGATTGGCCACCAGCCATCACACCTTTGGTGGCACTTTGCCGACTGACCTGCGGGAAATATCTGCAGAGGCTTTTCTTCACGAGAGACGTTGATCATAAATATGGAAATTTATGTAAAAAAAAATTGAAATTTGGTTGAAATTCACTTGATGGTCAGGAAAACATGAAAACATTGAACCTTCATGCTTTAGTACTCCAGAGCCCAAAGGAAAGCTTTACTGATTTTTTTTGGTAACCACCAAAAAAGCCTACAAACCACATCTCTCTATGAAAGCATGAGCCCTGACAAGTCAGTGTTGTCATCACTACCTTCATCAAATCTATATTCCCTATCCTAAATTTCGTCCATATTTCTACTCACTAGGGATCCTCTACTCAAATGTTCATGTACTTGTAGAGGATCGTGAAGAACCGTCTAATTTTTTCTACTGATCAAAGTCTTATCGGACAAAGCCCACTCTTAAGCCTATCTTCCAGAAGCCGCAACCCACTCATGACACTTTTTCTTAGGCCACAGTCCACTTTTATGCTATCCTTCCAGAATCCATATTCTGTTCTTCCATAATCTATGGTCACATGGTCAAATATTGGAGTTTTTCTTTAACTTTTTTTTTTCAAGAACTAATTGTCTTTTTTGTAACCGAGAGTAGGAACATAGGAGCGAGGCTTGTTTTATGAATCATCGCGCAGTCATCAATTCATTTTAGTTGATGCCTGGAAGAAGAGAATATTTCTCTGCCTTGCATCAGCACATGAAGATGACATTGTAAAGAAATGAAACTGTCAGTCGGAGTGAAAAACAGTCACAAATTTTTACAATCTGCTGTTTTTTTGTTTCTGTTGACCGCTGAGGACTTTCAAGTTTTATTAATTTTTTTTAATTTACCGTAAACTAAAACTTTTTTTGCTTATTTTTTTAGAGGGCAAATCAAATGTGTTACAAATTTCACAAACAAAATTTAAGACTTTCCAGAACCCCTTTTTTTTGGCAATTTAATTACCTTAAATCAATTAACGGAAATGGTTGCCATTTTGCTTGATTCTTTTGGGGACTGAAAAGGGGTTAAAAAATAAAATAAAATCATACTCACCATGCTCCTCACCTGTCCTGGCACTGAGGCTCTCCGCCTCCCTATCTCTTTACTCTTCAGTGTCTTCGACATTGACTAGGCGTCAAGTGACATCATGACATGTCATGACGTTGTGCAGGACCTAATGAGTGCCGAAAGCATGGAAGAGTAAAGAAGACAGAAGAGAAGAATACTGAGAACCGGCCAGAGAGTTGGGGCAACAGGAAAAATAAGGGACAATGTGAGCATAATATTTTTTATTTTTCAACCTCTCCTATTCATTTTGCTTTGGGGTCTGGAGAAGATTCCAATAATAATAAATGTCTTTTACCAAAAAATCTAATTTTTCTATCCAAATTTGAGCAAATCTGGCTAGTCCATTTTCATCACATTTTCTAATTTCTCGATTTTTTTGGCTCAGTTGAGTTTAACTTTATGGCAAAAATGTTCAGTCTTATTTTTTTTAGCTGTACATGGAGGAATGGTTAAAATCTCATTATTAGGAGGTTGTCTCGAATGTATGTGTTTTATGATGTCTTGATTGCAAATGACGATAATATATTACTTATAGTTTGTCTTTTAAAGACACTGGGAAAAAAATATTCTCAAAAAAGTAACTTTTGGCCCAGGGATCACATATACAAAACTGAAGGAAGTGTCCCAGGAGGCATCTACCTTATCTCCTTCTCCGGTCCCCCAATTAGTCCTAGGGCTTGATTGACCTGTAAGTCCTAACTGAGGAATCGTCCAGATCTTATTGTTGGGGGGTTGTTCCGGATGTGGATGTTTCATGATGTCTTGATTGCAAATGACGATGATACATTACTTTTAGTTCATCTTCTAAAGACACTGAAAAAAAAATATTCTCAAAAAAGTAACTTTTGGCCCTGGGATCCCATATAGGGACGTTTCCCAGGATTTCTGGGTTCCCATATACAAAGCCAAAGGAGATGTCTCAGGGGGCATCTACCTTATCTTCTTCTCCGTTCCCTCCATTAGTCCTAGGGCTTGATTGACCTGGAAGTCCTAATATGGTTTTTGAAGATTAGAGGATTGAGTTGAGCTGCAGTACCAAAGACAACACATGGACAGGAACAGTTTTCGACAAAAAGGAGACCCTGTTATAATCAACGGGAGTCTGATCTTTGGGACACTGAATGGTTTTGATAAGTGGTTGGAGAAATGATGGAGCTTCCAACTTTTGGAACTGGTTGCTCCAGAGAATCCCAGTGCCAGTCACCGGGAACCTTCTAGAAATGCTTGTTTCGAGGAGCTTTTGAGAGGGATAGAGAGTTGCCTATTCCTCCATGAGTTCAAGACATGTCTCCTTTTCGTGACAACGTCCAGATGTTAGAGTAGAGTTGCCAAGTATGTCGTAAAGTCTTGACAAACACTAACTTAACAAGATGGGGAACATTTCTTTGAAGGCGTTTCATTTTGGCAAATCGCAAAAATCCCAAGTTCTACCAGCGTTAATTGTCAGAGAATCAACCTAATACTTTACCTTCATATCCAAAAAGGTTAGATAAGTATCTAAAAAAAAGTCTGTTTTTCTCGTTATCCCATACAAAAAAAAACATATTTTTCTTTGTAAATATCTATGTGTAAATCTGAAGCACTAACTTCCCACAAGGTCCCCTTGCTATATTCAGACCAAACATCTGATAAAATGAGATGTTACGCATATTGAGGGAAATCATCAATCTCCCGGCCTCGTGAAATGTCACCAAGAGGACGTTGTTTACTTTTCAGAACGTCCAGGAAGAAATTGAATTTAGAGGTTGTGTCGGGAGATGAGCGGGATCTCCTGGCACAATTTAGTTAGTGATGGTTATAAAGCAGGTCTTTAAGTGTCAGTCACGAATCCTGAGCAGAAATATGGTTCCCGTGCTTAAATATTCATGTTTATGTCACCCCAACGTGTCAACATGTGCAAGCAATGAATCATTCATACCACCCGGCTAAGCAGGATGGTTAATGTTGAAGAGTCCTTTGCAACGTTGGATCTAGTGGTTGTGTACGATGTAAAATGAGCGTACGTGTATAGATATCCACTAGAGATGAGCGCATCTAACGAAATTCGAGTTTGTTAAATTTGCCGGATTTTGCCAGGAAATTTGATATGCAGCAAATTTTTTCCACGCAAATTGAATGTCCCTTATTATGCTCTTGTATGCAAAGATCCAAGATCATAATAACGGTAAGATGTAGAAAAACACAATACTCACCTCACCATCCCCCGTACAATCCCTGGCACCTCTTGTTACGTTGAAACCCTGGGCATCTTCACACTAGGGCAGAGCTTCCGGTGTGACTAGGCCCTGGACTAGTCCCTCTGACAGGCACTCTGGGCTATCGAAAGTGCCCAGAGTGCCCTTCAGAGGGGTGCAGTGCATGTGCTGAGTTCACAAAATTGGCACGACCTTATGACGCGCATGTGCAGAGACGTTCCAAACCTAGAGTGACTGGTAATAGGAAGCGGCGACAATGACGGTATGGGGGAGAACAAGCAGCAGAGGTGACCAGGAGCTGAGTGGTGAGGTGAGTATTAGATTTTATTTTTTTATTTTCTTTATCATTTTGACGAGTCCTTTTGTAAAATTCGAGTACAATTCATTTCCACTCTAATAAATTTGTTCAACTCTCATTCACATCATAACAATCGTCGACCTCTTACTAGACCAAAGTCTATGGTGTTTTGACTCTCCATGGTGTTTTGACTCTCATCATACAAAACGAATTTGGAAAACACATTTGGTTCGGCATTGCCGCAACTGAAATCTTCGGCCTGTTTGTAGACCAAAGTCACTTTGATCGTAGAAGTGGACTCTGAAAATACATTTGGATTGGCTTTGCTTAAACTGAGATGAGGAATCTAAAGCCTGTCATACACATGAAACATCCGGTAGATCACTATTTCTCTTGACGAATGCTCTTCAGAATTTTCATGTGTTTTCGACAGAGAATGAGGCGAAAGCTGCTGCTGAACACCTTTGGCAGTGGCTTATCTCCCCCAAGAAAAAGAATGGGTGGTAAAATTCTAACTGCCTGATCCTTCTCTCCTCCAACATCATATGTTAGCGGAAAGTCAGGAAGACTTCACACACATCCGTTAGTTGACCAGTAAAGACAAGACCGGTAGGCTCTGACAACTTTGATCATCTAAAGTGTATGGAGGCCTTAAGAGATCCAGTGTTTTTCACCCTAGAACCTCCATCGTAAGGTATAGTGTTTTTCAATCGGATTCTTGGATTGAGGTCCCCAGAGTAGTCACTAACTGTTGGTCAGTGTGCTGCTTGTAACTTCTGGAGCAAATACAAAAGTAAAGTCAAGAAAGCCACGTTCTGGCTGGCGAAGGGCTAAAGTAGATATTTTGAGAAGCTCAGTTCCAAAAGAACTAGAAATGGATTTAGCAGAGTTTCCAATAAAATCAAATATAGGTTAATATTTTATCGAGATGTCAATGAAGAACATTTGTACCATGAATGGCTTTTGGTGGACACAAAAGAAGCTTAATAATTGGAGATAATTATGAGAAAAGTCCAGCCTTGTAGGATTGGAGTGAATTCAAGGTGATAAATTGTGAATAGACCAACTAGGTTTCTATTCACATTACAATAGCCCAATTTCATTTTTGCTTTCTTTTATAGCTTTTCTTAAGTAACATTTCAAATAGGCAAGTGATAAAATGTGCAGAAAATTGATTTGATCCAAGTCCAACATTTACTGTAGGTAGTGGGCACTTTGCCGGCCACGATCTATAACCATATTTGAGGCTGACATTTTCTTCTTCCTAAAGTGTCCGAGACAGCAAATTTATCTTTTTAAGTGGCCAATCGAGAGGGACATCAATTTTGTATAAGCCCATGAAATTTTAGCTTAGTTTGTAATATTATCCTAAATGTCTGCAGGAAGGTCAGTGTTCTCTACAATTCATTTACATAGTCATTTTCAAGGACATCTCTAAGAATAACTGCACTCTGTGAGTATATATAAGAATCAAGAGGTGTAATGTCCCTTCAAAGCTGATCTCGGCACTCAATACCACCCACTGAAAGGTATCATTAATGGAACTACAAGAAGCTAGGACTCCCTCAAGAATTCTCAAAAATTAAGCTCTTCAACCCATCTCAGAAATGTCTGAAACTGAGAAACTCGAATCCAGCGATATAGATTGCCATCAAGAGGTGTCATAAGGGCACTATTCATCATCACATGGCACCTTAAAATGGCTACCACTAACAGGCTTGGAGCAAGCTACTCTGTTTTCCAGATCCCTGGGGTTGCCCTGGCCTACACCCTATAACCTCTCTGTACAGGGAACTGGACTTTCACAGGGACCACCTAGGCTGGGACTGTGGAGTCAGCTGCTGTTTGGTGAAGCAAGCTAGCAAGAAGAATAGTCAAATAGCATATATTTTTTAGAGTAAACTTATAAATTTACTAGTTTCTTTCTTCTTGCTCTATGACCGAATCGACACGTACTCCCCGCAAAACCCTTTACCTTTGGGTTGGTTCCTGACCCGATATAGGTTTGAGTATCAAACTAGGAACTGGTGGCAGCGTAGCATCCTGGTGGTATTGGGGAACCCTGGCAGTGACGGATCAGAAGTTTATGTGTGTATTCCCGGCCTGTTACTGGTGATATACATACCGCCCTCACTGCAGAGTGCCCGATAGCCAGTATGCGACAAGGCAGCCTTTCCGGCGACTACTTACCCTAGGTGCAGTTCCCTGCCTGACCTGAGAATAAGGGGGTGCCAGAGAGCTGCAAGAAGAATAGTCACATAGCCGGGTCAGAACTAGGAGGTACAAAATCATCAGGCAGGAGAAACGCCTATAAACAAGCCTAGGTCAAAGAACGGGACAAATCAAAATTAAACAACAAAAGCATAGAACAGAACTATAGACCAGGTAATCACAACTGTTGACTGGCAGTGGAAGTCAGAGCTTCAGGGATTTAAATTGAGGACAGTCCAACCCAGGGCTGGCTCTCTGAAAGAAGTAGTCCATACCAGACCAAAATTAAAGACAGCCCTCTGGCTAAGCACCATCAAAAGTCCTAGGACAAAATCAGGATTGTCGCTGTCATGTGTCACTAGCAACAAAGGTGAACCATTACCCAGCGGCCAAAGCGGAGGCCAAGGTACACGATTTGGCACACATGTTACAGATGGTGGGAATCTCCAAATAACACACACAAAGTCAAGTCAATTGAGCACTTTATGGAGTCCTGTTTTTCCGAAACCAAGAGCAACGTATGAAAAGTTGAAAAGCGAAATTAGAAAGATTAGCAAATTGGTTGAATTAATTTATTCAATAGCTTTAGTTTTTTGCTTTACCCCAAATACCTTTTAACAAGAAGAGAACAATAGAAGTGGGTCGGAAAATCCCAATTTGCACAATTGATCCTCCTCGTTCCCCTTTAGAGTGGAGAACTCGGAAAACTCTCCTAGATGCTAACTGGTGGTCGAATCCTTGACCCATAATTTTTTATTTGGCTCGTTTTGTTATGTCAGGCTGTAAATAATTTTTTGATTATTTTTTGTTTTGCCGTTGGGTTTCTTTTGGAGGAATTAGCTGACCCTCGTTAGCTCAGTGGTGAAAGAAAATCTACGTAATTGCTGCTCCCCAGTGTAATTATTCCTTAATTGAAACAGTTTAATTTAATGGAGCAAATGTTCATTGCCTCTTCTTCCTAGTTTTTTATTAAGCAGACTGGATTGGCTATAAATCTATAATCGTCCTCATCACAAGGGCCATTGGTTATACGACGGTTCCACAGGTTAATAGGATATGGCGACATAAACATCTAAAGCTTTAGAGGCCCGTTACATAAAAATTGTCACGGAAGAGTTCACTTTGTTCCTCTGCGACGACCAATAAATCTAGAATAAAGAGGGAGCCTTACAGGAGGGTCACATATTTTACAAGACAAGAATCCTTTATTTAATTTATTAAGAGCAAATGGATTGAGTCAACTGTAACAATAAAATATATAAATACCATTTACTTTACTTCTAAAGGGGTTTGCCTTGGATTTTAATACGTCACAAATAAGATCAATGATGGTCCGTATCTTGACAAATAAGATCAATGATGGTCCGTATCTTGACAAAATCACTGATCAACTGATCGAGGAGTCGCAACATTCTGGAGGTGCCACAGCTCCGTACATGGTGGAGTGGCCGTGAATGATATTGCAACCTTGCATCATTCATGGTCACTTCATGATGTACGGAGCTGTACCACTCCGGCTTCACCACGTCACCTTTGATGAAATGTGTCAGGAAAATATGAATCATTTTCCAATGTCCAGGCTATCCCACCAGAGCTTACTGCCCTTCCCCCCATTGGTTTGTGAAAGACCAAGCTTAACAAGCAATCCCCTTGCTGCTAAAGCCCCCTCAGTCTGCCTCTGTGAAATTCTCTCCACTTCTCCCTCTCTTCAGCAGATGGTCACTTTTATTACTCTGGCCAGTTAAGTGTGGATTTTCTTTTCCCCACCAGAATGTTCCTTAGTCTTAATCCTAGAATGCTCAAACTCAAATTTAATAACTCCCATTAAACCTAGAAACAGGAAAAGTAGATTTCCAGGATAAGAATAATTAGGGCTACGCACGGTCATGTTTTGTGGCCTCTGAGGTCATCAGAAACCTGGGAAATAAGTTTCTGCCTCCCAGTAACACACAGACATGCCGTGTTCGGTCTCAAAAGAAAGATAAATTTGCAGGGGAAAATATAATGCCACTGTCATCACCCTGTGAGCTCCCCAGCCAAAGATATGGCAAGTAGAAGCTTTTAATAACTTTTCAAAATAGGTGGTCCTCCTGGGAACAGCCCATATGTGAGGTCAACAGAAGTGGGAGTTCCTAAGTTTATGGGCAAACCATAAAACTGGACCAACCGTTTTGAGAGTGGTTCAGGCCCCTGGAGAGACAGCTAGACAACATGCTGTGGACTGAATCTTTTCTGTTGGATTCTCTCCTCCCTGTCATACCTGTGACTGAGTTAGAATAAGTTCGTATTTTAATCCCTTTTACTTCTAACTATACATACTGTATTTTGTCTCCTTTTGTAATATATTTTGTATTTTTGTAAACACTGCCTATATTTTCTGGAGTAAACTTATAAATTTACTAGTTTCTTTCTTCTTGCTCTATGACCGAATCGACACGTACTCCCCGCAAAACCCGTTACCTTTGGGTTGGTTCCTGACCTGATATAGGTTTGAGTATCAAACGAGGAACTGGTGGCAGCGTAGCTCCTGGTGGAATTGGGGAATCCTGGCAGTGACAGATCAGAAGTTTATGTGTGTATTCCAGGCCTGGTACTGGTGATATACATACTGCACTCACTGCAGAGTGCATGATAGCCAGTACGCGACAAGGCAGCCTTTCCGGCGACTACTTACCCTAGGTGCAATTCCCTGAATGACCTGAGGATAAGGGGCGCCAGAGAGTTGCAAGTTCCTAACTGGAACTGAAAGTGGAAACAAAAGTTTGGGTTGTATACCTGACAAAGTGATCAATAGAGTTGCCAGAAGTTGGACCTTCAAGGATCTAGCATTGATGATTTATCCTATAAAACGGTCCAAAAACTTGGCTACCAGTCTCTTATGATTAGTATTTAAGCTTATGAAAAGAGCATATCATAGGTTGTGTTTGATCAAGAGGAGTCAGACAGCTTAGATACAGTAGATAATGCAAATTAACACCTATTCTTCCCCATGAGTTGCAAAGGGAACACGAAAAAGCCAACGTGCCGTACCTTTCCTTCCTCCAACATCTTCCATTTGGGAAGAGTCAGAAAACCTCCACTCACTTTTGATAGTTGACCAGTCCCACTCGAATCAGTGGGTTTGGATGACTTTCAACTAATGTGTATGACCACGTACGGAAAGATTTAAGACTTTGGTCCAATGTGGACCTCTTTGTGACTGTTTTTGAAACTGAAATGAACACCCTCCAGGTCATAAATTTAATCTGTGTAGGGTTTACCAAAAACAAGAGTAAATCCTAATAGTGTGGAGCAGTAAGAACCCTTTTATTTAGATAGCCATTTGATTGCCCCCTCAGGTAGAGGTTTGAAGTGTTTTCCGAATACCTCATCCACCATTCTCAATCAACCATTGACAGGAGCCCATAAATTTCGTTCTTCGAAGTACTTGGTTTGGTCTTCCCATAATTCTAACCTAAAGACAACACTTAATTGGGTAATAAAACATTTCATGGTTTATGTTATTTCGGCATTTTGAAGAATCTGGAGTCAAGTTTCTGCTATTCGATCATTGGTGTGATTACTTTTTTTCATTTTCTGCTTCTTCTATTTTTTATTTGCTTCTGTTTCATCGACATTAGGAAATTTCTGCTCATAAAAGGAAGACTGTACATGATATTATTATGAGATGATTTTTCCCATGTTGTACTTTTTCATGGTTTCAGGCCAGGTTTGAGTTTGTGTTATGTTTCGGTAGCTGAGGAGAGTAAGCAAAAAACAGCAATACACCAGAGAGGCTGGAACCTATTGGATTGCAGTAACCTGAACTAACCACACAACTAGAGGTAGCCGTGGAGCGTTCCTACGTTGATCCTAGACGCCTCGTCACAGCCTGAGAGATAACTACACCTAAAGGCAGAAAGATGAAAGCTATCTGTCCCGGAGCAGATCCCCAAAGAAAATAGGAAGCCCCCAAACATGTAATGGCGGTTAGACAAGAGGAAGCACGGACACAGACAGAAAATAGAATGAGCAAAGCTGGGGCCCAATCTATCTAGACAGAAAAGTACAGGAAAGGATACTCACTGCAATCCAAAAAAAACCCTAAAAAATACCAGCTCTACTGATTGCAAAAACACCTGAGATCACACGACCTTACCACCTAAATCAGTTCTCTGGTGTAACAAAACTAAGCCGCAGCCACTGAAAAAACAGGAAAAAGCAAATGAACAAACAACAGTGGCTCCAGACAAACAGAGAGGAGCACAAGCCCCCGGGAGGGGACCTGCCTGACCTCCACAGAAGTGCAGGGAACAATGCAAAAAGCAAGCACAAAAACAAAAGCAGAAAATATCTTATCTGATAGCAGAAGATGCAGGCAAGACTCAGCAAGCTTCCAAATAAACCAGGAACCACAATTGAGACAAGAACAATTGATCACCGGCAACCATCATGGGAGAGAACCTCCCTTATATCAGACCAGTCTGTGATCCCAGATTGCCAATCCTCGCTGAAAGGTTCAGTACTGTCAGTAACCACCAGAGGGAGCCTCTGCTCAGAAACCATTTTTAGCATATTCACAACAAGTTTGCCTCCATAGTTTGATGGCTTTAATGGTAAACCAATGGTTCATTACCATTCAATTGATTCTAGTAGGTCAGATTCCCTCTTTCATTTGCAAATCTTTTTTTGTCTAGAAATCAGTAGGTTCCTCAACTCAAAAACCTTCACCGATAACTTCTTCTGACATGAGTACATGATCTTGAGGCAACATTTTTTGTCTTGTTTTTGCTCTTTTTGATCTATGTGGTTTAAAATTCTTAAAAATTTCATATGAAGTACTTGGGTATAATTTTGTATTTGTGGTTACAAAAGAAAAGGTCTTAGGAACGTTTCTTAGAACACTTCCCACTGTCTCATCAAAAACCACACGTCCATACCGTATGTAGGTTCTTTTGTAGATTTTTAGTGTCTGCTTTTGGTTAGACCTCACTTGAAGTCTTATTTTCTCTACATATCCTTAGTAGATAGAGACAATTTAGTGTTCACTGTTATCATCTTTGGAGTTTCGAGAGAATTTGATCTGACCATGAAGGTAGCGTAGGTCTTTCTTTGGAATATCCAAAGGACTCAGTTATCGATGGTCTTCCGTAGAGGTTTCTTTAGTTTTTGTTTGGCAATACCGTAAACTTTAAAAGGAGCATAGTCTTGTGGCTGAAAGAAATTGTAGTCTGGAGGTGGTTCCTTATTCTGTTGATCCGGGAGGGTCCAACTGGTCAAACCACTACTGATCAGGCATCTTATGTGATCTTCTCCAACAAAAGTTTTCGAAGAGATTATTTCCAAAGTATAGAAATTATCAAAGTATTTATTTTTCCCACTTTTTTTTTGTTACAGGCAGCTGTTAAAAACTGAATTGGGCTCGTTTTTCACCGAATACCTTCAGGTACGTTCACTTATATTTCCCTTCTCCGGCGTAAATAATAGATATGAGCGGGAAGGAGAATGTCACATATCACATAAAGTGAGAATTATTTTACAGTTTTAGTATGAAAACTTCACATCTAGTTTTCTCAGCGCGCTGTGTTAGTTTTCTCGCCATCTCGTTAAAATCTGCATCTTGCATTAATAATGCTTTAGCCGGCAGACGGAGGTTGAGACGCAGATCGTGTTAGATTCTTATATTGTGCTTACTTTTCACTCTTCAGAATCAGCTTCTAACTAAGGGGATGGTGATCCTGCGAGACAAGATACGCTTTTATGAAGGTAAAACAATTTGACTATTAAGAGAAAGATGAAAAGAAAAGTTTTTATGGCCACGATAAAGAGCAAATTCACTCAGAATTGTACTTGAAAGTGAATATTCACCTTTGTTTTACAGCAGTTTTCTAATATTCCTCTTATTAACCATTTCACTTTGCACTTGTCTTGGGTATGCCAACAAAAAAGGGCATTTTGACAAAGCGCTCGTGGTAGCAGTAGTTGTTAATACCAGTTCTGTCAAGTCTTCTATGATCTCTTATATAAGGGCATCATGTATTAGAGGAGGTGACGCTGAGCTCGGGGATATATAATTTTCTATGATTTGGTTCAGTATTTTTGTAAGAAAAGCTGTTGATTAAAAAAAAAGCCTGTGAGTCCTTCTTCTTCCTGCCCACTCCCAGTGATTGGCAGCTGTAAAGTCGTGCAATAAAATTGAGCCAATAAGCAGTATGAGGGCGTGGTCAGCAGGACTCAAAGGCTTTTTCTATGATTCCTGCATTTCTGCAGCTTTTTATACAAAAGTACTGAACCAAATCATAGAAAATTATATATCTCCGAGCTCAGTTTCTCATTTACTATTCTAAGCTGCCCTCAAATAGGGTAACATAGGAGATCTGAGACAATTTGCTCTAAAAACATTTGCTGCTTTTTTTTTAATTTATTTATTTTTTTCAAACAATTGTAAAATCCCTTAAAATAAGACCTTGCGTTTCAATACCACCAGATCTAATATCTACATAGAGTTTGTAAATTCCATGAAATTACTTCTGAATAAATAATTCTTGTTCAGAAACCTGCTAATTTTTCTCATTTTTCGTCTATGACTCTATATGTATTTAAAGAAGATGTCCAGGATTAGAAAGATCATGGTTGCTTTTTTATCAAAACCAGCATCACCCCTGAGCATGGGTTGTGTCTAGCATTGCAACTGACAAGAATTGAGCTTTGCTGCAATACCACATACAACCTATGCTCAGGGGTGGCGCTGTTTCTGAAAGAAAGCAGCCATGTTTTGTTTTTTTTATCAGTCATGGACAACCCTTTCAATGAAGTAGTGTTACTGCAAGGCTCTGAATACTATATTTGTGTTTATTGTAGGTCAAAAACTCCTTGATTCTTTAGCGGAAACCTGGGATTTCTTCTTCAGTGATGTTCTGCCTATGTTACAGGCCATTTTCTACCCTGTCCAGGTAAGAGGGTGTATTATAAAGAAGGATTGTGTTAGATGTAAAAAAAAAATTGAAATTTTGTCTTGCCGATCAAAGCATAGAGAGGTTGGGGGTTAGTGCGTACCCCATGAAATTTTCAATAATTGGCAAACATGCCGCAGACAGACAAGGCTGTGTGGGCAGACTGCTCATTGGTTGCATGTATCAGATTTTGCTGGTATTCCCCGCTCCGAGAGAGACAGACGGAGCTACTTCATTCAGTGTTTGGTCACAGAAGTCCACGTTTATCAAAAACAGCTGACATGTGAGCTCAGCAATGGAGCCCACATCAAAGAGAGGGAGTCCCTCACAGTGTTTTGGACACGAGTTTGCAGCAGAAATTTGGAGTAAAATTTTTTCAAATGTTGAAAAACTTTTGTGCAACTCAAATTTTTGCAATTTTTGCCATTTTAAGTCTGCTCTGTGAAGCTTTTTTTAAATGGGTGGAGCTTAGCGGGACAGGCACAATTCTGTTGGCGCACACCTCTTAATGAATTTTTTCCAGTCTTGAATGAATTTATGTTAGTCTTGATCCAGTGCATGGCTGGCATACCCAAAGGCCACCAAGAGTTTTTATATTATATATATATGTTTTTTTTCCTTTTCGGCTGTTAAACCCCATTTTAGACCATTATTTAGCAATTATGCTTGTTTTCAATGTACATAAAGTTTTTTTTATTAGCATATTTATTGTGACTTGTTGCTTTGCGCTAGGGGAAGGAGCCCTCGATCCGTCAGCTGGCTTTGCTGCACTTCAGAAATATAATAACCCTAAATCTTAAACTGGACGATGCCTTATCCCGCCCACGAGCTCGTGTGCCACCCTCAATCATTCAGATGCTGCTAATACTCCAGGTACATGACTACTCTGTCAATCAAAAAAGCTAACCATTTTCCAGACACCACTAATTTGTCTATGAACTTAAAAAAGTGCAAAAGGGAAAAACCATTTGAACTGTGAAAAGTCATGTGGGCGTCCGTCTACTTAGGAGACAAGATTTTGGATCTAAAAATGTGGTGACAGGTTCCCTTTAAATTTGACCTTTCACTTTTTTACTAATGTCATCACTAAACTCATTATTAACAGATCCTTCTATTTCTGATTACATTGATTTATGAAGGGTATGAGTCAGGATAACATAAGGTTTATTTTCCTTATGGTGACTAAGTCTGTATAATTGTCAGTAATGTCAAAGATGTCAACAAACTCAGATGAGTGCGTGAGGCCTGAACATGAGCCCATGGCTGAATATTGTTTGGGATCACTGTGTTAATAATATGACTTAATATTTAGTAATTAAATGAACATGTTATGTCATGATCCAGTGTAAATGAAAAATACTGCAACCCTTGTTAGTCATGGTATCAGATAGGTTTCTGCTTATGTAAGGTTTACATACATTTTTTACCTTAACAAAGCTAAATGGTTTAATATCTCTAACCCAAAAACATGCTGAACCTATGTTGGCTAACTTTAATTACATGTTATCATGTAAGCCAATACCTTACAGATTATGAAGGAAGGGGACTGCAATGGGATCTGCGATCACCCCTATTTGTAACCAGGAGGTGCTCCGTCCATATAGAGCTATGTGGCTCCTATCACAGTTGAGGTTGTCCTAACTGAGATATTGATGACCTTTATTTCCATTAATTCATCAATTTCTGATCACCAGGGGCCCAACACTTCTACCAGAAAGGTAATATCTGGCGTCACATGAAGTATACTGTACATGAATCGAAAACAGGACAGTTTTGTTCTAGTAGCTTTTTCAAAGTACTGCAAGCTCAGATTACCTACACTTTATTGGGAGCTGATGTGTAGTACCCAATAAGAGCTACTATACAAGGTACGGAGTTATGGTTTTCTGGCTCTGTACAATGAGTTCTTGTAGGTATCAGTTGATTGATTGAGGGTCTAAGTGTCTGCAATGATGTGATATTGATGATATAACTTCAGAATAAGACATCAGTGGCACAGTCAAGGACAACTCATTTCAGCTCCATTCATATATGAATCCATATGCAGTTAGCCCCCCCTATTGGTGACTGCATGCTGACAGAATTATACAATTTGTCAAAACAGAAAATCACAGCTCCATTATACAGATATAAAGTAATTGAGATCAGAATTCTAGGCAAAAGTAAAAAAACTGAATATTGGTCATTTGCTTGAGGTGAAGCATATTTTGCAGAGTTCTCAGTGAGGGTTTCGGTCCCATTTTGAGTTTTTAGCTTTGGGCCCCTCTAATTTTTATGTATTCCTCTATTGGTACCATTTGGCAAGTGATCACAGAAACCTTTACATTGCAACTGTGTCCATTGAGAGCACTAAGTAGATTAGTACCGTATGTAATGTTTTCCTAAAATATTTCTGTAAACGAGGATAGAAATAGAGAACGGCTGTAGATTTTCTTAATACATTTACTGTTCCTAAAAGGAAATATAAATCATTAATTTCCAGGAAGAGACCTAGAGAAGTATATACAGAGTCTAACTGTTACATAAAACTCTCCTGTTACCAGTCACGTGTTCATGTTCTGGAATTTAATGGATCCCATGTGTAGGGACGGATCCAAAGTAAGGAGGTTTTACGTTACATAAGAGAGTGAGGTCCAAAAAAGGGTCTTTGATGATATGCATAGCCCTTTAGTGTTCCTTAGCCAAAAACATCTCTAGAATGTCTACTCCTAAACATGTTCTGTTACTGGTATACATGAGTAATCCCTTATGTTCTGTGCTAAAAAAAAGTTAATGTTTACAACACTGCAGTGTTACATGCACACAGCCTGTTTATTTGCACACATTGTCCGTACAGTATCTTATTTTAGAACTGTTGGCACACCATGCTTCAATATGGCACAATATTACTGTCATTTCAGCAGAATGTTACTCCTCTGTCCATCTTATCAGGAAAAATATTTTAATGCAGCTCTAAAGAAGACTACCAACCTAATTTATGTTATCATTGAGCTCCGGTACAAACAAAAACTGATTTGAGTCTATATAGTGGTGTGGAATATGTGGACACTATCTGAAGAACAGAGAAATTATTAATTGTTGGACATGTTTGTTTCTATAAATATGTTTATTTAGGGAAGTAACTAATATGTTGGGTGCTTGAAACATACTTTGGGAACCGCCATGGGTTCCAGCACAAGCCCAACCAATGATTTTCTATCTTGATTGGTCTAAGCAGCAAATATATACAGTATATTTTTTTTATCTGTTGTATAGGTCTATAATAATCACCTTACCTATACATTTGTTTTATTAGTGACAACATATTTATGTTTTAAAGATACTGTTCACTTATTGAGAAAAGGTGGCCCACAGTGGCAACTGTGGTCCATAAGCAGTTTGTAGTTGTACCAATTTACAATATAAACTAAATCTCAAATAATATTAAAATGTGCAACATGCTTACCCAAAGTTGAATAATTGGGGTGTGGTGTATCAGGAGTGAGCAAGACCAGCAAATTTTGGATGGATTAATAATGCAAGAAAAAATGTTTGCAAATTTTGGAGCAAATATGCACCCACTCAAAGGAAGTGTGGATTTAATTTTCTGACTTTAGGACAGTCTAAGACCCCGATTCATCAAGGCCAAAACGCCAGTCTTGACGAGAAGACATATTAGAGTTAGATGCTCCTGATTCATTAAGCGGCGCATGCCTCTTAATAAATCCGGCATGTATGAAAAGTGGCGTGCGCCTCACCACAAGTCTTACTCCAGTTTGTGGCATAAGGTACACCATTGCTTGTCATGAATTTGATGAACGGGGGCCGCCTCGCTCCGTCACGCCTTTGGTCCTCTCACTTTGTCGGAGTTGGACGAAAATGGCGTGAAAACGTCAAAAGCTAGACTCAGAGAGAGTTCAGTTAAAGCGATATTTCCAATCCAGTTGTCACCTGTCCACAGGTGGAGCAATGGGTGTCTGTCCCCTGAATAGTAATGTTCTGTTACTGCGCCATTCAAAAGGGGCATTTCAGAGTCCCTCTTTTGGGGATCTGCCTGTTGTCACCTATCATTTGGATAGGTGACAACTTCAAAATGTTGGAAATAACCCTTTTTATGGTCTTTACTTTTTCATTGTAGACGAATCAACGTCTACGGTAAACTGTAATCGCTTTAATGGAAAAGTACTGTAACTTTTTTTTTTTCCTATTGACCCTGTCTCTTAATTACGCAGCAATCACAAGGAAGGATTACCATAGAAATAGCTTCTGAATTAGCCGGGGATTTTATTTAAGCACTGCAGTGTTTTGAAAGCAGAAGGATCAGACATTTTTGCATAGTATTTTTCTTCATTTCTCAAACCAGTGGTGTTTACAGTCCAAAGCCCCATGACAACTCTTCCTGTTCTATGTTTTGTCCAGTGTTATCATAGGGACATTGATAATTGCATTTGTGTATCCAGGCATATGAAGATTAGAATATTTGGTGTTTCTGAAAACTACGGACTGACTGTTCTCTTTGCTTTACATCGTCTAGGGTGTCCATGAGTCTAAGGGTGTGTCGGAGGAATATCTGAACCTGGAATCGCTCATTCAGAAGGTGGTCTCTCCATACCTTGGCACATACGGGTTGTACTCTAGCGACGCTCCATTCACACACTCCTCCTGTCTCTTGGGTATGAGTCAATTTTGTACATACGCACTGACATACAATTCAGCAGAATCTCCTTCTAATGTATGAGAGGTCAGCCCTCCATAGTCAATGAGTGGCTGTGATTAGTTCTTTAACTTGTCATTTGCTGCCACCAGGTGGCCAATTTGGGTAGTGACACAATAAACGTATTAAATTCTATTTCATGTTTTATATATATATATATATATATATATATATATATATATATATATATATATATATTATTTATGCATACACAAACAGTATACATATAAGTATATATATATATATATTTATTTTTTAAATAACTTTTTTTTTATTTATATTTATTTATTATCTTTTCTATTTATATATATATGTATATATATCTTTTCTTAATTATCTTTTTTATTTCTATATATTTTATTTTTTAATTATGTTTTTTATTTGTATATATATATATTTATCTCTTTATTTTTTCAATTATTTTTTTATTTATTTATATATATTTATTTATGTATTTTTTAATTATCTTTTCTATTTATTTATACATATTTATTTATTAATTATCTTTTCTATTTATATATATATATCTTTTCTTAATTATCTTTTTTATTTCTATATATTTATTTATTTATTTTTTAATTATCTTTTTTATTTATATATATATTTATCTCTTTATTTTTTAATTATCTTTTTTTATTTATTTATATATATAATATATATATATATATTTCTTTATTTTTTTATTATTTTTTTAATTTATTTATATATATTTATTTATGTATTTTTTAATTATCTTTTCTATTTATTTATACATATTTATTTATTTATTTTGTCATTATCTTATATATACTCACTTTTTTTTGCAATGTACCTAAATAAAAAAAAAAAAAAAAATGAATCAACTTTCCAACAGTTGTTAAAACATCTCCTCTACCGTTTAGTGTATACAGCCCCTGTGTAGGCCTATAGGGCTTGATGTATATGACTATATAACATGGTTAAAGTGTTTGTAGGAAGTGGGGGTGGTGTATGACTTCAGGATCAGGCTGTTGAACCTTGGCGGCACATAGGTCTGCATGGGAGCTGCATACAGAAAACAGGAGGACATTTTTAATTAAAACTATTGCAAAGTTGCTTCGTCTTTTTATTTTATTTTAGACCCTTTGAAACAATGACCCTTCCTCTTTGATTACCTATTCAATAGATAGTCACAAAGTTGTAGATCGGTGGGGGTCCGACCGCTGGGATTCCCACTAATCAGTAGAACGGGGCAATTTTCTCCACATTAAAATGGACCTGTAGTGCATATCCTCAACCATTGCTCCATTCACTCCCTATGGGGAACGTCCTCAGCTTTTTCTGGCACCATAGCGAATGAATGGAGTGGTGATCCAGTCTGCCGATCAGTTCAGGTCCCCACCGATCCCATCCTATGGATGGGTGAGAAATTGATTTTACAAGTTCTCATGTGGTTGTAGAATTGATCATTTGATGTTATTTTGATCTTCACAGAAAAACGCATATTCAGACGTTGTCCCAAATCTGGTGAGATGATCACGAAAAATCCAGTAGTGAGATCCAAGAGCTACAACAATCCATTGCTGACCCCGGTAGCAGAGTATGAAATGGAAACCATGTCAAACAATGGGACTGGAATCAGAAGACACTCAGTATCTGAGATGACCTCACTTCTGGAAATGCAGGGATACTCCAACCTGACCACCATCCTGGACTCTAGCTCCAAGCTCTCAATGTCCACCACCAAACCACAACCCACGGGTGAGCTGGAGCATCCCGTCATGGGCAACGGACAGTTTCCATCAATGCACAACAACAGTGAACCTCAACCAGGACTGTACCACAGCCAGAGCTCCCGGGAGGACTTGTCCAGAGACTCTACCATGATTCCTGCCCCATCTTCCAGTCCAGAAACCATTGTTGACCAGATTTTAGAATCCATAGACTCTGACTCTGAAGGAATTTTCATTGATTTCGGAAGAGGTTGTGCCAAATCTTCAGGATACACCATGGATGTTGGGCGGCAAAGTCTTGTATAATTATCCTACTTTTTTTGATTTCTATTTTCTTTTTACTTTGGGCCTTCTATGGGATTTAGGTTTCCATTGAGCGTTGATTTCTAAATATTGGGGAATTCCAATTAAATGTATGATGAATTTCTGATTCCGTTTTGGTTAATGAATGTCTCGGTATGAGAAACGGGGGAATATAGATGGTGAAGGATCTTCTAGATTTACAAAACAGGAAGCTTGATGGACCAGTTTTAGAAAACAGGAAGAAGGAAGGCCAAGATTCCAAAAATAGGAAGTAGAAACTCTCAAAACGGAAAATGAAAAGTACCAGATTCACAAAACAGGAAGTAAGAAGTCCCAGATTCACAAAACAGGAAGTAGGAAGTCCCAGATTCACAAAACAGGAAGTAAGAAGTCCCAGATTCACAAAACAGGAAGTAGGAAGTCCCAGATTCACAAAACAGGAAGTAGGAAGGCCAAGATTCACAAAACAGGAAGTAGGACGGCCAAGATTCTGAAAATAGGAAGTAGAAACTCTCAAAACGGAAAATGAAAAGTACCAGATTCCCAAAACAGGAAGTAGGAAGTCCCAGATTGACGAAACAGGAAGTAGTAAGTCCCAGATTCACAAAACAGGATGTAGGAAGTCCCAGATTCACAAAACAGGAAGTAGGAAGGCAAAGATTCCGAAAATAGGAAGTAGAAACTCTCAAAACGGAAAATGAAAAGTAGCAAATTCACAAACAGGAAGTAGGAAGTCCAAGATTCACAAAACAGAAAGTAGGAAGTCCCAGATTCACAAAACAGGAAGTAGGAAGGCCAAGATTCCGAAAATAGGAAGTAGAAACTCTCAAAACGGAAAATGAAAAGTACCAAATTCACAAAACAGGAAGTAGGAAGTCCCAGATTCACTAAACAGGAAGTAGGAAGTCACAGATTCACAAAACAGGAAGAAGGAAGGCCAAGATTCCGAAAATAGGAAGTAGAAACTCTCAACGGAAAATGAAAAGTCCCAGATTCACAAAACAGGAAGTAGTATCTTCAAGATTCACAAAACATGAGTAGAAAATTTTAGATACCCGAAATAGGAAAATGAATCTACCAGATTCACTAAATAAAAAATAAATAAATCATACTAGATTCACAAAACCAGATGTAGAAATTCCTCAATATGCAAAACAAGAAGTAAAATCTACCAAATTCACAAAACATGAAGTAAAACTTACCAGATTCACAAAACAGGAAGTGGAAACCAGCAGATTAACGTAACAGAAATACCCAGATTCCCAAAACAAAAAGTATAAACTCCTAAAACAGAAAGAAAAATCCACCTGATTCACAAAACAAGAAATAGGAACTCCAAGATTTACAAAAAAGGAAGTAGAAATTCCCAAAACAGGAAGTGAAACCTACTAGATTCACAAAACAGTAAGTAGGAACTCTAGGATTCAAAAATAGGGAAGTAGAAATACCAGAACAAGAGTAGAAACTTCTAGATGTACAAAATAGGAAGAGGAATACTCCAGAGTCAGAAAGTAAAAAGTAAAATAAATCTCATTAGATTAACAAAACAAGAAGTAGAAATTCCCTAATTCACAAAAATTAAAACAAAATGAAGTGAAAACTACCAGATGCACAGAACAGGATGTGGAAACCACAACATTAACAAAAAAGGAAGTAGAAATTCCCAAAACAGGAAGTAAAAGCTATCAGATACATAAAACAAGAAATAGGAACTCCAATATTTATATAAGACGTAGAAACTGTCAAAATAGGAAGTGGAATCTAGCAGATTCCCAAAAAAATTGAATCTCAAAAATGTACAAAACAGGAAGTAGAAATTTGAAGGTTCAAAAATAGGAAGTAGAAAATCCCAAAACAGGAAATGGACTCTACCAGGTCCACAAAACAGGAAGCTGAAACTCCAAAAGCCACAAAACAGGGAGTGAAAATAAAGAGTATTTGGGGAGGACAGATCCCCTCTACAAGCCACAGAAGAATGTCAGACTAGGCCTGTCTATCTAGTATACGATAATAAATTACCTTTAATCAGCTGATTATCACCATTTGAATACATGTAGTTATGTAGATTGAAATGGACAAAGGAATTTCTAGCTGCTATGCAGGAGACTGTCTCTCTGTGCTGCATTGACTTGTTTTAGATCCTCGGTTACAATCAATGTCAATCAAAGAAACATTCCGCTGACAGCAGTCTAAAGTG
>JARQOD010000004.1:10997228-11094525 GCA_033576555.1 Oophaga sylvatica
TTCTGACTGAGAACTGCTCCCAAACCTTCATTACTGGCGTCGGTGTACAACAGGAACGGTTGGCTGTAATCAGGATAGGTTAAGATCTCATCACCTGTCAGGATCTCTTTCATCTTTTGGAATGCTTCAGCCTGTTCTTTACCCCAATTAAAGGAGGGTTTCTGCTCTTTAAGGATTGTCCTACCAGGAGGTCCTGTAAAGGAGCTGCCTTCTTCGTGTAATCTTTCACGAATCTCCTGTAGTAACCCGTTAGTCCCAGGAACTGTCGCACTTCCTTAAGGTTCTTCGGCTCCGGCCACTTCTGGATGGCAGTGACTTTCTCTGGGTCTGGCGCTACTCCTTCCGAACTGACGATGTGCCCCAAGTATTGTACCTTCTGTTTGAGTAGATGGCATTTTGAGGGTTTTAATTTCATCCCGTACCTGGACAGGGACTCGAATACTTCTGCCAGGTGCTTCAGATGGTCCTCATAAGTCTTGGAATACACGATGACGTCGTCTAGGTATAGCAGCACGGTTTCAAAATTGAGATGTCCCAGACAATTTTCCATTACTCTCTGAAATGTTCCTGGGGCACTACTGAGCCCAAACGGCATTCTGTCGAACTCACAGAGCCCCATTGGGGTGGTGAAAGCCGTTTTCTCACGATCCTCCTCAGCCACAGCCACTTGCCAGTAACCACTAGTCAGATCAAGGGTAGAAAAGTAGTTAGCCGTTTTCAGAGCAGCTAATGATTCCTCTATGCGTGGTAGCGGGTATGCATCCTTGTGTGTTATGCGGTTCACCTGCCTGTAATCCACACACATTCTCATACTACCATCTTTCTTTTTAACCAGAACTAGAGGGCTGCCCAGGGACTACAACTATCCCTTATCACCCCAGCTTTCTTCATATCATTTAACATTTCTTTAGCTTTCTGATAATGAGCTGGAGGTATGGGCCTATACCGCTCTTTGATGGGAGGATGACTGCCTGTAGGGATATGATGTTGTACTCCCTTAATTGTCCCAAAATCAAGTGGATTTTTGCTAAACACTTGGGCGTACTCTTGCACCACCCGTAATACCCCTTGCTTCTGGTGAGCGGGAGTGGTGTCCGTCCCAACATGGAGTTGCTGACACCATTCCGCCACCTGGGTTGCTGGGTCATTGTCCTCCTCTATTTGACAGGAGTCTAAGGACTCAGCCGGGAGAATAGAATTATTATCAACAGCATGAAGTTTAGCAATGGTTGCATAACGGGGTAAATTTACCTCATCATCTCCCCAATTGAGAAGCCGTACCGGTACTCTTCCATTCACCACCTCTACTACTCCTCTAGCAGTCATAAGTGTAGGTCTATGTTCTGAATGGTGGGGTTCTACTACAGCTTGGTAATTCTGTCCTCTCAGACCTATGGCTGCCCTGCACCAAATGATCATTTCACTCATTGGGGGTATCACAATAGGATCCGAGTCAGTGACCCGTACATTACCAATTTCGCCGTCGGTAAGCTTCGCTTGCTGCTGACACACCAGGGCCCGGATCTCTCTTTGGATTACTCCTCTCTGCCTTGGTCGGGCAATCTCAGCGAGCTGTTGGAGTAAGAACACAACTTCTCCCAAACAATTACCGATAATGTTAGTACCCAAAATGATATTTAAACCGTTCTCCTCATTTACAGTCTTTACTACCAGAAGCCCTTGGTCTTTCAACTCCTCTCTGCCCACCTTTACATCTACACATTTTGTTCCGAGTACTTCTACAGGAAGACCATTCGAAGCATACACAGTAAAGTCAAGGCTCGGAGGTTTAAGACTGTCCATTGACCAGTACTTGGTATATAGAGCATCAGGTATTAGGGTCACCTGGGACCCAGTGTCTAACAATGCTGGAACAGCAATACCATCTAGAATAATAGACAGGTAGGGTCGCCCGCCCACATACCTGCGGTTCCAGTCTAGGGGGGCCTGACGGGTATTCTCCTGGGTGTTGGCCCTTGGACCCAGGTTCTGCCCGTTTAAAGGACACTGTGTAGACAGATGACCTTTCCGGTTGCAGCGGTAACAGATGATCTCTCGACGAGAAGGGTGTTGGTCAGAGGTTGCTCCTGGGGGTGGCGTTGTCCTCCTCCGGGGGGGCGACGTCTTCTTTCTTCTCCGGTGCATCCACGGGACGTCTTCTGGGCAGTCAGCTAACAAGATCTTCCCTTCCTCTTCTTTCCGCAGCTGTAGGGCACTCATCACAGCGGCCAGATTTTTAGTCAGCTGGCGCACCTCTGAGCGCAGACAGTCCAATTCACTAGGAGGTGTCACCTGCGTTTTGGTTTCTGCCACTAGCGGGGAACAGGGGGTTACTGCCGGTTCCAGAGTGACTTCACCCTGATGATGTTGGGTGGCCACCTCGGGTTTGCCCAGGGGCCGCAGCCCTTTTATTGCCATGTCCTTTAGGGCATCAAAGGTAGCATCCGGATGATCTAAGGACCACCAATTTACAGTTCTGCGTTCCTCTGGGATCTCAATCCCTGTATAAATTGTTCTTTCAGCATTCTATTCTCGTCGATAGCATTTAAATTGTTAATTTGCTTGAGGGCTCTCAGGGCTCCCTGTAGTCGGCAAGCATAGTCCCGGATGCTGTCACCTGGCTGTTGTGAACAGTGATAGAAGGCCATCCGGAGATCCGTTTCTGTGCGGTCTTCAAATATGGCATGTAGCTTCAGGAAGATCGCAGGTACCGACTCCTGATCAACGGTATCCCAGGTCTCCACTTCCCTCTCAGCAGCGCCAGTTAGCTGCCCTATTAGCACAGCAGCTTTTGTCTCTCAGGCATGGAGTACATTTCTAGGATGCTGCATAACTTCCGCTTGAAGCCTGCTAATGTGCCTGGCTCACCGCTGTATTGGGGAAGCCATTTTGCCCCAGGCATATATGGGAGCGTTAGTGGCATGATCGGAACTACCGGACTGGGTGCAGGGCCTGTGCCCCCATCTGGCGCTATAATACCAGACGGTGCGGGATTGGGGACTCCGGCCGGGGCCGCACTGTCAGCCGGTTGTTGTGACATCTTAGCGCCCCCTTGGTTAAACGGAGCCTACCGGTTTCAGATGCTGCTACTTCACAGGCACCGCAGTGGGAACAGGACCTTCGTCGCAGGCGCTCTGATGTCAGAGCGTTCACTTCCTGTTGCAGGACCTGCCGATGAGTCAGAGCCGGGGGCGTGTCCAAGACTTTGCGCGCTCTTTTAGGTACGCCCACCTTCTTCTCCAGCGCCTGAGGGCGCGAATATGGCGACAAAAATGGCGATTTTGGCGCCAAAAGTGCAAACGATCCTTTTTCACAAAAACACTCCACAGGCACACAGGGCTCGCAATGCTGCAAGTTTCGTATCCTGTTCGTGACGCCAAGTTTTTGTGTCGACCCGCCACCACAATTGTGGGTTACCAGGGCAATGGGGTACTCAGAGCCGAGCCCATGGAAGTCTATGGGGATTGTCACAGGTAGCTGTGGCTCGGTCTGTGGCCCTGGCGGTCTGGCGTATGTTGGGGGAATATTTACAGGGGATTGATGTATGTACAGTTCGTGACGCCACCTGTAGTATTCTGGTAATTTGTACCAGCGCTGCTGTAGATCTCTGAGGGGATGGTGAGGCAGCTAGATGTCGGGTCCCCTACAGGTGGGACTCTTCCCTCAGGTCGGTAGTTAGGTGAGGATTGTGCAGGCATGCAATAATAACTCAGTCTCACACAGTCAACGTCTTTCCATACCTTTACTTGCAGGATGATAAGGCAGGTCCCAGGGAGGCTGATGGGGTTGATGGAGGATGAGCTTTGAGGCAACAGATAAGCAAGTTAGGGGCCTCCTTTACTTTCCAATGAAGCTGAGTACGACCAGCCTGAAGCGTAATCCTCTCTATGATTCCAGCTAGTCTTTAGCTGTTCTGCCCAGTCAAATTTGTGTTAGAAGCCTTCCTGCGAGGGAGCTGAATCCTTTTCTTGTCGTGCACAACTCAAAGTCTTCACACCCCCTGACTCCAGCTACGTTCTGACTATAAAGGGGCTTGTCTGCCGCGACCTAGGGTCCGGTAGATTCCTGGTTTTCTCTTCACTATGCTGTACAATAGTGATCCTTCGGTCCCCAGTAACCGGTTGCAACGTGCAGGACTTTTCCAAGTCAAAAGCACTTCTCCAATTACCTTCCTTCCACTTTGCCCTTCGCCTTGCTTGTCTCTTAATAGATAGTTCAGTCTTTCTTCCAGTGGGGCACAGCTCTGACTAGACTAAGGTGTATACAGACACCTACACCAGACTCCACTTTCTGAACTGATGATAGACTTAAACTGGACACGTCTACTCTGTCCAAGGACAGGAAACTGACTTCTTACTCTGAAGTCCGGACACTGACTGACTAAATCACTCCCTTCCACACCCCTACTGGGTGTGTCAGAAGTGTACATGATGTCATGAAGAGACCTTAACTGTTACCTCTCCACTCATCCTCCTGGTATTGTGTACCAGGGCTACACACAGGCACAGGGAGAAGAGTCCAGCCACAGGGAGAAGAGTCCAGGCACAGGGAAAAGAGTCCAGGAACAAGGACATGAGTCCAGGCACAGGGAGAAGTGTCCAGGCACAACAAAAGCAGTCCAGGCACAACAAAAAGAGGCCAGGCACAGAAAAAAGAGTCCAAGTACAAGGAGAAGAGTTCATGCGCAGGGAGAAGAGTCCAGGCACAGGGAGAAGAGTCCAGGCACAGGGAGAAGAGTTCATGCGCAGGGAGAAGAGTCTAGGCACAGGGAGAAGAGTTCATGCGCAGGGAGAAGAGTCCAGGCACAGCGAGAAGAGTTCATACGCAGGGAGAAGAGTCCAGGCACAGGGAGAAGAGTTCATGCGCAGGGAGAAGAGTCCAGGCGCAGGGAGAAGAGTCCATGCACAGGGAGAAGAGACCAGGCACAGGGAGAAGAGTCCAGGCACAGGGAGAAGAGTTCATGCGCAGGGAGAAGAGTCCAGGCACAGCGAGAAGAGTCCAGCCACAGGGAGAAGAGTCCAGGCACAGGGAGAAGAGTCCAGCCACAGGGAGAAGAGTCCAGGCACAGGGAAAAGAGTCCAGGAACAAGGACATGAGTCCAGGCACAGGGAGAAGTGTTCAGGCACAACAAAAGCAGTCCAGGCACAACAAAAAGAGGCCAGGCACAGAAAAAAGAGTCCAAGTACAAGGAGAAGAGTCCAAGCACAGGGAGAAGTGTCCAGGTACAAGAAAAACAGTTCAGGCACAGAGAGAAGAGGATAAGAACAGTGAGAATAGTCCAGGCAGAGGGAGAAGAGTTTGTGCAATGGGAGAAGAGTCCAGGCCAAGGAAAAACAGTCCACGCGTAGGGAGAAGAGTCCATGCACAAGGGTAAAGGGTCCAGGCACAGGAAGATGAGTCCAAGACCAATGTGAAGAGTCTGAACATAGGATGAAGAACCAAGGCACAGGAGAAGAATCCAGGCTCAAGAAAAGCAGTGAGGAACAGGGGGAATAGTCCAGGCACAGTGAGAAGAATCCAGGTGCTGAGCGAAGAGTATAGTAACAGGTCGAGGAGTCTGCTCTTAGGTCCACTGCTCATATCTCAAATTACAAAACTCCACTGAGTTTCGGAGTAAAACATAGTTGTTTGTGTGTCACGCTGACCGAATTTTGGCCAGCATGATTCACCTGTCATGTTCTCCAAAGTCCTTGATTGCCGTGGATAATCGACCTTGGAATGTTTTGTTCGGTTGTCAAAAAGTGGAGAAACAGAATTAAAAAAAAAAATTGCATCTGAAATGAAAAATTGTCTGCATTCTCAGAGGGATGTTTACCAAGGTCACAAGTAACTACCTATTCGAAGTGATATCATGCTGATCGGCAGTGTTTTGAGTTATGGAATCCCCAAACATGCCACCGCCTTTCGTAGATGGCAGCGTACCGTAGCTGGTTATCTTTGGCAATCCCAATTTTTTTTTAAAAAAATGCAGCAGCGCATGAGTCCAATTCTGGGGGCTTTAGAGGTACCATGCAGATTAAAGAGCACCTGACCCTGTATAGAATTTTCTAGAAACATTAGAGGAATAAGGATACACGTATTACCTTATTATATGAGATGAACATTGTTTCATCGGCCACTGAGCACCAACTTGTTTCAATAACAGAGGGGGTAAATGACTATAAGCGACTGTCTCCCAGTGATAAGGTGGCTGACTGGCCCCGAAAATCCTCCAGACTAATGATGAAAGTCAGAAATCCTGCTTGTGGTGCAGATTGTTTCCCTCCACTTCACACTTACTTCCATGAACAGAAAACTAATTACATTTCGCAGGATTAGTGTTTTGCACTCCGTCGGATCACCTCAACCGTGAGAAGTCGCCGCTACTATGTAAAATTAAACTTTTTAATTATTTTTTTATTAAAGTGGAAGTCTATTTGTCTATTTTGGAAACGTCTCATAATGTCCTGCCTGCCAGATGCTTATTTTGGAGACATACTAAAAAAAAATATATAAAAAATTGATAAGAAATACCAGTTTAATGAGCGGTACTGTTTAGCCCAAAATATATTCATTGAAGAAAAAAATAAAAATAATAAGTTTTTCTTATTTAATAATAATAATAATAATATATATATACTGTATATATATATATTATTTTTGTTAAGCAATTATGACCCAATTCCTTTGTTTTCCACTTGTCAGAATTCTCTTATCCTGGATCAGTCCATACGTTAGATTGTGTGGACCAGTGATATCCAACATTATATTTTTCAAGCTGTTGCAAGACAGCAACTCCCAGCATAAGACAGTCAGAGCTTGTTGGGACATGTTGTTTTACATCTGCTGGATAACAACAGCTTGGCGTTCAGTGATGTAGGGAGACAGCTGTGATCAGGACTTATCAATCACAGCTAGATTAAACTCTATGGGTATGTCGTCGATATATCTCCGACGCATAGACATTTTTGGGCAGTAAGCCAAAAGAGCATAGCTGTTAGTAAGGAATCCCTGTGATATGTAATATGACATGAATAGTTGAGGTTCGTCAAACATAAGACATCTAGTTTTGGTTAATGATCTCCATACTATTCTATCAGCTGCAACAAATGTGGCTCGACTCATGCACCAAATATCTGTATAGTGTATACGGCAGCTGTTCACCTAACATGACCCCTTCCGGTGATCTGTATGCTGTGTCTGTTGTCCAAATGAATAAGCAGGGATGATTCTGATAATAACTTTACAAGTTCAGGATCTTCTGATCTGCCCGTTTAGGGAAAAAAATCTGAACGGAATTGGTGCGGATTTCAAATTTGCAGCACGCTTTATTCTTGTGCCGATCTTCATTGCAGATTCATCCTATTCAATGCTTTATGAAATCTTCAGTCAACTCTTAAACAAAATCAGCAAGTAACATGCCGAGTCTATTTCTGACCAAATTCAATAAATTTACTGAAAAAAAAAAAAAAAACAAAAACTACCAAGTACTGAAAGTTGTAGAAATTAAAATACATTCATCATCGCAGCTTTTTTTGCGTGAACACCTTTCAGTTAGTGACTTTATGATTTGGGACGAATTAATCCATTTGAACCTTTTCTTAACTTTTCTTTAGTTGTTTAGTTTTTTACATTTTTACGTCAATGTGGCTTTCCGGATGTTTTAGACTGAGTCACGAAATGCAAATTTTCTAAAAAAAAAAAAAAAAATTCCAGAATTTAATGCAACTCTACTCTAGCCCCTTTGGAGTGATTTTTATATAAAGTGTAATTTTTTGAGACATATTGACGTGAGCTCAAAAAGTAGTATAAATAGTTAAAGGTGGAAACTTGCGTAAAATTCCTGAGTCACATGTGTCCTTTTGATAAATTTGGTGGGAAAAAAAAAAAGGCAGCAAAAACCACAAGTCAAAAAAGTGCTGGAGTCAGACGTTTTGCCTCTTCATGAATCAGGAGCGCTGGACAGGTGGCGTGCACCTCCCCACAAATCCTATTCCAGTCCCTGGTAGATAGGGTAAGATTTGTGGCATAGGGTACGGTGGTGATCCACTTTGTCGGAACTAGGCGAAAAGGGAGTGAAAATTTTAGCGAGTTGCACCAAAATGATGAGACTTTTCGAACCTGTTTACACCTGTATACTTATCTTACTACAAGCCAGACATCTGAATGCAAAGCAGCGCTCTCCGCAGCCTGCCAGACAACACAACATGTACACGATTCAGACCTGTCTGCAGCCCTGACGGTGCCAAGGGGCCGTGGTAGCTGCCGGTTGCTGCCAAGTCTATTACGTGAGTCATTTATCCGCTGCATGAGATGACCGGTAAATAAAATACTGCAATATCTATACAAAAACAGATGGAGATGCGAATATACACGGAGCGGAGCGGAGATCGTCATATCGGAAGGAACGCGATATACTGGTGTCAGCTTCGGCTGCGGAACCATGGGCAACAGAGTCCAAGTGACATCCTATTTTTCTTCAATTTATCCTCCTCGTCTTCCAAGAGCTGTAACTTTTTGTATTGATTTTGTATGATTCTGGGAAAGGTCAGGAATCAGCACAAGGGTGCACAAATATGTCAAGTTAGGCGGTCTCCAACTGATCCCCGAGCTTCCTTGACAATGCCATAGGCACCCAGCAATCATGGAGGCCGATGGGCATTAGAGTAGACACCTTCCTACCACCTACAACAGCGGCATCGAAGGGGTGGAACTACTGCTAGGTCCATTCACAGCAGTTAAGCTGTATGGAGTGGGCGCTGCTCCTGAACCCTCTCCATACACAGTCCACTGTACATGTGAATATGTCACCTGGGCAGAATGGGGCCCCAGAACATACTCGGATTTACCAGGTGATACCGACGGCTCTGCCCAGAGTCCGGTCTGTTGTTTTACATAGGTCTGCAGCTAATCCAACTGCGGCGTAAAGCTCTGCTACATCAGTGTTACCGTGTATTGATCTAGTTATATCTTGGTGGTGAAGAGGAATGTTGTATAGATAAAGAAGAGCAAATAGAAGTGTTCTCTTGTACTTTACTCCATATTCTTAGCTGTGAAAGTCGCATTTATGACTCTGATTCATTTACACTACTCTGAGCGGATTAAGTGGGGCTGAACTTTGACCTTGGGAAGGGTCAGAATTGTGAGTAATCTCAGCGATCACAAGATCACGAAACCAGTTTAACTGCAACTCTTAATCAGTGATGCCTCACACATGAGCTTCCTTAAAAGGGAACTGTCACTTACCATAAATATGTCATTTGTTTTACCTGGTGTAAATGCCGCTGTTCTCCTGAATCTGGCGTTGTCTTTCTTTTGTTCCTGCGCCTCTCCGTTCCTGAGATACGGCCTCCTCTTCCCTGTATACAAATCTAGTCTTTTAAGCAAAGTGGGCGTGGTCCTAAACTCTTGTCTGTGGGCGTTGTCTTGCAGGCCACGCCACTTAGTTAAAGAGACAATATTTACATGCAGGGAAGAAGGGGTCGTATCTCAGGAACGGAGAGGCGCAGGAAGAAAAGAAAAACATCGCTGGATTCAGGAGAACAGCGGCATTTACGCCAGATAAAAATATTTATGGCAAGTAACAGGTCACCATTTTTCCATATTACCTGCCGGGTAATCCCTCCTCTGTATTAGACAGAACTGAGAGCATGCTCTCTCTTGGGACTGGTAGGGACAATCGAGGAGATTTATGAAAATTTTTACCAGAAAAACTTATTGTTGCCCATAGCAACTAACAGAATTTTCTTTTTTTATAGTGCTCTTGACAAATGAAAGCTGCGTTGTGATTGGCTGCTATGGTCCAGTCAGCCGAACATCCCACTTTCTAGGGAGCGGAGGAGCGAGAACGCACACTGCCCCAATATCAGGGAGCGGAGGAGCGAGAACGCACACTGCCCCAATATCAGGGAGCGGAGGAGTGAGAACGCACACTGCCCCAATATCAGGGAGCGAAGGAGCGAGAACGCACACTGCTCCAATATCAGGGAGTGGAGGAGCGAGAACGCACACTGCCCCAATATCAGGGAGCGGAGGAGCGAGAACGCACACTGCCCCAATATCAGGGAGCGGAGGAGTGAGAACGCACACTGCCCAATATCAGGGAGCGGAGGAGCGAGAACGCACACTGCCCCAATATCAGGGAGCGGAGGAGCGAGAACGCACACTGCCCCAATATCAGGGAGCGGATAAGCGAGAACGCACACTGCCCTAATATCAGGGAGCGGAGGAGCGAGAATGCACACTGCTCCAATATCAGGGAGCGGAGGAGCGAGAACGCACACTGCCCTAATATCAGGGAGTGGAGGAGCGAGAACGCACACTGCTCCAATATCAGGGAGCGGAGGAGCGAGAACGCACACTGCCCCAATATCAGGGAGCGGAGGAGCGAGAACGCACACTGCCCAATATCAGGGAGCGGAGGAGTGAGAACGCACACTGCCCCAATATCAGGGAGCGGAGGAGCGAGAACGCACACTGCTCCAATATCAGGGAGTGGAGGAGCGAGAACGCACACTGCCCCAATATCAGGGAGCGGAGGAGCGAGAACGCACACTGCCCAATATCAGGGAGCGGAGGAGTGAGAACGCACACTGCCCCAATATCAGGGAGCGGAGGAGCGAGAACACACACTGCCCCAATATCAGGGAGCGGAGGAGCGAGAACGCACACTGCCCCAATATCAGGGAGCGGATAAGCGAGAACGCACACTGCCCTAATATCAGGGAGCAGAGGAGCGAGAACGCACACTGCCCCAATATCAGGGAGCGGAGGAGCGAGAACGCACACTGCCCCAATATCAGGGAGCGGAGGAGTGAGAACGCACACTGCCCCAATATCAGGGAGCGGAGGAGTGAGAACGCACACTGCCCCAATATCAGGGAGCGGAGGAGTGAGAACGCACACTGCCCCAATATCAGGGAGCGAGGAGGAGAACGCACACTGCCCCAATATCAGGAGCGGAGGAGGAGACACACACTGCCCCAATATCAGGGAGCGGAGGGGAGCGAGAACGCACACTGCCCCAATATCAGGAGCGGGAGCGAGAACGCACATGCCCCAATATCAGGGAGCGGAGGAGCGAGAACGCACACTGCCCCAAGGATGAAGGGTATATGTATCTAAGGTGTAAGAAAACCAAAGTCTGCCTGTCTGTGCAAGAAGAGTCGTCACACAGGGTATTATCTATCTATTATTATATATCATCTATCTATTATCTATTTATCTATTATCTATCTATATATAATATCTGTCTATTATCTATCTATCTTTTATCTATCTATTGTCTATCTATCATCTATTTATCTATAGTATCTATCATCTATCTATTATCAATCTATCTATCAATCTATCTACTACTGTATCTTTCTATTATCTATCTATTTATTGTCTTTCTATCTATCTATCTATCTATCATCTATTATCTATCTATTAATCTATCTATCTATTATCTATCTGTCTATCTATCAATCTTTCTATCTATTATCTATAAATTATCTATCTATCTATTATCTATCTATCTACTATCTATCTATCTATCTATCTATCTATCTAGCATCTATCTATCTATCTATCTATCTATCTATCTATCTATCTATTATCTACCTATTATCTATCCATTATCTATCTATTATCTATCTATCTATTATCTATCTATCCATGTACATATAGTGATACTATAACTCATTAGGACACATAATATCACAGATACAGTCACCCCGGGCTGCGCTCTGCTGTACTGCGGCTCTCGTCCGCTCCGCCGTGCTGGATCCTCCCTTGGGTGGATGACATCTATGACTTTGGCAGGGATTGTTATTTCAGGGTCATGTCTTACCTGTTCCAGGTGGCGTTGGAGCCGGCTCTCTTCTGCTGTGTCCCTCTCTCATCCAAGGCGGCCTGCTCTCTCTTGCCCAGGTCACTGAGGCTGGGTGAACTCATGAATTTGGACCTGCGGAGAGTCCTCATAGTCAGCCGGAGTCTGAGCATTCAGAATGACTAATAATCTTGCAGATCACTCGCTTTGCATTGAGAAAAAAAAAAAAAGAGGCGAGGATGTCCTAACACAGCCCAGCCGGGGCAGGAGCAGTCCCTAGTACTGCACCATACAGGAGCACGACCCCGCTCCGGAGCATTGTGCCCCAAAAATGACACCCATGTGACTGCAACCCCTGCACCCACTACAGTTACACCCCAGAGCTGAACTCTGTCTTCAGTCACTGAAGTCGAGTTCCTGACTCTTCGTAAGTTTTTTTTCTTAAAGTGACGGAAGCGAAAGAAAAAGAAGAACAAAAAAAAAAAAGTTTCGCCACCGGCAGAGACCAAGAGCAGACAGAAAATCCCAAAACTCAGAACCGACTGCGTCCAAAACTCAGAACCGACTGCGTCCAAAACTCAGAACCGACTGCGTCCAAAACTCGGAACCGACTGCGTCCAAAACTCAGAACCGACTGCATCCAAAACTCAGAACCGACTGCATCCAAAACTCAGAACCGTCTGCGTCCAAAACTCAGAACCGTCTGCGTCCAAAACTCAGAACCGTCTGCGTCCAAAACTCAGAACCGACTGCATCCAAAACTCAGAACCGACTGCATCCAAAACTCAGAACCGTCTGCGTCCAAAACTCAGAACCGTCTGCGTCCAAAACTCAGAACCGTCTGCGTCCAAAACTCAGAACTGACTGCGTCCAAAACTCAGAACCGACTGCGTCCAAAACTCAGAACCGACTGCGTCCAAAACTCAGAACCGACTGCGTCCAAAACTCAGAACCGTCTGCGTCCAAAACTCAGAACTGACTGCGTCCAAAACTCAGAACCGACTGCGTCCAAAACTCAGAACCGTCTGCGTCCAAAACTCAGAACCGACTGCGTCCAAAACTCAGAACCGACTGCGTCCAAAACTCAGAACCGTCTGCGTCCAAAACTCAGAACCGACTGCGTCCAAAACTCAGAACCGACTGCGTCCAAAGAGACCGAGAAACTCAGGACAAAGGATGGAGAAGAGTCCGGAAGAAGCGGGCGAGGGGCGACTGATCGAGGGGAAAGTGTCCCCGTATTCAGCGCCGACCCCGGAATTTACATCTCAATGGTGACTGAGACAACAGAGGACTTAACCTCTTATATCCCAGAAGAGAAATAGGAACCCTTCACTCATCATCTTCAATGCAATGTTAACCCTTTAACACTTTTTTTTAATTTAAATAGATTTAAAAAATTTAGAGCTTTTTTAAAAGGAATGTATCATCACAAAATGTACAGGAGGAGGAGGAGGTGAGCTGTGACATCACCTATTGTGAATGGTGGATCCTGTGTTACCTACTGTATATAGAGGTGTTATCAGTCATTGTACAGGAGGAGGAGGTGAGCTGTGACATCACCTATTGTGAATGGTGGATCCTGTGTTATCTACTGTATATAGAGGTGTTATCAGTCATTGTACAGGAGGAGGAGGTGAGCTGTGATATCACCTATTGTGAATGGTGGATCCTGTGTTATCTACTGTATATAGAGGTGTTATCAGTCATTGTACAGGAGGAGGAGGTGAGCTGTGACATCACCTATTGTGAATGGTGGATCCTGTGTTATCTACTTTATATAGAGGTGTTATCAGTCATTGTACAGGAGGAGGAGGTGAGCTGTGACATCACCTATTATGAATGGTAGATCCTGTGTTATCTACTGTATATAGAGGTGTTATCAGTCATTGTACAGGAGGAGGTGAGCTGTGACATCACCTATTGTGAATGGTGGATCCTGTGTTATCTACTGTACAGTCATGGCCAAAAGTTTTGAGAATGACACAAATATTATATTTTCACATGATCTGCTGCCCTCTGGTTTTTATGTGTGTTTGACAGATGTTTTTATCACAGACAGAAATATAATAATTGCAAACATATGAGTAACAAAAGCTTATATTGACAGTTAGAATGAGTTAATGCAGCAAGTCAATATTTGCAGTGTTGACCCTTCTTCTTCAGGACCTCTGCAATTCTCCCTGGCATGCTCTCAATCAACTTCTGGACCAAATCCTGACTGATAGCAGTCCATTCTTGCACAATCAATGCTTTCATTTTGTCAGAATTTTTAGGTTTTTGTTTGTCCACCTGTCTCTTGATGATTGACCACAAGTTCTCAATGGGATTAAGATCTGGGGAGTTTCCAGGCCATGGACCCAAAACCTCTATGTTTTGTTCCCTGAGCCATTTAGTTATCACCTTTGCTTTATGGCAAGATGCTCCATCATGCTGGAAAAGGCATTGTTGATCGCCAAACTGCTCTTGGAGGGTTGGGAGAAGTTGCTCTTGGAGGACATTCTGGTACCATTCTTTATTCATGGCTGTGTTTTTAGGCAAGACTGTGAGAGAGCCGATTCCCTTGGCTGAGAAGCAACTCCACACATGAATGGTTTCAGGATGCTTAACAGTTGGCATGAGACAACACTGGTGGTAGCACTCACCTTGTCTTCTCCGAATGAGGCGCTTTCCTGATGTCCCAAACAATCGAAAAGGGGATTCATCAGAGAAAATAACTTTACCCCAGTCCTCAGCAGTCCACTGCCTGTACTTTTTGCAGAATATCAGTCTGTCCATGATGTTTTTTCTGGAGAGAAGTGGCTTCTTTGCTGCCCTCCTTGAGACCAGGCCTTGCTCCAAGAGTCTCCGCCTCACAGTACGTGCAGATGCACTCACACCTGCCTGCTGCCATTCCTGAGCAAGCTCTGCACTGCTGGTAGCCCGATCCCACAGCTGAAACACTATTAAGAGACGGTCCTGGCGCTTGATGGTCTTTCTTGGACGCCCTGGAGCCTTTTTGGCAACAATGGAACCTCTCTCCTTGAAGTTCTTGATGATGCGATAGATTGTTGACTGAGGTGCAATCTTTCTAGCTGTGATGCTCTTCCCTGTTAGGCCATTTTTGTGCATTGCAATGATGACTGCACGTGTTTCTTTAGAGATAACCATGGTTAACAGAAGAGAAACAATGATGCCAAGCACCAGCCTCCTTTTAAAGTGTCCAGTGGTGTCATTCTTACTTAATCATGACAGATTGATCTCCAGCCATGTCCTCATCAACACCCACACCTGTGTTAATGGAGCAATCACTGAAAAGAGGTTAGCTGGTCCTTTTAAGGCAGGGCTGCAATGATGTTGAAATGTGTTTTGGGGGATAAAGTTCATTTTCTAGTCAAATATTGACTTTGCAAGTAATTGCTGTTAAGCTGATCACTCTTTATAACATTCTGGAGTATATGCAAATTGCCATTAGAAAAAGTGAAGCAGTAGACTTTGTAAAAATTAATATTTGTGTCATTCTCAAAACTTTTGGCCATGACTGTATATAGAGGTGTTATCAGTCATTGTACAGGAGGAGGAGGTGAGCTGTGACATCACCTATTGTGAATGGTGGATCCTGTGTTATCTACTGTATATAGAGGTGTTATCAGTCATTGTACAGGAGGAGGTGAGCTGTGACATCACCTATTGTGAATGGTGGATCCTGTGTTATCGACTGTATATAGAGGTGTTATCAGTCATTGTACAGGAGGAGGAGGTGAGCTGTGACATCACCTATTGTGAATGGTGGATCCTGTGTTATCTACTGTATATAGAGGTGTTATCAGTCATTATACAGGGGGAGGAGGTGAGCTGTGACATCACCTATTGTGAATGGTGGATCCTGTGTTACCTACTGTAAATAGAGGTGTTATCAGTCATTGTACAGGAGGAGGAGGTGAGCTGTGACATCACCTATTGTGAATGGTGGATCCTGTGTTATCTACTGTATATAGAGGTGTTATCAGTCATTGTACAGGAGGAGGTGAGCTGTGACATCACCTATTGTGAATGGTGGATCCTGTGTTATCGACTGTATATAGAGGTGTTATCAGTCATTGTACAGGAGGAGGAGGTGAGCTGTGACATCACCTATTGTGAATGGTGGATCCTGTGTTATCTACTGTATATAGAGGTGTTATCAGTCATTGTACAGGAGGAGGTGAGCTGTGACATCACCTATTGTGAATGGTGGATCCTGTGTTATCGACTGTATATAGAGGTGTTATCAGTCATTGTACAGGAGGAGGAGGTGAGCTGTGACATCACCTATTGTGAATGGTGGATCCTGTGTTATCTACTGTATATAGAGGTGTTATCAGTCATTGTACAGGGGAGGAGGTGAGCTGTGACATCACCTATTGTGAATGGTGGATCCTGTGTTATCTACTGTATATAGAGGTGTTATCAGTCATTGTACAGGAGGAGGAGGTGAGCTGTGACATCACCTATTGTGAATGGTGATCCTGTGTTATATACTGTATATAGAGGTGTTATCAGTCATTGTACAGGAGGAGGAGGTGAGCTGTGACATCACCTATTGGGGAATGGTGGATCCTGTGTTATCTACTGTATATAGAGGTGTTATCAGTCATTGTACAGGAGGGGAGTGAGCTGTGACATCACCTATTGTGAATGGTGGATCCTGTGTTATCTACTGTATATAGAGGTGTTATCAGTCATTGTACAGGAGAGAGGTGAGCTGTGACATCACCTATTGTGAATGGTGGATCCTGTGTTATCTACTGTATATAGAGGTGTTATCAGTCATTGTACAGGAGGAGGAGTGAGCTGTGACATCACCTATTGTGAATGGTGGATCCTGTGTTATCTACTGTATATAGGAGTTATCAGTCATTGTACAGGGAGGAGGTGAGCTGTGACATCACCTATTTGTGAATGGTGGATCCTGTGTTATCTACTGTATATAGAGGTGTTATCAGTCATTGTACAGGAGGAGGTGAGCTGTGACATCACCTATTGTGAATGGTGGATCCTGTGTTATCTACTGTATATAGAGGTGTTATCAGTCATTGTACAGAGAGGAGGTGAGGCTGTGACATCACCTATTGTGAATGGTGGATCCTGTGTTATCTACTGTATATAGAGGTGTTATCAGTCATTGTACAGGAGGGAGGTGAGCTGTGACATCACCTATTGTGAATGGTGGATCCTGTGTTATCTACTGTATATAGAGGTGTTATCATCATTGTACGGGAGGAGGAGGTGAGCTGTGACATCACCTATTGTGAATGGTGGATCCTGTGTTATCTACTGTATATAGAGGTGTTATCAGTCATTGTACAGGAGAGGAGGTGAGCTGTGACATCACCTATTGTGAATGGTGGATCCTGTGTTGATCTATGTTATAAGTGTTATCAGATTGTACAGTGAGGAGGTGAGCTGTGATTACTATTGTGAATGGTGGATCCTGTGTTATCTACTGTATATAGAGTGTTATCAGTCATTGTACAGGAGGAGGAGGTGAGCTGTGATCACCTATTGTGAATGGTGGATCCTGTGTTATCGTACTGTATATAGAGGTGTTCAGTCATTGTACAGGAGAGAGGTGAGCTGTGACATCACCTATTGTGAATGGTGGATCCTGTGTTATCTACTGTATATAGAGGTGTTATCAGTCATTGTACAGGAGGAGGTGAGCTGTGTATCACCTATTGTGAATGTGGATCTGTGTTATCTACTGTTATGAGGTTATCATCTTGTACAGAGGAGGAGGTGAGCTTGTATCACCTATTGTGATGGTGGATCCTGTGTTACTACTGTATAAGGTGTATAGTCATTGTACAGGAGGAGTGAGCTGTGATATCACCTATTGTGAATGGGACTCTGTTATCACGTATATAGAGTGTTATCATCATTGTACAGGAGGAGGTGAGCGTGATATCACCTATTGTGAAGGTGGATCTGTGTTATCTACTGTATATAGAGGTGTTATCAGTCATTTACAGGAGGAGAGTAGCTGTGACATCACTATTGTGAATGGTGGATCGTGTTATACTGTATATAGAGTGTTATCATCATTGTACAGGAGAGGAGGTGAGCTGTGACATCACCTATTGGAATGGTGGATCCTGTGTTATCTACTGTATATAGAGGTTTATCAGTCATTGTACAGAGAGGAGGAGGTGAGCTGTGACATCACCTATTGTGAATGGTGGATCCTGTGTTATCTACTGTATATAGAGGAGTTATCAGTCATTGTACAGGAGGAGGAGTGAGCTGTGATCATCACCTATTGTGAATGGTGGATCCTGTGTTATCTACTGTATAAGAGGTGTTATCAGTCATTGTACAGGAGGAGGAGTGAGCTGTGACATCACCTATTTGAATGGTGGATCCTGTGTTATCTACTGTATATAGAGGTGTTATCAGTCATTGTACAGGAGGAGGAGGTGAGCTGTGACATCACCTATTGTGAATGGTGGATCCTGTGTTATCTACTGTATATAGAGGTGTTATCAGTCATTGTACAGGAGGAAGGAGGTGAGCTGTGACATCACCTATTGTGAATGGTGGATCCTGTGTTATCTACTGTATATAGAGGTGTTATCAGTCATTGTACAGGAGGGAGGTGAGCTGTGACATCACCTATTGTGAATGGTGGATCCTGTGTTATCTACTGTATATAGAGGTGTTATCAGTCATTGTACAGAGAGGAGGTGAGCTGTGACATCACCTATTGTGAATGGTGGATCCTGTGTTATCTACTGTATATAGAGGTGTTATCAGTCATTGTACAGGAGGAGGAGGTGAGCTGTGACATCACCTATTGTGAATGGTGGATCCTGTGTTATCTACTGTATATAGAGGTGTTATCAGTCATTGTACAGGAGGAGAGGTGAGCTGTGAATCACCTATTGTGAATGGTGGATCCTGTGTTATCTACTGTATATAGAGGTGTTATCAGTCATTGTACAGAGTAGGAGGAGTGAGCTGTGACATCACCTATTGTGAATGGTGGATCCTGTGTTATCTACTGTATATAGAGGTGTTATCAGTCATTGTACAGGAGGGAGGTGAGCTGTGACATCACCTATTGTGAATGGTGGATCCTGTGTTATCTACTGTTATAGAGGTGTTATCAGTCATTGTACAGGAGGAGGAGGTGAGCTGTGAATCACCTATTGTGAATGGTGGATCCTGTGTTATCTACTGTATATAGAGGTGTTATCAGTCATTGTACAGGAGGAGGAGGTGAGCTGTGACATCACCTATTGTGAATGGTGGATCCTGTGTTATCTACTGTATATAGAGGTGTTATCAGTCATTGTACAGGAGGAGGGAGGTGAGCTGTGACATCACCTATTGTGAATGGTGGATCCTGTGTTATCTACTGTATATAGAGGTGTTATCAGTCATTGTACAGGAGGAGGAGGTGAGCTGTGACATCACCTATTGTGAATGGTGGATCCTGTGTTATCTACTGTATATAGAGGTGTTATCAGTCATTGTACAGGAGGAGAGGGTGAGCTGTGACATCACCTATGTGAATGGTGGATCCTGTGTTATCTACTGTATATAGAGGTGTTATCAGTCATTGTACAGGAGGAGAGGTGAGCTGTGACATCACCTATTATGAATGGTGGCTCCTGTGTTATCTACTGTATATAGAGGTGTTATCAGTCATTGTCCAGGAGGAGGAGGTGAGCTGTGACGTCACCTATTGTGAATGGTAGATCCTGTGTTATCTACTGTATATAGAGGTATGTACAGGAGGGGAGAAAGTGAGCTGTGACATTACCTATTGCAAATGGTGGATCCTGTGTTATCTACTGTATATAGAGGTGTTATCAGTCATTGTACAGGAGGGGGAGGTGAGCTGTGACATCACCTATTGCAATGGTGGATCCTGTGTTATCTACTGTATATAGAGATGTATCAGTCATTGTACAGGAGGAGGAGGTGAGCTGTGACATCACCTATTGTGAATGGTAGATCCTGTGTTAATCTACTGATATACGGGTATTGTAAGGAGGGGGAGAAAGTGAGCTGTGACATTACCTATTGCAAATGGTGGATCCTGTGTTATTACTGTATATAGAGGTGTTATCAGTCATTGTAAGGAGGAGAGGTGAGCTGTGATATCACATATTGTGAATAGTGGTCCTGTGTTATCAACTGTATATATAGGTGTTACAGTCATTGTACAGGAGGAGGAGGTGAGCTGTGACATCATCTATTGTGAATGGTGGATCCTGTGTTATCTACTGTATATAGAGGTTTATCAGTCATTGTACATGAGGAGGAGGTGAGCTGTGACATCACCTATTGTGACTGGTGGATCTGTGTTATCTACTTATAAGAGGTGTTATCAGTCATTGTACAGAGGGGGAGGTGAGCTGTGATATCACCTATGTGAATGTGGATCCTGTGTTATCTACTGTATATAGAGGTGTTTATAGTCATTGTACAGGAGGAGGAGGTGAGCTGTGACATCACCTATTGTGACTGGTGGATCCTGTGTTATCTACTGTATATAAAGGTGTTAAATCATCATTGTACAGGAGGAGGAGGTGAGCTGTGACATCACCTTTAATGTAATGTGGATTTTGTGCTATACAGAGGTGTTACCTATCATGTAATCCTGTCTCTGCTGATAAGGAGACCTGCTGAAAGTGATGCTGGAAAGACAGGAAATTTGAGTCTATAAAGCCTGGCTAGGTGGAGCTTAGCAGCCTAGCACATACTGGTGATACACTGAAGTTAATGACTGCCCTGTCTGCTGTGAGCTCCCTCTAGTGGTGACTATAGGAAGCCAGATTGTTGTAATAAATCTGTGATCAGACCATTATACTGATATATTATATCACTGAATTCTGGAACTAAACTGACAGTGTGGTAAAACATGGACATTTACTGTAAGCTGTTTCTTACATTTCTTCTTTTTATGGAAAGTTGAGTAATAAGTAATATGGCCGCACTTACAGTTTAGTTTCGTTGGTACTTTTATCAGGTCTTTGTTGATGTGATAGTCAAAAAATAAAAATGGAAATGCCTGGCACTGTTACTGGGGAACTCTTGATAACCCCTGGCTGTAATTAGCACTGATTATGGGGTAACTATTTTTTCACCACTATTTATGGGACAGTGAAGGTATTACTAGTTGTATGACTCTGTGGTTCCCCTGTTATGGGGACTCTCTGGACAGCATTTTATGGGGGCACTGTGGCTATGTCAAAGCACTGTTGCCCGTAGCAACCAGTAAGCTGATGCTCATTTTACCACTGTAGCCTAGATAATAAAAGCTGCTCTGTGATTGGCTGCTACCAGTAACATGGACGTCTCCTCTCAGGAGAGATGAGCGGAGATCAAAGGGGAAAGTTACTGAGTTCAAGGAGGAAATGGTGATGATGTGCGAGGCCTGAGGTGAGCGCCTGCCATACGTGCGGAGCCACCCAGAGACCACCATGTATGACTGTACACGACAACGGAGACCGCCCCGAGGTATACAGCATATGGGACCCTCAGAACACACCTCAGCTGCTGCAGAACCTCATAATACACCTCAGCTGCTGCAGAACCTCATAATACACCTCAGCTGCTGCAGAACTCATAATACACCTCAGCTGCTGCAGAACCTCATAACACATCTCAGCTGCTGCAGAACCTCATAAACACACTCAGCTGCTGCAGAACCTCTCAATACACCTCAGCTGCTGTAGAACCTCATAACACATCTCAGCTGCTGCAGAACCTCATAACACAACTCAGCTGCTGCAGAACCTCTCAATACACCTCAGCTGCTGCAGAACCTCTCAATATACCTCAGCTGCTGCAGAACCTCATAATACACCTCAGCTGCTGCAGAACCTCATAACACACACCTCAGCTGCTGCAGAACCTCTCAATACACCTCAGCTGCTGCAGAACCTCTCAAACACCTCAGCTGCTGCAGAACCTCATAATACACCTCAGCTGCTGCAGAACCTCATAATACACCTCAGCTACTGCAGAACCTCATAATACACCTCAGCTGCTGCAGAACCTCATAATACACCTCAGCTGCTGCAGAACCTCATAATACACCTCAGCTGCTGCAGAACCTCATAATACACCTCAGCTGCTGCAGAACCTCATAATACACTCAGCTGCTGCAGAACCTCATAATACACCTCAGCTGCTGCAGAATCTCACAAAACACCTCAGCTGCTGCAGACTGATAATACTCATCAGCTGCTGCAGAACCTCATAAACACCTCAGCTGCTGCAGAACCTCATAACACCTCAGCTGCTGCAGAACTCTCATAATCACCTCAGCTGCTGCAGAACCTCATAATACACCTCAGCTGCTGCAGAACCTCATAATACACCTCAGCTGCTGCAGAACCTCATAATACACCTCAGCTGCTGCAGAACCTCATAATACACCTCAGCTGCTGCAGAACCTCATCAATACACCTCAGCTGCTGCAGAACCTCATAATACACCTCAGCTGCTGCAGAACCTCATAATACACCTCAGCTGCTGCAGAACCTCATAATACACCTCAGCTGCTGCAGAACCTCATAATACACCTCAGCTGCTGCAGAACTCATAATACACCTCAGCTGCTGCAGAACATCATAATACTCTCAGCTGCTGCAGAACCTATAAACACCTCAGCTGCTGCAACCTATAACACCTCAGCTGCTGCAGAATAACCTTCAATAATTACACCTCAGCTGCTGCAGAACAACATAATACTTCTCAGCTGCTGCAAAACTCATAATACACCTCAGCTGCTGCAGAACCTCATAATACACCAGCTGCTGCAGAATCATAATACTTCAGCTGCTGCAGAACATCATAATACACCTCAGCTGGTGCAGAACATCATAATACACCTCAGCTGCTTGCTGCAGAACCTCATAATCCACCTCAGCTGCTGCAGAACTCATAAACACCTCAGCTGCTGCAGAACATCATAATACACCTCAGATGCTGCAGAACATCATAATACACCTCAGCTGCTGCAGAACATCATAATATCCTCAGTGCTGCAGAACCATAATACCTCTCAGTGCTGCAGAACCTCATAATACCCTCAGCTGCAGGACATCACAATACACCTCAGCTGCTGCAGAGACATCATAATACACCTTAGCTGGTGCAGAACATCATAATACACTCAGATGCTGCAGAACCTCATAATACACATCAGCTGCTGCAGGACATCATAATACACCTCAGCTGCTGCAGAACATCATAATACACCTCAGCTGCTGCAGAACCTCATAATACATCTCAGATGCTGCAGAACCTCATAATACACATCAGCTGCTGCAGAACCTCATAATACACCTCAGCTGCTGCAGAACCTCATAATACTCCTCAACTGCTGCAGAACCTCATAATACACCTCAGCTGCTGCAAAACCTCATAATACACTCAGCTGCTGCAAAACCTCATAATACACCTCAGCTGCTGCAGAACCTCACAATACACCTCAGCTGCTGAAGCACATCATAATACACCTCAGTTGCTGCAAAACCTCATAATACACCTTAGCTGCTGCAGAACATTTCAATACACCTCAGCTGCTGCAGAACATCATGGTATGAGCTTGAGACAGTTCACTAAACGTCAGCAGCTGAAGGTGTCTGGAGGTTGTGTGATTAGTGACATGAAGCAGTGATTCTGTGTTGCGGGGGGGGGGGGAATGTTCTGCACTTTCCGTCATTAGTAATATCACAGTCCGAAACAGCTGATAACAGAGAGCAGTAGACTCAGCTCAGTAGGGAATAACAGGACACTTTACATCTGATCTCCAGGAAGATTCTGTAGATATATATGGAAATAAAATAAAGAATTCTCTGTTTCTGCCCCGATCCCGGCACCGACAGCTGCGCATTCATGATGATTGGGTGAATGAATATTTATATACTGATGACTTAATAAAGTGTTGAAGTGAAAATTAATATTAACGTAACGCTCCATGCTATTTTCTAGCTAATATTAGTAGGTATGGCATTAAAATTCATCTTCTATTTTTTTGGAAACTGTCAACAAGTAGAATTGTCACTCCAGTCAACGTTACGTCATATTCAGACCAGAAGGCATTAGCAGCATGATACCATAAAACACCATAATAGGGCACATAGTACAGATAGTATAACCTCCTTGTCTCTCCATATAATAGTACTACTTCCTTGTCTTTCCCTATAAATTATGTAGACGCAGATAGTACTACCTCCTTGTTTCTCCTGGCAAAGGCACATATCTGTATTTCCCTTAAATGATGTGGGGAAAGATCCCTGTACATGATGTAGACACTGACAGTATTGCCTTGCAGAATTGCGCTGTAAATAATTAACGTTCAGATAGTACTACATCCCTGTCTCTTCCTATAAAAACCCAAGACACAAATAGTACAGCATCATTTTCTCTCAATATAAGTGATATAGGCAAAAACACAGAGCTGCCTTCTTGCCTCTCACTATAAGTGATCCAGGCACAGATAGAACCTTCTCATTTTATTTCCTTATACATTTTATAAATTAAGTAAGAAAAGTTATAAATTATATAGGCATAGATAGTACTTCCTCCCTGTCTCTCCCTATAAATTATGTAGACACAGGCAGTACTTCCTCCCTATAAATTATATAAGCTTAGATAGTACTTCCTCCATGTCTCTCCCTATATATTATGTAGACACAGACAGTACTTCCTCCCTGTCTCTCACTGTAAATTATGTAGGCACAGGTAGTTCTTCCTCCCCATCTCTCCCTATAAATTATGTAGACACAGACAGTACTTCCTCCCCGTCTCTCCCTATAAATTAAGTAGGCATAGGTAGTACTTCCTCCCTGTCTCTCCCTATATATTATGTAGACACAGATAGTACTTCCTCCCTGTCTCTCCCTATAAATTATGTAGACGCAGACAGTACTTCCTCACTGTCTCTCCCTGTAAATTATATAGGCATAGATAGTACTTCCTCCCAGTCTCTCCCTATAAATTATGTAGACACAGATAGTACTTCCTCCCAGTCTCTCCCTATAAATTATGTAGACACAGAAAGTACTTCCTCCCCTTCTCTTCCTATAAATTATGTAGACACAGATAGTACTTCCTCACTGTCTCTCCCTACATATTCTGTAGACACTGATACTACTTCCTCCCTGTCTCTCCCTATAAATTATGTAGACACAGACAGTACTTCCTCCCAGTCTCTCCCTATAAATTATGTAAGCATAGATAGTACTTCCTCCCTGTCTCTCCCTACATATTCTATAGACACTGATACTACTTCCTCCCTGTCTCTCCCTATAAATTATGTAGACACAGACAGTACTTCCTCCCAGTCTCTCCCTATAAATTATATAGGCATAGATAGTACTTCCTCCCAGTCTCTCCCTATAAATTATGTAGACACAGATAGTACTTCCTCCCAGTCTCTCCCTATAAATTATGTAGACACAGATAGTACTTCCTCCCCTTCTCTCCCTACATATTCTGTAGACACAGATAGTACTTCCTCCCTGTCTCTCCCTACATATTCTGTAGACACTGATACTACTTCCTCCCTGTCTCTCCCTATAAATTATGTAGACACAGACAGTACTTCCTCCCAGTCTCTCCCTATAAATTATGTAAGCATAGATAGTACTTCCTCCCTGTCTCTCCCTATAATTTATGTAGACACAGATAGTACTTCCTCCCTGTATCTCCCTATAAATTATATAGACACACAGAGTACTTCCTCCCAGTCTCTCCCTATAAATTATGTAGACACAGATAGTACTTCCTCCCTGTCTCTCCCTATAAATTATGTAGACACAGATAGTACTTCCTCCCAGTCTCTCCCTATAAATTATATTGGCATAGATAGTACTTCCTCCCTGTCTCTCCCTATAATTTATGTAGACACAGATAGTACTCCCTCCCTGTATCTCCCTATAAATTATATAGACACAGATAGTACTTCCTCCCAGTCTCTCCCTATAAATTATGTAGACACAGATAGTACTTCCTCCCTGCCTCTCCCTATAAATTATATAGACACAGATAGTAATTCCTCCCTGTCTTTCCCTATAAATTATATAGACACAGATAGTACTTCCTCCCTGTCTCTTCCTTTAAATTATGTAGCCACAGATAGTACTTCCTCCTGTCTCTTCCTATAAATTATGTAGACACAGATAGTACTTCCTCCCTGTCTCTCCCTATAAATTATGTAGCCACAGATAGTACTTCCTCCCTGTCTCTTCCTATAAATTATGTAGACACAGATAGTACTTCCTCCCTGTCTCTTCCTATAAATTATTTAGGCATAGATAGTTCTTCCTCCTTGCCTTTCCTGTATATAATTTAGGCATACAGTTGTGTTCAAAATAATATCAGTGAGTTCAAAAACATGAGTTAATCACAAAATCTTTCTCCTAGTTTTTATTTCCAGCATTGGGAACATTGCACGCTGTTTTCTAATTCAAAACATGAAGAAAATGTAGATAATATTTAACTTCTTTACACAAAATAACAAAAAAAGAACATTGTCCTGTTCTAGAAAAATAGCAGTTTCTGCATTTGTCTTTACTATTTTTTGAGGATTTATCATTGCTGTGAATCACTGACCTAATATTTAGTTTAACCCATAGTTTTTAAGAACGGCTTCACATCTGTGTTGCACAGAGTCACCAACTTCTGGCCGCTGTCATCTGTTATTCCGGCCCAGGATGCTCGGACTACATCCCACAATTTTTTGGTGTTTGTTGGCTTTGCCTCAGAAATGGCATTTTTTATGTCACCCCACAACTGTTCCATTTGATTAAGGTCCAAGGATCGGGCTGGCCTCTCCATATCCTCAATTTTGTTAGACTGGAACCAAGATTTTGCTGGTTTTACTGGTGTGTTTAGGGTTGCTGTCTTGTTGAAAACCCCATTTCAAGGGCAAATCCTCTTCAGTGTAAGACAACATGTCCTCTTCAAGTATTTTAATATATGGAAACTGGTCCATGATCCCTGGTCTGCGGTAAATAGGTCCGGCACCTTAGTAAGAGAAACCTGCTCATATCACGATGCTTCCACCATGCTTCACTGTGTGCAGAGTTTCCTGGAGCCGATCGTTGGCTGAGCCTTTGCCATTCTGGCTATTCTTCCATCCATTCCAATGGTCGTCTCCATTTTCTTCCGCGTCTCTCAGGTTTGGCTTTCCATTATAAAGCATTGGAGATCATTTTAGCTAAACAGCCGATCGTCGTGTACACGTCTTTATAAGTTTTACTCTTTTCAATCAACTTTTTAATCAAAGTCCGCTGTTCATCTGAACAATGTCTTGAACGCCCCATATTTCTCAGGCTTTCAAGGAGAAATGCATGTACAACATGTCCTGGCATCACCCTTAGATAAGGGCCACCGGATTCACACCTGTCTCTTCACAGAATAATTGACCTCATTAATTGGACTCCACGCTGCTGTTATTTTGACAACATCCCCTTTCAATTAATTATTCTAATACACAGACTCAAAAACATGCAGATAAGAATGAGGGGTCTGTTGGTTTTCTTAGAATCTACTGCACCGACTGGTGAATTGTTTGACTTGTGGTAATATCATTTATACCAGAAACAGGGATGAATCTGGCTAGTCATATTGGACTGCTATTATTTTGAACACTACTGTATATAGTACTTCCTCCCTGCCTCTCCCTATATATTATTTAGTCATAGATAGTACTTCCTCCCTGCCCCCCCTATATATTATTTAGGCATAGATAGTACTTCCTCCATGCCTCTCCCTATATATTATTTAGTCATAGATAGTACTTCCTCCCTGCCCCTCCCTATATATTATTTAGGTCTAGATAGTACTTCCTCCCTGCCCCTCCCTATATATTATTGAGGCATAGATAGTACTTCCTCCCTGCCCCTCCCTATATATTATTGAGGCATAGATAGTACTTCCTCCCTGCCTCTCCCTATATATTATTTAGGCATAGATAGTACTTCCTCCCTGCCTCTCCCTATATATTATTTAGGCACAGATAGTACTTCCTCCCTGCCTCTCCCTATATATTATTTAGGCATAGATAGTACTTCCTCCCTGCCTCTCCCTATATATTATTTAGTCATAGATAGTACTTCCTCCCTGCCTCTCCCTATATATTATTTAGGCATAGATAGTACTTCCTCCCTTCCTCTCCCTATATATTATTTAGGCCTAGATAGTACTTCCTCCCTGCCCCTCCCTATATATTATTTAGGCACAGATAGTACTTCCTCCCTGCCTCTCCCTATATATTATTTAGTCATAGATAGTACTTCCTCCCTGCCCCTCCCTATATATTATTTAGGCACAGATAGTACTTCCTCCCTGCCTCTCCCTATATATTATTTAGGCATAGATAGTACTTCCTCCCTGCCTCTCCCTATATATTATTTAGGCACAGATAGTACTTCCTCCCTGCCTCTCCCTATATATTATTTAGGCATAGATAGTACTTCCTCCCTGCCTCTCCCTATATATTATTTAGTCATAGATAGTACTTCCTCCCTGCCCCTCCCTATATATTATTTAGGTCTAGATAGTACTTCCTCCCTGCCCCTCCCTATATATTATTGAGGCATAGATAGTACTTCCTCCCTGCCCCTCCCTATATATTATTTAGGCATAGATAGTACTTCCTCCCTGCCCCTCCCTATATATTATTTAGGCATAGGTAGTACTTCCTCCCTACCTCTCCCTATATATTATTTAGGCATAGATAGTACTTCCTCCCTGCCCCTCCCTATATATTATTTAGGCATAGATAGTACTTCCTCCCTGCCCCTCCCTATATATTATTTAGTCATAGATAGTACTTCCTCCCTGCCTCTCCCTATATATTATTTAGGCATAGATAGTACTTCCTCCCTGCCCCTCCCTATATATTATTTAGGCATAGATAGTACTTCCTCCCTGCCCCTCCCTATATATTATTTAGGCATAGATAGTACTTCCTCCCTGCCCCTCCCTATATATTATTTAGGCATAGATAGTACTTCCTCCCTGCCTCTCCCTATATATTATTTAGGCCTAGATAGTACTTCCTCCCTGCCCCTCCCTATATATTATTTAGGCATAGATAGTACTTCCTCCCTTCCTCTCCCTATATATTATTTAGTCATAGATAGTACTTCCTCCTGGCCTATATTATTTAGGCATAGATAGTACTTGCTCCCTGCCTCTCCCTATACAGTATATTCTTTAGTCATAGATAGGCACATAAATTACTTAGACACAGATAGTACTGCCTTCCTGTCTTTCCCTTTAAATGATATAGGCACAGATAGTACTGTCTCCCTGTCTCTCACATTAAATGATGTTGGCACAGATAGTGCTGCTTCCAGGTTTTTTCCTATACATGTTATAATCAGTGATAAAATAGACTCAGCCTGCCGCCACTCAGGACAGAAGACATAAGTGTATAGACGGTATATGGTATTTACAAGATGTCAGAGAACCCACCTTTTGATATCACCAGAATGGTAAATCAGGTCACTTAGGTTTGTGGATTTGAAGGCGTTAAGGCATCGAGAAACCACAAATTACATCTAATCTGTAGAGAAAATGCAAAAAAATAAAAGTAAGATAAGATCACAATGTGTTTGATTTCCTGTCTGGCAGATACTTTTTGGCACAGGATATATGGCAGCATGATATTTATCAGCAACATCCAAGAACATTTTAAACCCCTTCTACACCGGTTCTGATCTATAAGATGAATTTTCAGTACTCAGAAGCTCAGAACTGATGAAATTCTTTAGGATTATGGCAAGTACGTGGACCTGCAAAATCTGTAAAAAAAAATATTATACACTGTGAATTTCCAATCTAACAAACGAATGTCAAGAGCGCCATCGTCTGGACGGGGTCGGTACTGCATGCATCTATGTGTATCAGTTCCTGATAGGAAAAAAACAAATCTCATCTGAAGCTGATTTGAAACAGATCGCTTGGGGACTATCACTTTTTATTCATTTCATTTGCCACTACCGGCCTACCACCATCCACAGGATGACTATTAGAAGGACTCTGTCTCCCAAGCAACGTCGGGGTGGTCTGGATACACGGATGGGAACGCTAAGGGTTTTCAAGGATGGCACCCATCTATCTGTCTCGGGAAAGTATTCCTAAGAAAATATGTGGGCAGTTTTGAGGCAACCAAATTAGTACACATGGAAGTTGTAGCATATGATGCCTAAATGGCTAGAAAATGCGTCAAGATGGTGGGAGCTGAATGGCCATATATCGGGAGGGCGGTGAATGTCGAAGGAAACTCCAAGTGTGACCAAGTGCATTGACCACTTTTCTTCCCACCACCCAGGGTTAGTTGCAGAAGACTTCAGCAGCCTCACAACCAGAGATCTCCCTCAAAGTGTAGGTGAAGGATGGGCGTACATGCCATAACAATGGGCTTCTTCAGGCTACAACATCAGGGTGAGAGCGAAAGTTGCCACCAAGAGTGACTGAGACTGGTCAGTGAGGACCTCTGAGACTAGAAAAGGCATGGGCTTCTTCAGGCTATATCATCAGGGTGAGAGCGAAAGTTGCCACCAAGAGTGACTGAGACTGGTCAGTGAGGACCTCTGAGGCTAGGAAAGGCATGGGCTTCTTCAGGCTACATCATCAGGGTGAGAGCAAAAGTTGCCACCAAGAGTGACTGAGACTGGTCAGTGAGGACCTCTGAGACTAGGAAAGGCATGGGCTTCTTCAGGCTACATCATCAGGGTGAGAGCAAAAGTTGCCACCCAGAGTGACTGAGACTGGTCAGTGAGGACCTCTGAGACTAGGAAAGGCATTGGCTTCTTCAGGCTACATCATCAGGGTGGGAGCAAAAGTTGCCACCAAGAGTGACTGAGACTGGTCAGTGAGGACCTCTGAGACTGTGAAAGGCATGGGCTTCTTCAGGCTACATCATCAGGGTGAGAGCAAAAGTTGCCACCAAGAGTGACTGAAACTGGTCAGTGAGGACCTCTGAGACTAGGAAAGGCATGGGCTTCTTCAGGCTACATCATCAGGGTGAGAGCGAAAGTTGCCACCAAGAGTGACTGAGACTGGTCAGTGAGGACCTCTGAGACTAGGAAAGGCATGGGCTTCTTCAGGCTACATCATCAGGGTGAGAGCAAAAGTTGCCACCCAGAGTGACTGAGACTGGTCAGTGAGGACCTCTGAGACTAGGAAAGGCATTGGCTTCTTCAGGCTACATCATCAGGGTGGGAGCAAAAGTTGCCACCAAGAGTGACTGAGACTGGTCAGTGAGGACCTCTGAGACTGTGAAAGGCATGGGCTTCTTCAGGCTACATCATCAGGGTGAGAGCAAAAGTTGCCACCAAGAGTGACTGAAACTGGTCAGTGAGGACCTCTGAGACTAGGAAAGGCATGGGCTTCTTCAGGCTACATCATCAGGGTGAGAGCGAAAGTTGCCACCAAGAGTGACTGAGACTGGTCAGTGAGGACCTCTGAGACTAGGAAAGGCATGGGCTTCTTCAGGCTACATAATCAGGGGGAGAGCAAAAGTTGCCACCAAGTGTGACTGAGACTGGTCAGTGAAGATCTCTGAGGACAACACCCATCTTGAAGTAGGTCGAAGTCCAACGAGGCACAGCCAACAGGTATGAGTATGTCAATCTGTAACAATGCCACCACATACTATGTGCCATTTATAATACTGGGGTCTTTTTATGTGCCATAGAGGTCTTTGGACCACGTCAGACACAAGGATTACCTCTGCAACCCCTATAACTATGCCCTTGGCCTCGGATTGTCTGGGGGTCGTAAACTAACCAAATGTGACACTGTCTTCCATCCGACGTCCATCTGATATCATATCATCTACAGTAAGAAGCCGGCTGGTGAATAATAAGCGATCTTTCCGCTGCCGTTATACACCCCCCTATAAATCACGGCCTCTTCCGCCATTGCTGTCAGCGGTCAGACAAGACAAATAAATACAAGGTGATTACTAATCATTAGTTAAACATTGACCTCACTTTCTGCCGTTCCATTTATGATCAATAAATGTAATAATCTTATATCTTGGGCTGCTCTAGAATCAATCATTCACATTCACGGATCATGAACCGGCAGCGTCCCAGAGACAATAAATAATCCATGAAATACCGCGGCAAAAGTCCCAACAGGATGCAAAACAAGTCCATCAGGATTAAATGTAGGAAACCAGAGACAGAGAATAATCACAGATCAGTCCTAAAGCCCAACGCTCAGGACAACAACAGGGGGCGCCAGTGAACATTTCTCTATTATTTCTATCTGTTCACCTGAAGTGTTGGGTTATATTTAAAAATGACTACAAAAATAGTGAATATTTTCATTGAACCCCTTAAAAGACACTCTACTGCCTTAAAGACCAAGCTCCTTTAAGAGGGTTAAAAATGACTTTTCATAGAAACCCTCTTACAATAGAGACTGGACCTTTTTGTTTTTTTTTGTCTTTAGGCTCCCACCTGGACTTTTTTCTTTTAGAAGATTTGCTTATATTGTACGATCTGTTCATTTTTTTGTCACTATATTTTTGTGTATGTTATGTGTCGGAAAACTTCTGTCACGCCAAAACTGCAATAGCTCAGTTAGTAAGGGGTTAAAGAGACAGGGTGGAGAGTGTACAGGACTATTATTCTGTGGTTTCCCTCCACACAAGGTCAGCTGCAAAGTGGAAGGAAGCTACTAAATAATCTTAGTGGTTTCCCTCCACTCAGGGTTAGTTGCAGAGGGCACATGGAGCAAATAGGATAGACACTGACTAACACATATGAATGTGGTGTATAGCCTGAGGTTATGAAACAGGGTCTTACTTCTATTAGACCTAGTGTTCACATGTGCCCCATATCACCCACAAATGACTAATTTTACAGCATGGGGCTATGTCTCCTATGGCTCCCCTAGTTACAGAGAAAAACTGGACAGGACTAAGATTATTCAGTGGTTTCCCTCCACTCGGGGTCAGTTGCAGAGGGCACATGGAGCAAGTAGGATCTACACTGACTGGACACATGTGAATGTGGTGTTTTGTCTGAGGGTATGAAAGGGGCGCTTGCTTTTATTAGACTTATAGCTATCACTTCCTCCTGCCACCTCAGTGACTGATTTTACAACACGAAGGCTGCGTCTCCTAACCCTCTTATGGATATCCTAGTTAAAGTGAAAAGCTGAACAAGAAAAAAAATGTATGTGAAGGGAGAATGGGTGGTGATTGTGCATGACTAAGATTATTCAGTGGTTTCTCTTCGCTCAGGGTTTGTTGCTGAGTGAAGGGAAACTACTAAATAATCTTAGTGGTTTCCCTCCACTTGGGGTCACTTGCAGAGGGCACATGGAGCAAATAGGATCTACACTGACTTACACATGTGAATGTGGTGTTTTGTCTGAGGGTATGAAAGGGGGGCTTTTTTTTAGACTTATAGTGATCACTTCCTCCTGCCACCTCAATGACTGATTTCACAACACGAAGGCTGCATCTCCTAAATCTCTTATGGATACCCTAGTTACAGTGAAAAACTGAACATGAAAAAAAATGTATGTGAAGAGAGACTGGGTGGTGATTGTGCAGTGGTTTCTCTTCGCGCAGGGTTTGTTGCTGAGTGAAGGGAAACTACTAAATAATCTTAGTGGTTTCCCTCCACTCAAGGTCAGTTGCAGAGGGCACATGGAGCAAGTAGGATCTACACTGACTGACACATGTGAATGTGGAGGGTATGAAAGGAGGACTGGCTTCTGTTAGATTGAGTGATCACTCCCTACGCTTCATGTGCCCTCTGCAACTGACCCTGAGTGGTTTCCCTCCGCTCAGGGTCAGTTGCAGAGGGCACATGAAGCAAGTAGGATCCACACTGTCTGACACATGTGAATGCGGTGTGTATGAAAGGAGGACTGGCTTCTGTTAGATCGAGTGATCATTCCTTACCCCCACCCTGATGATTGATTTTACAACAGGGGGGCTGTGTCTTCTATGGCTCTTGTGGATACCCGAGTGATAGTGAAAAAACTGAACAATAAAAAAATTGATGCTATGCCCCCTAAAAAATTTATGTTTTAAGGGACATATACAAAAAAAAATTCAAAGAAAAGCTAAAAATGTAATAAAAATGCCAAAAGAAATATAATTAGAAGTCATGGTTATTCAGTATAACCAAAATAAAATAAAATAAAAAATAGATTTTTTGGCATAAAAGTTAATTAAAACAATACAATACACTTATTAGTTATGCCAATCACTTGAAGAATTAATTTAATAGGGTATTTAGTGTGGGAAATAATGGACACTACAAAAAAATTGAGGAAAGGAAAACAATAAAAAAAGTTAAAAAAAAAGTTTAGAAATTACTACAAATATCGATAAAAATTAATATAATTTCTTCTGCATAAAACGAGGCCTGAAAAAGCCATATAAATAAAAAAGTGAAAAAAAAAAGTTATAGCTGTCGAAATGCGGAGGCAAAAAAATAAAAAATAAAAAAGAGCAAAAACAGGTTTTAAAATGGGTTTAAGAAAGCAGCAATGAGTGAGCTTCATGCGACTAACTTCCTATGTAAACCTATAGAAACCTTCATGCTCCTCATCAATAAAATACTCAAGAATATAGAATACACAAAATGAATCAAATAAAATATAAGTGTATATAATAAATATATTAAGTGCCTATATAACCTAGAGAAATTTTGGATGGCAGACCACCCGGAATTAATTGAACAAAATCACCCAGGTGCTGGAAAGAGAAATGCCTAATGGAGTGGAAAAGGACAACGAGACCAAGAAAACATACTATAATCAAAATGCCTTTATTAAACAAAATTACTGGCTTGACAAACGTATAATATAACCATGTAATAAAATAATTTAAAACAACAGGACACTATAATCAATAAATATACTCAATATAATATAATATATATATATATATATAATGTAATGCTCAGAAAATAAAACCAGGTAAACAAACTATATATACAACATAATTATATAGTGAACACACAGTGGTGTACAGAATGTAATATAACAAATACTATGATGTGTATATTAAATCTAAAAAATATTATATATATATAAATAAAATGCTGTGTAAAATATACCACATACATTGGTGTGTGCACTAAATCAAGAAAATTGTACTACCCACTACAATTCATGTGCAAATGATTGCAAAAATCAATCAAAAGGAATAAAATGTGTAACAAATAAAACCAGTCAAATAGTGCAAAAAAAAAAAAAGACCATCAATAAAAAAAGTGCACCAAATAAAAACCAATATACCTGGGAGCAAAAAGTATCAGATGTATGTGCCTGCTGAAAACGTGCCCCGACGCGCGTTTCGGATATATAGATCCTTCGTCAGGGGGATATCCGAAACGCGCGTCGGGGCGCGTTTTCAGCAGGCACATACATCTGATACTTTTTGCTCCCAGGTATATTGGTTTTTATTTGGTGCACTTTTTTTATTGATGGTCTTTTTTTTTTTTTTTTTGCACTATTTGACTGGTTTTATTTGTTACACATTTTATTCCTTTTGATTGATTTTTGCAATCATTTGCACATGAATTGTAGTGGGTAGTACAATTTTCTTGATTTAGTGCACACACCAATGTATGTGGTATATTTTACACAGCATTTTATTTATATATATATATATATTTTTTAGATTTAATATACACATCATAGTATTTGTTATATTACATTCTGTACACCACTGTGTGTTCACTATATAATTATGTTGTATATATAGTTTGTTTACCTGGTTTTATTTTCTGAGCATTACATTATATATATATATATGTTATATTATATTGAGTATATTTATTGATTATAGTGTCCTGTTGTTTTAAATTATTTTATTACATGGTTATATTATACGTTTGTCAAGCCAGTAATTTTGTTTAATAAAGGCATTTTGATTATAGTATGTTTTCTTGGTCTCGTTGTCCTTTTCCACTCCATTAGGCATTTCTCTTTCCAGCACCTGGGTGATTTTGTTCAATGCTCCTCATCAACCCTGATGTCAATATCGACTGCACCTTAAAAAAAAAAACCAAAATGACTCAAACTAACTCGTCGATACGACATGTTATAGAATTACCCGGAAGGATGCAAAGTCGGGTTTGTAAATTCGACAGATTGATAATTGCTAATAATAACAGAGCAAGGAGACAGATGAACAGCTGCACGGAGGAGGATGGCCCCCAGACGTCTAGTCGAGCCAGACAGACGTTTATCTGGAAAGATTAAACTCATTCTCTCTAACTGTGCACCGCTTTGTTGTAATGCCGTACCCCAATGGCTCAACAATATCTAATTAGAAAAATAAGACATAAAAAATAGCCACTAGGTGGTGCTATGGAGTAAAATGCATTTTTTTTTTTTTTTGCTATTTTTTGCCACTAGGTGGTGCTGTCAGCATTCAATTTTGTGTTTAAAAGAACATTTAATGCAAAACTGACCTGTGTTGCTGTGAGCTATGATGTCTTTTTCATCATAAAACAGCTGCTGCATTCCCTATCCCTAGCTTTTATTCAGGCTACTACAGTCTCTCCTGATAGGTCGTTTTATACGACGCGATAGCTGAAAGGGATTATGGGAAAGCCCACCTTGGCTAGTTCAATGCGTGAAACAAATGTCATTTTCAAGAATTCGATTTGTATTAAATCAATTCGCCCATTTCTAATTACCTTTATTGCCCTATTTTAGTTTATGCATCCTAATAACTTTTCTTTTTAAAGTAATTTTACTATTTCATATTGCAATACCATGCCTGACCACATGGTGCGCTGATCGAATAAACCTTTCAAAAGGCAGCCCATGTGTTAGAACGATCTTTAGCTCCATCTGGTGGTACAGTTAGGTATAGCATAAATTTATTTTTTTGTTTTGTTGTTCAAAGCTAAAAAAAAAAACCTCTAAAATTGAAATTGAATTAAACAAAAAAAGGAACGGAACTTCCCATTACACAATGATTAAAGGGGTTGTCTGCTTTAAAAAGTAAAATACCTTTAATTAAAAAGGGACACTTGTTTATTAGCCAATGAAAAGAGCTAGAGTGGAAAAAGAGTCTCTTACGCAGGAGGACCTGTCCTGTCCTACATTACATCAACAGCCTTTTGATATGAAGCGACACTGTAATGCTTCATTTCCCCTGTGGTGGCGCTGCAGAGAAATGTAACATATATTTACAGATTTCTGGGAGTACCAGCATTAGGACACTTTGGGCTCGATTAAACATTGCCATTTGTTTTAGTCTAAATTCGCTGATTTTTTTTTTGCTCCAAATTTATCAAAATAGCATCCTCGGTTCCTGAATTTCAAATAAAAAAATGAATGCCCTTTTTTCTGTCTTTAACCATTTTTGTGACTTTTTAGAGCAAAAAAAAGTCTATTTATTCATTTTTTTCCAAATGTCAGAAAAATTGCTAAGAAAAAAATTCTGGCGTACACAAAATCCAGGGTAAGACTAGAATACGTTTGTGACATATTTTGTGACTTTTCGAAAGGTTACAAATAATAAAAAATTCTAGAAACCACAAACTTTTCCCACTATGGCGAACTTAAAAAAAACAAACAAATATAAAAAAGTGCAAATGAAGGAATAATATGGCAATAACAATACAAAAGAGCAAAACACCTAAACACTTGTCAACAAACAGGCGCAAAAGGCGCCTTCAAAAATTCACATATTTGTTAAAAAATGGTGTTAACATAAGGAGTCACATTCCTGGACGCGTGTTAGTAATGCTGCGGTCACGCTCCGGAGATTTTCATACCTTTTCTGACATTTTAAATAGCTGCACTTTAATACTGTGTGTGTTTTACAGCATGATAATGAGGGCGCTGCAGGCGCACAGGAGTAGATATATGACTTGGGAGGTCACTTATGGGGACAGCTATGGGGTCTGCTCCGGGCAGATAACTAGCGGTGAGACCTGCACATAGACAGTCCCTGTGGCTTGTATGGTGTCGACAGGGAAGGAAAAGGCAGCCCCAGCTCAGGTTGGTCCTACCGTCCTTCTCTATGGGCACCGCAGACCTGTGCAAGGCTCCTTATTTCACAGAATAAGCATTACCAAGCAGTTATGAAGGGCAGCCTGCTGGCGTAGAAAGCACCTAGCACTCCATCCTGATTTCCCGGAAAGCAGCTAGTCCAGCCACCCACTAAACTAACAATGTGCCCCCTTTATTATCAGGATGAGTGAGGGTCCGGGAAATCAAACCCTGACTTATCGGAAAGTGATTAGCAATATATTGCACATTTCTTAAATACAGGTATTATGGACTTGTAATGACGCTTTGTGCCACTGTACAGTGCCTCTGTGTTGTCTTATCCCACTAGGGGTCTCCCTTCTGTGTAACTTGCTGTCCGCTGCCTGTTATAAAGTGCAATCCACCTGTAGCAGCAGAGAGGTAAAGACAGATTACAGGAAGTGTGTGTGGGGATTGTCCCTACAGGATGTGGGGGGCCCTTTGTCTCTAGAGGAGGTGGGGATGGTTCTTTGTCTCTACAGAAAGATGGGGTGTGTCTTTGTCTCTATAAGAAGTGGGGGTTCATTTTTGTCTCTATAAGAAGTAGAGGTGGTTATTTGCCTCTAAAGGAGGTGGGGGTGATTCTTTGTCTCTTCATGAAGTAGGGGTAGTTTTTTGTCTCTACAGGAAGTGAGGGGTGGGTCTTTGTCTCTATAAGAAGTGGGGGTGCATCTTTGTCTCTATAAGAAGTGGGGGGTTCTTTGTCTCTACAGGAATGGGGATGGTTTCTTTATCTCTATAAGAAGTGGAGGCGGTTCTTTGTCTCTACAGGAAGTGAGGGGTGGGTCTTTGTCTCTATAAGAAGGGTGGTTCTTTGTCTCTACAGGAAGTGAGGGGTGGGTCTTTGTCTCTATAAGAAGGGGGTGCATCTTTGTCTCTATACAGAAGTGGGGGGGTTCTTTGTCTCTTTAAGAAGTGGGGTGGTTTTTTATCTCTATAAGAAGTGGAGGGGTTCTTTGTCTCTAAGAAGTAGGGGTGGGTCTTTGTCTCTATAAGAAGGGTGGTTCTTTGTCTCTACAGGAAGTGAGGGTGTGTCTTTGTCTCTAAAGAAGGGATGGTTCTTTGTCTCTACAGGAAGTGGGGTGGTTCTTTGTTCTACAGAAATGGGGGTGGGTCTTTCACTATAGAAGTAGGGGTGGTTCTTTGTCTCTATAAGAAGTAGGGGTGGTTCTTTGTCTCTATAAGAAGTGGAGGCGGTTCTTTGTCTCTACAGGAAGTGGGAGTGGCTATTTGTCTCTACAGGAAGTAGGGACTGTTCTTTGCCTCTACAGGAAGTGGGTGTGGGTCCTTGTCTCTACACAAAGTGGTGGTGGGTCTTTCTATATGAAGTGGAGCTTTTTCTTTGTCTCTATAGAAAATTGGAGTAGGTCTTAGTCTTTCAAAAGTAAGTGAGCAAATTTGAGTGTACACAAAATGATAAATACACTACCTTCCAGTTCTGGTATGTGAGTCAGTTTCTCTCTCTCAAAAAACGCACAGAGAATTGACATGCTGTAGAATATTTTCTGCACCAAATCTACAAGTCAAAAAAATGCAATGTGTGCATGATACATCAGGTTTCTCATTCACGTTGCTGGCATCAGGTTTTGTTAACAAATCCAAGCAGAAAAAATACATAAAAAATGCAACGTATGCACATGTTCCCTTTGAGTCTAGGCGTTGTTTCTTTATAAGAAGTGGAGATGCGTCTTTGTCTGTCTACAGGAAGTGAGAGGGTTTTTGTCTCTATAGGAAGGGGGAGTAGGTCACTGTCTCTCTACAGGAAGTGTGGGAAGGACATTGTCTCTCTATAGGAAATTAGTGGGTTTTTGTCTCTCTACAGGAAGTGAGTGGGTTTTTGCCTCTCTACAGGAAGTGGGGGAAGGTCATTGTCTCTCTACAGGAAGTGAGTGGGTTTTTGTCTCTACAGGAAGTGGGGGAAGGTCATTGTTTCTCTATAGGAAGTGAGTGGGTTTTTGTCTCCACAGGAAGTGGGGGAAGGTCATTGTCTCTCTACAGGAAGTGAGTGGGTTTTTGTCTCCACAGGAAGTGGGGGAAGGTCATTGTCTCTCTACAGGAAGTGAGTGTGTTTTTGCCTCTACAGGAAGTGAGTTAGTTTTTGTCTCTACAGGAAGTGAGTGTGTTTTTGTCTCTCTACAGGAAGTGTGGGAAGGTCATTGTCTCTCTACAGGAAGTGGTGGAGAGTCTTTGTCTCTACATAAAGTAGAAATGGGTCACTATCACTATCTCTCTGCTCTCCTGTCTGTAAAACCACAAACAGGCATAACAGAGAGGTGAGTTTTCAATTAAGGGCAGGCAAGTCAGTTCCCAATGGCAAATATAATGCATTCTGGAAAATGCGGAAAAGGAATTTCTAGTACCTATAATACTGATAAAGAGAGTCAGCCCACTGTCACAGAGTGGATGGAAAGTTACAGAACATAAAAACTGGGACTGATATATTAGACTTGTATTACTTTATTTATTATGTGTTTCTTCTATAGCGCCATCATATTCAGCAGCACAGTTTTGACTTGTTTTGGAGGGATAAGGGCAGCTTTTCTTCAAGTTGTGTGTGAAACGACAGGGACACTTTAAGGGCATTTGCCAGCATAGCAACCACCACCATTTTTTGAGTTTTTTTTTCTATTATTATAGCAATATAATCAAGTTATAGATTTGCTTTTCGCTCTTGAACCTCTCATCATGCTCATGTTTACTATACAATAAAGTGAGTTTACAATCAATACCAGTCAGGGGCCAGCGAGCTGCCGAGAACAAGTCAGTGAAGTTTATAAGCTGTTTATTGTGTTTGTTCTCAAATCAAGACTCCGGAAAATCACAGGAGGAGACTGATGAAACACATCCGAGCTCCATCCCAGATGACCTCAATATAACAGGAAACATGTTATACAGAGCGTGGATGAGTCAGTCATTATTGGAGGAAGCTAGAGGACGGAAAATAAACTGAAGCTTAACTGTCGCTTTTCCTTTTATTTCATAAGTCAATAGTATACTGGAAAAAAAGCAACTTTGTAATATATCTTATCAGAGAAATCTGCTTCTTTCTCCTCCTGCACTGATCACTCTCAAATATCTGTAAAAACTGTATTTTGTGAAGACAGAATTTTCCATTACTGAGATAGATGACAGTTGGTGCTTTTAAAATGTTATGGGAAGGGAGGAGCTAGAGGCTGACACAGACATTCTAGGGAGGAGCTAGAGGCAGTCACAGACATTCTAGGCAGGAGCTAGAGGCAGTCACAGACATTCTAGGGAGGAGGTAGAGGCAGACACAGACATTCTAGGGAGGAGCTGGAGACAGACACAGACATTCTAGGGAGGAGCTAGAGGCAGTCACAGACATTCTAGGGAGGAGGTAGAGGCAGACACAGACATTCTAGGAGGAACTAGGGCAGATACAGACATTCTAGGGAGGAGCTGGATACAGACACAGGCGTTCTAGGGAGGAGCTAGAGGCAGACACAGACATTCTAGGGAGGAGCTAGAGGCAGTCACAGACATTCTAGGGAGGAGGTAGAGGCAGACACAGACATTCTAGGGAGGAGCTGGAGACAGACACAGACATTCTAGGGAGGAGCTAGAGGCAGTCACAGACATTCTAGGGAGGAGGTAGAGGCAGACACAGACATTCTAGGAGGAACTAGAGGCAGATACAGACATTCTAGGGAGGAGCTGGATACAGACACAGGCATTCTAGGGAGGAGCTAGAGGCAGACACAGATATTCTAGGAGGAACTAGAGGCAGATACAGACATTCTAGGGAGGAGCTAGAGGCAGACACAGACATTCTAGGGAGGAGCTAGAGGCAGACACAGACATTCTAGGGGGAGCTAGAGGCAGACACAGACATTCTAGGAGGAACTAGAGGCAGAGACAGGCATTCTAGTGAGGAGCTAGAGGCAGACACAGACATTTTAGGGAGGAGCTAGAGGCAGACACAGACATTCTAGGGAGGAGCTAGAGGCAGACACAGACATTCTAGGGAGGAGCTAGAGGCAGTCACAGACATTCTAGGGAGGAGGTAGAGGCAGACACAGACATTCTAGGGAGGAGCTGGAGACAGACACAGACATTCTAGGGAGGAGCTAGAGGCAGTCACAGACATTCTAGGGAGGAGGTAGAGGCAGACACAGACATTCTAGGAGGAACTAGAGGCAGATACAGACATTCTAGGGAGGAGCTGGATACAGACACAGGCATTCTAGGGAGGAGCTAGAGGCAGACACAGATATTCTAGGAGGAACTAGAGGCAGATACAGACATTCTAGGGAGGAGCTAGAGGCAGACACAGACATTCTAGGGAGGAGCTAGAGGCAGACACAGACATTCTAGGGGGGAGCTAGAGGCAGACACAGACATTCTAGGAGGAACTAGAGGCAGAGACAGGCATTCTAGTGAGGAGCTAGAGGCAGACACAGACATTTTAGGGAGGAGCTAGAGGTGGACACAGACATTTTAGGGAGGAGCTAGAGGCAAACACAGACATTCTAGGAAGGAGCTGGAGACAGACACAGACATTCTAGGGAGGAGCTAGAGGCAGACACAGACATTCTAGGGAGAAGCTAGAGGCAGATACAGACATTCTAGGGAGGAGCGGAGGCAGACACAGACATTCTACGAAGCAGCTGGAGACAGACACAGACATTCTAGGAAGGAGCTGGAGACAGATACAGACATTCTAGGGAGGAGCTAGAGTCCGACACAGACATTCTAGGGAGGAGCTAGAGTCCGACACAGACATTCTAGGGAGGAGCTAGAGGCAGACACAGACATTCTAGGAGGAACTAGAGGCAGAGACAGGCGTTCTAGTGAGGAGCTAGAGGCAGACACAGACATTCTAGGGAGGAGCTAGAGGTGGACACAGACATTCTAGGAGGAATTAGAGGCAGATACAGACATTCTAGGGAGGAGCTAGAGGCAGACACAGAAATTCTAGGAAGGAGCTGGAGACAGACACAGACATTCTAGGGAGAAGCTAGAGGCAGATACAGACATTCTAGGGAGAAGCTGGAGACAGACACAGACATTCTATGAAGCAGCTGGAGACAGACACAGACATTCTAGGAAGGAGCTGGAGACAGATACAGACATTCTAGGGAGGAGCTAGAGTCCGACACAGACATTCTAGGGAGGAGCTAGAGTCCGACAGACATTCTAGGAAGGAGCTGGAGACAGACACAGACATTCTAGGGAGGAGCTAGAGGCAGACACAGACATTCTAGGGAGGAGCTGGAGACAGACACAGACATTCTAGGAAGAAGCTGGAGACAGACACAGACATTCTAGGGAGGAGCTAGAGGCAAACACAGACATTCTAGGAAGGAGCTGGAGACAGATACAAACATTCTAGGGAGGAGCAAGAGGCAGACACAGACTTTCTAGGGAGGAGCTGGAGACAGACACAGACATTCTAGGGAGGAGCTAGAGGCAAACACAGACATTCTAGGGAGGAGCTAGAGGCAGATACAAACATTCTAGGGAGGAGCAAGAGGCAGACACAGACTTTCTAGGGAGGAGCTAGAGGCTGACACAGACATTCTAGGGAGGAGCTAGAGGCAGGCACAGACATTCTAGGGAGGAGCTAGAGGCAGACACATTCGAGGGAGGAGCTGGAGACAGACACAGACATTCTAGGGAGGAGCTAGTGGCGGACACAAACATTTTAGGGAGGAGCTAGAGGCAGACACAGACATTATAGGGAGGAGCTAGAGGCAGACACAGACATTCTAGGGAGGAGCTAGAGGCCGACACAAACATTCTAGGGAGGAGCTACAGGCATATACAGACATTCTAGGGAGGAGCTAGAGGCAGACAGACATTCTAGGGAGGCGTTAGAGGAAGACACAGACATTCTAGGGAGGAGCTAGAGGCGTATACAGACATTCTAGGGAGGAGCTAGAGGCGGACACAAACATTTTAGGGAGGAGCTAGAGGCAGACACAGACATTCTAGGGAGGAGCTAGAGGCATACACAGACATTCTAGGGAGGAGCTAGAGGCGGACACAAACATTTGAGGGAGGAGCTAGAGGCAGACACAGACATTCTAGGGAGGAGCTAGAGGCAGACACAGACATTCGAAGGAGGCGCTAGAGGCTGACACAAACATTCTAGGGAGAAGCTAGAGGCGTATACAGACATTCTAGGGAGGAACTAAAGGCAGACACAGACATTCTAGGGAGGCACTAGACGCAGACACAGACATTCTAGGAAGGAGCTGTAAACAGACACAGACATTCAAGGGAGGAGCTGGAGACAGACATAGACATTCTAGGGATGAGCTAGAGGTGGACACAAACATTTTAGGGAGAAGCTAGAGGCGTATATAGACATTCTAGGGAGGAGCTAGAGGCAGACACAGACTTTCTAGGGAGGAGCTAGAGGCTGACACAGACATTCTAGGGAGGAGCTAGAGGCAGACACAGACATTCTAGGGAGGAGCTAGAGGCAGACACAGACATTCTAGGGAGGAGCTGGAGACAGACACAGACATTCTAGGGAGGAGCTAGTGGCGGACACAAACATTTTAGGGAGGAGCTAGAGGCAGACTCAGACATTCTAGGGAGGAGCTAGAGGCAGACACAGACATTCTAGGGAGGAGCTAGAGGCCGACACAAACATTCTAGGGAGGAGCTAGAGGCATATACAGACATTCTAGGGAGGAGCTAGAGGCAGACAGACATTCTAGGGAGGCGTTAGAGGAAGACACAGACATTCTAGGGAGGAGCTAGAGGCGTATACAGACATTCTAGGGAGGAGCTAGAGGCGGACACAAACATTTTAGGGAGGAGCTAGAGGCAGACTCAGACATTCTAGGGAGGAGCTAGAGGCATACACAGACATTCTAGGGAGGAGCTAGAGGTGGACACAAACATTTTAGGGAGGAGCTAGAGGCAGACAAAGACATTCTAGGGAGGAGCTAGAGGCAGACACAGACATTCGAGGGAGGCGCTAGAGGCCGACACAAACATTCTAGGGAGAAGCTAGAGGCGTATACAGACATTCTAGGGAGGAGCTAAAGGCAGACACAGACATTCTAGGGAGGCACTAGACGCAGACACAGACATTCTAGGAAGGAGCTGTAGACAGACACAGACATTCTAGGGAGGAGCTGGAGACAGACATAGACATTCTAGGGATGAGCTAGAGGTGGACACAAACATTTTAGGGAGAAGCTAGAGACGTATATAGACATTCTAGGGAGGAGCTAGAGGCAGACACAGACATTCTAGGGAGGAGCTAGAGGCGGACACAAACATTTTAGGGAGGAGTTAGAGGCGTATACAGACATTCTAGGGAGAAGCTAGTGGCAGACACAGACATTCTAGGGAGGAGCTAGAGGCGGACACAGACATTCTAGGGAGGAGCTAGAGACAGACACAGACATTCTAGGGAGGAGCTAGAGGCAGACACAGACATTCTAGGGAGGAGCTAGAGGCCAACACAGACATTCTTGGGAGGAGCTAGAGGCAGACACAGATATTCTAGGGAGGGGCTAGAGACAGACACAGACATTCTAGGGAGGAGCTAGAGGCGGACACAGACTTTCTAGGGAGGAGCTAGAGACAGACACAGACATTCTAGGGAGGAGCTAGAGGCAGACACAGACATTCTAGGGAGGAGCTAGAGGCCAACACAGACATTCTTGGGAGGAGCTAGAGGCAGACACAGATATTCTAGGGAGGAGCTAGAGACAGACACAGACATTCTAGGGAAGAGCTAGAGGCAGACACAGACAGTCTACTGCAAGTTCTCCTGTAAGTTCTCCACAGAACTTTATGAGCACCAACTGTCATCTCCTATCTCAGTAATGGGAAAATCTGTATTCACTATTGACAAATTTTACTCGTGAATTGAGAATTTTGAGAAAGAATGATCAGTCCAGGAGAAGAAAGAAGCAGATTTCTCTAATAAGATATATTACAAAGTTTGTTATTGTAACATGTACTATTGATTTATGGAAAAAAATAATAAATAATTAAATTTTTTTCTATTTAAAGGGGCTGTCCAAGATTAGAAAAACATGGCTGCTTCCTTCTAATAAACAGGGCCAAAGATGAGCTTCACTACGTCACACAACCTGTGAAAAGATGTGGTGCTGTTTCTGGAAGGAAGCAGCCATGTTTTGTTAATTCTGTAACAAGAAATATAGATCCCTCTTAGTTTATAGCGTTTGTCTGGTTTGACTGCCTTCCTTAATTAAAGTGCCTCTTTCTTGTTATGGAGGACCTTCCATGCATTACATAGACAGCTTATTGATTCCTATGAGCATGGTGTAATACTTAATGTCGCCTGGGGGGGCACTGTAGGGAAATTGAACACTTGCTGACATCTTCTCCAGCAGATTTTGCTGATCAATAGGAGTGAAAGCAACAAGAGACCCTGTTATCACACACTAAAGTTGACCCTTTTAAATTGTTACAAATACTATTCATCAATTTCTTAGTAATATCTGTCACTTGAAAAATCGGGGGACAACTAACAGAGGTGTACAAGCAGGCGGTGCAGAGGTAGCAAATGCTCCTCTCTGTCAGATAAGAAGTCATTGTTCTGTTAGACAGGAAACAACTTTGAAAAGGTGTGAAATAGGCGATGGTGCGGGTGTGGCTTCAGAAAAGGGAGGGACTTCAACCCAAAACTGTGAACCCCTCGCATGTGCTTGCTTGAAAAAAAAATTAGTTACCATGTCTCCTCTGTTGCCATCCAAATCGGCATTAAAAAGTCTCTAGGCTTCCATTTCGTTGCAGGACATCAGATTTTGCCTTTTGCTTTACCGTGTAGCCTTGTACAGAACAGGCTGAGCTGTAACGCAATGTAAAATAATCTGAATTTTGAATGAATCTTCGGTTTTGACTAGAGAACAATAGAAATAAATGCAATATTGTTGATAGACTCAACTTCCTGATCCCTCCAGCTTTTGTTTCCCAACTTTGCCTGGAAAAGCCATTTATAATGCACAATTAACCCCTTTTCTGCTGGATCTTTCAGATATAATTATCTGCAGTATCTCCTGGATGGCTGTCATTAGGCGATACCCATCAGTTGAGGTCATATGTTGTACATCAGGACCCCCATCAGCGCACTAAGGGGAAGGGAGGGAGCATCTGGAGCATTTGGGTACCGGTGCTTACTGTAGGTTCTGATGCCCGTGGAAGATTTGGGGTTTTACCAATATATTAAGTCACACCCCCATTAAAGTCAATGGAAATTATTCCAAGATCTCTCACAAACTCTGTCTGTCCCCGGAGAAGGGTCGGCCACATTGCCTCAGTAGTAAATAACCCTCTTTATTAATTGCCAGGCAATTTCCTCTGTTCAGTGTTTCCTGCGCCTGTCGTTCCAATATATAAGCAAAACGGAACCGTTTTTTAACACTTGATGAACCTGCCCTGTTCATGGAAAGCTGGATTAGACCTGGGACCAGTTTAAAAAAGTCAATTTTTTTAGCTCACATTTTATTCCCGTTGCTCTCTTGAGTAATCCATTTTTTGTTTTTTTAAGATCCACCATACGGTTCCAGAGATACGGGCCTTTTTATTTAGTGCTAATCCTTATGGTCTTTAGGGGCGTGGCTCACAAGATCCTCTGGGGCGTGTCTTTAGGCTGCACTGCATAATTACCTGGTGAGCCACGCCCTCTTCATAAGACCATAAAATTAAAAAGGCCCATATCTCTAGAACAATATGGTGGATTTAAAAAAAAAAAAAAAACGGAGAACTCAGGGGAGCAGCAGGAATAAAGGGAGACATATCACACAGATGTGGAGATGCAGGGACTAAGGCATGGAGGGGAATGTGGCTTCAGAAAATGGGCACAACAACAGCGGAATCTTTCTCCTGAAAGCCTTAAAATATAAATTACTTCCTTTACAATGTGACTCTTCCCGGTATTTCTGTAAATGCGGACAGGAGGATCACGTCTAATATATGACGAATCAGATAAATGTCAAGAGGCTGTTAACCAAGAGAGCTGTCATTACAGCCAATAAAGATAAAGGAGACATCCACGAGAGTCCGGCAATTATAAGACTCCGTAGGGTGAATCACAGTGCCAACAAAGACAATCCCCCAAAATGTCAATGATCATCCAGGGATGGAAATAAGCAGCTGAGGGACCCTGTAAATCAATAGTGTGGGGGCCCAAGGAACTCTACCAAAATGCTGAGATCGAAGTGTGTGCCGTCTAGGAACTCTGGAAAGGATATCAGGACATGGACATGATAGTATGCCTAAAGGGTACGTTCACTTTGGGGTCTGTAATAGTTGAGGGGATCTAGTCTGGGGTCTGTATTAGTATAGAGGGTCTTGTCTGGGGTCTGTATTAGTATAGAGGGTCTGGTCTGGGGTCTGTATTAGTATAGGGGGTCTGGTATGGGGTCTGTATTAGTATAGAGGGTCTGGTCTGGGGTCTGTATTAGTATAGAGGGTCTGGTTGGGGTCTGTATTAGTATAGAGGGTCTGGTTTGGGGTCTGTATTAGTATAGGGGGTCTGGTCTGTGGTCTGTATTAGTATAGAGGGTCTGGTCTGGGTCTGTATTAGTATAGGGGTCTGGTCTGGGGTCTGTATTAGTATAGGGGGTCTGGTCTGGGTCTGTATTAGTATAGAGGGTCTGCCCCGGGGTCTGTATTAGTATAGAGGGTCTGGTCTGGGGTCTGTATTAGTATAGAGGGTCTGGTCGGGGTCTGTATTAGTATAGAGGGTCTGGTCTGGGGTCTGTATTAGTATAGGGGGTCTGGTCTGGGGTCTGTATTAGTATAGAGGGTCGGTCTGGGGTCTGTATTAGTATAGAGGGTCTGGTCTGGGTCTGTATTAGTATAGAGGGTCTGGTCGGGTCTGTATTAGTATAGGGGTCTGGTCTGGGTCTGTATTAGTATAGAGGGTCTGGTCCGGGGTCTGTATTAGTATAGGGGTCTGGTCTGGGTCTGTATTAGTATAGAGGGTCTGGTCTGGGGTCTGTATTAGTATAGGGGTCTGGTCTGGGTCTGTATTAGTATAGAGGGTCTGGTCTGGGTCTGTATTAGTATAGGGTCTGGTCTGGGTCTGTATTAGTATAGAGGTCTGGTCGGGTCTGTATTAGTAAGGGTCTGTCTGGGTCTGTATTAGTATAGGGTTTGGTCTGGGGTCTGTATTAGTATAGAGGGTGTCCTGGGGTCTGTATTAGTATAGGGGGTCTGGTCTGGGTCTGTATTAGTATAGAGGGTCTGGTCCGGGGTCTGTATTAGTATAGAGGGTCTGGTCTGGGTCTGTATTAGTATAGAGGGTCTGTGGGGTCTGTATTAGTATAGGGGTCTGGTCTGGGGTCTGTATTAGTATAGAGGGTCTGGTCCGGGTCTGTATTAGTATAGAGGGTTGGTCTGGGGTCTGTCATTAGTATAGGGGTCTGGTCTGGGGTCTGTATTAGTATAGAGGGTCTGGTCTGGGGTCTGATTAGTATAGAGGGTCTGTTGGGTCTGTATTAGTATAGGGGTCTGGTCTGGGGTCTGTATTAGTATAGAGGGTTGGTCTGGGTCTGTATTAGTATAGAGGGTCTTCGGGTCTGTATTAGTTAGAGGGTCTGGTCGGGGTCTGTATTAGTATAGGGTAGGTCTGCCCCCCCCCCCCCCCCCCCCCCCCCCCCCCTGGTCTGGGTCTGTATTAGTATAGAGGGTCTGGTCTGGGGTCTGTATTAGTATAGGTGGGGTCTATGGTCTGGTGGTCTGTATTAGTATAGAGGTCTGGTCTGGGTCTGTATTAGTATTAAGGGTTGGTCTGGTTGGGGTCTCTGTATTAGTATAGGGTGGTCTGTCTGGGGTCTGTATTTAGTATAGGGGTTCTGGTCTGTGGTCTGTTTATGTATTAGAGGGTCTGGTCTGGGGTCTGTATTAGTATAGAGGTCTGGTCTGGGGTCTGTATTAGTATGAGGGTCTGGTCTGGGGTCTGTATTAGTATAGAGGGGTTCTGGTCTGGGGTCTGTATTAGTATAGAGGGTCTGGTCTGGGTCTGTATTAGTATAGGGTTGGCTGGTCTGTATAGATAGGGGTTGCTGGGGTCGTTGTATGAGGTTGTCTGGTTGTATAGATAGGTCTGTCGGTCTGTATATATAGGGTTGTCTGGTCTGTATTATGGTTGTCTGGTTGATTAGTATAGGGGGTCTGGTTGGGGTGTTTTATGGGGTCTGGTTGGTCTGTATTAGATAGGGTCTGGTCTGGGTGTATTAGATAGGTCTGGTCGGGTCGTATTAGTATAGGGTTGTGGTCTGTATAGTATAGGTTGGTCGGTCGTTTGTAAGAGGTCTGTCGGCGTAAAAGAGGTCTGGGTCTGTATTAGTAGGTTGGTCTGGGTCGTTTGATAGGGTCGGTCTGGTCTGTTAGTAGGTCTGGTCGGTCTGTATGTATAGGGGTTGTTGGTCTGTATTAGTAAGGGTGTCTGGTTGTATTAGTATAGGGGTCTGCTGGTCGTATAGTAAAGGGTTGGTCTGGTCTGTATAGTATAGGGTCTGGTCGGGGTCTGTTTAAGGTTGGTCTGGTTGTATTAGTAGGGGTCTGGTCGGTCTGTATAGAAAGGTGGTCTGTCTTTTAGAAGGGTTGGTCTGGGTCTGTATAGATAGGGGTTGTCTGTCTGTTAGTAAGGGTGTCGGGTCGTTTATAGGGGTCGCCGGGTCTTAGTAAGAGGGTCTGTCGGGTCTGATTGTATAGGGTCTGGGGTCGTATTATATGGGTCTGGTCTGGTCTGTATTAGTAGGGGTTGGTCTGGGTTGTTGTATAGGGTCTGTCTGTCTGATGTATGGGGCTGTCTGGGGTCTGTATATAGGGTCTGTTGGTCTGTATGTAGGGGTCTGGTCGGGCTGATTAGTAGAGGTCGTCGGTCTGTATAGTATAGGGGTCTGGTCTGGGTTGTATTAGTGGGTTGTGGTCTGTATTGTATAGAGGTTGGTTGGTCTTATAGTATAGAGGGTCTGGTTGGTCTGTATTATATAGGGTTGGTCTGTGGCTGTATTAGTATGGGGTGTCTGGTCGTATTAGTAAGGGTCTGGTCGGGTCTTTTAGTAAGGTCTGGTTGGTCTGTATTAGTATAGGGTTGGTCGGGTCGTTTAGTATAGAGGGTCGCTGTGTCTGTATTAGTATAGGGTTGGTCTGGTCTGTATTAGTAAGGGTCTGGTGGGTCTGTTATTAAGGTCTGTCTGTTGTATTATATGGGGTTGGTCTGGGTCTGTATTAGTATAGAGGGTGCGGTCTGTATTAGTTGAGTCTGTCCGGTTGTTTAGTATAGGTCTGGTCTGGGTCTGTATTATATAGGTTGTGGTTGTTTAATAAGGGTCTGGTCTGGGGTTGATTAGTTAGGGTTGGTTGGATTGTTTAGTTAGGGGCTGTCTGTGTCTGTATAGTATAGGGGTCTGGGGTCGTATTGTATAGGGTTGTCTGGGTCGTTTATGGGGTTGGTGGGGTTTATTATATAGGGTTGTCTGTCTGTATTAGTATAGGGTCTGGTCGGTCTGTTATAGGGTCTGTGCTGTATTAGTTAAGGTCTGGTCTGGTCTGTATTAGATAGAGGGTCTGTCTGGGGTCTGTTTATTAGGTCTGTCGGTTGTATTAGTATAGAGGTTGTCGGTCTGTTTAGTATAGAGGGTTGGTCGGGGTCTGTATTAGTATAGAGGTCTGTCGAGTCTGTATTAGTATAGAGGTCTGGTCTGTGGTCTGTATTAGTATAGAGGGTTGGTCTGTATAGTGGGTGGGGTCTGTATTGTATAGGGGTCTGGCGGGTCTGTATTAGTATAGAGGGTCTGGTCGGGGTCTGTATTAGTATAGAGGTCTGGTCGGTCTGTATTAGTATAGGGGTCTGTCGGGTTGTATAGTATAAGGGTCTGGTTGGGTCTGATTAGTATAGGGTCTGGTCCGGTCTGTATTAGTATAGGGGTCTGGTTGGGTCTGTATTAGTTAGAGGTCTGGTCTGGGTCTGTATTGTAGAGGTCTGGTCGGGTCTGTATTAGTATAGGGTTGGTTGGGGTCTGATTTATAGAGGTCTGTTGGGTCTGTATTAGTAAGAGGGTCTGGTCTGGGTCTGTTAGTATAGAGGGTCTGTCGGTCTGTATTAGTATAGAGGGTCTGGTCTGTGTCTGTATTAGTATAGGGGTCTGGTCTGGGTCTGTTTAGTATAGAGGTCTGGGTCTGTATTAGTAGGGGTTGGTCTGGGGTCTGTATTAGTATAGGGGGTCTGGTCGGGTCTGTTTAGTTAGAGGGTCTGCCGGGGTCTGTATTAGTTAGGGTTTGCTGGGGTCTGTATTATATAAGGGTCGGGGTCTGTATTAGTATAGGGGTCTGGCTGGGTTGTATTATATAGAGGGTCTGGTCGAGGTTTTGTATAGAGGTCTGGTCGGGTCTGTATTAGTTAGAGGGTTGTGTATTATATAGGGGTGTCGGTCTGATTAGTATAGGTCGGTCTGGCTGTAATAGGGTCTGTCGCGTATAGTATAGGTCGGTGGGGTCTGTATAGTAGGGTTGTCTGGTCTTATAGTATAGGGTGGTGGTCGTATTGTATGAGGTGTCTGGCTGATAGTATGGGTGCGGTCGTTGTATAGGGTTGTCGGTTGTTTATATAGGGTCTGTCGGTCTATTTATGGGTTCGGTCGTATTAGTAAGTTGGGTCTGTATAGTTAGGGGTCGGTGGGGCTGATTAGTATGGTTGTCGGGTCTGTTAGTAGGTTCCGGGTCTGTTAGTATGGTCGGTCCGGTCTGTATTAGTAGGTTGTCGGGTTGTATTATATAAGGTTGGGTTGATTATAGGGCGGTCGGCGATATAGGTCTGCGGGGTCTGTTTGAGTCTGGTCGGTGTATTAGTTAAGGTCTGTCGGTCTGTATTAGTAAGGGTCTGTGGGTTGTATTGTATAGGTGGTGGGTCTGTATAGTAAGGGTCTGGTCGGGTCTGTATATAAGGTGCGGGTCGTTAGATAGGTTGGCTGGCTTATTAGTAGGTTGGTCTGGGTCTGTATTAGTAAGGTTGGTGGTTTATTAGTATAGGTCGGTCGGCTTTTGTTAGAGTTGGTCGGGTCGTTTATAGGGTCTGTCGGTCGTGAATGGTTGGTTGGGTTGTATATATGGCTGGTCGTTTATAGGGTCGCTGGTCTGTATTGTTAGAGGCTGCGGGCTGTATTATAGGGTTGGTCGGGGTTGTATTGTAGGTTGGTTGGGGTCTGTATTATAAGAGGTTGGGTGATAGATAGGGGTCTGGTCGGGTCTGTATTAGTTAGAGGGTCTGGTCCGGGGTCTGTATTTGTATAGGGGGTCTGGTCCTGGGGTCTGTATTAGTATAGAGTATGGTCGGGGTCTGTATTAGTAAGGGTTGGTCTGGGGTCTGTATTAGTATAGAGGGTATGGTTGGGGTCTGTATTAGTATAGTGGGTGGCCGGGTCTGTATTAGTATAGAGGGTCTGGTCGGGGTCTGTATTAGTATAGGGGTCTGGTCTGGGGTCTGTATTAGGGGTTGTTGGGGGTATGAGGCTGGGTCTGTATTAGTATAGGGGGTCTGGTCTGGGTCTGTATTAGTATGAGGGTTGGTCTGGGGTCTGTATTAGTATAGTGGGTCTGGTCCCGGGGTCTGTATTAGTATAGAGGGTCTGGTCCGGGTCTGTATTAGTATAGGGGTGGTTGGGGTTCACTATTAGTATAGAGGGTCTGTCTGATTAGTATAGGGTTGGTCTGGGGTCTGTATTAGTATAGAGGTCTGGTCTGGGGTCTGTATTAGTATAGGGGGTCTGGTCTGGGTCTGTATTAGTATAGAGGGTTGGTCGGGTCTGTATTAGTATAGAGGTCTGGTCTGGGGTCTGTATTAGTATAGGGGTTGGTCGGGTCTGTATTAGTAGAGGCTGGTCTGGGTCTGTATTATATAGGGGGTCTGGTCGTGGGTCTGTATTAGTATAGAGGGTTGGTTGGGGTCTGATTAGTATAGGGGTCTGGTCTGGGGTCTGTATTAGTGTAGAGGGTCTGGTCTGGGGTCTGTATTAGTATAGTGGGTCTGGTCCGGGGTCTGTATTAGTATAGAGGGTCTGGTCCGAGGTCTGTATTAGTATAGGGAGTCTGGTCTGGGATCTGTATTAGTATAGGGGGTCTGGTCTGGGGTCTGTTTTAGTATAGAGGGTATGGTCTGGGATCTGTATTAGTATAGGGGGTGTGAGACAGTGAGAGCGTATGTATTGAATGGGGTGTACATTTCACCTAGGTATAAGGGAAATGTGTGGCGTTGTGGACCTAGTGGTAGAGAGGGGTCACTACACCTTACATTCATTGCACACTTGCAGCTCAGGCCTGAAACTACTCAGGTCTTAATTAGGAGACCAGAAGTAGGTGTCTGAAAACACATTCAGGGAGCTAGCTTAGTCTGGACACAGGAAGGTTGTCCCGGCACAAGAAGCAGTCTCCAGGAGTGGGAGCTAGCTTAGTCTGGACACAGGAAGGTGTCCCGGCACAAGAAGCAGTCTCCAGGAGTGGGAGCACGCTTAATCTGGACAAGGGGTCCAGGTACAGAAGGTGTCTCCAGGAGTTTGAGCTATCTCAGTCTGGGTGCAGGAAGTACCCCGGACACAGGAGTAGTCTCAGTGAGAATCTGTGCGAATAGCGGCTGAATAGGAGTGGATCTCTCTCAAGTCTGGACGCTGAAGGTGCCTTCAGACACAAGGAGGAGTATCTGTGAAACTCCATACTGGTAACATATATCATAAGTGTTGTTTTGGGTCAGGCTGGTAGAGCCGGGACCCGGATAGACAGGGCAATCTATCTATGTGTAATTAGTGGCTAGACAAGCCTAGGTTTTCTGTTTATGCTTTATTTTTATCTGTTTGCTGTGGACTTTAATAAAGCTGGTTGCGGCCAGTTTTTACCAGAACTGCTGTCTGAATGAACTGTTTTCGTGCCATTCTGTCTACCCAGACAGCGATCCTAGAGCTATATCCCCTGGAAATGTTACAATTGGCGGAGGATGCTGGGGCAGCGCAGTGGCTGATACAGTTAGTGCTGGAGTGTGCATGCAGCACAGTAGCTTAGAGACAGCAATAAAGGTGAAGTCTGTTGAAAGAGCAGCAGAGAAAAAAAAAAAAAGTGTGTCAGCAGAAACGTCTGTTTGGAGCAGTCTTAAAGAGACAGGAGCCCTAATAGACTTTGCAAAGAAAAAAAAAAAAAAGGTGTCTGCACAGCAGAGCTGAATTTTTCTATGGAAAAGACTGTAGAGTGTGTATGTCTTGAGTGAAGACTGCCGTTGTTGAGACAGAGAAGTCTGACAGCATGGACGACGAGTGTGGATACAAGCATCTTGCTGTGACTCAGTGGGGTCACGAAGGCATCTTGCTGTGACTCGGTGGGGGTTACGAAGATTGTCGTCGCACTCAAATCCGGTTTTCAGCTGCAACTCGGCGGGGTTGTGAAGATTGTCGTCGCACTCAAATCCAGTTTTGCTGTGGCTCGGCGGGGCCACGAAGATTTTTTCAAGGGAAAGCGGTGAAGTTCTGGTGTGAACAGTGCTCCGCGATGGCTGTGAACGGAGCAGCGAATGGGTCTGACAAGTCGGACCGCATATTTGAGAAATGTCTACTGGACATGCAACTGGACATGGTGCGGGAGCTGTGGGCACCGTATGGAATGGCGGCAGTGGACCATTCTACGGACTCTCCGGGGGTGCCAGTGTTGTCACAGAATGCCCGGGGAGGTGGTAAGAGATGTTGTGAACTGAGTCCTAAGACTACTGCTGATTTTTTGTGTAAAAATTACCCTGCCGGTGTGGTTGTTAAAAAGGGGGCGGAGTCTAAAAAAGGGGCGGATTTTCACAAGAGTGTAGAGTGTGGAAAACTGAAAATTGTTACTGGTGGTGGGTTGGTACCTCCTAAAAATGACAATGTGACCGTTGATAACGGGTAGCTCCAGTAGAAGGGGGTGACGTCAAAGTGGGAGGTGACCTGTTAGTCCACAACACCATGGGGAGTGACACAGACCCGTAGCTGACTGGGACACTATGAAAGTAAAAAGTGAGTTCAGTCAGGAGAGGCTAGACGAGGGAAAAGAGTCCCCCTCTCGTCGTCGACGGCGCAAGGGCCACAAAAAGGTTGTGCCGGTAGTACTCGCTGAAAAAGAAAATGAAGAGAATGTAGTACTGTCGGCCCATGCTTCAAGTGTGGATTCTCCTTTAGAGGTAGAAGAGGAGGGGGCCAGTCATGGCCAAGAGCTGGAACCTATTCGGCTGCAGTATCAGAGTGACATGCTGCAATTATGTGAAAACCTGGAGGACGTGTCCTCAGACCAGCGAGTCCTAGAAGGAAGCAACGAGGAAGTTATCCTGTGGCAGAATATGTTCTTTGCCATTAAAGAGGACCGCCGCAAAATCAAGGAAGAGGTTTTGCAGTTGAAGCGTGAGAAGGAGGCGCTGCAGGATGGAGTTTCTGGAAGTGAACAAATCCTAGAACGATTGCGCGAACAGCTCAACCAGGAGCTGTGTGACTCCAAGAAGGAGTGTGGTGAACGCAGTAGGGAACTGCAACAGATTAAGAGAGATTATGTGGATCTCCTCAGGGTCAAAGAAAAACTAGAAGAGGAGAAGATGGATGCAGTGGTTGAGACCACTCTGCAGGACACCCGTGATGAAAATGGTGATCTGCGCAGAAAGACCCTAGGTCTGGAAGCTCAGGTGAAGGAGCTACAGATGTCCTGTGATACTCTCCAGAAGGTGGAGATGAGCCTTAAGGAAAAGCTCAGCCAAATGGAAGCTGAGCGGGAAAAGATGGAGGAGTCCATCAGAGAAGCTACAGACCAGGGCCAGGAGTTGGCCACTGGAGATGAGAGGTGTAAAGCAGATACTTCCTCGAGTGCTGTGAGTTCGGATGATTCGGTGGATGTCGGAGCCGAGATCAAGGAGCTCAAGGAGTGGTTACAAGCCATTGGACGCAAGAGAAGCTTCAGAGACGGGCAGCTGAGAGGCGAATGGCGGAACTAGAGGAAGAAGTTCTCAGGCTTAAAAGTCGCCTGATACAGTGTCGCTCGGTGAACAAGGCCTCCTTGGAGAAAGAAAAGGGCAAACACGTTGCACTCGCTCCCTTTTGCCAGGAGAAAATAGACCTGAGGAGAGCTAAGAGGGTGGTAACGGAAGATAATTGTGAAATGGAAGTGGTCCGGACGGAAATTCACGAAATTGTAGCTGTGAGTCAGCTCAGAAGAAGTGTAAAGGGGGAAAAAGCTGAAAGTCAGTTGTCCTGAACCCTGAGCTGATTGATCGTCTGGAAACCACTGGTGAGACCGAAACGTGTCGGTACAAGTGCCTCGTAGATGTACCGAGGACTTGAGAGAAGAATGCACCCGTGAGTCTGTGCATGAAGCATTTAGGAAGGCCGTGGGAGCCTGTAAGGTGTACTCAACCTCAGGAGCTAAACAGCTGGTGGTCTTGTCCACGACTGAAGTTACAGTGAAGAGGGTGGCAATCCTAAGTGACATGCACTGGCGATGTATTCGCACAAAGCGGTTTCTCCGGTTGAAGACAGAACAAACCGTTAGACAACTAAAGCTTATGAGAAAAGCTCACAGTCTGCAGGAAGAGGTCATCCGGGTGCCTCATGTTCTGGTGAGAAAGCTGATTGGGAGAAATGGCCGAGCCATGCAGATAATGGTGAAGAAGTCTGGTGTGGTGAAAGTAAGCAGTCCACGTGATCGTCGGGACTGGATACCAGATGAAGACGGCATGGTGTCATTCTACGCTATAGGAACGGAAGAAAGTCTTGAATATGTGCGCATGCTGGTGGCGTACCGTGTGACCTACCTGCGAGAGGTAGAACAATTGAATCTCGCTAGACAGCGAGTAGATAGACAGCATCATCTGAGCAGCAGAAGATGGCAGCCGTCTAAGAATAGTGAGACCCGACAGAGAAAGGGCCCCCTAAATAACAGAACAGCTACGGCTGAAGTTAGGGACCTTACAAGATGTCCTGAGGGTAGTGGGCGTGGGTTTAGAGGTAGTGAGACCCCCAGTAACTCAGGTTTGAGAGGCCCATACAGACGACCCGATAGAGTACAGGACAGTACAGAGTCTAACCGGACCTTAGATACCCAGGCAAGACCTGACAAGGTTACGATTGACCACTGGGAGCAAAGGGGAAACCTGACAAGGTTACGTCCCAGAAATGTGACTGGACGAAGTCTGTGACAATGACAGACGGTAGGTCCCTAAGGAATGAGCGAATGTCATTGACTAATATTCCGGGGAGCTGAACAGAGCAAGGGACAAGTACATGGTCTCTGTGTGAACTGTGGGTTGAGGTGATTGGATATATTATGTGTTCAACCTACAAGCTTAAACTTATGTGATGATCATGATAATGATGATGATGATAATGATGATGATGATCATAATGATGATGATAATGATGATGATGCTAATCATAATAGTGATGATACTGATAATGGTGATGACCGTGATAAAAATGAAATTCCTTTGCAGGTGATGTTGGGAGAAGAGGAGAGGTTTCCTCATGCTTCCATGAATAATAACCTATTGTATAGGGACACTGAAGTCCAGGGAGAGGTCGTGAGACAGCTCCTGGTACCTGACCTATATAGAAGTATAGTGCTGATGCAGGGTCCGGAGTTCACTGTCTCTTTTGGATTGTTGACCAGCCCTCCGGTCTGGATGACCAGCCCTCCAGTCTGGAGAAGAGGGGGGGATATGTGAGACAGTGAGAGCGTATGTATTGAATGGGGTGTACATTTCACCTAGGTATAAGGGAAATGTGTGGCGTTGTGGACCTAGTGGTAGAGAGGGGTCACTACACCTTACATTCATTGCACACTTGCAGCTCAGGCCTGAAACTACTCAGGTCTTAATTAGGAGACCAGAAGTAGGTGTCTGAAAACACATTCAGGGAGCTAGCTTAGTCTGGACACAGGAAGGTGTCCCGGCACAAGAAGCAGTCTCCAGGAGTGGGAGCTAGCTTAGTCTGGACACAGGAAGGTGTCCCGGCACAAGAAGCAGTCTCCAGGAGTGGGAGCTAGCTTAGTCTGGACACAGGAAGGTGTCCCGGCACAAGAAGCAGTCTCCAGGAGTGGGAGCACGCTTAGTCTGGACACAGGAAGGTGTCCCGGCACAAGAAGCAGTCTCCAGGAGTTTGAGCTATCTCAGTCTGGGTGCAGGAAGTACCCCGGACACAGGAGTAGTCTCAGTGAGAATCCGTGCGAATAGCGGCTGAATAGGAGTGGATCTCTCTCAAGTCTGGACATTGAAGGTGCCTTCAGACACAAGGAGGAGTATCTGTGAAAACTCCATACTGGTAACATATATCATATGTGTTGTTTTGGGTCAGGCTGGTAGAGCCGGGACCCGGATAGACAGGGCAATCTATCTATGTGTAATTAGTGGCTAGACAAGCCTAGGTTTTCTGTTTATGCTTTATTTTTATCTGTTTGCTGTGGACTTTAATAAAGCTGGTTGCGGCCAGTTTTTACCAGAACTGCTGTCTGAATGAACTGTTTTCGTGCCACTCTGTCTACCCAGACAGCGATCCTAGAGCTATATCCTGGAAATGTTACAGGGGTCTGGTCTGGGGTCTGTATTAGTATAGAGGGTTTGGTCCGGGGTCTGTATTAGTGTAGAGGGTCTGGTCTGAGGTCTGTATTAGTATAGTGGGTTTGGTCTGGGGTCTGTATTAGTGTAGAGGGTCTGGTCTGGGGTCTGTATTAGTATAGGGGGTCTGGTCCAGGGTCTGTATTAGTGTAGAGGGTCTGGTCTGGGGTCTGTATTAGTATAGGGGTCTGGTCTGGGGTCTGTATTAGTATAGAGGGTCTGGTCTGGGGTCTGTATTAGTATAGAGGGTCTGGTCTGGGGTCTGTATTAGTATAGGGGTCTGGTCTGGGGTCTGTATTAGTATAGGGGGTCTGATCTGGGGTCTGTATTAGTATAGAGGGTCTGGTCTGGGGTCTGTATTAGTATAGAGGGTCTGGTCCGGGGTCTGTATTAGTATAGAGGGTCTGGTCTGGGGTCTGCATTAGTATAGAGAGTCTGGTCCGGGGTCTGTATTAGTATAGAGGGTCTGGTCCGGGGTCTGTATTAGTATAGAGGGTCTGGTCTGGGGTCTGTATTAGTATAGAGGGTCTGGTCCGGGGTCTGTATTAGTATAGAGGGTCTGGTCCGGGGTCTGTATTAGTATAGAGGTCTGGTCTGGGGTCTATATTAGTATAGAGGGTCTGGTCGGGGTCTGTATTAGTATGGGGGGTCTGGTCTGGGGTCTGTATTAGTATAGGGGGTCTGGTCTGGGGTCTATATTAGTATAGAGGGTCTGGTCTGGGTTCTGTATTAGTATAGGGGGTCTGGTCTGGGGTCTATATTAGTATAGAGGGTCTGGTCTGGGTTCTGTATTAGTATAGGGGGTCTGGTCTGGGGTCTATATTAGTGTAGAGGGTCTGGTCTGGGGTCTTTATTTTGTGAGTGTGGTCTGGGTTCTGTATTAATTTGAGGGGGGTCAGAAGTGGGTTATGTATTTGTTTAGGCGATCTTGGGTTCCTAAAAGGTTACGGGTTCTGGTCTGGGGTCTCTATATGTTTTTGGGGTCTGGTCTAAAGGTTTTTAGCGTAGTAAAGATTGTGGTCTGGGGTCTTTGGAGGAAATCTCATGTGTTCTGAGCATTTTCCTCCCGGCCTGTGCTGTGTTCATCCATCAGGAAGGTGACATGCACGAGCCGTCCATTACGGGAAATTTGCTGCCCGACCGTTTCTCCGCCAGGATTTCAGTGTTACATTTACTATATGAATTATGAAAGAGCCGCGAAAAGAAAAATGTCTCTGGGGGTCTCAGTTCACGTCAGCGCTCTATAAATACGTAATCTACTATTTTTATTGGGACTTCTGGCAAAATAAAAATAAAAGAAAATGTAAAAAATATTGCACTTTGACAATATAGAAAATCAATAATTAATTATCTTTATACTATTACTTTTATAGTATTTTTTTTTTTTTCCGGATTCAGAGCCTCAAATCCTATTTGTAGAAAAGGAGATAAAATTCTGGTTACCTGCAGCCACCACTAGAGGGAGCTTTGGAGCTCAATAATAAAACAGAATGCACTAAGCTCCCTCTAGTGGTGACTTCAGGCAACTAAAATTTTATGATTTAAGAAGTACCTGTCGTTTCAGGTGACATTTCAGGATAAGCTGTTATGTGTATTCATGAGGAATACAATATCATGGCATGAAATGACTTGTAACCTGCAGTTTTTCCCTCTGCAGGCTCTCTATAACTGTCAGTTCTCTCTAACCTAGAGGTGCGGACGACCTGCTGTGAAATTTCCCATACACAACACAGAAATTAGAAATTCTGCTCTCCTGTCTCTATATAGCACATATTCAAAAGCAGCAACATTCAGCAACAGAGTACATTATACAGTAGTACTGAGCAGTGTAGCTGTAAATCCAAGCAGCAGTATAGATGGCACTATATAGCAGTACCGAGCAGTGTAGCTGCATATCCAGATATCAGCAGGAAGGAGAACATTATACAGCAGTACTAAGCAGAGTAGCTGTGTATCCAGATATCAGCAGGAAGGAGGACATTATACAGCAGTAGTAGGCAGTGTAGCTGTGTATCCAGAAAACAGCAGCATGGAGGGCATTATGCAGGAGTCCTGAGCAGTGTAGCTGTGAATGCAGATAGCAGCAGCATGGATGGCATTATACAGCAGTACCGAGCAGTGTAGATGCATATCCAGATATCAGCAGCAAAGAGGACATTATACAGCAATACTAAGCAGTGTAGCAGTACTAAGCAGAGTAGCTATGTATCCAGTAAACAGCAGCATGGAGGGCATTATGCAGGAGTCCTGAGCAGTGTAGCTGTGAATGCAGATAGCAGCAGCATGGATGGCATTATACAGCAGTACCGAGCAGTGTAAATGTATATCCATATATCAGCAGCATGGAGGACATTATACAGCAGTACTAAGCATTGTAGCAGTACAAAGCAGTGTAGCTGTGAATCCAGAAAACAGAAGCATGGAGGGCATTATACAGGAGTCCTTAGCAGTGTAGCTGTGAATCCAGATAGCCGTAGCATGTATGGCATTATACAGGAGTACGGCGCAATGTAGCTTTATATCCATATAGTAGCAAGGAGGACATTATACAGCAGTACTAAGCAGAGTAGCAGTGAATCCAGAAGAAAAGGAGCATGGAAGACATTATACAACAGCACTGAGCAGCGCAGCTGCAAATCCAGGAAGTAGCAGCACGGAGGACATTATAAAGCAGTTTTGACCAAAGCAACTGTGAATCCAGAAAGCAGCAGCAGCATGGAGGACATTATACAGCGTACCGAGCAGTGTAGATTTATATCCATATATCAGCAGCATCGAGGACATTATACAGCAGTATTTCGGATTATCAGACTTTTCAGATTATCAAATGTTGATTTTTTATTTTTTTTACATCAAGCCTCAGTTTTGACTATGAATAAACAGAACGGTAAATACAATTCGTGGATGTGGCGAGCGGTGAAATGTTCCACTCGATACCTGCAATAACCTAAACGGCGCGCGGCCCATAAATGTCACATAAACAGCGGTGCGCAAGGTGACGGCAGCACGATAATGTGACATTGAGGTGCCACCGATTTTCACAGCAGGGCCGGTTTCCAGCACGTGGGCGGCCGGCGGTTCATCCCGTCCTCGCTGAACATTAAACGAGTGAATCAAAAACCCGCTGAATCTTAACACCAAGTTATAAAAAAATTTCCACCAGACACCTAAACCACAGTCTCCTAAACCCCAGCCCTGTAAAATTCTCCCCTCCCGAAAAAAAAAAAAATTGTGAAAAAATGTTTAAAAAATAAATAGTTCAAAATTTAATTTTTTTACCCAAATTTTTAAATTTTCAACTACTTTATTTTTAAAATATATTTTTATTATTTTTTATTTTTCCATTTAGTTTCTGGCTTATCGGGATTTTAATTATTTTCCTAGTTTGAGATTTTTTTTTTACCGATATTACGCTTTTAGAATTTTTTTAAAAAAATGACACAAACGCTCTGAAATAATTTGACAAATGAGACGAAATTTTTTAGGAATTTTCTCCCAAAAAATTGTCACCTTTTTCCGCATATTTCATGGTGCTAATTGTTTTTTTTTTTTACTCTTCTATGACATTGACATCCGTGTGCCCTAAAATCCTAGGGACGACGTGTCCCAAAGGATCCAAATTAAAGAAGACCCATCTGTTCTTTTGACATGTATTTTGTAGAAGAGGTGACGTCCCTCTGTTGTTCCTCCTGGAAATGCGCGAATCAATGAAAAAATGCAGCATTGTATGCCTTTTGTAGTAAACTTTTGCATTCCTCATAACACAGCAAAACCAGACCCCCCATTTTTTTCTAAGGTGATGTCCCTCTGTTGTCCCTCCTGGAAATGTACGAATAACTTTAACTAGACATTAACCTTTTGTCCTTTGTAGGAAATACCGCACTTGTATCTCCCATAAAATAGCAATGCTGGAGCACTTCTTTTTTTTTTTTTTAAAGGTGATGTCCCTCTGTTGTTCCTCCTGGAAATACACAGAAAAATTAACAAGACATCACCGTTTATGTTTTTGTAATAAACACTTGAATTTCCCATAAAATATCAAAACTTTTTTCTTTTCTTTACGCAAAGTCCCTTTATTGTGTCAGTGACATTTCCAGGAGGAATAACAGAGGAATGGGCACAATGCAGAGTTATAAAAAAAACTGATCCTGAATTGTTGGGACAGTATCAGTCTATATAGGGACGTTCCACTGCTGTCAGTGACATTTCCAGGAGGAACAACAGAGGAATGGGCACAATGCAGAGTTATAAAAAACTGATCCTGAACTGTTGGGACAGTATCAGTCTATATAGGGACGTTCCACTGCTGTCAGTGACATTTCCAGGAGGAACAACAGAGGAATGGGCACAATGCAGAGTTATAAAAAAACTGATCCTGAACTGTTGGGACAGTATCAGTCTATATAGGGACGTTCCACTGCTGTCAGTGACATTTCCAGGAGGAACAACAGAGGAATGGGCACAATGCAGAGTTCTAAAAAAAAAATTTTGTAGGATTGTCAGGTATTTGGTACAGAGCGCTGAATGCTCTATAATGGGAACGTTATATGACATCTAGAACCCTGGAGGAACATATCGCCCTATATTCCCGGCATCTGTACAATCCATCTCCGGTGACTACAGCTCGGCACGGGTCAGAATCATTTCATGATACTGATACTTGCAGCAGGTTATAAGTAGCTGCGTCCGTCCATTTCTAATCCAAGTCCTTTCTCAAAACCGAGAACTCTACGGGAAAGAAGCCAGGGACCGTAATGCGGTCTGAGGCTTTCCAGCGTGACAGGGGCGCCGCCTCTCACCACAATCCTAATTTTAGTGGTCATGATTTCCATGCTTCGGGTTCAGAGTGGCGGCTTAATATACAAATACTTTAGATCAGGGGCAAGAAAGGGTTAAATTGGACCCTAATCTAGAAACAAAATCATCACTGGCGCTGGAGGACCCCAGCACATGCAGACAATGTTGATTTCAATTAGACCTGTGTAATGCTTCATTTGTCCTGCGGTGTCGCTGTAGGGAAACAGAACACTTTGTCATCCCACCGATCACTGATGATCAATGGGGTTCTCAGCAGCAGGATGAGCTCCAATCAGCATATAATGAGGGGCTTAATGATAACAGGGGCAGAGGGTATAACCGGGCAGTGTGAGAGGGGGCCCCGCTGACGCCAATGCCTATTTCAGCTGGATGGGCGTCCGAGGACGCACATTCAGTTGAAATATATTGCGGCACAGAGACCTGCCTGCTCCCTGCACCACAGTACACGCCACTGGTCAGTTAGAGGCTGGTTGCTGACGTTGGTGTGCCTGTCACAGGGGGCGCATAGGCAGTGATGTCATGCATAACCCATAGCAGGTACGCCGAAGTCAGTTGCCGGCCTCTGCACCAGCTATAAAGACGCGGGGAGCGGGAAGGTAAGAAAAATGTATTTTTTTTATGTGTTAGAGAACATTGGCATGATGGGAAGCATTACTGGATGGGCCCAAGAACTGGAGATTATGACAGGAAGGGCACAGGATGGGGGACATATATTACTGTAAGGGGCCCAGGATGGGGGACACATATTCCTGGAAGTGGTCAGGATGGGGACATTATACCAGGATGGGGGACATTATTACTGGAAAGGGCCCAGGTTAGGGGATATTATACCAAGAAAGGGGCCCAGGAGGGGGATATTATCACTGTAAGGGGATCAGGATGGTGAACATGAATTCCTCGAAGGGGCTATGATGGGGTACATTACACCAGGAGGGGACATTATTACTGGAAGGGCCCAGGTTAGGGGATATTATACCAAGAAAGGGGCCCAGGAGGGGGATATTATCACTGTAAGGGATCAGGATGGTGAACATGAATTCCTCGAAGGGCCATGATGGGGTACATTACACCAGGCTGGGGGACATTATTACTGGAAAGGGGCCCAGGTTTAGGGGATATTATACCAAGAAAGGGGCCCAGGAGGGGGATATTATCACTGTAAGGGAATCAGGATGATGAACATGTATTCCTGTAAGGGCCATGATGGGGTACATTACACCTGGCTGGGGGACATCATTACTGAAAAGGGCCCAGGTTAGGGGATATTATACCAAGAAAGGGGCCCAGGAGGGGGATATTATCACTGTAAGGGGATCAGGATGGTGGATATGTATTCCTGGAAGTGGCCATGATGGGGTACATTACACCAGGCTGGGGGACATTATTACTGGAAGGAGCCCAGGATGGGGTATATTATTACTGGAAAGGAACCAGGATGTGGGTTATTATACCAGAAAGGGGATATTATTACTGGAAGGGGTTCAGGATGGGGACATTATACCAGGAAGAGGTCAAGATAGGGACATCAGTACCAGAAATCAGGGTAGGGAATGATATTACTGGAAGGGGCTCAAGATGGGGAACATTATTACTGGAAGGGGCCCAGGATGGAGGACATTATACCAGGAAGGGGCCCAGGATGTAATGACATTAGTACAGGATGGGAGACATTATTACATTATGGGAGAAGGGGGTCAACACATATGTTTTTATAGGATTTAATACATCTGACCAACATGTAGTGGGGGAACAGGTCAAAATTTTGTACCAGGGCCCATCAGACTTTAGTCTTATAACCTTTAAAAAATAAATATTTAAAAAAGTTTCTACATATAATAAAATATAATAAATATTAAATAATAGAAAATATTGTGTAAAACAAAAAGGTCAGTTCCCCTTCACATTTCTAAAGTGGAAATTTTGTCTTCATCAAATTTAAGATATTTTAATGCAAATTAATAAAAAAAAATTGTGGTAACATAATATATAAAAAAATTATACTTTATAATCTTACATATAGCAAATAAAGAGATGGAGATAGACTTCGTAGGATTAGTCTTCCTGTAACTACTCAGCAAGTCAGCGAAGTTCATGGTTCCCTTCAACTCTGATTCTACCAAATGTTTTCACTTGGGTGGATGTTTTTTCTTCAAGAGGGCTAGATTTTAAGGAGGACCTATCTCTAGGTCAAAAGTGGACAGTTTTTGCTCTTACTTTATTCTCGCTGTTTTCCTGAGTAACTCGCTTTTTTTTTTTTTTTAAATCCGCCCACACGGTTCCAGAGATATGGACCTTTGTATTTACTGCTACTTTTTATGGTCCTTATGAAGAGGGCGTGGCTCACAGGGTAATTATGCGGAGTACCTTGTAGACACACCCCCGAGAATCCTGTGAGCCACTCCCCTAAAGAGCTTTAAAATGACCACTAACTAAAAATGCCCATATCTCTGTAACCGTATGGCGGATTTTAAAAAGGAAAAAAGTAAAACACTCAGGAGAACAGAGGGAATAAAAGAAAAGAAAAAATAGGCACTTTTAACATTATAACATCTTTTTTAACATGAAATAAGCATGTGAATGGGCTTATACAGTCATTATTATAAATGGTATGAACATTTTTGGGTAATTGTGTATTATTTTATTTTATTTTTACTTTTTTTTTTAACTATTTTTGGGCGAATAGAAGAAGATTAGGGACCTGCTCCCTTGTCATTGGCTTCACATAATCGGTCATGTGACCATTAGGACTTCTATTTTCTAAAAACTCCAAAAATTGGTGACCCATTTTGTCCCATTGCGAGAGGCCTCACTATATGGCTAATTTTCTACCTTTCTTTTCTATGTTACAAAATAATTACAAAATTCCGCACAGTGTGAAAGCATCACATTTAAAAAAAAGAAAAATTTGTAAAAATGTTTTTTGGAGGTTTTTTTTTTTCCAATGTCTGATTTTCACAAGCTGATGATCAATCGAGTAAAAATTTCCCATTGATTTACCATCCGCCAGCCAGAAAATTAATTGTGATTTTGTGCGGTAACAGATGGAGCTCTGATGTCAGCTATGCCGCGCTCTCTGACATTTTCATTAAGAAGTTTGTTCCCGTCCCTGAGGTCAAGAACCAGAAAAAACAACACTGCACCGGTTCCAGGGCAGCCGCGCGAGGAATGGCAACATTTTTGTGATGTTTTTAAAAGCTATTAAAGTCATCGTTTACACAGAGCCCTGAGGACAAAAGACCTAAAGAGCACACAATTACAGGACCTGTATCGAGCATCACATGGTGGATACCCCGTACCTCCTCAGCCTTGTATCCCCAACCATATTGTGGATACCTCTTACCTCCCCAGCCTTATATCCTCAACCATATGGTGGATACCTCTTACCTCCCCAGCCTTATATCCTCAACCATATGGTGGATACTTCTTACTTCCCAGCCTTATATCCCAACCATATTGTTTATACCTCGTACCTCCCCAGCCTTGTATCCCAACTATTGGTGGATACCTCGCACTTCCCCAGCCTTATATCCCCAACTATATGGTGGAGACCTTGTAACTCCCCAGCCTTATATCCCCAACCATATGGTGGATACCTCTTACCTCCCAGCCTTATATCCCCAACCATATGGTGGCTACCTCACACTTCCCCAGCCTTATACCCCAACCATATGGTGGATACCTCGCACTTCCCCAGCCTTATATCCCCAACCATATGGTGGATACCTCGCACTTCGCCAGCCTTATACCCCAACCATATGGTGGATACCTCGCACTTCCCCAGCCTTATATCCCCAACCATATGATGGATACCTCGCACTTCCCCAGCCTTATATCCCCAACCATATAGTGGATACCTCGCACTTCCCCAGCCTTATTATCCCCAACCATATGGTGGCTACCTCACACTTTCCCAGCCTTATATCCCCAACCATATGGTGGATACCTCGCACTTCCCCAGCCTTATATCCCCAACCATATGGTGGCTACCTCGCACTTCACCAGCCTTATATCCCCAACCATATGGTGGATACCTCGCACTTCTCCAACCTTATATCCCCAACCATATGGTGGCTACCTCGCACTTCCCTAGCCTTATATCCCCAACCATATGGTGGCTACATCGCACTTTCCCAGCCTTATATCCCCAACCATATGGTGGATACCTCGTACCTCCCCAGCCTTATATCACCAACCATATGGTGGATACCTCAAACCTCCAAAGCCTTGTATCCCCAACCATATGGTGGATACCTTGCACTTCCCCATCCTTGTATCCCCAACCATATGGTGGATACCTCCAACTTCCTCAGCCTTCTATCCCCAACCATATGGTGGATACCTCCAACTTCCTCAGCTTGTATCCCCAACCATACAGTATTATACCTGGTGCAGAGGGACCCATCTGATGTAAGAGCCTACAGGACAGATGCCACCACTGTTTTGCCGTCACACAGTAACAGACTGTGCTTGTTTGCTATATCTGACTTTGTCCTGTGCCTGAACCTGACCGCCAAGCTCCAGGCCTCAAGTGGTGCTTCAACCACAAAGCGCCGTAACCCCATGTGACCATCACACATGTGTCTGTGAAGCCTCCTCTCTGTGTAGCCCATTCACCGTGGTCCAACACTCCCAGGCCATCAAAGTCATCAGCAATCCTACTGTGGCTGGAAAGTTACCACTTTGGACTAGTTGGCAGCATCTTACTGTAAGTCTATCTTTTTTTTTAAGTTTCTCCGCTTGGATGTGGTGCCTGGGGGGAAAAGGAATGAAGTGGACTTCTGAAAAGGGTGACCTTCAACTACCAGACATTTATGGGATGCCCTATGGTCCTCCGGTGGTGCTCCTTCTAACATCCCCATGTAGGTCATATATTCTGCAGCCATATACTGAGGACACGGTGGCTGCCAGACTCTATAGTCAATCATTCACTGGGACTCAGGATTCAGATTCGCCATCGATGCCTTAAAGTCTCCTTGCATATTAGCTCTGTACTGCAGAATATAAAAACTCGAGCTGTCAATCACAGGAGCTCCCAGAGAGATTGACGGCTGCACCAAACATGACGAAACCCTCGCGAAACTGACTATTGACTTCAAGGATAATGTTGCAATGCTGGATGGAGAAAAATCTGGAACTGAAAAGGAGGGCGATTCTCATTCCTTTATAAGCCCCCCTAAAACTAAGTACACCGACAATGACTAAAACCCAAAGGGACCTTTTTCTCTCTAGACATTACGAATCGATACAAATTCAGTACATGATTGCAACCTCCTAGCAAAAATCCTCCACAGGGTGCAATTCACATTACAGCCACCAGGTGGCCACATGCAGACCCAGATCATAAACATTTTAAAGCTGGACATTTTGGGAATTATGGAATCAAGAGGACAGGTAAGGAAAAAAAAAATCAAAATTTTCAAGGAGACTTGATTTTTTTTCCCATATAACGTTGTCCACAAGCATTCGACACACCCCGGCCAAAGTGCGGTCATTAATAGAACCGTTAGAGTGACCCAATTATTAATTACCGCCAGAGCGCCTACACACATAATAATGTCAGATATCACCCACATAGACAATCTCAGCAGAGTGATCCCAACAAACAATTTTTTTGCCCACACCCGGATACACGATGCAGTAAAGGGTTAATCTCCACTGCTGTAGAAATAAATGGGACAATTCTGTCAGCCTCCACTGGGGGGAGCTCACTGCATTCAGAATTATAAACAGGGAGAGCAAAATGAATATATGTGCATTAGCTCCCCCTAGTGGTGACTATTAATATGCATTATCTATGCTGTTCTACTTTAGTAAAACAGTGGGAGATTTATGGAACGGAGAGGCGCAGGAACAAAAGGAAAACATCGCCGGATTCAGGAGGACAGCGGATTTACACCAGGTAAGAAAACTACTTATTTATGGCAAGTGATATGTTCCCTTTAAGTTCATTCTCATCCCTTCATCCAGATAGCAACACATTTAGTAAAATGTCACTTTCATTAAACATCCAGTCCTATCTATTTTTTCATTCAATTACATATTTACACATTCAATATCCACCCCCATGGGCTTACTAAATAATATGCAGAAATCACTTTTAAAAAAAAAAACAATCTCATAAATTATTACCATTATTACAATTCCTTTCTTTAGTAATGGGTACAATTTAAAGAGGATACACTAGGTGGAGCTCTGGAGCTTATTGTATACGCCAGTTTACAGTGTGCTCTCCTGCTCCTCTAGTGGTGGCTGAAGTCAACTAGAAATGCATTTTGTGCCAAAAAAGCGATAAGAAGAGCTTCCCCCACTATACTGATATACAGTATTCAGAAATTAATCATGTAGACCTGCAAAGAAATCCTGTAAAATATCTTCAGGACCACAGTACAAAGCAACAAAGTTCCCCAAATCCTTTTCACAAGCTCCTTGTTAATGTTATTGCGGTCGGTTGTGGCCACTCTAGGGAACACACCGTCCTAATTTAATTTTCAGTTCCATCCTCCTCCCTCGCAGTCTGGAGCAATACATTCCCCTCTACATAAATCACTGCGATCCTTCCATAAGGCCGAGTAGGCAGGAAGCCCCCCAACAATAGGGGATATATGGATGTACTATCTATCTATCTATCTATCTATCTATCTATCTATCTATCTATTATCTATCTATCATCTTATCTATTATCTTTCTATCTATCTATTATCTATCTATATCAAAAAATAGACTTAGAGCAGCACAAAAGGCAAAAAAGAGAGTGCGGGTGCAAAAAACGCTCCAAAAGGCAAGTACCAAACCTTACATGTAAGTAAATAAAAAATCAGGAACAGCACACCGCTGCTTGTGGAAGATAGAGCTAATATATTAAACCCATAGTGGCGACGTTTCGGTCCTAACAACACGGACCTTTCTCAATCTATCTATTATCTATCGATTATCTATTATGTAGCTATCTATTATCTATATATCTATTATCTATCTATATATCTATTATCTATCTATCTATTATCTATCTATAATCTATATATCTATCTATCTATCTATCTATCTATCTATCTATTGTTTATCTATCTATTATCTATATATCTATTATCTATAATCTATCTATCTATTATCTATCTATCTATCTATCTATCTATCTATTATCTATCTATCTATCTATTATCTATCTATCTATCTATTATCTATCTATCTATTATCTATCTATCTATCTATCTATCTATCTATCTATCTATCTATCATCTATCTATTGTTTATCTATCTATTATCTATATATCTATTATCTATCATCTATGTATTATCTATAATCTATCTATCTATCTATCTATCTATCTATCTATCTATCTATCTATCTATATCTATCTATTATATATCTATCTATTATCTATCTATCTATCTATCTATCTATCTATCTATCTATTATCTATCATATCTATCTATTCTATCTATCTATCTATCTATCTATCTATCTATCTATCTATCTATATATCTATCTATTCTATCTATTATCTAAACTATCTATCTATCTATCTATCTATTCATTATCTATTATCTATCTAATCTATTATCTATCTATCTATATATATCTATCTATCTATCTATCTATCTATCTATCTATCTATCTATTATCTATTATCTATTATCTATCTATTATCTATTATCTATACTATTATCTATATCATATCTATTATCTATCTTCTATCTTTATCTATCTATTATTATCTATTCTTTATCTTTATTATCTATCTATTCTTCTATCTATTATTATCTATCTATTATCTATCTATTCTTTATCTATTATCTTCTATCTATTATCTTATCTATTTCTATTATCTATTATTATTATCTATCTATTATTATCTATCTATTATCTATTTATTTCTATTATCTATCTTATCTATTATCTATTATTTCTATCTATCTATCTATTATCTATTATCTATTATATATCTATCTTATCTTATCTTCTATCTATTTATTTTCTATCTATTCTTTTTTTTAATTATATTTAATTTTTTTATTTATTATTATATTATAATAATTTATTTTATTTCTATTTTATTATATTATTATTACTTCTATTTTATCTATCTATTTATTTTTCTTCTATATTATTATTTCTATTATTACTACTCTATTTCTATCTTATTATTATTCTAATATCTTTATTTCTATATTATTTATTATTTTCATTATTTTATTATCTATTATTATCATCTATTATTATCTATCTTCATATTATTATATCTTATTTATTATATTTAATTATCTATTTATCTATCTATCTTATCTATTTATTATTATTATTTTTTATTATCTATCTATTATTATCTATTTATCTATCTATCTATTATCTATTATCTCTTTATTTCATCTATTATTATCATTATTATTATTATTATCTATCTTTATCTATCTATCTTTATCTTATTATCTTTATTCTATTATCTATCTATATCTTTATCTATCTTCTATCATTATCTATCTATTTTATCTTCTTCTATTTATTATCTATCTATTATTATTATCTATTATATTATTATCTTCTTCTTTATTATCTATCTTTATCTTCTATCTATCTATCTATTATCTTATCTATTTATCTATTATTTCTATTATTATTATTTATTATCTTACTATCTATCTATCTATTATTATCTATTATCTTTTATCTATTATCTATTTTTTTTATTATATATCTATTTCTTCTATTATTCTATCTATCTATCTATCTTATTATATATTCTCTTCTATCTTATCTATCTATTATTATTTTATTTTATCTATTCTTTATTATTATATTATTCTATTATCTATCTATATCTATTTTATCTATCTATTATTATCTATTTACTTTTTATCTATATTTTTTTTATATATATCTTCTATATTCTATTATTTTATTATTATCTATATTATCTATCTATTATATATTATTTCATTTATTTCATTATTTTTTATTTTATTTATATCTTTATCTACTATTATATTCTATTCTATCTTTTTCTATTATCTATTATTTTTTTATTATCTATCTTATCTATTATTATCATTATCTATTATACTTCTTCTTCTATTATTTTATTCTCTTCTATTTCTATTCATATCTTATTTTATATCTCTATTATATCTATTATTTATTATCTATTATTACTTTTTTTCTTTATATATCTTATATTATTTCTATTTTTTAATCTTCTTTATTATATTATCTATTATCTATCTATCTTCTCTTCTTATTATCTATCTATCTTTATCTTCTCTTTATCTATCTATCTATTATCTTCTATTTATCTATCTATATATCTATTTATTATCTATCTATCTATCTATTATCTATCTATTTCTATACTATCTATCTATCTATCTATTATCTATCTATTATCTATCTATCTATTATCTTATATATCTATTATTATCTATCTATTATTATCTATCTTCTATTATTACTATCTATCTTTATCTATTATCTATCTATCTATCTATCTATCTCTATTTATTATCTATTATATCTCTATATCTTCTATCTATCTATTATTTCTATTATCATTATCTATCTATTATCTTTATCTACTATTATTATCATCTTCTTCTATTCTATCTATTATCTATTATTATCTATCTATCTATCTATCTATCTATCTATTATCTATCTATCTATCTATCTATCTATCTATTATCTACTTATCTATCTATTAATCTATCTATCTCTATCTATCTATCTATCTATCTATTATCTATCTATCTATCTATTATTATCTATCTATCTATCTATCTATCTATCTATCTATCTATCTATCTAATCTATCTATCTATTATCTATCTATCTATCTATCTATCTATCTATCTATCTATTATCTATCTATCTATCTATTATCTATCTATCTATCTATCTATCTATTATCTATCTATCTATCTATCTATCTATCATCTATCTATCTATCTATCTATCTATCTATCTATTATCTATCTATCTATCTATCTATCTATCTATCTATCTATCTGTCTATCCATCCATCTATGTATCTATCTATCTATCTATCTATCTATCTATCTATCTATCTATCTATCTATTATCTATCTATCTATTATCTATCTATCTATCTATCTATCTATCTATTATCTATCTATCTATCATCTATCTATCTATCTATCTATCTATCTATCTATCTATCTATCTATTATCTATCTATCTATCTATCTATCTATCTATTATCTATCTATCTATCTATCTATCTATCTATTATCTATATCTATCTATCTATCTATCTATCTATCTATCTATCTATCTATCTATCTATCTATCTATCTATCTATCTATCTATCTATCTGTCTATCCATCCATCTATCTATCTATCTATCTATCTATCTATCTATCTATCTATCTATCTATCTATCTATCTATCTATCTATCTATCTATTATCTATCTATCTATCTATCTATCTATCCATCTATTATCTATCTATTATCTGTCTATCTATCTATCTATCTATCTATCTATCTATCTATCTATCTATTCTATCTATCTATCTATCTATCTATCTATTCGGGGTCTCCCAGGATATTACCGTAATTCCTCCTTGTGGCCACACAGTAATACATCAGGACGCGTCTCGTGTGTCGTTACAATGTGTCAGACATCTTTCTGTCAGTATTGACGTCTCTCTCCCCCATCGGTAATCGGGGGGATCCCTGCAGACGTCTGTGAGATTGATCTTTTCCCAGACGACATTGTATGAATCCGACGCGACCATGACACGATGTGTGACCTGAGTGTAGACCGCAGTGATCTGCACTGTCGTCCCGGCGGTGACGCTGACACCCAGCCGTCACCTACCATCTTATTTAGGGCATTGGGCACATTTTTGGCGTCTCGTTGTGTGAGCGGAGGGGGAAAACGCAGGAAAACCCTGTGTATATATGGAGGACTCCCAGTGTAGGGTGCAGGGAAAACACGAGTGGTTAACCACTTAGATCCTGGAAGGAAAAATAAATAAGGGAGCAATTTTTTTTTTTTGGGGGGGGGAAGGTGCATGGAAATGACAAGTTATTCTGCACCCCAAGGTAAGAGGGACTCACCTGACTGCGCCGCTGTTGCTGCTTCTTGCATTTGCAGAGGATCCCAGTCTGGAGGCAGGAGATCTATGGGATCTGTCAGATAGAGGAAATGCTAGAGGGGTTAGGGGGTGGCTAAGGAGGCTAGGGTGGGGGGTGACAGTCACATACAGCCCCACGTGTCGGCCCCTCCACAGACAGGACAGTCCCTGGCCCTGGCGAGGAGCTGTCTAAGGCTTGATCCCTTTTTGCTTTGCTGCCATCCTTGCTTGCTGTGAGTTCCTCCCCTCCCTCCACCCCAGTCGCTGCTCATCTCCTCCCCTCCTGTGATATTACAGGACCAGCACTATGCAGGCAGCACATTGTAGGGGAAGCGATCCTACAATCGGAGGGACCGCAGCAAGCAGCGATCCTACAATCGGAGGGACCGCAGCAAGCAGCGATCCTACAATCCGAGCGGAAACGATGGCACCTAGAAAAGAAATATCAATAATCCCAGACTCCTCAATTGACTTAAAGGGTTAATTCCGATAGGTGAAAATTAGTGAACCAAGGGTGGTCCTACCGCTGAGAAACCTACCGACTCCGAGATCAGGGATCTGAAAAGCCCCATCTAAAGAAATGGGGGACAGACAGAAAAGAGTAGAAAAGCTCCATTCATTCTCTATGGGACTGCCGGGGATAGCGGGGTCTGCGCTCCGCTGTGTGCACGCCCAGGCTGCGCATATGTTTCATTTCCATGTCCCAGTAGTCGGATCCCTGTCTATACGCGCATGGCGCCTGCAGTGCGGAGCCTCAGTACTCACACTGCACAGACCGGAGCAGCGAGGCGGGGAACCGGGAGAGGCGAGCAGTGTTTATCTTATTATGTCAGTGGGGGGCAGTGGGTGACATCGTGCTGAGTGGGGGGTTAAATTTAGGGTCATACTAAATGGGGGCTGGCATTGAGAGTCATCATAAAGAATGGTGAACTGGCATTGGGGGCCATCATACTGAGTGGTTGGTTGGCATTAGGTGACACCATAATGAGTGGGGGGTTGGCATTAGGTGACATCATACTTAATGGAGGACTGGCATTGGGGGTCATAATACTGAGTGGGGGTTGGCATTAGGTGACATCAAAAGGGTGGGGGTTGCATTGGGGTCATACTGAGTGTGTGGCTGGTATTGGGGCCATCATACTAAGTGAGGGGTTGCATTGGGGTCATATTAAATGGGGCTGGCATTGGGGGCCATCATACTGAGTAGGTGGTTGGCATTGGATGACACCATACTAAGTGGATGCTTGGTATTGGGGTCATCATAGTGAATGCGGTCTGGCATTGGGGGTCATACTGAGAGGACTGACATTGGGGCCGTCATACTGAGTGGGGGGTTGGCATTAGGTGACATCATAATGAGTGGCGGTTGCATTGGGGTCATACTGAGTGTGTGGCTGGTATTGGGACCATCATACTGAGTGGGGGAGTGTCATTGGGGGTCATCATACTTAATGGAGGGCTGGCATTGGGGGTCATCATACTGAGTGAGGGGTTGCATTGGGGTCATATTAAATGGGGCTGGCATTGGGGGCCATCATACTGAGTAGGTGGTTGGCACTGGATGACACCATACTAAGTGGATGCTTGGCATTGGGGTCATCATAGTGAATGGGGTCTGGCATTGGGGGTCATACTGAGAGGACTGACATTGGGGGCCATCACACTGAGTGGGTGGCTGGTATTGGGGGTCATCATACTGAGTGGGGGACAGGCATTGGGGCCATCATACTGAGCTGGGATTAGCTATTGGGGCCAAACTGCTCCAGTGCGGGCAATGATATCGTGTGGGGTTATCACACTGAGTGATGACTGAGGAGGCATCGGGCTGATCGGGGGCCGTCATACTGACAGGTGTAGGGATGTTAGACTTTGTCACTTTGTGCAGATGGAGGTATTTTTGAGATCATCAGGTTCAATAATGACCATAAAAGTGGTTTCGTGGGTGAGAACACTAAGGACAAATTGTGTGCGCCCCGCAATGCGCCTTTGTCTCACTCTGACTACTCAGCCGAATATTTTTCGTTTTTGCAATTGGGCCCCATGAATTTTAAGTAAGCCCCTTGCTGCCAACAAGCCACTCTGTGCAAAAGAAAAGTCTTTAGCTCCATTAAAACAATTTTTCGCTGGGAAAAGTTGGATAAAAGTAGTCAGTGGCGCATGCGCCAAATATATCAAAATGAAAACAATCGGAGCACCGCGAGGACCTCCTGGGAGAGCTGTTTCCAGTTTTCAGCTTGGGGCGGCTCAGAGATGGCATCTGGGTGAACATGGACAGATGCCATGGTCCGTAGACCTTGAGGAAGCCACTGTGATCTGGCGAAACTTTCTCAATACTTTTCATATCAGGGTGGGTAGACAGATGTTCAACGTATACACATGGAACCAGCCCTAGTCGCCCGCTGGACAATAATCCCCAGATATGGGGGTTCTAGGACTTAGCAGTGAGCATGGTAAAGTAATGGAAATGGGGGGAAGCTCACAGCCCCCTGGAGTGCAATATCGGTCCGGTTTCGCCCAGAGAATGCTCCATCTGAGCACACTTGCTACTATTACCCACCTCCACACAAAAAATATAAACCCCCGTCCTCCATCTCCAATTTTTGACTTTTGTCAGACCTTAGTGCTGCAGGATCAGACTACACAGGGTTTGTTTGTAGTCTGCGTCCATGGTGACACATAGATGTGCACAGGAGCTGTGTACACAAACGGTAGTAAATTTTCAATTTTTGAGGTTGCTTCACTTTCATTGATACACTGAACATTTTCACTTTCTAACGTTCTATTACTCGTTTCGCAGCAATATATCTGGGAAGGAAAAAAAAATCTATCAGACTTTTTTTTTGGACGTGATAGTAGCAAACCCTCAGCTGTTGAGAGGTATTAAAGCTCTATGGATATTCCATTTCTGATTGTAAAAAAAATGCCTGGGGTTTCCTTTCACTGACTGCAAGCAGAGATCTTGGAAAGGACTGAAACCGAGCATGTTCGAAAGCTGTAGAACTTTTCATGACGCCACGATTAAGCTTTTCTCGGATCACTTTGGGTCCGGGGAAGATTAGACCGTCAGCGTGACAAGGACGGGTTTGTTATTTTCTGGCAGTCGGGGGGTCATGGAAATCAAAGGTTAATCGTTTCATGTGAACTAGTTGCAGAATAACCAGATATGATTTCACTCCGTGCTTCGCATTAAATGGCTAAGCTCAGCATCTGACATTAAGACGAGAGAAGCTGAGGGTGCAAAAATGTCAGAAAATGAAATACTAAGGAGCAGCGTCCACATCTGAACACCATTTAGTTTTGCCGTCTAAAAAGATCTAACATCAAGTGAGGATTCATTTATTAATAGAACTTTGCGGACACCAGGGTTTTTTTCCCCTCTGTATAGAATTTGTAATAAATTATAACATTCTGCTACCACTAGGGGGAGCTTAAGAGCTGACGGCATACTGTTTAAAGGGGTTATCCAGAACTATATCATTTTTTTTTACTATGGGCCTAAGAACTAACAGGCAGGTAATTGCTAACTACCTGCCTGTTGTGCCTGGCACCAATCTCCGCCGGCACAGAAAGCTCTTCCACTCTGCTCTGTTGGTGGGATGTGACAGCTGACGTCATGCTGATTGACTGCCTAATTGCAGGGAGACAGCTGTCAATCAGCATGACATCAGCAGTCACACCCTATCTACAGAGCAGCACGTAAGAAAAAGAGCTTCTCTGTTGACGTGGAGCAGCTGGATCGCTGGCTGGAGCGACCGGTGACCACTAATGAGCCAGCGCCAGTTACAACAGGCATGTAGATAGCAACCTGACTAAGAACTAACAGGCAGGTAATTGCTAACTACCTGCCTGTTGTGCCTGGCACCAATCTCCGCCGGCACAGAAACCTCTTCCACTCTGCTCTGTTGGTGGGATGTGACAGCTGACGTCAAGCTGATTGACTGCCTAATTGCAGGAGACAGCTGTCAATCAGCATGACATCAGCAGTCACATCCTATCCATAGAGCAGCACGTAAGAAAAAGAGCTGCTCTGTTGATATGGAGCAGCTGGATCGCTGGCTGGAGCGACCGGTGACCACTAATGAGCCAGCGCCAGTTACAACAGGCATGTAGTTAGCGGCACAGACCGCTCCTGCTGGCGATTCTCTTCCACTCTGCTCTGTTGGTGGGATGTAACTGCTGACGTCATGCTGATTGACTGCCTAACTGAGGCAAGCCAGCTGTCAATCAGCATGACGTCAGCAGTCACGCCTTATCTGAAGAGCAGCGCTGTTGATGTGGAGCAGCTGGGTGGCTGGTGACCATTCTGAACCAGCACCGGGTAACACAGGCAGGTAGTTAGCAACAACCTGCCTGTTAGTTTTTAAGCCCATAGTACAAAAAATATAATAGTTCTGGACAACTCCCTTAAAGGGAATCTTTCGCCAGGTTTTTCCTAACCAATTTTACGTAGGGGCAGAGACCCTGGTTCCAAATATGTATCACATCCTGGGTTGCTTGCTGTAGTTTTGATAAAATCCCTGTTTTCTCTGCTGCAGGTCTACCAGTTCTCTGAATGCTGAGCTCAGTATAACTCCGCCTACACCACTGATTGACAGCTGTCTCCGCACACTGTGCATATACAGAAAGCGTCCAATCAGCGGTGACAGATTCCCTCTAAATAATTAACAAACTGCACAAAACCGATAGAATAAGTGAATATAAGAAACGTTGTAATATAATTTATTGGAGAAGTCTGTTCATTTCTCCTCTTATGAGCCACTTCTACTACTACCTGACTCATCATTCACTCTGAAAACAATTAAAATCCTTCAATTGCTGGTCAAAACAATATGAAATGAGAGTGAGGTGTTAGATTACTGCTGCCTTTTTGATTATATTTATAGGGAAGGAGGAGGAAAATGCAAATAGAGAAGTGGAGAGAAGAAAGAAAGAGGTACAGACACACAGAGACCAGTGCTGCTGCTTTCTAGTAAGTGTTTTATCTCACTCCAGTTCTGGATTAACATCTACACTACTCAGTACTGCTTTATAATGTCCTCGATGTTGGTGCCTCATTCTAGTAAGTGTTTTATCTTACTCCAGTGCTGGATTCACATTTACACATACTCAATAATGCTGCATAATGTCCTCCATGCTGCTGCTTTTGCTCTCTAGTAAGTGTTTAATGTTAACACAGTGCTGGATTCACATTTACACTGCTCAGTAATGCTTCATAATGTCATCCAGGCTGCTGCTTTCTAGTGAGTGTTTTTATCATACATCAGTTCTGGATTCACAGCTACCTATGCTCAGTAATGCTATATAATGTTCTCCGTGATGCTACTGCTCTCCAGTAAGTGTTTTATCTTACCCCAGTTTCTGCATTCACATTTACATGGCACAGTAATGCTGTATAATGTCTTCCATGCTGCTGCTGCTTTCTAGTGTTTTATCTTACCCAGTGCTGTTCACATCTAAACTGCTCGTAATGGTGTATAATGTATTCCACGCTGCATCTGCTATCTAGAAAGTGTATTTCTTACCCCAGTGCTGAATTCACATCTACACTGTTCAGTAATGCTCTATAATATCCTCAATGCTGCTGCTTTCTAGTGAGTGTTTTATCTTAACCCAGTGATGGATTCACTTATACCTGTGCTCAGTAATGCTATATAATGTCCTCCATGATGTTGCTGCTCTCCAGTAAGTGTATTATGTTACCTCAGTGCTGTATTCACATCTACACTGCTCAGTAATGCTGTATAATGTCTTCCATGCTACTGCTGCTTTCTAGTAAGTGTATTATCTTACCCCAGTGCAGGATTCACATCTACACCGCTCAGTAATGCTGTATGGTGCCTCCAAGCTTCTTCTGCTTCTGTACATGTGTAGAGACAGGAGAGCAGGAATCCCTCGGGTCTGTAAGTTCAAGAAAGGCATTATAGCATCTAGTCTTCACCCACTAGCTCAGAGACAACTGGAAATAAAAATTAATTGGGCGGCAAAAGCGAAAAACTAATGAGAATACAGGGTTCAAGTCAGAAATAGTGTTATTCTTCATGTACACACGTATGACAGCTTATTCTGAAAAGTCACCTGAAATCACAGAACGCTTTAAATAGTGACATGGTATGTAGCACGCGGCTCCTTTCTTGGAAGTTGTGTAACTGTATGTTCATCTGATAGTCTTGTGTCATCATTTCTCTTTTTTCTGCTTTTCTCCTGAAGTTGAGAACATTATTAGGACAGGCTGTCATTATAGTTTGTTGCAATGTATCGGCGCAGGTTAAATGCATCAGCAGAAGAAGCCTTTATGGACTGGATGAAAGGGCAGCAAATGATCAGGTTCAGATCCAGATAAACCAAGTAATACAGTATATCACTGCATCTAGAGACTGAAAATAGTAGCAGACTAAGTTTGGCACTTATCAAACCACCATCAACAGGTGAATTGGAAAATTAAGAATATAACTACTATAATACTGCCCCCTATGTACAAGAATATAACTACTATAAACTGCCCCTATGTACAAGAATATGACTACTATAATACTGCCCCCTATGTACAAGATATAACTACTATAATACTGCTCCTATGTACAAGAATATAACTACTATAATACTGCCCCTATGTATAAGAATATAAACTACTATAATACTGCTCCTATGTACAAGAATATAACTACTATAATACTGCCCCAATGTACAAGAATATAACTACTATAATACTGCCCCTATGTACAAGAATATAACTACTATAATACTACTCATATGTACAAGAATATATCTACTATAATACTGCTCCTATATACAAGAATATAACTACTATAATACTGCCCCTATGTACAAGAATATAACTACTATAATACTGCCCCTATGTACAAGAATATAACTACTATAATACTGCTCCTATGTACAAGAATATAACTACTATAATACTGCTCCTATGTACAAGATATATAACTACTATAATACTGCTCCTATGTACAAGAATATAACTACTATTATACATCCCCTATGTACAGGAATATAACTACTATAATACTGCCCCTATGTACAAGAATATAACTACTATAATACTGCCCCTATGTACAAGAATATAACTACTATAATACTACTCATATGTACAAGAATATATCTACTATAATACTGCTCCTATATACAAGAATATAACTACTATAATACTGCCCCTATGTACAAGAATATAACTACTATAATACTGCCCCTATGTACAAGAATATAACTACTATAATACTGCTCCTATGTACAAGAATATAACTACTATAATACTGCCCCTATGTACAAGAATATAACTACTATAATACTGCCCCCTATGTACAAGAATATAACTACTATAATACTGTTCCTATGTACAAGAATATAACTACTATAATACTGTTCCTATGTACAAGAATATAACTACTATAATACTGCCCCTATGTACAAGAATATAACTACTATAATACAGCCCCTATGTACAAGAATTTAACTACTATAATACTGCCCCTATGTACAAGAATATAACTACTATAATACTGCCCCCTATGTACAAGAATATAACTACTATAATACTGCCCCTATGTACAAGAATATAACTACTATAATACTGCTCCTATGTACAAGAATATAACTACTATAATACTGCTCCTATGTACAAGAATATAACTACTATAATACTGCCCCTATGTACAAGAATATAACTACTATAATACTGCCCCTATGTACAAGAATATAACTACTATAATACTGCTCCTATGTACAAGAATATAACTACTATAATACTGTTCCTATGTACAAGAATATAACTACTATAATACTGCCCCTATGTACAAGAATATAACTACTATAATACTGCCCCTATGTACAAGAATATAACTACTATAATACTGCCCCTATGTACAAGAATATAACTACTATAATACTGCCCCTATGTACAAGAATATAACTACTATAATACTGCTCCTATGTACAAGAGTATAACTTCTATAATACTGCCCCTATATACAAGAATATAACTACTATAATACTGCTCCTATGTACAAGAATATAACTACTATAATACTGCCCCTATGTACAAGAATATAACTACTATAATACTGCCCCTATGTACAAGAATATAACTACTATAATACTGCTCCTATGTACAAGAATATAACTACTATAATACTGTTCCTATGTACAAGAATATAACTACTATAATACTGCCCCTATGTACAAGAATATAACTACTATAATACTGCCCCTATGTACAAGAATATAACTACTATAATACTGCCCCTATGTACAAGAATATAACTACTATAATACTGCTCCTATGTACAGGAATATAACTACTATAATACTGCTCCTATGTACAGGAATATAACTACTATAATACTGCCCCTATGTACAAGAATATAAACTACTATAATACTGCCCTATGTACAAGAATATAACTACTATAATACTGCTCCTATGTACAGAATATAACTACTATAATACTGCCCCTATGTACAAGAATATAACTACTATAATACTGCCCCTATGTACAAGAATATAACTACTATAATACTGCCCCTATGTACAAGAATATAACTACTATAATACTGCCCCTATGTACAAGAATATAACTACTATAATACTGCTCCTATGTACAAGAGTATAACTTCTATAATACTGCTCCTATGTACAAGAGTATAACTTCTATAATACTGCTATATAACTACTATTTCAAAACTACATAAATGTGGCTAGTGCCTACGACGCCACTTTGTTGGTGCAATTGGGCCGAGCGGTAAAAAATTCCTCCAGTTTATTAACTGTGAAAAATGTTACATATTTTTTTTTCTTTTCGTTCCTTCACACATTAATAGATTCCGCTCACATTGCTGAGGAGCTTTAATGGGGAAGTCATTAATGACAAAGCATTAGGTCTGTAATTAGTTCAGCACTATGTCGTCAGGGTAATTAGCTTAATATAGTTGCAGAATATTCTAGGACAGATCCAGGAGTGGCGGCTCTTGTGTAGACTCTGATAATAAGGCTGACACTTTGGGAAGTTCACATTTTTAGGGTTTCCCATGTAGATGATTTTTGCTACGAGTGCAAGATGGCAGCCAAACGGCAGCTGCTCGGAGTCCTGCAGATTTCCTGTTTCGCTGTGTTCCCTGGCAAGGCTCCCATTCTCCTCATATGGATGATGGTGAATATTGCTGCCAATTACTGGATATATTGCGACTTCTGGGGAAAAGGTAGATCATCAAAAATATGTGTGTAAGCATTTTTGTGTATATTAGTACTATTTATGTGCATGGCATGGCGGTACTATTTCTATTTATAGTTTTGTGTGTATTAGATAGCAGCACTAGTTATATGTATAGTATTATTCATGTGTATATTAGTACTATTTATGTGTATGGTATCGAGGTATTATTTAAGTGCATTAGATAGCGGTACTATTTATATGTACAGTGAAGCAGTATTGTTTACATGTGCATTAGTACCATTTATGTTTTTGGCGCAGTGGTACTGTTTTTATAGTGTTATTTATGTGCGTTAAGTAGCAGTACTATTTATATGTACAGTAAAGCAGTTTTATTTATGTGTTCGTTAGTAGTATTTTTGTTTTTGACTTAGTGGTATGATTTATACACTGCTCAAAAAAATAAAGGGAACACTTAAACAGCAGAATATAACTCCAAGTAAATGAAACTTCTGTGAAATCAAACCGTCCACTTAGGAAGTAACACTGATTGACAGTCAATTTCACATGCTGTTGTGTAAATGGAATAGACAACAGATGGAAATTATTGGCAATTATCAAGACACACTCAATAAAGGAGTGGTTCTGCAGGTGGGGACCACAGACCACATCTCAGTACCGATGCTTTCTGGCTGATGTTTTGGTCACTTTTGAATGTTGGTTGTGCTTTCACACTCGTGGTAGCATGAGACGGACTCTACAACCCACACAAGTGGCTCAGGTAGTGCAGCTCATCCAGGATGGCACATCAATGCGAGCTGTGGCAAGAAGGTTTGCTGTGTCTGTCAGCGTAGTGTCCAGAGGCTGTAGGTGCTACCAGGAGACAGGCCAGTACACCAGGAGATGTGGAGGGGGCCGTAGGAGAGCAACAACCCAGCAGCAGGACCGTTACCACCGCCTTTGTGCAAGGAGGAACAGGAGGAGCACTGCCAGAGCCCTGCAAAATGACCTCCAGCTGGCCACAAATGTGCATGTGTCTGCACAAACGGTTAGAAACCAACTCCATGAGGGTGGTCTGAGTGCCCGACGTCCACAGATGGGGGTTGTGCTCACAGCCCAACACCGTGCAGGATGTTTGGCATTTGCCACAAAACACCAGGATTGGCAAATTCGCCACTGTGCTCTTCACAGATGAAAGCAGGTTCACACTGAGCACATGTGACAGATGTGACAGAGTCTGGAGACGCCGTGTAGAGCGATCTTCTGCCTGCAACATCCTTCAGCATGACCGGTTTGGCAGTGGGTCAGTAATGGTGTGGGGTGGCATTTCTTTGGAGGGCCGCACAGCCCTCCATGTGCTCACCAGAGGTAGCATGACTGCCAGTAGGTACCGAGATGAGATCCTCAGACCCCTTGTGAGACCATATGCTGGTGCGGTTGGCCCTGGGTTCCTCCTAATGCAGGACAATGCCAGACCTCATGTTGCTGGAGTGTGTCAGCAGTTCCTGCTGTGTCGACCCGCCACCACAATTGTGGGTTACCAGGGCAATGGGGTACTCAGAGCCGAGCCCGTAGAAGTCTATGGGATTGTCACAGGTAGCTGTGGCTCGGTCTGTGGCCCGGGCGGTCTGGCGTATGTTGGGGATATATTTACAGGGGATAGGTTTATATACAGTTCGTGACGCCACCTGTAGTATTCTGGTAATTAGTACCAGCGCTGCTGTAGATCTCTGAGGGGATGGTGAGGCAGCTAGATGTCGGGTCCCCTACAGGTGGGACTGGTCCCTCAAAGTCTATGGGATTTGTGAAGTCGGGTGCAGATAAAGAACACAGTCTCACACGGTCAGCGTCTTTCCATACCTTTACTTGTAAGATGTTCAGGCAGGTCCCAGGGAGGCTGATCCAAGGAGAGTGTGTCTTGAGACAGCAGCTGGACAAGTTAGGGGCCTCCTTTACTTCCAATACAACGAGTACAACCAGCCTGAAGCGTAGTTCCCTCAAAATCTCCAGCTAATCTATAGCTGTACCTGCCCAGTCAGCTTTGTGTTAGGAGCCTTCCTGCGAAGAAGCTGAATTCTTATCTTGTCGTGCACTGACTCAAAGTCTTCACTTCCCCTGACCCCAGTTACGTACTGACTATAAGGGGCTTGTTTGCCGCGACCTAAGGTCCGGTAAATTCCTGGTTTTCTTATCACTGTGCTTGAAACAACAGTGACCCTTCGGTCCCCAGTGACCGGGTGCAATGTGCTGGACTTCTTCAATCCGTAAGCACTAATCCAATAAATCCACTGTGCCTTTCGCCTTGTCCACGCTGGTAACATAAGCACTCAAACTAGCCAAGGGTCGAGCAGTCACTTCTTTCTTTTCCTTACTTCAAAGTTAGCTACAGATGCTCAGTTATCAATAGGCAGGAGCACGTCTCTGAACCTTATACCGTCCTTTAGACAGGATGCTGAAGACTTTCTGTACTAAACTTCTCCTTTCCTTCAGTGTATGCTGAGGAGGTGATCCAGCTCTGACTAGACTAAGGTGAATTCAAACACCTGTACCAGACTCCACGATATGAACTGATGATAGAGCTGGCTAGACTCCTTCCTCCCTCCAGACGTCTTCTCTCTCTGAAGTCTAGACACTCACTCCACACGTCCTCACTGTCCGAAGACAGGAACTAGACTCACTAAATCACTCCAACACATACCACCTTGACCACTCCCTCAAGAGTAAACTCCACTACCCTAAGGGTGTGTCTAGTATATGTCGAGTGAATGAATATTTAGCATTAAACTGCTGTCTCGCCACACACTCTCCAGGGTACTGCGTGTGCCTAACACCAGGGCTACACATTGCAAGATGAAGGCATTGAAGCTATGGACTGGCCGCCCGTTCCCCAGACCTGAATCCGATTGAGCACATCTGGGACATCATGTCTCACTCCACCCACCAACGTCACGTTACACCACAGGCTGTCCAGGAGTTGGCGGATGCTTTAGTCCAGGTCTGGGAGGAGATCCTTGAGGAGACTATCCGCCTCCTCATCAGGAGCATGCCCAGGCGTTGTAGGGAGGTCATACAGGCACGTGGAGGCCACACACACTACTGAGCCTCATTTTGACTTGTTTTAAGGACATTACATTCCACTTTAATTTTGTGGGTGACTCCAAATCCAGGCCTCCATTGGTTAATAAATTTGATTTCCATTGATGATTTTTGTGTGATTATGTTGTCAGCACATTCAACTTTGTACAGAAAAAAGTATTCAATGAGAATATTTCATTCATTTAGATCTAGGATGTGTTATTTGAGTGTTCCCTTTATTTTTTTTCAGCAATGTATTTATACTGCTATTTACGTGTAGTAGATAGCAGTACTATTCATCATTACATTAAAGCAATAGTATTTATGTTTTTGGTCTAGTTTGATGATTTATATTTATACTGTTATTTATGTCTATTAGATAGCGGTACTATTTATATTTACAGTAAAGCAGTATTATTTATGTGTCTATTGGTACTGTTCATGTATATGGCATAGTAACACAATTTATATTTCTAGTATAGAAGTGTTATTTATGTGTACAGTATATATGTGTACATTAGTACTATTTATGTGTACAGTATATATGTGTACATTAGTACTATTTATATGTTTGGTATTGAGGTATTATTTAAGTGTATTATATAGCCGTACTATTTATATGTACAGTGAAGCAGTATTGTTTAAATGTACATTAGCACTATTTATCTTTTTTAGCAAGTGGTACTATTTATTTTTAAAGTGTTATTTATGTGTAATCTATAGCAGTACTATTTATATGTACAGTAAAGCAGTATATTAGTACTATTTATATGAATGTTATTGTGGTATTATTTATGTCTATAGTATAGTAAAATTATTTAAGTCTATTAGATAGCAATACTATTTATGTACACAGTAATGCAGTATTATTTATGTGCACATTAGTGCTATTTATGTTTTTGACATAGTGTTGTTTTATATTTATAGTGTTAATGATGTGTAATAGATAGCAGTACTATTTATACGTGGAATAAAGCAGTATTATTTATGTTTATATTATTCATGTGTATGGAATAGTGGTACAATTTATGGGTTTAGTAAAGTAGTATTATTTATGTGTATGTATGCAAATATGTGCGTGAGCATTTATGTGCACATTAGTACAATTTATGTACATGATATAGCGATACGATTTATTTTTGTATTGTTATTTATGTAGATAGCAGTTTTATTTATATGGATAGTAAAGCAGTATTGTTTACGGATACAATAGTACTATTTATGTGTGTGGCATTGCGGTGCTATTTATATTTATAGTATAGCAGCATTATTTATTTGATTTGATTAAATTGTAGGTTTTTATGTTCGTGTGTGTATTTGCATAAACTTATATTACCTTTTTCTCCTTTGTTTCCTCTTTTTGCCAAGGCTGTTTCCAGCTCAAAGGATCATTTACACATTTATGTGAAATGTTGTGTCCCATTGGAGAACGATGAAAAGGATGAAGGGTGGGCGAAGTAATTTTAGGGTTCATCCCTTGAATCATGAGGCCTAATAAATCAGAAGCAGATTTTTAGAACCTTTCATATTAGATTTCCTGCCATATTGTATAAGACCGCCAAACTATACAAGCTTCCAATAGAACAATATATTGTTCCAAGAAAGAAAACCTGATCTTCTTAGAAGTGTGGACTAGCACTGGTACCGGGCTGATTTACAGCCGAGAAGATCTCCAGAGCTTAGTCCTGTAATCAGCATTTTTTGTTCTCAAATAAAAACCTCAAGTACTCGTGATTTATTCCAGTGTTCAGCCCTGATTTACATGGTGCAGCTTTAAAGGTATTAAAATGCATGAGGCGATCTCTGGTCTGTATCACCGGGGAGGGCTGGAATGCTGTAGAACAGGACAACCTGAGAACATTTGGAGCAGAAGTCAATGCTGGTTGGGGGCCGTCCTGGTGTCATTTATTATTCATTGCTTGATACATATGCCCTGTGTAATACCTAGTTTCACCACTGGTGGCACCACAGGGAAATTAAACACTTAAAGTGGAACCGTCGTTTTATTTTTATTTCTTAAATTATCACAACACACGAAAATATGCAAATCTGTAATATATCTTATTAGAGAAATCTGCCTATTTCACCTCCTGGATGGATCTTTCACTTTCAATTCATGGGAAAAATGTGTATACCTCGTACAGTGAAGATGGATTGTCCTGTTATAGAGATAGGAGATGACAGTTGGTGCTTATAAGAGTCTATGGAAATGGGAGGAGCTAGAGGCAGACACAGACATTCTAGGGAGGAGCTAGAGGCAGACACAGACATTCTAGGGAGGAGCTAGAGGCAGAGACAGGCATTTTAGGGAGGAGCTAGAGGCAGACACAGACATTCTAGGGAGGAGCTAGAGGCAGACAGACAATCTAGGGAGGAGCTAGAGGCAGAAACAGACATTCTAGGGAGGAGCTAGAGGCAGACATAGACATTCTAGGGAGGAGCTAGAGGCAGACATAGACAATCTAGGGAGGAGCTAGAGGCAGAAACAGACATTCTAGGGAGGAGCTAGAGGCAGACATAGACAATCTAGGGAGGAGCTAGAGGCAGAAACAGACATTCTAGGGAGGAGCTAGAGGCAGACATAGACATTCTAGGGAGGAGCTAGAGGCAGACACAGACATTCTAGGGAGGAGCTAGAGGCAGACACACATTCTAGAGAGGAGCTAGAGGTAGACACAGACATTCTAGGGAGGAGCTAGAGGCAGACACAGACATTCTAGGGAGGAGCTAGAGGTAGACACAGACTTTCTAGAGAGGAGGCAGAGGCAGACACAGACATTCTAGGGAGGAGCTAGAGGCGACACAGACATTCTAGGGAGGAGCTAGAGGCAGACACAGACATTCTAGGGAGGAGCTAGAGGCAGACACAGACATTCTAGGGAGGAGCTAGAAGCAGACAGACATTCTAGGGAGGAGCTAAAGGCAGACACAGACATTCTAGGGCGGAGCTAAAACATTAAAAATTAATAGAAAGTGCATGTATATAGCCATTTATGTGTATGGATAGCAGTACTGTTTATGTGTATAGTATAGCTGTATTATTTATGTTTATAGTAGTGATTATCTAATTGATTCAAAACAAATTGGTTACGCATTTACTCCAAAATTCGGATTCTAATTTTGCATGAATCCAGACAAGTCTTGTCCAGCCCATTAACGAGAGGAAGCACTGGAGGCTTAGAATAAGAGAAGGATGGAAGAAAGAAGACAGGAGGAGGACCAGTAAGGATAGCGGTACCGTTTGTGTGTATGGTATAGAAGTATTATTTATGTTTATAGTAGAGATTATCAAATTGATTCTAAACAAATTGGTTATGACTTCCCCCAAATTCAGATTCTAATTTCCATGAATCCAGCAAAATGTTGGCCAGTCTAGTGGAGAGTCAGAGGTTCAGAGTGAGAAGAGGATAGAAGAAAGAGGATAGGAGGAGGACCAGCAGAGGAGGAAACGGCAGCTAATCTATCAGAACAGAGATAATTGCCCGAGCTGATACCTTTTCTTACTTGGGTTTCTTGACCACAGGCTGGAAATCCTGGACGGGTCTTTCCCTTTAAATGTGATGAATGCCAGGAGTGAATGATATTGTTGTGTCTGGGAACAATGTGTATTAAGCGACAACAGAGCAGAAATCTCTCTGGATGAGACACAAGCAGCCCGCGCTCTGATCTCCTTCCAAGGTTGCGCGAAACTTGGACGCCAAAATACTTTTAGTCACTAGGAATGCCGCAGTGGTTGGCAGCCGTACCCGTTCAATAACTCCCAGCCACAGTCGTTACTTTTCAGATACAAGAATATAACACAGATGTTCGACTCGTACTACAGCAGGCGAGGAGGAATCGAGAGAAAGACGGAAAATCCCCAAAAAAAAGACTGCAGAAAGGTTGGAAATTTTGAAAAAAAAAATTAAAAAAATTGAAATTCCGGAAGATTTCAAAAAAATTGTTCAACCCATCGCAGTAGACCATCAGTTTCATTTTCATATACAACAAGTGATCAAATTGTCCCCTAAGGGGTCTAGAAAATTAAGCAAAAATTGAATTAAAAAAGTTTAAAAAAAATATAAAAGTTGGAATCACTTCACTTTTCTCTGTTTAAAAACAATGAAATAATCAAAAAATTAAGAAATCATTTAATCCATTAAGTAAGTATCGTAAAATTGCCAAAATTGCTGTTTTTCGGTTGCTAAAAAAATGCAAATAAAAGAGATCAAAATATCGTAAGTACTCTTAAATGATACCATTAAACACTATGACACGGAGCGCAAAAAACAAGACATCACACAACTCCATCAAGGGAAAAATAAAACAGCTACGAGACTCGGAAAAGGGAGACAAAAACCACATTTTGCATTTTTCAACGTTTCGAATCTTATTTTTTTTTACAGAAAAGTTTATTCAAACCAATAAAATAATAAAAAAAGATACAATATAGAAAAATTATACGGTAAAATGAATGGCGTCATTCAAAACTACAACTCGTCCCGCAAAAAACAAGCCCTGATAACGCTATGTAAAGGGAAAAATAAAAGTTATGGCTGTTGGAAGAAGGGAAGGATGACACCAAAGAGCAAATGTGAAAAATCGCCAAAATTACCTACTGGGCTCCTCACACATTTTGTATTACCCTCCATAACTTGAAGAGACTTTTTGGGTTAATATTTAACAGAAAATGTGCCAAATTTTTGATCATTTTTTAATTTATGACACTTTTTTTTTTATCTGTTTTTTATGTGTTTGTCATGTGATTGGCAGCTTGTTCAATAAATGGGATTTGGCTTGAAAAGTGCCAACAAGGGCCAAAATTTAGGTGCAAAAAACAGTTGCTGGGACTTAGATGTGCAAGGAAGTGAAGCACTAAACTAGTCCTTTAATTGAGGTTTACAAATTGCCACCATGTGATAAAAAAACCCCTAAGAAGCAGGATATACTCAGCTATTCATCCTCTGCCGCGCCTACAAAGCTTTGGCTGTGCTCCCTGACGGTCTTCTCTTCTCTCATTTGTTGTGGCTGACATGTGACCACTCCAACCAATCAGTGGCTTCAGTGTTCAAGGAGAGTAGAGGAGACCGGTGGGGTACACGGCCAATGGGAAGTAGTTGCGACTGGTGATCAGTAGGGGAATACATCTTGTTTCTTAAGGGGTTTTTTAAACACTGGGGCCATAAGCAATTTTTTTTCATAGGCAGATAGATAATAGATAGAAAGATAATACCCTATATATACTTGTACCCGGTCCCCTGTGTTATTGGTGATACCTGCCGCTGGTTGCCGCATGGTCGCCCATCATTGCATTCGCCGTAGAGTCTGACAGCCGTCCCCGGCCATTACAGCCCCAATCAATGCACAGAGAAGTCCTGTTTTGGCGGCAGCCGCACCGTATGTGTACGGCGGGATGAAGCGAAAATCTGCGCTGCTGGAAACAGAGCGGGGAGCGATCATATATGGATTCTGTGTGACAAATGCCGCTGTTTTGGAAAGATGATCAGTTTTTTTCCTGCGGTTGTGTGAGCCAGAGATGTAAGTGCCGGGATTACAATCTGTACAGGAAAGGTATAAGTGCACGATAATGTTTGGTTTCCTACACGCAACAGCAAGGGCACTTATGTTTATAGTCTTCTTAAAGGGATCTGTCATAGTATTAACCCCTTTAAATTTGCCAGAAGCGCCTTTAATTTACCCAGTGGCCATCAGAATGGTGGATCATGTGTTATCTACTACATATACAGGCTATATAGAGGTGTTATCAGTCATTGTACAGGAGGAGGAGGAGGTGAACTGTGACATCACCTATTGTGAATGGTGGATGCTGTGTTATCTACTGTATATAGAGGTGTTATCAGTCATTGTACAGGAGGAGGAGGAGTGAGCTGTGACATCACTATTGTGAATGGTGGATCCTGTGTTATCTACTGTATATAGAGGTGTTATCAGTCATTGTACAGGAGGAGGAGGTGAGCCTGCATCACCTATTGTGAATGGTGGATCCTGTGTTACTACTGATATAGAGGTGTTATCAGTCATGTACAGAGGAGGAGGAGGTGTAGCTGTGACATCACCTATTGTGAATGGTGGATCTGTGTTATTCTCGTTATTAGAGGTGTTATCATTCATTGTACAGGAGGAGGAGAGATAGAGCTTGTGACATCACCTATTGTGAATGGTGGATCCTGTGTTATCTACTGTTATAAGGGGTTTCAGTCATTGTACAGAGAGGAAGAGGGACTGTGACATCACCTATTGGAATGGTGGATCTGTGTTATCTACTGTATATAAGGGGTTATCAGTCATTGTACAGGAGGAGGAGGTGAGCTGTGACATCACCTATTGTGAATGGTGGATCCTGTGTTATCTACTGATATAAGGGGTTATCAGTCATTGTACAGGAGGAGGAGGAGGTGAGCTGTGACATCACTATTGTGAATGGTGGATCCTGTGTTATCTACTGTATATAAGGTGTTATCAGTCATTGTACAGGAGGAGGAGGTGAGCTGTGACATCACCTATTGTGAATGGTGGATCCTGTGTTATCTACTGTATATAGAGGGTCTATCAGTCATTGTACAGGAGGAGGAGGTGAGCTGTGACATCACCTATTGTGAATGGTGGATCCTGTGTTATCTACTGTATATAGAGGTGTTATCAGTCATTGTACAGGAGGAGGAGGTGAGCTGTGACATCACCTATTGTGAATGGTGGATCCTGTGTTATCTACTGTATATAGGGGTTATCAGTCATTGTACAGGAGGAGGAGAGGTGAGCTGTGACATCACCTATTGTGAATGGTGGATCCTGTGTTATCTACTGATATATAGAGGGGTTATCAGTCATTGTACAGGAGGAGGAGGTGAGCTGTGACATCACCTATTGTGAATGGTGGATCCTGTGTTATCTACTGTATATAGAGGTGTTATCAGTCATTGTACAGGAGGAGGAGGAGGTGAGCTGTGACATCACCTATTGTGAATGGTGGATCCTGTGTTATCTACTGTATATAAGGGGTTATCAGTCATTGTACGGAGGAGGAGGAGGTGAGCTGTGACATCACCTATTGTGAATGTGGATCCTGTGTTATCTACTGTATATAGAGGTGTTATCAGTCATTGTACAGGAGGAGGAGGTGAGCTGTGACATCACTATTGTGAATGGTGGATTCTGTGTTATCTACTGTATATAGAGGTGTTATCAGTCATTGTACAGGAGGAGGAGGTGAGCTGTGACATCACCTATTGTGAATGGTGGATCCTGTGTTATCTACTGTATATAGAGGTGTTATCAGTCATTGTACAGGAGGAGGAGGTGAGCTGTGATATCACCTATTGTGAATGGTGGATCCTGTGTTATCTACTGTATATAGAGGTGTTATCAGTCATTGTACAGGAGGAGGAGGTGAGCTGTGAATCACCTATTGTGAATGGTGGATCCTGTGTTATCTACTGTATATAGAGGTGTTATCAGTCATTGTACAGGAAGAGGAGGAGGTGAGCTGTGATATCACTATTGTGAATGTGGATCCTGTTTATCTACTGTATAAAGGTTATCAGTCATTGTACAGAGGAGGTGACTGTGACATACTATTGTGAATGGTGGATCCTGTGTTATCTATGTAATAGAGTGTTATCAGTCATTGTACAGGAGAGGAGGGTGAGCTTGACATCACTTTGAATGGTGGATCTGTGTTATCTACTGTATATAAGGGTTATCAGTCATTGTACAGGAGGAGGAGGTGACTGTGACATCACCTATTGTGATGGTGGATCCTGTGTTATCTACTGATATAAGGTGTTATCAGTCATTGTACAGGAGGAGGAGGTGACTGTGAATCACCTATTGTGAATGGTGGATTGTGTTTTACTTAAAGAGGTGTTATCAGTCATTGTAAGGAAGAGGAGGTGCTGTGACATCACTATTGTAATGGTGGATCTGGTTATCTACTGTATATAAGGTGTATCAGTCATTGTACAGGAGAGAGGGACTGGAATACCTATTGAATGTGATCCTGTGTTATCTACTGTATATAAGGTGTATCAGTCATTGTACAGGAGGAGGAGGTGAGCTGTGAATCACTATGTGAATGGTGGTCTGTGTTATCTACTGTATAAGGGTTATCAGTCATTGTAAGGGAGGAGTGAGCGTGAATCACTATTGTGAATGTGGATCCTGTGTTATATGTAATAGAGGGTTATCAGTCATTGTACAGGAGGAGGAGGTGACTGTGAATCACCTATTTGAATGGTGGATCTGTGTTTCTACTGATATAGAGGTATCAGTCATTGTACAGGAGAGGAGGGTGAGCTTGACTCACCTATTGTGAATGGTGGATCGTGTATCTACGTATATAGAGGTGTTATCATCATTGTACAGGAGGAGGAGGTGAGCTGTGAATCACCTATTGTGAATGGTGGATCCTGTGTTATCTACTGTATATAAGGGTTATCAGTCATTGTACAGGAGGAGGAGGAGGTGAGCTGTGACATCACCTATTGTGAATGGTGGATCCTGTGTTATCTACTTATATAAGGGGTTATCAGTCATTGTACAGGAGGAGGAGGTGAGCTGTGACATCACCTATTGTGAATGGTGGATCCTGTGTTATCTACTGTATATAGAGGTGTATCAGTCATTGTACAGGAGGAGGAAGTGAGCTGTGACATCACTATTGTGAATGGTGGATCCTGTGTTATCTATGTATATAAGGGGTTATCAGTCATTGTACGGAGGAGGAGGGTGAGCTGTGACATCACCTATTGTGAATGGTGGATCCTGTGTTATCTACTGTATATAGAGGTGTTATCAGTCATTGTACAGGAGGAGGAGGGGAGCTGTGACATCACTATTGTGAATGGTGGATCCTGTGTTATCTACTGTATATAGAGGTGTTATCAGTCATTGTACAGGAGGAGGAGGTGACTGTGACATCACCTATTGTGAATGGTGGATCCTGTGTTATCTACTGTATATAGAGGGTTATCAGTCATTGTACAGGAGGAGGAGGAGCTGTGACATCACCTATTGTGAATGGTGGATCCTGTGTTATCTATGTAATAGAGGTGTTATCAGTATTGTACAGGAGGAGGAGGAGGTGAGCTGTGACATCACCTATTGTGAATGGTGGATCCTGTGTTATCTACTGTATATGAGGTTATCAGTCATTGTACAGAGAGGGGAGGTGAGCTGTGACATCACTATTGTGAATGGGGATCCTGTGTTATCTACGTATATAGGGGTTATCAGTCATTGTACAGGAGGAGGAGGTGAGCTGTGACATCACCTATTGTGAATGGTGGATCTGTGTTATTACTGTATATAAGGGGTTTATCAGTCATTGTACAGGAGGAGGAGGAGGTGAGCTGTGACATCACCTATTTGAATGGTGGATCGTGTTATCTACTGTATATAAGGGTTATCAGTCATTGTACAGGAGGAGGAGGAGTGAGCTGTGACATCACCTATTGTGAATGGTGGATCCTGTGTTATCTACTGTATATAAGGGTTATCAGTCATTGTACGGAGGAGGAGGTGAGCTGTGACATCACCTATTGTGAATGGTGGATCCTGTGTATCTACTGTATATAGGGGTTATCATCATTGTACAGAGGAGGAGGTACTGTGAACTCACCTATTGTGAATGTGGATCCTGTGTTATCTACTGTAATAAGGGTTATCAGTCATTGTACAGGAGGAGGAGGTGAGCTGTGACATCACCATTGTGATGGTGGATCCTGTGTTATCTACTGTAATAGAGGGTTATCAGTCATTGTACAGGAGGAAGGAGGTGACTTGA
>JARQOD010000004.1:11094625-11213086 GCA_033576555.1 Oophaga sylvatica
GTAAAATCGTATCTACTGTTCCATGATAACCACTACTACGGTATCAAGAATATAAAAGGTTTTATCGGGACTAAGCACTTTTGTGAGCTCTGCAATTCATTGTATACTAAGAAGAACACCCATTCATGTCAATATTTTTGTAAAGCTTGTCAAGAGTGGATTGTGTGGAGTGTGCCGGTGTACAACAAACACCACGGTGCCCGTATGTCGGGTTCATTGTCGCTCTAGTGAGTGTTTAGAGCGCCACAAACAATTAGCTCTGAATGATCCGCCATTCTGCAGGCTTAAAATATTTTGTGATGAGTGCCAGCGCTTTGTGCTCAGGAATAACGAGGGCGTTCATGAATGTTCCGGCTTACGCTGCCCCGTATGTCGCACACGTGTAAATAAATTTGACGCCCATCTCTGTTACATGCGACGCTATGTACCAGAGGACGAGACAGATTGTTATATCTTTTACGATTTTGAATGTATGCAGGAGACAGGCACACACATCCCAAATTACATTTATGCACAACACTGAGTGGTGAGCAGTCCTGGAGTTTGAAGGTGATAGCTGCACGCATGACTTTTTACTGTTCTTTACCAGCGGGAAATTTTCAGGGTATACATTTATAGCCCACAATGCGGGGGCTACGATTCTTACTTTATTGTTAAGGAGTTGATTTTTGAAAAACTACAGGTAAAGCTGATAGCCCAAGGTGGCCGACTCTTGTGTGTGACGGTGCCCGATTTGTCTATAAGGTTCATAGACTCGCTAAATTTTATTCCCATGAAGCTCAGTAAATTACCTCAGGCCATGGGCTTTTCAGGTGCCAAAGGTCATTTTCCACACTTTTTTAACACACGAGAAAACCAAAACTATGTAGGTGCCATACCCGATGTGAAATATTATGGGTTAGAGTACATGGCCCCGGATGAGAAGGTAGAGTTCCTGTCCTGGCATGAGGGTGAGAAACATACAGTTTTTGACTTCAAGAGTGAACTAAAATCATACTGTAAACAGGATGTTGAAATTTTGAGACGTGCCTGTGAGATCTATAGAGAGCGCATTATGGAAATGACGCTGAAAACTGTTAAAAAATACTGCGACATTCAAAAAGAAATGGTTGTGGAGAGCAGCTGTATTGACCCATTTCAGCTCATCACCCTGGCCTCTGTATGTATGTCAATGTATCGATTTAAATTTCTACCAGAAAAAACTATCGCCATTTTACCGGGTGATAATTATCACAAGGCGAAAAAGCGCTACTCATCCGCCGCTATACAGTGGCTCATGTATGTAGCGCATACCGAGAACATTGCCATTCAGCATGCCTTAAGAGGGGGTGAGAAACAACTCGGGCAGTATTTTCTAGATGGTTATGCCTATGTTAACGGACAGCACATAGCTTTTGAATTTCAGGGCTGCTTTTTCCACGGTTGCCCGTCGTGCTATAATGAGAGTGATACAAATAAAGTTACAAACACCACCTACGGTCAATTATATCATGCCTTTTTAGCTAAAAGCGCTACCTGCATCTGCGCGGGTACACAATAAGACTGATATGGGAACACGAGTGGCGTGAAATGTCTAAAAACGATTCTAACCTCCAGGCATTTCTCCAGCAAATGGATTTCCCCACTCCCTTAGACCCCGCGATGCGCTTTATGGGGGTCGAACTAACGCCATTAAGCTCTATCACCAGGTGGAAGCTGATGAGACTTTACATTACTACGACTTCACCAGCCTGTACCCCTTTGTAAACAAAACTAAAACATACCTGTAGGTCACCCCGACATCATCTATGACAACTTTGGTTTCATTAAAAATACTTTGGCTTAGCTAGAGTCAAGGTCTATCCCCCGAGAGATTTATTTTTTCCCGTTCTACCGGTAAAACTCGACAAAAAATTGATGTTCCCCCTTTGTTATACATGCGCTGTAAATTCACAAGCCGAGGAATGCAGCCATAGTGATGAAGAACGCGCCCTGACAGGTACCTGGTGCACCATAGAGCTCGAGCTGGCTATAGATAAAGGGTACCGGGTCGCCCACATCTATGAAATATGGCATTTTCCAAACACCAGCGACGATCTGTTTACCCGATACATTAAATTACACCTTAGGGATAAGCAGGAGGCGTCAGGGTATCCTAGCTGGTGCACTGATGATGCCAAGAAAAAACAGTACATTGACAATTTTCTTGAAAAAGAGGGTGTACGGTTACGACCTGAAAATATAGCCGTCAACCCCGCTAAAAGACAGATCTCCAAACTTTTCTTAAATTCTTTATGGGGAAAGTTTGCTCAGAAGGCCAATCTACCAAGCACCAAGATTGTTAGGGATCCTGATGAGCTTTTTAGGTATCTCTTCCTGCCTACTATGACATTTCTACGCTGGATTTTATCGATGACGAAACCGCTACCATTAACTGGAAATATGCTGAGGGGCACCACACAGTTAATAAAAACACAAACATCTTTATAGCCTGCTTTACCACAGCGTATGCGCGGCTAGAGCTCTATTCTCTGCTGGACAGGCTGCAGGAGAGGTGCCTTTATCACGACACAGATTCAGTTATTTTTGTGCACAGGGAAGGTGAGTGGCAGCCGCCTCTAGGAGATTACCTGGGGGAATTGACGAGTGAGATACCCGAGGGCACATACATCACAGAGTTTGTTTCTGCTGGGCCTAAAACTTACGGGTACAAGCTCGACACGGGGAAAACTGTCTTAAAAGTGAAGGGAATAACGCTAAATGTTGGTAACTCGCAATCTATCAATTTTAGCAGTCTGAAAGATCTAGTTCTGGACTACCCAGTAATTCAAACGCAGAAACTCAGAAGCGCATCGTCGTGCAGCAGCAGGGCATTGTGAGAGATAAAAATATTGGAATATTGAATCCGTGTCCTACAAAAGACCCAGAAGTGTGTCTACACAAAGCGTCGACTACTAGACGAATTCACTACCCTGCCGTATGGTTATTAGCACAGCATTGTGATGGATACGCGGCTACAACACCCGCTCTCGTGCATTCTAGCGGGACCGTCTAATTCTGGAAAGAGTTATTTTGTAAAACAATTGCTATATAATATTGAAAGTAATTTTTCTCACAAACCTGATAATATTGTTTGGTTTTATTCATGCTGGCAGAAACTATATGATGAAATCTCTCTCTCTTTTCCCAACACCAGATTTATGGAGGGTCTGCCGAATACATTCGTAGATGACGAATTATTCCCAACGGGCAAGGTGAATTTGGCGATTGTTGATGATCTCATGGATAGTGCTAGCGATAATTGTGAGATAGAAAAAGCGTTCACCAAGTATGTGCACCACAGAAATCTCAGTATTTTCTACCTGGTACAAAACATATTTTGTCAGGGTAAGAAAAGCCGTACCATAAATTTAAACACAAAGTACATGGTTCTTTTTAACAATCCGCGAGATAAATTACAAATTTTAACACTAGCTCGTCAGATGTATCCTGGAAAAACACGTTTCTTCCTTGAAGCATTTGAGGATGCTACGCGGGAGCCTTATGGGTATTTGCTGGTCGATTTGAGAGCTAATACACCTGAGGATCACCGCTTACGGACGGGATTGTTTCCGCCGGCGTTACCAGCTGTCTATGTGCAGAAGAAAAACCGCTTCTAAAAAGTGAATTTTATGCGGGCTCGCACATTCCACGCTGTGTGCTTTGTGCTGTAAAGATGTCCGAGAGACTCCGGCGTAACTGGGCTCTCTTAAAAACACTGGTGAAGGCACCCCCATCCGTCCGGAAATCTATTTTGCGCAATGCGAGCGTGGATTTAATCACCGCTATAGGTGAGATTGCTTTAAACATTTTAAAAGGCAGAATCCCGCTGAAAGAGCGCCAAAAAGGCATACTGAAGAAGTGGCGTAAAGCTATAAGAACCATGAGCGATAGAGCGCAGTCCATAAAGAAAAAGAAACGGGTACTGAATCAGACCGGTGCTTTATCGGTCCTCTTTTAGGCTTTGCAATACCCATAATAACGAGTCTGCTCGCGGGCAAATAATGGAGCATGCTGAGAAAATGTATCTAGTCCCCAAACAGGAGCTACACAAGCTAAGATCACCAATCACCGAGAGCATACGCGAAACTGCTATTCGACGCCTCGATGATGAAATTAACACCGTTTTACAGCGACGCGACATCCCTGACGATGTGAAAATTAAAATGTATAGCACAGTGCTGGAGCGCTACTTGGTACATACGAAACGCAGCTCAAAAGAATTAACAACTTTAAATCTCGTTAGCCCTCAGGGTCCTGAGCATCAACAACCGCCAAATACCGACACCGATAAAAAAAATCACGAGATCGCTGAAATTGTAGGTCATATAAACCAAAGATATAAAAAGAATGCTGAATTTTTACTAAACAGGCTACTCCAGAATAAGAGTGTGACAGACTGGAATGATAAAGCCGAATTTATTTTCAAAAGCTCTGTAATACCCGGGTCTAACTTAGTGGATTTAGTACGTAGTACAACGCAGAGTCACGCTCTGACCGTCAGGAATTTACCTAGGGGTTGGGAATCGTTTATGCGAGCTATGGCCGAACTGAATATACCCTCTACTGTTGTGGGTAATCCCACTACTAGACAACATTTAGACGAATTAAAAATGGCCTCCAGCGCTGGTGTATCTACACCGATGAGAATAGATCCCGCACCCCGTACAATTCATTCTCTGCACTCGCCGTCATTAGCCACCACAAGGGGAACTCTACTACCTAAAAAAAGGTCTCTACCGATACTGCCAGCCATGTGGCTCACGATGTAACCTATGTACTTGTTAATTATCTATTTTATCGTGTGTGTGATGGTATTTGTTAATTGTACATGTGACACTTTTATATCATTCTGTATGTACTTTTAAATGCTTGAAATGTCTTTGAGATTTATTTATTACAATAAAATCTTGTAATCTTGTTTTACAATATTGTGTCATTGCTTTTTTAAAATACGAATAAAACATTCTGTAATATTGTAACACGGCCATATACATAATATGCCCGTACAATGAGACATGGTTATAAGTCTCGTCAGTTTTAAACATGCCCCAACATGCCTGGGGGCTATACACAATATAGCTGTGATGTCACCTGTGGCAATCAACCTAAAAGATACATATAAAAACAAACCTTATTGCTTTTTTAATATAGCTCCTCATATGGCTGTAAACAAGTCTTTGATCTGGTGCATGTATTTCACTAAGAGTCTGTATTTCACTAAAAATTCTTATATACTGGAGTCTGTACTACAGACTCTGCTAGAAAATAGCTTTACATTTACTGGGTCCTTAAAAGCATCTACCCACAAAAAAGATCAAGATTCACTCTTTAATTCACTAAAAAGCCTCATTATTTAACTAGAACTCCTTATACATTTACTGGGTCCTTAAAAGTTACACTAATACTCCACAGACTAATCAAAGGCACTGAATAAAATATAAATAGACATGAATAAATCACTTTGATTGAAATTCACAAAATCCAACAGACCAGATTTCACAGCCTGAGCAAAGTTCAGCCACAGATTTCCCAGCCTGATCAAAGTCCACACAGATCGCGTGACGACATGGATCAATCTGACAGGGAGACGGATTAAATGATAGGGGGCGTGTCGACCTGTCAGATTTGAGTTTGACGAAAGGGGGTGCCCCTATACTACTACTGTATATAGAGGTGTTATCAGTCATTGTACAGGAGGAGGAGGTGAGCTGTGACATCACCTATTGTGAATGGTGGATCCTGTGTTATCTACTGTATATAGAGGTGTTATCAGTCATTGTACAGGAGGAGGAGGTGAACTGTGACATCATCTATTGTAAATGGTGAATCCTGTGTTATCTACTGTATATAGAGGTGTTATCAGTCATTGTACAGGAGGAGGAGGAGGTGAGCTAGTAGATATATTGTGAATTGTCAATAGGTCATTAAAAGTTATGAGGAAAGTGTACATGGTTAGTTGGGAATGGATGGGATCACCAATGGTCTAATAAATGTGAGTGTAAATCTCCATCCGCTCCTTTTATGAGTTGTATGTGATGTGTGACCCGCAGCCTCAGATTAGCAGAGTGTATAGAAGGTGAGCGCCTGCGACATTAGAGCTTTTTACCCCAATGTATTTTGGTTTATGACTGGTGTATGATGCAGTAAAGTGATTAGCACAAGATTCCGGAGCAGCTGATGATATAAACATCATTCACTCTGATTGTTATGAGACAGATAAAAATATGTTTCTATTTCCTAACAGCAAGAATTATCGCCGATCACCACGTAATTCATCATCTACAGCGCGGCCGCCCCGAGATTAATGGCGATTACACTAATTCCTGCCAACTGGTGGTAGACACAGACTAATGGCTGCACAAGATCCATCTGTTTCTGATGTATAAATACATATTTATCTATCGATCTCATATTTATCCCCAGTGTTATCCGTCCCACCAGCAGAAAGCTGCAGTATGTACCTCTCATCTATTACCTGTCTGCTGCCAACATCTTTCTTCCTGTCTCAAATCTATTCCTTTCTTTTTCTTTCTTTCTTCCTTCCTTCATTCCTTTCTTTTCTCATTTTCTTCCTTCCTTTTATTCTTTCTTTTTTTCTTCACTTCCCTTCTTCTTTCCTTCCTTCTTTCCTTTTCCTCTTTTATCCTTTCTTTCTTTCTTCCTTTTATTATTTTTTATTTCCTCCCTATTATTTTTTCTTTCTGTTTATTTTTTTCCTTCCTTTCTTTTCTTTTTCTTTTTATCTTCCTCCCCTTCTTTTTTCCTTTCTTTCTCTTTCTTTATTTCCTTCCTTCTTTCTTTCTTTTTTTCCTTCCTTTCTTTTCTTATTTTCTTCCATCCTTTGATTCTTTTTTTTTCTCTCTCTTTCTTTTCCTTTTTTCTTTCTTTTTATACCTTTTTTCTTTCTTAATTGCTTTCTTTTATTCTTTATTAATTTTTGTTTTCACTTTCTTTCTTTCTTTCTCTGTCTTTCTTTTTTTCCCTTTCATTTTTTCTTTCTTTTTCTTCCTTCTTTCATTCCTTCCTTTTATTCTTTATTTCTTTTTGTCTTCACTTTCTTCCTTTCATTTTTTCTTTCTTTCCTTTTCTTCGTTTTTCCATCTTTCCTTTCTTTTCTTCTTTTTTTTTTCTTCCTTTAATTCTTTCTTCATGTCCACCTTTAGCTCTACAGTGTATCCTGCTAATTGTCAAGACACATGTCTAACAGCAACATAAACTACATTTGTTTCGTTGTATAAATACATTTCTTTCTATTTCTTCTACCTCATATACTGTGTAATTTTTCTTTCTGGTTCCTACCTTTCTTTCTTTCTCTCTTTCTTTCTCTACCTTCCTTCCTTCCCTTTCTTTCCCCCATATTTCCACTAATCTTCATTCTGTCTTGTCTCCGGCTTCAGATCTGTTCTCCTCTTTTGACCTTTATTATTCCTCTGCTTTCTTTGTGCAGCTCTTTATGCTTTTAGATCTCATTCTCACACACTATTGCATTGAAGTTTCCCTTCTTCTATTCTTGACCCTGACTTTCCATCTCATAGTGAAGTGACATGATCAGAATCCTCTTGATTCCTTTACGAAGTCACAGTCAGTGGTAATATCCTGGATGCCTGCAGTCACCACTAGGGGGAGCTCACTGCATACTGTTTAGACATTGAACTCAATGATAACTCTGTATGCAGTGAGCTCCCCCTGGTGGTGGCCATAGGGAGGCTTTTATTATTATTACTATTAAAGGAATATTCCGATCATTAAAACATATCACCTTCCTAAAGAATAGGTGGTAACTAGTGGATCAGTAGGTCCTTCAGTTCTCAAATGTCCAGAAGAGACTGAATAGATCTCTATGACACAGAGAATGAATGGAGTGGTGGCAATCTTATTCCAAACAGGATAATGGGTATCCTAGAAATCGGACCCCCATTACTCCACAAGTTATCACCTATCCCTTGGAGGAAGGTGGCCTGGTGTAAAGGATCTAAAGGATTTTCTGGTAGATGCCACAGGACTCTTTAAAGGTAATTTGGAGTCCAGGACTCATTGGGTCAGAGATATTATGGTGACATGGGGGGATTTACACAATATGGTGTGGCGGGTTTGATGTTATAGCTGACTACTTGTCCTCATTTCAGCTGTGGCTTTTTTTTTACAAAGTAAACCCAAGTGTGTCACATACTGAGGGACACATATATCTGTCAGTGTTTTTTGGGTCACTAAAATCGTGACTCTTCTCATTACAAAAAAGTTCTATTTAGCCATTTTTTATGACATTAGTTTGAGAAAAAGCTGACAACCAATATGGCTGCCAGTGCATTTCCCACAAGGGGCGTCACTGCCTTCTCAGACCCCCTCAAGGCACATTTGTGAGGTTCTGTAAGGATCGCATGGGCTGAGGTGCGGTGCTGCATCCCTAAACACCAGTGATATGGGATCACTCTCACGTGTGTCTCGTGACCTCTTTGGACATCTCCTTTTGTGGCCTCTTGCTGTCAGATGACACAGAACCCGGAACTTAGAATTCTCGTAAGGAAGTGATGGAATCGATGGAACATTCATGCAACTGGTAGCAGATACAGTGGGGGAAATAAGTATTTGATTCTGTAACGGACTGGGTGGTGGAACCACTGTGCCGTGATCCAAGGAGAGTCGGGAGGTCATGACTAGGTACCTCACCAAGTCCAACCTCGGATACACGGCGGCAGACGATACCGCAACCCAAGGAGGGACAAGGAAGGCAAGACCAGGTGCTACACCAGGAGTGACCTTAGGTGGATGGCAGCTGACCTCCAAGGGACAGGAGGCAGAAGCAGCCAGGGATGGTAGATTTGGCAAGTACTGGCTGGCACGGCTGGCCTAGTGACGGGCACGACAGACACACAAGCAGGCAGGTACTGACGAGCATAACTAGTATCTAGGCAGGCAGGCGACTACAGCTAATATACAGGCAAACGAGCATGGCTGAAAGGCAGGCAGGTGGGTACGACTGATAGGCAGGCGGGCACAACTGATAGGCAGGCAGGCACAGCTGATGTTTAGGACAGTATGCTGGTTTATGAGCACTCAGACCTGAGAACTAGCAAGTGTGTTTGAGAAACATACTAACAATATTGCACAGGCACCTCCATGCAGGTGGAGGTACCTTAAATAGTAAGTGGCTCCTAGCCATTGGCTGGTGACACTTTAGGACTATGCAAGCACGACCCCTTTAAGAAGAAGGGAGCGTGTTCGCACCCTAAGCACAGTGCCTGGGGATCTTTACTCTGTGCGCTTATCCCGGGCAGCGAAGCAGAAAGGAGAAGGAGGAGCGGGACGTGGGCCGAGGCAGTGAGTTAGTCGGCGTCCCAGACAGGAGAGAAGGACAGCATGCAGGGATGTCGGCACCATAGATACAATAGAATAAACAGAACTTAATATTTGGTACAGAAAGCTTTGTTTGCAATTATAGAGGTCAGACGTTTCCTGTAGTTCTTGACCAAGTTTGCACACTCTGCAGCAGGGATTTTGGCCCCCTCCTCCATACAGATCCTCTCCAGATCTTTCAGGTTTTGGGGCTGTCGCTGGGAAACATTGAGGTTCAGCTCCCTCCAAAGATTTTCTTTTGGGCTCAGGTCTGGAAACTGGCTAGGCCACTCCAGGACCTTGAAATGCTTCTTACAGAGCCACTCCTTAGTTGCCCCAGTTGGGATCATTCTTCTTCCTCCAAACACAGCAAATGGAGTTGATACCAAAAAGTTCTATTTTGGTCTCATCTGACCACATGATCTTCTCCCATGCCCCCTCTGGATCATCCAGATGGTCATTAGTGGACTTCAAACTTGCCTGGACATGTGCTGGTGTGAGCAGGAGACCTTGCGTGCCCTGCAGGATTGTACTCCATGATGGCATAGTGTGTTACTAATGGTAATGTTTGAGACTGTGGTTCCAGATCTCTTCAGGTCATTGACCAGATCCTCACGTGTAGTTCTGGGCTGATTCTTGACCTTTCTTAGTATCATCTTTACCCCACGAGGTGAGATCTTGCATGGAGCCACAGACTGATGAAGATTGACGGTCATCTTGTGTTTCTTTATTCTTTGTAGGTGAGAAAACTAGCAAAATTGTCAGTGTATCAAATACTTATTTTCCTCACTGTACATGACTCGTTCATTACATCTTCCGCGTTACACATGGCAGCACTTTATTCATGAGAAGCATTTTAATTACACAGTATAGTTAACTCGAGCCCTCCAGCTAGCTTTCCAACCATAGTGCCGAGTCTGTGCCCCAGCATGGCATCCCAATATTCCTTCACAGTATGCTGGGTTACGAACACTCGGACCTAAGAACTAGCAAGTGTGTTTGAGAAACATACTAACAATATTGCACAGGCACCTCCATGCAGGTGGAGGTACCTTAAATAGTAAGTGTCTCCTAGTCATTGTCTGGTGACACTTTAGGACATTCCAGGTAGGTCTACACATAGCCTCTGTTCCTGACTTATCTTGTTCTGTCTCAGGGTCCCCACTAATTCATGGCTATACCTCTTGGAACTTCAACCCTGTACAATTGAAACTGAGCTCTCCTGTTGGTTCTCCTGTCCTGGGTAACAAGATTTGCCAGCAATCCAACACGCACATTTCAACCAGTTGTTGGCTTGCTAGCTTTGTCTCCTTCCTGCGCACACACTCTGTAGCCTAAGTTGCCTTTCTCCTCCTGTGAACCCTGAACTCTCTAACCAAAATTTCTCAATCTCTTATGCTCTCCAAACTCTTCCCAGAGTGGACAATACCGTCTAGTGGTGCATAAAGCACACTCACCAGCATTATTACTGGAATCATTGGAATTTAGGGTCAAACCCTACCCGTATTCCTGCCCGTGAAAACCCCCAACCTGAGCAGGTCCATCAACTTTGGGGAAGAGGTTACATAACTTCTGACCATTTCGGCCTAGGACAACTTCAAATTCGCCAGGATTACATCTGAAAAAAAAAAAATAGGAGTCCCAGAAAATTTGACACTTTTTTTTTTAGCTATGTAATGGTTGTCACCCAACTTTTCATCTATGAAAATCCTTCTTTTATGCGATGGCAGGAAAAAGGGTTCAACAGGAATAAATATTAAGATTAAAAAGATTGGAATCGATTAGGTAGACTAAAAACGATTACTTCTCCAAGGGTGCCAATACTTTTGCAAATCCGTGGAATCTTGTTTCCAACATGGATTTGAATTCAAGAGAGGCTACTCAACACTGTATATACTAAATATATACTGTTTGCTAAAAGCAAAGGAAATGCTGATCTAGGATTAAGGTATTAAGGGGGCCCCAGCCGCCCGGGAGTTTTTTGAAGTTGACTTTTTTGTCTGATACCATCTAAAGTTCTAAAAATGAAATCCGCTCTGACAAGATTTATTTAATGATCCTTCCCGGGGCCCCTGGGAAGATCTGATATGATTGTGAGAGAAATTTGTTAAAGCAAAAAAAAAAAAAAAAAACTCACAAAACTTTCCACTGTCAAGGTCGCAGGATTCACCTTGAACTTTTTTTTTTGTTTTCCAGCAGAAGAAGGAAACCTAAACCTGCGTGAAAAATTGGGGGATTTATACTTTGGCAATTGGTACAGCACCGCGGTGGCCATTATTTGCCTGCTGGAACAAGCCAAGACATATGGATGGTTAAATAATGGCACCATAGAGTGCAAGATAAAAGTACTGAAATACTAACAATACTATATGAATCTCCTACATGCCTGACCACCATTCTAGTAAAGCTAAGAGCTGGTGGGGGGTACAGGCGACGGGGATGGGGGTTATGAAAATCCATCGCCAAGCAGTTGTGTATCTGGAGACAAAGTCACCGCGACCCTGAGACCAGACACTCCATGCCCTGATTATACCAGGGAAGATTTGCTCCTGGGGGTCATCTCACTGGCAGCCGTAATATCCTGAATTAATGGGAACATTATCTTCCGAAAGTGCTTCAAACTCATCCATAAAATATCATCCGAAGCGGCCAGGAGAATGCATTCCGAGATATAGGCCTTTATATTATTTGAGGGGGTGTGAATACTTTTGCAATTTTTTTTTATTATTATTTCTCCAATGCACCTAAAATAATTAAAGAACCAATCTCCTACCGTTTTATGTCTGTATCCCCTAAACAGACAGTAAACAGAGCCCGGTACCCTTTGTCAAATGTTCTATTCATCTCCATCTGTCTTATCTGCTTGTTTGCAGACTACAAAAAGGGTTTCTTTATAATCTGTGACTGTGAAGACACATAGGCCTGCATAGGAGCTGTGTACACAAAACGGTGCTTCATACATATAGTGTATAGATCAGGGCTATATATACCTGGATGGGACAAATCTTAACAGAGGGGTCAATAATAGTATCCTCAGTCCTAACGGACGGTGTGTAGACCATCGTACTCCAATTTATAGTGTTGCAAAAATCTACACACCCATCCGTTAGGACGCAATATGCTATTATCGACTGTTGCGCCCTTAACGGATGGGTGTGTAGACTTTTGCAAAAAATTAAATTGGTTGCTAAAGTCTACACACCCTTCCGTTGGGACGCAGGATTTGATTGCTGACCTTTCTGTTAAGATTTGTCCAGTATGGGTAAACAAGATCTTGTTACATGTCAAACTCAGCTCTGCTACATCTGCTTCTCTTGATTGTGGAAACTCGGAGGAACTTTTTGTCCTATCTTTTTTATTTTTTTTACAATTAAGTGTGATAAGAATCAGTCACATTGGTCTGCAGAGGAGCTGCGTTCACAAAACGGTGCTTCACAATTTATGATACCTATGTTCGGGCAATGCAAAATAAATTGTTTGCGAAAGTCTACATACCCTAGGATGTAGGAAAAGACCGTCCAGTCATATAAGATCTTGCTGCATCTCTGCTACATCTGATATTCTAAGTTTCCCATTCAGCTCTGCTACATCTGCTTCATTCTGTCGATTGTCGAAACTTGGAGGAACTTTTTGTCCTATTTTTTTTTACAATGGGTGAGATAAGGATCAGTCTGTTCTTCCGCATAGCAGAGGTGTGTCGGTCAGGTCTGGGTGGTTACGAGACAACAAACCCATTTTATTCCTCGCTTTATTGCCTTTTTTTTACATTTATTGACTCTATAAATACATATTCAAGCCTTCAATCATCGCTCCCGGTCCTGCGCCACCCGCTCCTCTACCATCTGCTCCATAAAGCCGCTCATGGGAAAGTGTCATTTCTCAAACTCCACTAAAATTTTACAAGTTTCTTGCGGCTTTCTTGGCTGGAGGCAGCGCACAGCTGTTACCTGTTATCAATCTCTGTGGGTAAACTAGGAAAAATGTCAAAATTTCTCATAACAGATCAAAATCCGGATTTTTAATTCCTAAATTCCTTTTTTTTTCAGTTTGAACAGAAAAAGATGCTGATTGGAAACCATCAGCAAGTAGATCAAAAATTCTCTGAGTAGGGTTGGGGACCATCAGCAGGAAGCTCATTCATTTATTAATACCTCGTTAATAGAGATGAGCAAATCACACAAAATTAATTCGATTTGACGTGAATAAAATCTGAAAGTGCCCCCTCGATTGTCACAAAAATGCATTTATTACGCTCTGAGGTCTCTCCAGAATTAGTCTGTGCTGGAGCTGGCAGTGTTTAGTTTGCCTGCAGCGCCACCGCAGGAGGAATTAATTATTACATCATACCCATTCAAATCTATGGGTTGTATGTGTAATGTAGGACAGAACGAGTTTAGAACTGATCTCCACTTTTCTCTCTATTTTTCTACTTTCCAAGAAAGGAAAATCTTGAACAGAAGACCTTCCTCTATTAAAGGGAATCTGTCCACAGGTTTTTGCTATGTAATCTTAGAGCAGCATGATCTAGGTGCTGAAACCCTGATTCCAGTCATGGATCACATACTAGGCTGTGTTCTGCTGTTTCAATAAAATCAGTGTTTTATCAGCAGGTGATTATCACTACAGGACTAGGATTCTTGTGCCTCCTAGTCCAACCACACTCCCATCACTGATTAACAGCTTTCTGTCCATGTACAGTGTACATAAAATGCTGCCAATCAGGGGTGTGGGCAGTGCTCAACATTCCAAACTCCAAAGGCTAAACATTCTGAGGGCTCAACATTCTGAGGGCTCAACATTCAGAGTGCTCAACATTCTGTGGGCTTAACAATCTGAGGGCTCAACATTCTGAGGGCTCAACATTCAGAGTGCTCAACATTCTGTGGGCTTAACAATCTGAGGGCTCAACATTCTGAGGGCTCAACATTCCGAAGGCTCAACATTCTGAGGGCTCAACATTCTGAGCTCAAGGTTCCAAAGGCTCAACATTCAGAGGGCTCAACATTCAGAGCTCAAGGTTCCAAAGGCTCAACATTCTAAGGGCTCAACATTCTGAAGGCTCAACAGTCTGAAGGCTCAACAGTCTAAGGGCTCAACATTCTGAGGGCTCACCGTTCTGTGGACTCAACATTCAGAGCTCAACATTCTGAGGACTCAACAATCTGAAGGCTCAACATTCTGAGGGCTCAACATTCAGAGTACTCAACATTCCGAGGGCTTAACAATCTGAGGGCTCAACATTCTGAGGGCTCAACATTCTGAGGGCTCAACATTCCAAAGGCTCAACATTCTGAGGGCTCAACATTCAGAACTCAAGGTTCCAGAGGCTCAACATTCTGAGGGCTCAACATTCTGAAGGCTCAACAGTCTAAGGGCTCAACATTCTGAGGGCTCAACGTTCTGTGGACTCAACATTCAGAGCTCAACATTCTGAGGACTCAACAATCTGAAGGCTCAACATTGCGAGTTTTGCTAGATCTGCAGCTCCGAGCAAACTAAGTGACACATCATTGGAATCAGGATCTCTGTCCTTACATTGTGCTGCTGTCAGATTACATAGCAAAAAACAGCTGACAGATTCCCTTTAAAATCTAGAATTCTTTAATGGGGTGTATGAAATTTTTTTTTTCCAAACAAGACTTCCCCTTTCTAGTTGGTAATGAGCTACTCATTTAAAAAAGGGTCTGTCAACAGTATCTTGTTGATGGTTTCCAAGGAGTTTTTCTATTATATTATCATTTTATATGACATAGAATTACGTGACTTTCCTTTTACCCTTGAAACCATATGATGGCTCTGCTGTCATCATGTCAGTCTGTGTTTCGCTTTGGATCTTGTTTGGACTCATAACTGCTCTGTCAATAGTCAGGAATGTTTCATCTCTATCAAAAATTTTCTCCTGGGTAAAATTCGCTGCAAAAACGCTGCAAATTTGAATCTGCTTCAAATCTGCATGGAAAAAATAAGCAACTTGTGCTTGAGACTTCAGGAATCTCGATCACTTTGCTGGTGCTGTCAAAATTCTACGTATTTTCTGCAACAAATCTGCATGGAAAAAATGCAACAAAAAATAAACTATCTACTCAACACAGTCCCTTCAGCCAATATCCATGGCCCCTTACCAGCCTGAGATTACCAGGCTGCTTTAGCTTTGCTGGCTGTCAAAAATGGGGGGGACCCCACGCTGTTTTTTTAAATTATTTATATTCTTGATAACCAGCCTTGCTAAAGCTGACAGCTGAGGGTTTCAGCCCGCAGCTGTGACTTTTGCCTGGCTGGTTATAAAATACAGCATTTTTGTTTTAATTATTTATTTTGAGTGCATGCATCGGCTGATAAATACTCCCATCAGCTGCCACCTGCTCTTGTTTTTATTAGCGGCAGCAGGCGTAGGCTGATGGGAGCAGTAGTCCCATCAGCCAACGGCAGTGACCGGACGTAAATATATTACATCCGATCGCAGCTGCAGGCTCACAATGTCATTTGACAGCGTGGGAACCACGTCTGTCTGACCAGCGGTAATGATTTTACCGCCGATCAGAGGCAGTGTTTGCCACGCTGTCATGCACATGACAGAGTGGCACACACTGGATGTTCAGGTCCGGGTACTGTTCTGGTACCTGAACCCGAACTTTTTTTTTTAACTGTTCAGCAGGACCCGAACATCCAGGGGTCCGCCCATCTCTAGCTATGACTACAATACGGCTATCTTCTATATCCTCACCCACTGATCTCAGTTGTGTGATCACTTCCAGCATTGCATTTATGCACTATAAAATACCTGTAGATATTATGAGATACATCCTGATCCTACGCATTGATCGGTTGTGGCTAAGAAAACTTTACAAAACTGAACACGAGGTTCTTAGCTTAGGAACGTTTCTGTTCTCCCGTCTTTTCTTTGCGGAGTCTCATTTTGTACAGTAACCCATTACTTGGACTGGATCTCTCCTGCAGCTTTTGCATCGCATCCCACATGCTTTCTGCTGTGTTCTCTGGGTTCATGTGGACGTCAGTCATCCTCCACTAATAAGCTTATAATGGCTCTTGCCTGTTTTTCTTGTCCCATTCCTGATTAGTAATCTGTGGTCTTTCTCTGTAGAACAGACTGGTCTGGACAGCGACATTTCCACTTAAAACTTTCTTAGCTGGTTATTGTCATTATTCACTTTCGCCCCTGAGCTGTCGGACATTTTCTTCTTTCCATTGTATGTATATACTGAGCCTGTGGGGTAACTAGAGTTCTATGGGCCCAGTTCTATGAGCCCCCACCAGCATGTTGGTCATATGTATGGACCCCTGTAATAAAGTCCCGCATCCAGGCCCTATCCTGTAATAAAATCTCCCATCCTGGCACTGATCCAGTGATAAAGTCCCCTGTTGTGGCCCCTTCCTGTAATAATGTCCCTCATCTTGGCTTCCATACTGTAGTAATATCTCCCATCCTGTTATAAAGTCCCCCATCCTGAGACCCATTTTGTAATAATGACCCCCATCCTGTAATAAAAATGTCCCTCATCTTGGCTACTATCCTGTAATAATGTCTCCAATTCTGTACTATTTTGTCTCCCATCCTGTAATGATATCCCTATCCTGTAATAATGACTCCCCATAATTTAATGATGTCTCCCATCCTGGCTCCCATCTTGTAACATTGTAATAATTTAATATTTTCTCCTTTCCTGCAATAATGTCCCTCATCCTGTAATAATGTGTCACATCCTGTAATAATGTCTCCTATCTTGGCTCCCATCCTGTAATAATGACCTTATTCTGGCTCCCATCCTGTAGTAAGGTCTCCTGACCTGTAATAAAGTCCTCCTTCCTGTATTCTATCCTGTAATAATGTCCACCATCTTGGCTCTCATTCGGTAATAATGTCCCCCATCCTGTAATAATGTCCGTGGCAAGCTGATTCACATGGCCAGACAACTGTGCAAGCTCCATTGAGAGAGAAAAAAAAATCCTCCTCAGCACCCAGAGAAAAAGAGGGAAAAAATGCCACAAACAGGAAAAAAAAATCTCTGACAACTTTTTTTTCTTTCCCAACTATTTTTCCCTTCTATGAGGATGTGTAGCCCTGGTATGTAAGGCACACATAAAATCCTGGAGTCTGCACAGAGAGGTAACAGTTAAAGCTTTACATCATTCATTCACACTTTAGACACACCCACTAGGGGTATAAAGTAGTGTCACGCAGCCTGCGTAGTGGGGGAGTTCCTGTCTCAGGACAGTGGGAGAGTTCCTGTCTCAGGACAGTGAGAAAGTTCCTGTCTCAGGACAGTGCAGAGAGTTGAGTTCCTGTTAGAGCTCTGTGTGAGTTGAGTGCCAGAGTAGCTCATCTGACCAAGAAGTGGAGGCTAGTACGGGTGAGCCAGTTCATCCTAGCCTAGTCAGAGCTACCTCTTAACCAGCCTGGACTTAGAGGATACTAAGAGCTGCTCATTGAGCTCAAAGGAAAAACTGACTTTCTACATCCACGCTGCAGTGCTATGTTAAGAGCAGAAGCAGGGCGAAGGGCACAGTGGAGAAGACAGAGCAGTGCCTTAGGTAGTGAATTACCTGCACTAATTATCCGGTCACTGGGACCGAGGAGTTGCTATTGTTTCAGGCATAGTAACGAGAAAACCAGAGTCTCGCTGGACTATAAGTCGCAGGAGCAAGCCTTAGTGTCGGTACGTAACCGGAGTCAGGGGAACAAGGACTTTGAGTTAAGCGCTTGACAAAAGTAAGGACTTAGTTTCACCATTTAGAAGGCTCCATCACAAAGCCGGCCGGGCAGTACAGCTATAGAGTTAGCTGGAGTATTTGGAGTTAACTACGCTTCATGCAAGTTGGACTCACCTACATATTGGAAGTTAAGGAGGCCTCTAACCTGCTCAGCTGTTACCTAGACGTGCATTCTCCACCCCGACCAGCTCCCCGGGACCTGCCTAAACATCTGACAAGTAAAAGGTATGGAAAGACGCTGGATGGTGTGAGACTGATTCATTTAACTGCACCCTACATCATTATAACCATAGACTCAGAGGGACAGTCCCACCTGTGGGGGACCCAACACCTAGCTGCTATAACATCCCCTCAGAGTTCTATTCAGCAGCGCTGGTCTTAGTGACTAGACAACTACAGGTGGCGTCACAAACTGTTATCTACCAAATCCCCTGTAAATAATTCCCCCATCATCGCCCTGACCGCCAGGGCCACAGACCGAGCCACCGCTACCAGTGACAACCCCCATAGACTTCCATGGGCTCGGCTCTGAGTACCCCATAGCCCTGGTAATCCACAATTGTGGTGGCGGGTCAGCACAAGTACCATATAATTTTCAGTTTGGCCGGTGATACTGTTATGTTTAGGTAGCTGAGGAGAAAAAGCAAAAACGGCAATACACCAGAGAGGCTGGAACCTATTGGATTGCAGTAACCTGAACTAACCACACAACTAGAGGTAGTCGTGGAGCGATCCTACATTGATCCTAGATGCCTCGTCACAACCTAAGATATAACTACACCTAAAGGCAGAAAGAGGAAAGCTATCTGCCCCGGAGCAGATCCCCAAAGAAAATAGGAAGCCCCCAAACATGTAATGGCGTTTAGACAAGAAGAAGCACGGACACAGACAGAAAATAGAATGAGCAAACGCTGGGGCCCAATCTGTCTAGACAGAAAAGTACAGGAAAGGATTCTTACTGCAATCCAAAAAAAACCCTAAAAAATACCAACACTTCTGATTGCAAAAACACCTGAGATCACACGATCACCACCTAAATCAGATCTCTGGTGTAACAAAATTAAGCCGCAGCCACTGAAAAAACAGGAAAAAGCAAATTAACAAATAACAGTGGCTACAGATAAACTGAGAGGAGCACAGGCCCCAGGAGGGGACCCGGCTGACCTCCACAAAAGTGCAGAGAACTATGCAAAAAGCAAGCACAAAAATAAAAGCAGAAAATATCTTATCTGAAAGCAGAAGATGCAGGCAAGACTCAGCAAACTTCCCAATGAACCAGGAACCACAATTGAGACAAGAACAATTGATCACCGGCAACCATCATGGGAGGGAACCTCCCTTATATCAGACCAGTCAGTGATCCCAGATTGCCATACCTCGCTGAAAGGTTCAGTACTGTCTGTAACCACCAGAGGGAGCCTCTGCTCAGAAACCATCTCTAGCACATTCATAACAGCCCCCCATCCTGTAATAGTGTCCGCTATCCTGGCTCCTATCCTGTAATAATGTCCCTCATCCTCTTCTCCAATACATTTAAAAAAAATTATTTGTAATTGCTCTTACCTGTCCCTGCTTCCCCAGCAGCACCGCCTTCTTCATCCTCCATAGCCGGCGCATGAGGGTGGGCTGTGCATGACAGTGACATCACGTGCTGCCCCTGACGGGCACTCTAATGTCAGATTCTGGCCTCTGAATGGCGATTGTGGTGCAGGGAGCCGGTGGTTCTCTTTACCATAATGCATTTTAACATTTCAGAGGAAGCATATTCAGCTGGCGTTGATGGGCCCCCTACCACCACATGCTTTATCACAGTCGCTCCCTTAGTGACCATTTCGCACCTGTACTGAGTTTATTACTTGTGTAAGATGGCCACTGAACAGGTCCTTGAGGGGAGATATGTATCATCGAGGTTGATAGATTTAGTGATGTAAGCCCGGAAAATCATGCTCCTTCACCTATAGTGCTGAGATATTTAACAGGGTGTATCAGGGACAAGTTTACGAGCAGTCAAAGAGATGGGTGGGACTGGCTGCTCACATATTCCCACCCCGGGGGCATGGTATGGTAGATAATATGGAGATCAGGTCTCATCAGTGTCTGTGACTGGAGGTGTGGAGACCTCCAGTGTGTTTGCTAAAGGACACTAACTTGAGCGGGCAGATCCGCAGTACTGTTTGGACTATTTACTCTTTGTTTTTTTTACTCTGTGCTGGAAAAGGCTGCGTTTTTGTTTGCTTATGCTGAGTGGTTTATGAAGATTGTAATAAACCAGCCTGGACATTTTGATGAAACTGTGCCTACCTCAACCTTAGCTGAGTGAGTAGAAACTCCACACTTGGATACAGGAGATGAGAACCTCTGGAAGATTCCTTGTCAGTCTCCTTGTCAGTCTATTCACCAAGCTATGGTTTACAACATTACACCCTTGTACACTCATGGTACTGAGTAGAAATAAAGAATAACATCTACTAAAATCAGTTGGTCAAGCTTTTTCATGAACATGAAAACCTACGACATGCAATGTGTCAATGTAGATGTCCTCTAACATAGTAGAGGGGTCTTTAGACACCATAAGCCTTCAAGGCCTTGGTGCGACTGCTACCTCTGCACCCCTTAATGCTACAACCCTAATAAGACTAACAGTACTTGTCTCATGCAGGAGAATGGAAATCTACCTATACCAAGCAAAGTGAACATATCTAGCAGGGGATCTGATGATAGATCACCTACAGGTCAGCAAGGTATTTGGCACACCATACTTCTTAATTTTGAGGCATTAGTGGTTTTTTCTTTCGCACGTTTGTGATTTTACATTTGACCAAGATCATGAATGGAAAACAAATTAATTTCTTTGAACTTTGTGTCTGGGCTCCACATGATGGCACATGTAACCCTAGGACACATGCCGTGTTACACAAGCCTTGGCATTCCTACTGTACTAATTGGTGGAAAGCCTCTTGTAAAAACAGGAAAAGAAATAATCCATGATATTCCTTAACCCTGGGCTCCTGCGGAAAACCAAACTAGAGCTAAACATTCACATTTGCCTGCATATTTTATAGTATATTTTTGTATTTATTGGCTGGAATAGTCATAGTACCCCAATTACGTAGCATGCAACTTGTTGGTATCTGAATGACCCACTAAGGTTTTTTACTGATTTATTTACAAGCGCAAACTGCAAAAAATAGTCAAATGCAATGTAATGTCTCTTTAAGAAGATCTGTCGCTCAACTATATTTTTAATATAGATTTAGGAGCATCTAGGAGGTTTCGTGAAAAATTAAGAAAAATTGGTGTTGTCAAACCCATCCAGTTTCTTGATTCTTCATCTGATAGAACGCCAACCATATATTTAAAAGGTGAGAATTAGGGGTGTGAAGGGAATAGAGAGGATAAGGCCGGTAAAATGAATTTATGGTTTTGGGGGAAAATGTGGTGCTGTTGTGAATGTGTTAGAAATGAGTTCTGAGCAGAAGCTCCCTCTGGTGGTTACAAACAGTACTGAACCATTTAGTGAAGATTGGCAATCAGGAGTTACAGACTGGTCTTATATAAGGGAGGTTCCCTCCCATCATGGTTGCCGGTGATCAATTGTTCTTGTCTCAACTGTGGTTCCTGGTTCTCTTGGAAGCTTGCTGAGTCTTGCCTCTTCTCCTGCTCTCAGATAAGATATTTTCTGTTTTTTGTTTTTGTGCTTACCATTTGCATATTTCTCTGCTTTTCTGTGAAGTTAGCCAGGTCCCCCTCCCCGGGGGGCTTGGTCTTCTCTCAGTTTGTCTGAGCCACTGTTGTTTGTTCATTTGCCTTTTCCTGTTTTTTCTGTGGCTGCGGCTTAGTTTTGTTACACCAGAGAACTAATTTAGGTGGTAGAGGTCGTGTGATCTCAGGTGTTTTTGCAATTAGTAGAGTTGGTATTTTTTAGGGTTTTTTTGGATTGCAGTAAGTGTCCTTCCTATCCTTTTCTGTCTAGGAAGATTGGGCCCCAACGTTTGCTCATACTAGTTTCTGTCTGTGTCTGTATTTCCTCTTGTCTAACCGCCATTACATGTTTGGGGTCTTCTTATGTTCTTTGGGGATCTGCTCCGGGGCAGATAGCTTTCCTCTTTCTATCTTTAGGTGTAGTTAACCTCTCAGGCTGTGACGAGGCGTCTAGGACCAACGTAGGAACGCTCCACGGCTGCCTTTAGTTGTGGTGGTTAGTCAGGGTACTGCAATCCAGTAGATTCCAACCTCTCTGGTGTATTGCCGCTTTTGCCTGCTCTCCTCAGCTACCAAATCATAACAGTGTGCATTTCGAAAGACACCTCCTTGTTTTGGTAAAAATTGACAAGGATTTCCTTCGTTCAATTGAATACTTTTTGCAAATTTCCTCAAAGATCACATCTGATTGCCTGCTTCTCCTCGCTAGGATTTAGTTTAAATTCAAGTGACCTCTTCAACAAGTATAATTTGCAAAAATTAGAGAACCCCATAAAAACAGTTGTAGGCCAACATCTATTCCTCCCGATCCTCATGTTTTGGCCAAAGAAGAGAGGAATGGGGAGACTTGCCTGTAACAAAGGATTGGGCATGTCGAAATCCATCATGCTTGATCTTTTAGGCAACATGGGGAAAAGCCGAGTATGGAGATGATCCCTATGATACGTATAAGATGCTTGGCCAATTTGGCCAAATTAATGGGCTTGGCTGTTATTTGTCTACCATGAATGGCCATTCGGAGGAGATAGTTGCCGGCCGATCAATCGTTAGATCAACAGCTACCTACTGTGTATGGGGGGCTTACATGAAGTGGATTAGGATAGTTGTGAAGAGGTCTAAATTTTCCGAGACAATCTAGGCAAATTTTGGGTATGTTCGGGGTTGAAAAATGGCACGAGCATTTGGCCAAAATAGATGTTGATGAGTGGAAGCCATAGAGCCAATTGGGTTTTTCGGGAGTCACCACATGAGTGTTGTATGTTTCTTGTACTTTTTTTTGTAGAATTTTTTGGTCTCCAAACCATCACCATTAAAATTCCCATCTTTAGCGAGATCTATATGTGCGTTGTCTGGGAACCCAGCTGGATAAATATTCGGCTGGAGATCGTGGGATGTTTCTGATACTTTCTCTGCATTTTGTCCTCTCCGGTTTCCTATGGAAGTAGGGTTCTGTTTACCCAACACTTCGGATGTTCCAGGGTTTCCTGACTTCTTTTGGCGATGTCTTTTCGAATGTGAATCATAATTTTCCCATAAAACAAGTATCCGTGTCTGATATCTGTGAAAATTTATAGCAATTCAATAGTAAATGTGTAAAGATTTCTGGGAACTTCGAGGATTTCTCATTGAAGGGGCGTCCTAGAGAGAGGTCATCGTTGCGTTATTGGGACGAGACCTCGAGGATCGGCAAAATATTAGTAGAAAATTATGTAAAAAATGGTGTAAGAAAAATTGAGTATTTCAGAATGGTTATACAGCTCGACGCGTTTCCTGCACGCAAAGCCGATTAGATGGAAAGATGGAGGGGACTTTCTCGGAGGATTGGGAGACAAGGTGGCCCAGCTGAACCATTGCCAAGCTGACCGAGTCTCGTGGTTATAATGAAACCAAATAGATTCTTGGAAAAATTCGGCAAAGATTTAAAAAATTCAGCAGAAAAATGTTAAAGTCCGAAGACCTCAGCTATCCACTGTTGACGTTTATTAACCTAGACCACCAGGGATGCTGGCATTACCCATTCACTAACCTAAAGTATCAGGAATACCCCATAACTGCTAAAGACCACCAGGGTTTCTGGCATTCCCCCTTTCACTAGCCTAGACCTCCAGGAATGCTGGCAATACCCCTTCACTACCCTGGACCACCAGGGATGCTGGCAATAACCTTTCATTACTCTAGACCACCATTGATTCTGGCAATAACCTTTCATTACTCTAGACCACCAGGGATGCTGGCAATACCCCTTCATTACTCTAGACCACCAGGGATGCTGGCAATACCCCTTCATTACTCTAGACCACCAGGGATGCTGGCAATACCCCTTCATTACTCTAGACCACCAGGGATGCTGGCAATACCCCTTCATTACTCTAGACCACCAGGGATGCTGGCAATACCCCTTCACTACCCTGGACCACCAGGGATGCTGGCAATACCCCTTCACTACCCTGGACGACCAGGGATGCTGGCAATACCCCTTCATTACTCTAGACCACCAGGGATGCTGGCAATACCCTTTCATTACTCTAGACCACCATTGATGCTGGCAATACCCCTTCATTACTCTAGAGCACCAGGGATGCTGGCAATACCCCTTCATTACTCTAGACCACCAGGGATGCTGGCAATACCCCTTCATTACTCTACACCACCAGGGATGCTGGAAATACACCTTCACTAGCCTAAACCACCAGGGATGCTGGCAATACCCCTTCACTAGCCTAAACCACCAGGGATGCTGGCAATACCCCTTCATTACTCTAGACCACCAGGGATGCTGGCAATACCCCTTCATTACTCTAGACCACCAGGGATGCTGGCAATACCCCTTCATTACTCTAGACCACCAGGGATGCTGGCAATACCCCTTCACTACTCTAGACCACCAGGGATGCTGGCAATACCCCTTCACTACCCTGGACGACCAGGGATGCTGGCAATACCCCTTCATTACTCTAGACCACCAGGGATGCTGGCAATACCCTTTCATTACTCTAGACCACCAGGGATGCTGGCAATACCCCTTCATTACTCTAGACCACCAGGGATGCTGGCAATACCCCTTCATTACTCTAGACCACCAGGGATGCTGGCAATACCCTTCATTACTCTAGACCACCAGGGATGCTGGCAATACCCCTTCACTACCCTGGACGACCAGGGATGCTGGCAATACCCCTTCATTACTCTAGACCACCAGGGATGCTGGCAATACCCCTTCATTACTCTAGACCACCAGGGATGCTGGCAATACCCCTTCACTACCCTGGACGACCAGGGATGCTGGCAATACCCCTTCATTACTCTAGACCACCAGGGATGCTGGCAATACCCTTTCATTACTCTAGACCACCATTGATGCTGGCAATACCCCTTCATTACTCTAGACCACCAGGGATGCTGGCAATACCCCTTCATTACTCTAGACCACCAGGGATGCTGGCAATACCCCTTCATTACTCTACACCACCAGGGATGCTGGCAATACACCTTCACTAGCCTAAACCACCAGGGATGCTGGTAATACCCCTTCACTAGCCTAGACCACCAGTGATGCTGGTAATACCCCTTCATTTCTCTAGACCACCAGGGATGCTGGTAATACCCCTTCATTACTCTAGACCACCAGTGATGCTGGCAATACCCCTTCACTAGCCTACACCACCAGGGATGCTGGCAATACCCCTTCACTACTCTGGACCACCAGGGATGCTGACATTACCGCTTCACTAACATAGGTTATCACGTATACTGTCATTAACCTCTTCAGTATCAAAAACACTTGGGATGCTCTCATTAGCCCATTGAAAATCCTACACAGCAATGGATACTGTCATTAACCCTCTAACTACCTCAGACCACTTGGGATGCTGGCATTACCCCTTCACTACCTTAAAATATCAAAGATACCATCATTAACTCCTTCACTACCTTAGATCAACATGAATGTTGGCATGAATCCTCTCACTACTTTAAACACTGTCATTAACTCTTTCACTACCCTAGATCACCAGGGATGCTGGCATTAACCCTGTCACTACCCTAGATCACCAGGGATGCTGACATTAACCCTGTCACTACCCTAGATCATCAGGGATGCTGGCATTAACCCTGTCACTACCCTAGATCACCAGGGATGCTGGCATCAACCCTGTCACTACCCTAGATCACCAGGGATGCTGACATTAACCCTGTCACTACCTTAGATCACCAGGGATGCTGGCATTAACCCTGTCACTACCTTAGATCATCAGGGATGCTGGCATTAACCCTGTCACTACCCTAGATCACCAGGGATGCTGGCATCAACCCTGTCACTACCCTAGATCACCAGGGATGCTGACATTAACCCTGTCACTACCTTAGATCACCAGGGATGTTGGCATTAACCCTGTCACTACCTTAGATCATCAGGGACGCTGCCATCAACCCTGTCACTACCTTAGATCATCAGGGATGCTGGCATTTAACTCTTTCACTACTCTAGGCCACCAGGGATGCTGGTAATACCACTTCACTACCATACATTATTAAGGAGACAAACATTACCCCCCTTCATTAGCAAAAAAACACCAAGTATGCTAAAGTTAACCTGGTTTTAACCCCATTGGGTGCACTTGACTACAATGCATGCAACATTAACCCTTTCACTACCCTTACCCTCCTGGATTACTAGCAAGATTCCCTTGAAATACAATTAAAGGTCCAAAAACTTTCAGGCCAATGTCAAAATTTTGGTTTAACTTTTAGGTCAATAAAGATTATGGGACACACATCAGGGCCATTGTGTTTCGGTATCTATTTAGCCGGAGTAACATAGGGAGGACTATAAGGGTCAGAGCTCAGAAGTAACAGCTTGTTTTAGTTTAGCAGCCGTGATGGTGATCCAAGAACGTGACACAACTGGTGTGGATTAATTCATGAGCGCGGCTGTCAATCATCCTCTTAGGCTTCCTCTTTCTTATAATAAATTCTCTTCAATCCATAAATAACCACAAAATAATTCCATTTATTCCTAATTACAGTGAGCGAGCGCGTTACAGCATTTTTCCGTGATGTCGTTATGTAGAGTCAGCCACCAATGTGGCAGAGATGAACCATTTATACAGATGGAAAGGGTTAAATAAAAGCTCGGGCTCTGCCCCATCTGTAGTTTGTTTAGTAAAGGGCAGGAGGAGATAGAGTTTCTATAAATCACAGGTTGACAACATCGCATATAACTGGAAAACAAATGGGTTATTCTGCGCTATCGTGGAGGAAAAAATGAATGATGCCAATCTAATTTCAGGTGGTTTTATTCTCCAACGCGTTTCGAAGTTTTTAACGTCTTCATCAGGTGGTTTGTTCCGATGAAGAAGTTTTATACTGCGAAACGCATTGACGAATAAAATCACCTGAAATTGGATTGTCATCCTCCATTTTTTCTCGTGGCAGTGAAGAATAACCCATTTGTTTCTCCAGTTCTACTTATTTATCTCCACGTGGGTCTGCAGCAGCCTAAGCCTTATAAATGGTCGTGTGCACACAATCAATCCGGGTGAGCGCAATCGTCCATATCCTTCCATATTGTTACCCAGATAACATCCTATTTGTGCTTTCTCTCAATTTTCTCTCTCTTAGGTTGACAACGTTGTAATTCAGGGTTCGGATGTTTCGGCATAAAAAGGGATAAAAAGTTTTAATTTTGTAAATTTCCCAAATAACAGGATCAGACTCTGCGTAAAAGTTTATGGTGTCACTCTGAAAAGCAGCACTGTAAAAAAGGTCACTTTATCCAAATGACAAATGGTATAGCTAAGCCTAGCCCCTCCCCCGAGGAGCAAGATGTAATAATAATGCCGTGAATCCGGGCGCTTAAAGCAGATACCATGTAGAACTCTAACCCCAAACATAGGCATATATGGGATGGATCCTGAGGGACATCTGTAGCAGACTATGGTTGGTCACCGGCGACTTAAATCTAATATCGGAATACAAATCTGTTGACTGTGTGCATCATGCACATAACTTAATGCTATATATTCTTTTAAGTAGGCAGATAAAAAGGTAGAGGCTGTACCTTATTGTCATTTAAGGTAAAATGTTTGGTTGTTTGGGAGGTCTCACTCATGAAGCCGAAATAATCTATACTCCATCCTCAGAGGCAAATGTAAAAAATGAATAATGAATACTCATCTATGACTAAATAAAACCTACTGCTGAATTATTAAGCCCCACCCCTGAGGTAAGAAGGTACAGGCTGTATTTCATCTTCATTGGAGAAGTATGACTATGTGGTAAGATTCCACTCATGCAATATAAATAATCTTTCATCTATCCTCTCGGGACAATGTCAAACAAGAAAAACGATATATGAAAGTAGATACTAAGACTTAACGAAAACCCAGCCCTGAACCATCAAACCCCACCCCTGAGGTAAGAAAGTAGAAGCTGTACTTCACTTTTTTTTTACAGGTAATATATTGGGCCATATGGGAGGTTTCACTCATGAAATTGAAATAACCTATAATCTATCCTCGGGGCAAATGTGACGCAAGATAAACAAAAAAATATGAATACTCATCTACGACAGAACAAATCTCACTCCTGATTTATTAACTCCCACCCCTGAGGAAAGAAGGTACAGGCTGTACTTTAACGTCATTGGAAGAGAAATATATGACTATGTGGTGAGATTCCACTCATGAAATCTAAATAACCTTTAATCTATCCTCTAGGACAATGCCAAACAAGAAAAACAAGAAAAATTATATATGAAAGTGGATACTCATCTAATACTGAATGAAGCCTGCCCTTGAACTATTAAACCCCACCCCTGAGGAAAAAAAGTAGAGGCTGTAATTCACTTTTATTACAAATAAAATATTTGGCTGTTTGGGAGGATATACTCATGAAATTGAAATAACCTAGCTATTGTCAGTGACAACTGCTACATAAAAAAACAAGAACTATGTAAAGGTTAGAATAACTCCACCAATGAACTATTAAACCTTGCCTCAGATGTAAGAAGGTAAGGGTCACACTTCACCATCATTGGATGTGATGTTTGCCCATGTGGTGAGGCTCCATTTATGAAATGAAAAGAACCTTTTATCAATTCTAAAGTCTACACAAACCCCACCCCTGCACTATTAAGCCCCACCCCTGAGGTACCCTACAATGAAATTAACATCAGTTTAATATAGATCTAAAGGACAAGAGCAGTGACATTGTACACCTATATCTTTTCTCTATATGTATGTATTTTACACATTGTGTAAACATGGTGAAATAGGAAGATGGGCCAACCTGTACTTTGCAAGTCGCTTCTATTAACCACATATAATCTTCTACATCATAACAACTTTTTTTGTAACCTACTGATTGCTTAGGACAAGAATTTTCCACACCTCATTGTTTCTCCATAATCTCCTCTCCCATGATCTTTTGCTCCTGCCTTGCTTTTTTTTCTCACAGCTTGCAAATGAAAAACAATTCTGAATAAACTTCTGAATTAATCTTTTGTCTGGAACACAAAATGCAAAAGTAAAGACCAACAGGGATGTGTGGGAGACGAAACAATGCGGGAATTACAGGTTCAAAAATAGACTCACATTCCTTCAAACTCCACAAATGAATATTGCTGTGGAATTTGCCGAGATTGTGGAACCTTTTTGCCACCGCAACCAATTTGGCACTGTCTAAACCGGGACGGCAGGTCTATGCTCTCAGGGTAGTCACTAATTATGGACTCCTTAAAGGTAGATATGAGTGTTTTGCCTAGAGGAGAACCAAATTTGCTTTGAATTTCCCCCCTCAAAATTTCGATTTGCCAGAATCTGAATATTTTCCAATTTGATTTGCTCAACTAAACCGGGATGGCAGGTCTATGCTCTCAGGGTGGTCACTAATTATGGACTCCTCAAGCATAGATATGAGTGTTTTCACTAGAGGTGAAACAAATTTGCTTTGAAATTCCCCCCTCAAAATTTTGATTTGCCAGAATCTGAATATTTTCCAATTTGATTTGCTCAAATTGAGAAAAATTGCGACTGGCTGGGTTCAATAGGGCCAAAAATGGATTTTAAAAAAAGTTAATAATCTCCCGATCCTCACCTGCTCCTCTTATTGTCTTCAATTGTGTGGTCACTGGTTCGGTCTTCACATGGCCATTTTTGGCGTTTTCTGGTGCCCAGGATCTTCAGCACCTCTTGAGCTGACTTGACGTCATGATTTGCTTCATGTGATGTTGACTAGTCAATGAGGAAGATGCAGAAGAAGCCAGGTGCCAAGAAGACTTTGGAAGATACCGAGCAAAGACTGCATCGGTGACGAGACTGAAGAAGGTTACTGGACTGGAGCTGTCTGGTGCAGATGTACCAAAGCACTGGATGCTAAGTGGGCCTCAAATGCCCTTCTGCTTCATATACGTGAAAAGTGCTATAAATGACGTGACAGTTGGGGGTCTTGATACCGACTTTGAATTGGATCTAGAAAACTTTGTTACCCCTCTAACCTCTCCCATATCGCCAATTTTACGTCATGTTGGCCAATGTCTAGAACGTAGTACGAGAGGGTAAGACAATAGAAACAAATGACATTTTGGTTATTTATTCATCATATGGACACCACTGGAGCTCCCTTTGTTAGAACATCACATGGTTCCTCTCTTATTCCTCCTGGAAATGTTTGAATTCTTTGTAAATTGGGGGCTACATGTCACAATGCCATCGGCATTGTTACAAGCAATGATCACTGTGTGGTTGTTATACATTTGGATCATAAATTTTGAAGATTTGAACCTCATCAGAGTAAAAAAAATCATAAATTGTATGTCCTAAGTAAAAGTGTGATACTACATGGTGCCAAAATAACAATGCCATATCTGATTGTCCCCTAATTGTCTTTCTTTTTTCCTTGTTAGGTTTATGATTTGTACATTGCTATTTACCCTTATAGGCACAATAAGTATTGTGTAGGAAATAACGGTCTTAGCTAGGCATTAGGTAGCGTTTACACAGGCGATGCGGTTCGGTCCAAACAGGTGCAGTTTTACTGCTTTCATAAAATTCCAAGGGACCAAAAACAGCTTCTTCTGGGCACAAAAGTGCAAGCTCACCTGAACAGATTACAGTCCATTCTCCCAGAGCAACACAGAAGAGGTACGATCCCACCATTTCAGCTCAACCTCCATCAGCTTCCAGCTCCAAACAGAAGTGTTCAACTTTGGGAAGAGTTCATAATAAAAAGGCTGCCACACGGTTTTATGCTGCTCCAACACACAGACTGCTCAGTTTTCCTAGCTGACCCATGCAGTCTCCATTCAGAGAGAAACCCTGACGTGTTTTTCTCTCAGCTACAGCTCACATTTTGGCTGGTCACTCACCAGAAGCACAGTCAACTCCATTCATACTGACCCAGATAGTGAACACAGGCCCTGATTCTGGTAAAAAGTTAGGCAGGTGCATCTAATCAAGACCTTCAGTGCTAGGACTTAACCCTGACCCAACTGGCTCTGTTACAATTGTTTATATAGAGGTTATTTCTATTCACTGATGGAGAATTTTTTGCAGGTCAATGGTAGCATATAGTGCAAAGAAAACAGTGCCATACTGTCTCCTTCCCCATTATCCTGTAGAATGTAAGCCCAGAAGTGTGATATAGTAGCTAAATAACAGTGCCATATAGTTTCCAAAAAGCAGTCCATTACGGTGCCCATAAGAATGCCATACAGTTCCCAAATAAAAGTACTATGCCTATATAACATTGCCTTACAATGCACAAGGAACAGACAGCATCATAACGCATCCAAATACCAACGTCAAACAATATTTTATTTTACTCCTTTTTTTAAAAAAAAAAAAATCAAGAACAGCGCCACCCTTCTCCATGGCTGTGTCTGGTACTGCAGCTCTTCCTTATTCACTCATATCACAGCTGCTTAAAGACAACAAGCAGCAGATCTTCAAAAAGCGCAAATAAAGAGCAAGATTCGGATACTTCTGTCCCTGGCAGGTGCCAGTTTCATGGAGGACGGGAAGATATTCTAAGACACTTTTTTATTTGCCCCCTGTTTTCTGTTGGGGCATCAGACAGTGTGTAATCAGGTTACAGTGAAAACTTTTGAATTTGGTAAAAAAAAAAATTAGGAAAAAAAAATTGAAAATAAAAAGATTGTAAATTCTATTCATGTAACAAAAGCGGCTTCCATACTCCGGGACAAAGTGGCCTTTGTGCGAGGCGGCAAGTGGGCACAATGTAATCGCTATGTGGGAAATTGGCCTCGGAGTGGAAAGTGCCTTGATTCACACGAACACATTATCACTATGTTTCATTAGGTAAAAGAAATCAGATTTGTGTCTGTATTGAACCCTATAGACCTAGCAATTTATTTTCATATCACAATATTCTTGTTAAATAGTTTTGCAATTTTCACACTGGCCACTGGGACTATGTTACACACATGCTTTCTGTTCTTCAGGAATAGTTTTCAGCAGTCTCATTATCATCAGAAACAGGATTCAGTAACAGGTAGCAACGTATTACACAGCTGATAACACAGGATCCAATAATCACAATAGGTGATGTCACAGCTCACCTCTACTGTACAATGACTGCTAACTCCTCTATATACAGTATATAACAGAATCCACCATTCACAATAGGTGATGTCACAGCTCACCTCCTCCTCCTCCTGTACAATGACTGCTCACACCTCTATATACAGTAGATAACACAGAATCCACAATTCACAATGGGTGATGTCACAGCTCACCTCCTCCTCCTCCTGTACAATGACTGCTAACACCTCTATATACAGTAGATAACACAGAATCCACAATTCACAATAGGTGATATCACAGCTCACCTCCTCCTCCTCCTGTACAATGACTGCTAACACCTCTATATACAGTATATAACACAGAATCCACCATTCACAATGGGTGATGTCACAGCTCACCTCCTCCTCCTGTACAATGACTGATAACACCTCTATATTCAGTAGATAACACAGGATCCACCATTCAAAATAGGTGATGTCACAGCTCACCTCCTCCTCCTGTACAATCACTGATATAAAGTAGATAACACAGGATCCATCATACACAATAGGTGATGTCACAGCTCACCTCCTCCTCCTGTACAATGACTGATAACACCTCTATATACAGTAGATAACACAGGATCCACCATTCACAATAGGTGATATCACAGCTCACCTCCTCCTGTACAATAACTGATAACACCTCTATATACAGTAGATAACACAGGATCCACCATACACAATAGGTGATGTCACAGCTCACCTCCTCCTCCTGTACAGTGACTGATAACACCTCTATGTACAGTAGATAACACAGAATCCACCATTCACAATAGATGATGTCACAGCTCACCTCCTCCTCCTGTACAATGACTGATAACACCTCTATATACAGTAGATAACACAGAATCCACCATTCACAATAGATGATGTCACAGCTCACCTCCTCCTCCTGTACAAGAACTGATAACACCTCTATATACAGTAGATAACACAGGATCCACCATTCACAATAGGTGATGTCACAGCTCACCTCCTCCTCCTGTACAATGACTGATAACACCTCTATATACAGTAGATAACACAGGATCCACCATTCACAATAGGTGATGTCACAGCTCACCTCCTCCTCCTGTACAATGACTGATAACACCTCTATATACAGTAGAAACACAGGATCCACCATTCACAAAGGTGATGTCACAGCTCACTTCCTCCTCCTGTACAATGACTGATAACACCTCTATATACAGTAGATAACACAGGATCCACCATTCACAATAGGTGATATCACAGCTCACCTCTCCTCCTGTACAATACTGATAACACCTCTATATACAGTAGATAACACAGGATCCACCATACACAATAGGTGATGTCACAGCTCACCTCCTCCTCCTGTACAATGACTGATAACACCTCTATATACAGTAGATAACACAGAATCCACCATTCACAATAGATGATGTCACAGCTCACCTCCTCCTCCTGTACAAGAACTGATAACACCTCTATATACAGTAGATAACACAGGATCCACCATACACAATAGGAGATGTCACAGCTCACCTCCTCCTCCTGTACAATGACTGATAACATCTCTATATACAGTAGAAAACACAGAATCCACCATTCACAATGGGTGATGTCACAGCTCACCTCCTCCTCCTGTACAATGACTGATAACACTCTATATACAGTAGATAACACAGGATCCACCATTCACAATAGGTGATGTCACAGCTCACCTCCTCCTCCTGTACAATGACTGATAACACCTCTATATACAGTAGATAACACAGGATCCACCATTCACAATAGGTGATATCACAGCTCACCTCCTCCTTGTACAATGACTGATAACACCTCTATATACAGTAGATAACACAGGATCTCCATACACAATAGGTGATGTCACAGCTCACCTCCTCCTCCTGTACAATGACTGATAACACCTCTATATACAGTAGATAACACAGGAATCCACCATTCACAATAGGTGATATCACAGCTCACCTCCTCCTCCTGTACAATGACTGATAACACCTCTATATACAGTAGATAACACAGGATCCACCATACACAATAGGTGATGTCACAGCTCACCTCCTCCTCCTGTACATGACTGATAACACCTCTATATACAGTAGATAACACAGGATCCACCATTCACAATAGGTGATTCACAGCTCACCTCCTCCTCCCGTACAATGACTGATAACACCTCTATATACAGTAGATAACACAGGATCCACATACACAATAGGTGATGTCACAGCTCACCTCCTCCTCCTGTACAATGACTGATAACACCTCTATATACAGTAGATAACACAGATCCACCATTCACAATAGGTGATGTCACAGCTCACCTCCTCCTCCTGTACAATGACTGATAACACCTCTATATACAGTAGATAACACAGGATCCATTCACAATAGGTGATGTCACAGCTCACCTCCTCCTCCTGTACAATGACTGATAACACCTCTATATACAGTAGATAACACAGGATCCACCATTCACAATAGGTGATGTCACAGCTCACCTCCTCCTCCTGTACAATGACTGATAACACCTCTATTACAGTAGATAACACAGGATCCACCATTCACAATAGGTGATATCACAGCTCACCTCCTCCTTCCTGTACATGACTGATAACACCTCTATATACAGTAGATAACACAGGATCCATCATTCACAATAGGTGATGTCACAGCTCACCTCCTCCTCCTGTACAATGACTGATAACACTCTATATACAGTAGATAACACAGGATCCACCATTCACAATAGGTGATATCACAGCTCACCTCTCCTTCTGTACAATGACTGATAACACCTCTATATACAGTAGATAACACAGGATCCACCATTCACAATAGTGATGTCACAGCTCACCTCCCTCCTGTACAATGACTGATAACACCTCTATATACAGTAGATAACACAGGATCCAATTTCACAATAGGTGATGTCACAGCTCACCTCCTCCTCTGTACAATGACTGATAACACCTCTATATACAGTAGATAACACAGGATCCAAACATTCACAATAGGTGATGTCACAGCTCACCTCCTCCTCCTGTACAATGACTGATAACACCTCTATATACAGTAGATAACACAGGATCCACCATTCACAATAGGTGATATCACAGCTCACCTCCTCCTTTTGTACATGACTGATAACACCTCTATATACAGTAGATAACACAGGATCCACATTCACAATAGGTGATTCACAGCTCACCTCCTCTCTCCTGTACAATGACTGATAACACCTCTATATACAGTAGATAACACAGGATCCACCATTCACAATAGGTGATTCACAGCTCACCTCCTCCTTTTGTACAATACTGATAACACCTCTATATACAGTAGATAACACAGGATCCATATTCACAATAGGTGATGTCACAAGCTCACCTCCTTCCTGTACAATGACTGATAACACCTCTATATACAGTAGATAACACAGGATCCACCATTCACAATAGGGATTCACAGCTCACCTCCTCCTTTGTACAATGACTGATAACACCTCTATATACAGTAGATAACACAGGATCCATATTCACAATAGGTGATGTCAAAGCTACACCTCCTCCTGTACAATGACTGATAACACCTCTATATACAGTAGATAACACAGGATCCAATATTCACAATAGGTGATGTCACAGCTCACCTCCCTCCTCCTGTACAATGACTGATAACACCTCTATATACAGTAGATAACACAGGATCCACCATTCACAATAGGTGATATCACAGCTCACCTCCTCCTCTGTGTACAATGACTGATAACACCTCTATTACAGTAGATAACACAGGATCCACATCACAATAGGTGATGTCACAGCTCACCTCCTCCTCTGTCATGACTGATAACACCTCTATATACAGTAGATAACACAGGATCCACCATTCACAATAGGTGATATCACAGCTCACCTCCTCCTGTACAATGACTGATAACACTCTATATACAGTAGATAACACAGGATCCATCATTCACAATAGGTGATGTCAAGCTCCCTCTCCTCCTGTACAATGACTGATAACACCTCTATATACAGTAGATAACACAGGATCCACCATTCACAATAGATGATGTCACAGCTCACCTCCTCCCTGTACAATGACTGATAACACCTCTATACACAGTAGATAACAAAGGATCCAATATCACAATAGGTGATGTCACAGCTCACCTCCTCCTGTACAATGACTGATAACACCTCTATATACAGTAGATAACACAGGATCCACCATTCACAATAGGTGATATCACAGCTCACCTCCTCCTTTTGTACAATAACTGATAACACCTCTATATACAGTAGATAACACAGGATCCAATATTCACAATAGGTGATGTCAAAGCTCACCTCCTCCTGTACAATGACTGATAACACCTCTATATACAGTAGATAACACAGGATCCACCATTCACAATAGGTGATATCACAGCTCACCTCCTCCTTTTGTACAATACTGATAACACCTCTATATACAGTAGATAACACAGGATCCAATATTCACAATAGGTGATGTCAAGCTCACCTCTCTCCTGTACAATGACTGATAACACCTCTATATACAGTAGATAACACATGACCCACCATTCACAATAGATAATATCACAGTTCACCTCCTCCTCCTGTACAATGACTGATAACACCTCTATATACAGTAGATAACACAGGATCCAATATTCACAATAGGTGATGTCAAAGCTCACCTCATCCCCTTCCCTTCACAATGACCTTTGCACACGCTCACTAGATGCTTTAATACAATAGATAGGGGAGGAGTCTGTTCATTGTGGCTAATGTATATGTGGATTTCCTGAAACAACAGGAAGTTAGAGTTTAAAAAATCCCCAGTGGCCGGTGTGAGAGTTGCAGGATTTCTAATTTTTATTTTTAAGAAAGATTGTGAGATGGGGAAAAATTTTTTGTAACATTTCACACAAAAATTCTGATTTAAAGAAAATTGTCATTTTCTGATGACATATTCTCTGGAAAGTCTAAGGTACATGCACTAAAGAAGAGCAAAAGTGGAAAATTTAAATCTATCTTTTGCCGGAATGTGAACCCTTGTTCTGCCCTTGTAGAGAGACGTGACCTTCAGCCCATTGGCTGCGTCTTATGATAAATGTTTCTGATTGATAAAAGAATTGTGTTGATAATGCTGAGCAGGACGTGTCCTCCGCGTACAGAAAACTATCCGACGATGTCAGCGCTTTAATAATGATGTCAAGAAAAAGTCGACTTTCTTCATTCCAGATAATAAAATGCTGACTTACACAGGACATCATTAAAATCTATTACTACTTTTACTTCCAGTGACATCAAGTCTCCCTGACAGATACAGGCCCGTCTTCCTAAAAGCTGAATTATCCAATAAAAATAAAAGTCGGCGCCGTATTTGAAGCCTCATCTAAGGGTACATGAGTCCTCTTAAAGGGGTGTATCCAAATATTCTAGGTATTAGGGACGTTTGACCAGATAAACTCCATATAACAGACCGTACATCTGTATGAAATGGCTCAACTGTTCAGCTCAATGTCAGAAAGGCAGCAGAAAGGGGTTAAAGGCATCTTCAACCCTGGACAGCTGATTAGCTAATAAGATCCCCAGCTGTAAACTGCTAGGAAACTTTCTAGCTATTGCTTAAAGGGGATCTGTCACTTGTCATTAATATGTATTTTCTTCAACCTATTGTAAAAGCCGCTGTTCTCCTGAATCCGGCGATGTTTTTCTTTTGTTCATGCGCCTCTCCGTTCCTGAGATATGGCCCTTTTTTTTCCTACAGCCAACTGGGCGTAGTCCTCAAGAAGCCTTCTACGGAGAAGAGTTTAGGACATGCCCACTTGGCTGAAAAGACTAGATTTATATTCTGGAAAGAGAAGGCCATATCTCAGGAATGGAGAGGCGTAGGAAGAAGAAAAAAACATCGCCGAATTCAGGAGAACGTCGGCAATCGCACCAGGATAAAAAAAAAGTTATGATACTTATTTATGGCAAGTGACAAGTCCTCATTAATTGCCTTATAGCACTCTCAAAGCATTATATAAATTACTTGTCTGTCCATGTTATGACTGGATATGCTAAGTGATCCATAAGGAAAAACACTTTTATAGCTAATTTAGGGTTTTTAGATGAGGGTCCTGGATGAAGGACACTGCCTACTACCACTGGTACCTACTAATTTCCTAAAAGGGTGCATGAAAATGTATTTATTAAACCAGAAAAAAAATGTTCTGGTCTTTCTAAAAACATTACTCAACTTGCAATTGTGTAAATGGGTTACTAAACGTGATAAGTCCGGTGCAGTAGTTGCCTCATCGCCCTTCCGGACCAGCATGGCGAAGAGTGTATATCTAGTGAAGATGGGTTTCAAGGCTTCTTCCACAGTGATATACAGTCATGGCCAAAAGTTTTGAGAATGACACAAATATTAATTTTTACAAAGTCTACTGCTTCACTTTTTCTAATGGCAATTTGCATGTACTCCAGAATGTTATAAAGAGTGATCAGCTTAACAGCAATTACTTGCAAAGTCAATATTTGGCTAGAAAATGAACTTTATCCCCCAAAACACATTTCAACATCATTGGCAGCCCTGCCTTAAAAGGACCAGCTAACCTCTTTTCAGCGATTGCTCCATTAACACAGGTGTGGGTGTTGATGAGGACATGGCTGGAGATCAATCTGTCATTATTAAGTAAGAATGACACCACTGGACACTTTAAAAGGAGGCTGGTGCTTGGCATCATTGTTTCTCTTCTGTTAACCATGGTTATCTCTAAAGAAACACGTGCAGTCATCATTGCAATGCACAAAAATGGCCTAACAGGGAAGAGTATCGCAGCTAGAAAGATTGCACCTCAGTCAACAATCTATCGCATCATCAAGAACTTCAAGGAGAGAGGTTCCATTGTTGCCAAAAAGGCTCCAGGGCGCCCAAGAAAGACCAGCAAGAGCCAGGACCGTCTCTTAAAAGTGTTTCAGCTGCGGGATTGGGCTACCAGCAGTGCAGAGCTTGCTCAGGAATGGCAGCAGGCAGGTGTGAGTGCATCTGCACGCACTGTGAGGCAGAGACTCTTGGAGCAAGGCCTGGTCTCAAGGAGGGCAGCAAAGAAGCCACTTCTCTCCAGAAAAAACATCATGGACAGACTGATATTCCGCAAAAGGTACAGGCAGTGGACTGCTGAGGACTGGGGTAAAGTTATTTTCTCTGATGAATCCCCTTTTCGATTGTTTGGGACATCAGGAAAACGCCTCATTCGGAGAAGACAAGGTGAGCGCTACCACCAGTCTTGTCTCATGCCAACTGTTAAGCATCCTGAAACCATTCATGTGTGGGGTTGCTTCTCAGCCAAGGGAATCGGCTCTCTCACAGTCTTGCCTAAAAGCACAGCCATGAATAAAGAATGGTACCAGAATATCTCCAAGAGCAACTTCTCCCAACCCTCCAAGAGCAGTTTGGCGATCAACAATGCCTTTTCCAGCATGATGGAGCACCTTGCCATAAAGCAAAGGTGATAACTAAATGGCTCAGGGAACAAAACATAGAGATTTTGGGTCCATGGCCTGGAAACTCCCCAGATCTTAATCCCATTGAGAACTTGAAGTCAATCATCAAGAGACGGGTGGACAAACAAAAACCTAAAAATTCTGACAAAATGAAAGCATTGATTGTGAAGAATGGACTGCTATCAGTCAGGATTTGGTCCAGAAGTTGATTGAGAGCATGCCAGGGAGAATTGCAGAGGTCCTGAAGAAGAAGGGTCAACACTGCAAATATTGACTTGCTGCATTAACTCATTCTAACTGTCAATATAAGCTTTTGTTACTCATATGTTCGCAATTATTATATTTCTGTCTGTGATAAAAACATCTGTCAAACACACATAAAAACCAGAGGGCAGCAGATCATGTGAAAATATATTTGTGTCATTCTCAAAACTTTTGGCCATGACTGTATACAGGAATCAACAGATGATCTAATATTACATGTGTTTCAACCCATTTTCTTTCTCAAAAAAATACAAAATTGTGACTTTTGTAGGCTAAAAATGGGAAAAAAATATTTTTCTGCAGACCCAATATTCTGTTAGGTAAGGAAAATTACTGGTGACCATAGTAAAGTCTGCATGTCACAAGAGACAGCTTTACAGCATGAAGACTACACCCAGTAGCATGTGATATCTGTTACTGGTTTACCACGACAGAGAGGAGTCAGAAGACTGCAGCGTCTGATTTCTCCTACTCCAGCACTGATTAGAAGCACTTCACCTTCACGTTAAATGGTGAAGGTTTCTTTTAGCAATGCAGGGGTTAATCTGCTCAGTTGAGAGCTCCTGGAAGCTTTCCTGCATTATGGCTCTCAGCTGTTCACTGTTAGCCACTTCCACCTCACATATAATCTGGGCCCTGGCTAGCACTCATTGTCAGAGCTAGCTTATGCTGCATGGTTAGCAGATTGTGGTTTGTGGTTGTTATTTGAGAAGGCGTTTTGTCGTTTATCTGAGACTGTTGCTAGGTCTTGGTTGTATGCTAATTCCCCTCCTTATCCTACTTTGGTTTTAACCCATCCTCCACTCCCCGGTGCATTCCTCTGTTGTCTATATGAGCATATTTGTATGTTTGGTATTTTTAGTTACCCCTGTTTGTATTACCTTGTTAGTCTGGTTGGTGTATTATGGTACACTACTACTCCCCTCTTTCCTGGGTGGGGGAAGTGTACAGACTAAGGGCAGATTCAGGAACTGAGGCAAGGTACGTGGCCCCGTTGTCACCATCAGAAGTAATCTGGGGAACAGGGCAAGCTAGGGTCCCCCTAGCGTTAGAGACAGGGAAGGATCCCCTGGTCCTGGGATACTTAACAGCAGAGTCGTGACACTATCTCAGCTTTTTTTTTAACCCTTTGAGTGTACCATATTGGAAATGAAAATTAGGTTGAACGGTATCTAAAATTTCAGTATTTGGGTGGGGTACAGTAAGGGTACTACACAGAATTTATTCTCAACTCGGAAAGTAATTATTAATCCACAGATGATAGCTGGGGTTTTGACCCCTGGGACACCCAAGATCCCGAAAAACTAAGATTTGTAATGCTATGTTAGAATGAAGCCATAGCTGTGTATTTCCACCAGATCGCCACTGCTTACGGCATTGGCAGAGTACAGAACTCAGTTGTCTAATTGAGCATTTCTGAGCCTCGTTCTCAAAATTAATGGGTGTCCCAAGGGTCAAACCAAGAGTAATCAACAAGTTATCACTTATTCTTGCCGAGTTCGGTTAATCTCTACGATTTTAGAGCTTTGAAAGCAGGACCATTGTTGAGCACACTAGATTTTAGGCGCTCCTTGGCCTCCGAGCAAATAGGGCCCCACTAATAACCATGTGCCATTTACATCACCGGAGCATACACAGACACCAGGGTCTGGTTGAGGCCACCATCGCTGCCTTCTGTATAACTAGAGCCGGGTCCCTCATTACTTGGGTCTCATAGTCATTGGAGCTGCCTCTACAACTCGTAAACTTCTGACCCGTAAACATTTTTATATGAGAAAAGTCATCTCTAAGCTCTCATCCCCCAAATTGATTGGCACATAAATATGTACAACATATGTCATATACAAATGGCCCAGATGTCCTCTAACCCTCATTATCCCCGTAAGCCCTAAATGAGGTCCAGCTTTCTTTACATTCTCCGATGAGATCATCTTTGGTCATTGTGACAGGTTCTTCTAGGCACACCCATCACAGACTATTTGTTGCCCTTCATCCAGACCTCTTGCTCCGAGTCCCCCCCATTACATTGCTGATGGTTGAGGTTTTTCCACCTCTAGACTTGGCCGAAATGATAGTCATAAATGGTCTTGTAATCGACCTATTCTGTGTCGTCAGGACCACAAGCCTGAACTTCCCCCAGATGCTTCCTGATGATTAATATAAACAATTGTCAGTTTAATTCCGAGAGCTATTGAGGGTGCAGAGGAGACAGTTGTATTTTGGAGTCTCATAGGACCTCAAAAGGTCTTTTTTTGACCCTTATTACCAATTTTCAGTAACTGACACCTGATAGTTGGTGGGGGTCTCAATACAGATTTTACATTGAGTCTCCAGGAGCTACTAGTTACTCATCTGCTGGATTTCATTCTGGTGTAATAATAACCAAATACAATGTCACATTTAGGGAATGGAAAATGGAGCGTGGCAAAGGTGTGAAATGGGTATGGAGAAGAATAGTCAGAAAAATGGTGTGTGGCTGTAAGAAAAATTTTCAGCAACGTGCTGAACAGCTATTTTGAGTCTGACTACCACCTCCATTAAAATTTATGGGATGAGAAGGATTTGACATTGGTTTCTCCAGGTTTGAATGTATTAACTTGGTGTAGGAATATGTTCATGTTCAGCGTGCAGGAATGTGAATATAATGGTGGACACAATGCATGAAGTGGTAGAAATGAAAACAGCTGGAATGGGTGACCAGGTGACCAAACAGATCCGACCTAATCAACTCTCATACATTGTGTGAGTTTAAGATGTTTTCCCACCATAGACAGGATGGTTCACCCAAAATAATGTGGGGACTCTTGACCCTGTTCCAACAAGTGGGATGACCTCCTCATTTCTGTTACACTCCAGTCCCTGACCTTGGCTCTGGTCCATCTGCCCTGGTCCGTTTAACAATCTGGTGCTCCACGTTGGGCTTTGCAGGTGGCCAGGCGTGCTTCCATATGATGAACTGCCTTGGCCTATTTAAGGCTTCCAAGACACACACCAGGCCTTGGTATTGAATCTGTACCTTACTTGAAGTTGTGTGTGCACAGCAGCCTGGCTATGGGCTGTAGGACATCTCCTGTAGACCAGCAGTTTCTAGTGCTTTTTCCTACTTGTCTCCAGTTTCTAGTGACTCCGGTGTTCTGTTGGCTACCTCTCCGCTGGTCTCCTGAACCTCTTCTTTATGTCTGTCTGTGGTGTTCATGATGTCTTCCTGGCTGTGTGCGACTTCCTTGGTTGCTGACTTTCCCGTTACTCTGGAGGTTTATCTGCTACCTGCCTGAGGTTTCCAGCATTGCACTGCTTTCCTGTGGTTTCCTAATATCCTCCACCTGCCTGCAGCTTCTCGCACTCCACCTGCTTGCCTGCGGTTTCCTGACATTCTCCACCTGCCGGCAGTTTCCTGCACTCCATCTGCTTGCCTGCTGTTTCCTGCTTTCCTCTGCCTGTCTGTGGTTTCCTGACATCCTCCACCTGCTGGTAAGTTTTCAGCACTCCACCTGCTTGCCTGTGGTTTCCTGACATCCTCTGCCTTACTGCGGTTTCCTGCACTCCACCTGCTTGCCTGCAGTTTCCTGATATTCTCCACCTGCCTGCAGCTTCCTGCACTCCAACTGCTTGCCTGCGGTTTTCTGATGTCCTCCACCTGCCTTTGGTTTCTTGCACTACACCTGCTTACTTGCGGTTTCCTGATGTTTTCCATTTAACTGCGGTTTCCAGCATTTCTCCTGTCTACCTATGATTTCCAGTCCCTCTACTCACCAACCTACTGCATCGACGCCCGTGACCCATGTATGCACCTGGATCTTGGGTTTAGAAGATCCACATCACCCAGTGAGCCCCAATTTCAACCAGACTCCTGAAGGTTGTCAAGATATTCAGATCTGGCGTCCTACCTCCTAGTCTCACAGCATTTTTGGTAGAACATCATTTTCTTAGCCCAGTGATGTATTGAATAAACACCTGCAATTGCCAAATTGAGTCACTCTGTACCACGGTGTTATCACTTAAGAGTTATCTTATCAGTTTTTATAAATCACAGTCATTTATATATACCGGTTTTGCACAGGTTCTAATTTTTGGGAAAAATCATAATAGAAGAGTCCACTCTTTCATTGTTCAAAATCAAAACTGGCTGCTCCCTTTAATTGCTTTTTCATATGGAATGGCCAACTGCGCTGTCCTCCTTTCTTCCCGTATGACCATACAAAGACATCATGAAGCACCACAATGCTAAGATTAATTTACGCACTATTTTTATTGTACCTACAAACAGCTGATAAAATCCATGAAATTGCCTCTTGCTCGACTCAAGTTTCACCTTTTCGGCTTCATCTGGCATGACTTTTATCGTTAAATCCAGATGAAGCTGGAATGGCGAAACTCAAGTCGAGCAAGAGGCAATCTCTTGGATTTCGTGAAAATGACTATATGTTGAGTTGCGGTGCTTCATGATGGTGGTCCATCATCCAGTTCTTTATTTTGTCTTGTAAGATGAAAGGAGGATAGTAATGTCAGCCATTCCATATGGAAAAAAAAAACAAGTATCCAGTTCTGATTTAGAACAAGGAAAGATTGGACTCTTCTGTTGTGATTCATCCTAAAAGCGAGAACTCTACCCTGCACAAAAAAAGTAAATTTTTATGACTGTGATTCTTAACCAAATATGATGTTCTTGGCTTCCTCTGGTCTATACATCTACTACCCGGACCAGCCTAATTTACGGTCCTGCCCTGTCCCCTAATGTAACAATACCTCTGGAATCTCTGAGCATTGCGTGGTGGAGAGCTACACTTGCAAAAGGAGAAGCATCCAGCTTTAGGAAGTCTTACCTAACACCTGGCAAACACGTGAGTCCATTCTTCTCCACAAATGAAGCTCATTTGGAGTATCCAACAATGGTGAGCCGAATTTTCCTGTAGTTTCCAGAGATCTACACTTGGACCGGCCAACATGGCAGTCAACAAGTGTCCTCCTTTGCTCCATCTTGTGGGAAGACCATGCTCTCCAGAGATAACAAAGCAAGAGAACACAAGCTTTGTCTTGCAACCGGACAGCCACACAACGGAGGTTTCCTCCACACCTTCAGGGGCGCTTCGTCCAAAACATATGCTCCTTCCTAATAGTCTTTATTGGTTTCCATCATGATCTTGTTTTTCTTCTTCAAGAAACGAAGACGAATTCATAATGCCGGACAGTTCTCACATAGCAGTAACGAAAATAACTGCTCCACATTGCACTGCCCTCTGTCATAGTCAGTAATCTGCTGGTCGAAAATCCACATCACCAGATATATTAATAAACATTTTTCCGCTAGACAATGTGTTTTACTGCAGATCTCCGGTAATGGTGCATGCAGATGTCTTCAACTCATAACCACTTCCCCTATGGTCTAAAATTAGTCTCCATTTAATTCATCAGTTTTAAGCCGAGCAGCGTAGGATACTGTCACATTTACGGCTTCTGGGCATCATTTCAAGGCTAACTCAATGGCGCTAATTAAAAAGGATAGTAGAATTAATGAATTTTGTAAAATGTAAAGTTTTCGTTGACATCGAAGCAGTAGACCGGGCCGCCTATGGCTTCACGGGTGTTGAGTACAAATGAATTAATCCACATGCCCGATTCGGCTTTGGATTCATGTCTTCGTTTTTGAGAAATCGAATAGGTCAAATTAACCCCTCCTCCCCGGACCCTTTTTTCAACCTTCCTGACAAGGCCAATTTTTTCAATTCTGACCAGCGTCATATTATCATATATGATGCCCCAGTAATTTACACCATGGAGGACCGTGAGGCTAAGCAACAACCGTATAAAAGAACAAAAAGTCCTCCAAAAGTCAAATACACAAAGGATTATTTTATTAGTTTAAAACAAATACTCCACGGGCGTTTGACAGAAACAAGCAGCAGTGGATGTTGCTGGGTAAAAATTGCAAATCTGCCATTGTAGTGACCAGTACGCTGTAGTGACCACCACGTTATGTCCAGATCGTGTTTCTGAAGAGACACACGTGTAAATTAGGAGGACTCTCAGCACTGCAGAAATGCCAAACATGTGGATGCTAAATGTGGTTTAGACACATTGGGGCTCAGAAGGGAGGAGGGCATTTGGATTTGGGAGTGCAGAATTCACTGGATTTCTTTTGGGGGGCGAGGAGCTATAGAACTTTTCCAGAGCCTTTGTACTACCAGTAACATGGAAGCCCCCTATATTTCCATTAACAGATGACAGACCTGAGTGGGCACTTGCTTTTCTTGTGGCTTGATTTAACGCTTTCGTTGGGAACATTTAACATACCATTTGAGATTACATTTATCCTGCACTCTACACTGAGCACTTACATCGGGGTTTCCATCTAAATCTCTGAGTGACATGATTCAGATGAAACCCCAGAGGGATCCATTCACTGTAATGAGGCAGCAGAGTTACTCTGGTCTCCATCTGGCCTCTGTTCAGCTGCGTCCTTCTTTTCCAATGTGCTTTTATGAACACCTAAAAAGATGCACACTGCTGCATCAAAGGCCAGAGAGCATCCACAGTGCCTCCATCTGCCTCATTATAGGGAATCTTCCGCCGGTGGTTCTGTTTGAATCACGTATTTCAGAGATTTGCATGGAAACCCCGGTGTAAGCGCTTAGCCCAGAGCAATCTATGGGAGGCAGAATGAACAAATCAACAGCAGTTGAATTGGTTTTATTTATTTTTTACACCATTCCTCATGCGGCATAAGTGATAAGGCAACTTTATTTTTCGAGTCGGTGTAATAACAGCAATACCAGATTTATATCGGGTTTTTATGCTTGGCAGCCGTCACACACTAAAAGATGCATTTTTGGGGGGGGGCAAAACTAGTTTTTGCATTGCCATATTTATAATTTTTTCATATTTCGTCCGACAGAGTCATGTGACAGCTTCTTTTTTGCAGGACAAGTTGACGTTTTTATCGGTACCATTTTCGGCCACATAACATTTTTTGATCACTTTCTATTCTTATTTTTGGGAGGCAGAATGAACAAAAAACAGCAATTCAGGAATTGTTTTATGGGATTTTTTTTAATGGTAAAATTGATAAGGCAGCTTTATCCTTCAGGTCAGTACGATTAGAGAGATACCACATTTATATATTTATTTTTTTACACAATAAAAACTATTTTGTAGAAAAAATACTTTGTTTTTGCATCACTTTATTCTGAAAGCTATAACTTTTTTATTTTTCATCTGATGGAGCTGTATGGCGGCTTATTTTTTACTTATATTCGACTTTTTGATCACATCTTATTCCACTTTTTGTTCATAGGTATGATGATAGTTTTTTGCCATGTTTTTTATTTATTTTTTTACGGTGTTCACTGAAGTAGTTAGCTATTGGGACAGTTTTATAGGTCGGGCGGTTCCGGACGCGGCGATAACAAATACGTATTCTTTATTGGTTTATTTTTGTTTTTACCTAAATGTACTTATTGGATTTATGTTTTTTAAATTTTTTGTGTGATTTTTTTTTTAAATTAATTTTACAATTTTTTAAAACTTTTTTTTGTGCTTTTTTTTTGCCTTGTCCCAATGTGGGACATCAAGTTTTCCTGCCCTGATGGCTGATCTAATATGCTGCGGCACACCAGCTCACCACTATATCACAGCCATGCAGCCGGCGCTCCAGATCTCATGCCGCTTATTATCATGCAGCTGCTCCATGTTGGCGGAGATGTGTTTGATCTGCGGGGATTGGATGTCTTCAAACAATCGGATCCCAAACAAAGAACGTCTTTTCAAGTTCTAAGTAAACACCTTCCTTCTTTTAATTACCGACATAAGCTGTAGATATAATTACCGTAAGTAAAAATAAAAACATTTAGTAGCCGGAATCCCTGTTGGTTTCTCATTAATGACCAGGCGGTAGTGATGCAGGTAAAAGCCTAAGGCCTTACAGACAGGGTAAGGCTGAGGAACACTAGATGGCTGCACATGGAGTACCTGGGAGCCAGATGGTATCTACGCAGGGTAACATATTCTTCTACTGAAACACACCGCCATACTGACATTTAAAAGAACTTATCACAATTTTTTCTCACATATTTATAGGAATAGATTTTTATTGTACGGCCGTATTATCATGGGGCTGCATGGTAGTTTTACTTGTACACTGTATGACAGCATGAAAACGGCAATATTTGTTAAGGTTGCTTCAGCACTGTATGACAGTATTATTATGGTGCTGTACGGTAGGGTGGCTTGTACACTATATAACAGTATTATTATATTATGATGGTGCTGTATAGTAGGGTTACTCGTACACTGTATGACAGTATTATTATATTATGATGGTGCTGTATGGTAGGGTTACTCGTACATTGTATGACAGTATTATTATATTATGATGGTGCTGTATAGTAGGGTTACTTGTACACTGTATGACAGTATTATTATATTATGATGGTGCTGTATGGTAGGGTTACTTGTACACTGTATGACAGTATTATTATATTATGATGGTGCTGTATGGTAGGGTTACTTGAACACACACTGTGTTACAGTATTACTTTGGTGCTGTACTACAGTTGCTTGTACACTGACAGTAAAAGACTATAAAAATGAGCAAGAAATAAAAAGGCCCATATCTTTGGAACCGTATGGTGGATTTAAAAAAAATAAATGTAATACTCAGGGGAGCAGAAGGAATAAAATAAGAGCAAAAACATGCCCACCTTGACCTGGTGACAGGTCCTCTTTAAAGTTGCTGTCTAGCCTTGGACTTAATCCTTAGATACCTGATATTTATCAGACAGGGGTAAGTTTAGATTGAGACATCATCAGTAACTGGACCCCTCGGCCCATTTTCTGGGTAATGGACACTGGATGTTTGCTGTATAAAGTAGATTAGCTCATGGCCCTAGGGTAGGTTGCAATTTCCTTGACATAATGTTTTGCAGGTCGGTCCTGAAAGTAGTTAAGGATATTGTATCTGTCTTAAGTGATACCATATAATGAAATGACTCGAAGGATCAATGCAAAATCAATAAGGAACCATTAACATGATAAACGATTCAAAAATGGTAATTGTTTTTTTCTTTTTTTCCGGGGCTTGATAAGACAGAATGACTTAATCCTACGAGAACTGGACGACCCCTAGCGATGAGGAGCCGGTATTAATTACTCAAATACAGATTTTCAGAGCTGGCCTTCACTGAAATCAAAAGATCCATCAAGGCGCTAGCGTAAAAAAAAGGATGAACTGAAACATTTTGCAATTTATTCCGAAACGCGTTTCTAAGAATTTTCCCATTAACCCGCTCTGCTGAGATCAGGAGAATTAATGGAGTGTAGCAAGTTGTAGGGTTTTTTTTTTCTTAGAATACATTATAGGATATTTCACTTGTGTGGGTGTAGGATAATTGCTAAAGTATGGATGTAGAAAGGCACGGTATGTTGTCAGATACTGTCAGCTAATGGTGGGATGGGCTGATCCAGTAGCCAGGGATTCCTCTCGATTTACTAAATGTTCAAGGTGAACGGATGGTCCCAAAAAAATACCATACTTTTAATTAACACAAATTTATTAAAAATTCACATGCAGAAAAACAAAATTTGGGATGGATGAGATCGGGTCAGCAGAAAGTAACTTAAAGGAGCTGATGAATATTGATTGATTTCCTCTTGATAGTCCTTTAATCAATTTTAGTACAAAGTATTAAAAACCAACATGCAAAAATTTGGAGCAGAAAAGGAGAGGGTTAAAGGATTTCCAGAGTCAAGATAAGCTATTGCTATCAGATCAGTTGGGGTCCCACACTAGATACCGCCACCGTTCAGCTGTTTTCAAGTCCCATGACAGAAGTAATGTCACGGGTTTACAGCGACAGAGAGGAGCCAGAAGACCGCAGCGTCTGATTTCTCCTACTCCTTCACTGATTAGAACAACTTCACTGTCATATTAACAGTGCAGGCTTCTTGTAGCAATGTAGGGGTTAATCTGCTCAGTTGAGAGCTCCTGGAAGCTTAGGTGCATTGATGATTTCAGCTGTTCAGTGTTGGTCTCTCCCCTCTCCTATATATACTGGCCTCTGGCAAGCAGGCATTGCCAGAGTTAGCTTCATACTGCATGGTTCAGGAACTGGAGGAGTTTTGTTGCTTGAAGAGGCATTTGGGGACTTTATCTAAAGATTATTGCTTAATTTTGGTTTTATGCAAATCCTCTTCTTCTATTTTGGTTTCCCTTTCTTCACTCCTCGGTGATCCCCCTGTGTTGTTTGTGAGAGCATATTTGTATGATTGGTATTTTACTTTATTCCCTTGTTAGTCTGGTTGGTGTATTTCCATGCACTACTACTCCCATATTCCCTGGGATCGGGGAAGGAACAAGCTTAGGGCAGATTCAGGAGCTCAGAAAGGTACGAGGCACCGGCGTCTTCACCATTAGTAGTAATCCGGGCAGTAGGGATAACTAGGGCGCCCCTAGCGTTAGGGACGCGGAAGGAGCCCCTGGCCTAGGGATATCTGACAACAGAGTTATGACATTAACTCTGGTCAATACCGTTTTTTTAATCCATCATGGATCCTATGACTGCTTTGGCAGGGCAATTGCAGCAGCTCAGCCTTGAGGAGGAAGACCTACACACTGCAGTTTTGCAGCACTCTATCCTGTCATTTTTGGGGACCGTGACTCCCAGGCAACCCCTAGTGGAGCCCAAGATCGCTTTGCCTGACAGGTTTTCTGGGGGGGGCAAGACAAGTTGTTTTCAGGGAGGCCTGTGAGCTTTACTTTAAGAAATGTCCTCACTCCTCAGGAACCGAGGAGCAACGGGTGGGGATTGTATTTTCCCTCCTTCAGGAGGTTGTAGAAGCTCAGGGGGACGCCCCGGCTGCCTGTCCGTTAAGTAAACTTCTTTGTCTAAAAGTTTTAAGTGAACATCATGATTCGGTCTTGGCCGGACATCCTGGTAGTAAAGCCACCACAGACCTTCTTTTTCTGAATTTGTGGTGGTCCGGGGTACACCAGGATGTTCGGAAGTATGTAGCTGCCTGTGTGTGTGCGCACATTCTAAAACCCCTCATACTTGTCCATCTGGGTCTCTTCAAAAGTTGGCGATGCCCAGTAGACCTTGGACTTGTTTATTTGTAGATTTCATCACTGATCTACTTGCGTCAGCAGGTAATACTGTAATTTTGGTGGTGGTGGACAGATTCAGCAAGATGTCACATTTCATTGCGCTACCTGCTTTACCTAGACCTTGACGCAAATTTTCATCAAAGAGATCGCAAGATTACATGGGATTCCTACCGATATTGTTTCTGATCGGGGGGTGCAATTTATTGCCAAAGAATTTTACAATAAATAAAACTTTTTGAATTGAGGTCTGGGGTGGGAAAAGAGTCAGTAAAATGGATTATGAGCGATTTATGGTTCTAAGTTGGCGGATTTCGGAAGAGATCGTTACTTGGGATGGCAATTCTCCTGAAATTTCAACATCAAAAACTTTCAGTAGTCTGAAAACTCTTGATCCTGTCCATGTGAGTCTGTAATTTTTCATAAAGAGTCCACAGTCACATATGTCAGAGGAGCAGAAGTTGGCATCAATGGCAAATCACTTTCAAGGTAGCAGTCGAACACACACCCTGGTGGCTAAGGGGGCCCAAAATTTACCTCTGCCCCTTGATAAGACACCAATATTCAATACTGACCAACATCCTGGTTGGGAAACTAGGAATGTTAAGCCAGTACCAATCTGAGAACCGCTAAATAAATAGACCAAGACGCCAACTTTAGGACATGGTTTATGAAATCCCCAACCCATTTTTGGCCAGGGACTTCTGCAAATTTTCTGGGACAGTCTAAGAAAATTTGGGTCAGTAATTTATTAAATTTGCCAGGGCTGTCTCAATTTTAGAGATGCAATATCAAAATCCATGGTTTATGTAAACCCTGCCCAAAAGTGGGTGGATCAGCTCAGACCCGAGGCAATCAGGGCGGATAAGGGTGGTCGTTGGTGGAATAAGAGGGGAGACGTAAATGTCCCTATGACAGCAATACAAATTTCGGCAAACTATGGAATTATAGATAGCATATGGTAAGTTGCGATAGATTTGGCAACGGAGCCTGGTAACTTCAGGTTACCCCTATGACTATCATGAGAGGGGCAGAAGTGGAAACGCAAGAATGCTGCGTTGATTGAGGAGTTAAAATGTTTTTGTAAATTCTTAGTCACGTCTTTGTCCGCCGGTTGGGTCGCAGGCAGCAGGAGTTGATTGTATTGCTGAAATTTCCTCTGCCAAGCATGGCTGGTTCACTGGAGCAGACAGTCCTAACGCCAGCTTTGTATAGGCCGTTGGCACTATCGGAGCGCTGGTACGGTCTGCCAAGGAATTATTTCTCCGCAGTACAGAGACTGTTTAAGGAAGCTGTTTTACAGAAAAAGATTACGGCTGCGGCAGAGGGGGATCGTTACCAGATAATCATCTTTTACACAGCTAGATTTCTTTTTCGCTGGACTCTTTAGAAAACACGCATAAAAAAAAATCACTGTTAGTGGAGAATCTTAAAGTGCCCCCGAGCATCTAAGATGTGGCCAAAGCTATGCAGGTACCAGCCATTGCATTAAAACCAAAGGCAAAGTAAATAATATTCACAACACTGCCGCCCGTCAAGGATGTGAAATATCCAGCAGCATCCGGGATATAGCAGTCTGTTCTTAAAAACAATGTGTTGGAAGCAGGAAAAATGGGCAAAAGTAAAGATCTGAGGCACTATGGTAAGGGCCATATTGTGATGACTACATGGCTGGGTGATATCATCTCCAAAATGGCAGGTCTTGTGGGATGTTACCGGTATATGGCAGGTCTTGTAGGATGTTACCGGTATATAGCAGGTCTTGTGGGATGTTACCGGTATATGGCAGGTCTTGTGGGGTGTTCCCGGTATATAGCAGGTCTTGTGGGATGTTACCGGTATATGGCAGGTCTTGTGGGGTGTTCCCGGTATATAGCAGGTCTTGTGGGATGTTACCGGTATATGGCAGGTCTTGTGGGGTGTTACTGGTATACGGCAGGTCTTGTCCGAGGTTACCGGTATACAGCAGGTCTTGTGGGATGTTACTGGTATACGGCAGGTCTTGTGGAGTGTTACCAGTATACGGCAGGTCTTGTGGAGTGTTACCGGTGTACAGCAGGTCTTGTGGGATGTTACCGGTATACGGCAGGTCTTGTGGGATGTTACCGGTATAACGGCTGGTCTTGTGGAGTGTTACCAGTATACAGCAGGTCTTGTGGAGTGTTCACGGTATACGGCAGGTCTTGTGGGATGTTCCCGGTATACAGCAGGTCTTGTTGGATGTTACCGGTATACAGCAGGTCTTGTAGGATGTTACCGGTATACAGCAGGTCTTGTGGAGTGTTACCGGTATACGGCAAGTCTTGTAGGATGTTACCGGTATACGGCACGTCTTGTGGAGTGTTACCTGTATACAGCAAGTATTGTGGGATGTTCCCGATATACAGCACCTTTTGTGGGGTGCTCCCAGTATACAGCAGGTCTTATGAAGCTATCGGTATACGGCAGGTCTTGTGGAGTTACCGGTATACAGCAGGTCTTGTGGGGTGTTCCTGGTATACGGCAGGTCTTGTGAGGTGTTCCTGCTATGCTGCAGGTCTTACGGAGTGTCACCGGTATACGGCGGGTCTTGTGGGATGTTCCCAGTATACGGCGGGTCTTATGGAGTGTTACCAGTATACGGCAGGTCTTGTGGAGTTACCGGTAAACGGCAGTTCTTGTGGGATGTTCCTGATATTCAGAATGTCTTGTGGGGTGTTTCGAGTTTGGTAGATCCATCGCTGTTTTTCCGTTGACACAGCCATAAGAGGGTTTATTTTTTGTGGGATGAGTTGAATTTTTTAATGGCACCATTTTGCAGTACATACTGTATACTCTATTGAAAAATGTATTATTTGGGAGATAGAATTAGAAAAAAATCCCAGAAATTCTTAAATTTTTCCTTTTTTTTAACCGTGTAAGGCTTTATTCTACAGGTCAGTACGATTGCGATATTATATACAATATACAGTGGCGCACCACTAATAGCGGCAGACAATGGGGGCTATCATGCTGTTTGGAGGGCTTTGTGGGGGGCAGTATTCTGTTTAGAGGGCTATGTGGGGGTCATTATTCTGTTTGACGAGCTATGCGGGGCCCATTATACTGTGTTGATGGATGTGGGGGCCATTATACTGTAAAGATGGGGGCCATCATACTGTGTGGGAGGACTGAGTCAGGGCCATCCTACTTTGCATGTGGACCTTCTTACTGTGTGTGGGGGACAGTGAAGGCCATCATATTTTGTTGTCGTCACCTTGGGGCATCATACTGTGTTGGGGTATCAGGGGGTAATATATAAATTTCCAGACAATTCCTTTTATGTAACCACTTAGATGCCACAGTCACTATTGACAGCATCATCTATGGGGGGTTAAACGCTTAGGAATCAGTGTTTTCGCTGACCATACTTATCATACACGTTCTCCGTAATTGTCACAAAGTTCTCAGCAAATTGCTGCTTAGTTTTATTATTGTGGAGTTTACATGTCAATACATCACTTTACTAGAGCGCCATCTGCAGGTCTAATGTGATTAACACGACATGTGGATAATTTAGAGATCTGTCTAAATTCCCTCCTGTAGGAGTAGCCAGAAATGGTGTGGGTAACATACACAGCACATGCTGGCTCCTCCTCTGGTCGTGTAAGAGCTGGGTGCTGTAACCAATCAGATGTGTTTCTCTGCTGTATCACAAAACAGCTGGAAACTGCAGCTGCATCTCCCTCCTACCCCCATCATTTTTATATATTTATAGAAACAGTTATGACATATGAAGTGGAACACATGCAGCGGAACGACGCAGAATATTTATTCTTCGCTGTTTTAATGTAATGGGCAAGATGAAAAACTTAGCAAGTCTGTGCAGCATAGAGAACCAGTCTGATGTATAGCAGACTAGATTTCATCAACTATTTGCATACAAGTTTTTTTTTAGTGGATTTAAGTTATAAATCCATTAAAATGGATCCTGCATGTCAGTTACTTATTTTTTGGGGGTGCTAAGTAATCACAGCTAAAATAGCTCCCAACCGTCCCGTATTGAGCGGCACTGTCCTGATCTGAGGGCTCAGTCCCGCCGTCCCGGAACGTAAGGCTTTGTCACAGCTTCCACTCACTTCTCTTTGGCGTTATTTTCGCTACGTAGCCCCTCCTCCTCCTCCTCGGAGGCGGGGTCGGCATCTCTGCACTTACATTGATTAAATGGGTCGACCACTAGCACAACCCCTTCTCACTACGAATGTTTGCCCCCGTTAAAATTAAACCACCTACAATCACCTCTCATGACGGTGCAGTTCCAGTAGAGTCGGCAATCACATACCCAAGGCTCATGTGAGGTTGTTACATCATGTGAGCCCCGCACACAATCAGTGCTGGCGTCACTGCTCTACTTATATGTCTAAAGGAGTACTAGTAGTGGACAACCTCTTTAAATAAACAATTGTCATCTTTTTTTTTATCACCCCAGAACTCGAACCCACGACCAGTTGCATTGCAGACTGCAGCTAAATCTATAAACCACGGCTGCACTGATCAGCACAGGAAAATTTGTTAATATTGAGCTGTATTTCAGACTCTGAAACCACAGGCAGATTATACTGGTACATAGAAATACATCTGTACATTCCCTGTATTCTAGACGTGAAGAATAAGTCAGATTTTTTTCGTTCCTGTAAAAATGCTATTTCTCTTCTGTTGTGAGATCAAGACTACTGAGGAATTGAGCCACAAACTGTATTATTGTAGCAACCACTAAAGCTATGAGCCACAGCCTCTGCTAAAATAAGTGGGAGAATTTTGTATACTAGAAGCTGCACTGCAGGCTCTGACCTACAGGCAGATTATAATGGTACATAGAGATCCATATGTACATATCAGTGCATTTCTATGTCCCTGTGTTCTAGAGGTGAAGAGAAACTCAAGATTTGTTTCTTCCTATAACATTACAAAAAAAAATAATGAAAACAATTACAATGAAGTCATTTTTACTGAAATCAGGGGGCGAATTTTGTATACTTGAAGCTGCATTGCAGGCTCTGACCCCACAGGCAGATTATACTGGTACATAGAAATACATCTGTACATATCAGTGTATTTCTATGTCCCAGTATTCTACAAGTGAAGGAAAACTCAAGATTTTCCTATAACATTACGAAAAAAAATGAAAACAATTACAATAAAGTCATTTTTACTGAAATTAGTGGGATAGTTTTGTATACTTGAAGCTGCATTGCAGGCTCTGACCCTACAGGCAGATTATAATGGTACATACAGATACATATGTACATATCAGTGTATTTCTTTGTCAATGTGTTCTACAGGTGAAGAAAAACTCAAGATTTGTTTCTTCCTATAACATTACAGAAAAAAATAATGAAAACAATTACAATTAAGTCATTTTTACTGAAATCAGTGGGAGAATTTTGTATACTTGAAGCTGCATTGCAGGCTCTGAACCCACAGGCAGATTATACTGGTACATAGAAATACATCTGTACATATCAGTGTATTTCTATGTCCCAGTATTCTAGAGGTGAAGGAAAACTCAAGATTTTCCTATAACATTACGAAAAAAAAATGAAAACAATTACAATAAAGTCATTTTTACTGAAATCATTGGGAGAATTTTGTATACTTGAAGCTGCATTGCAGGCTCTGACCCCACAGGCAGATTATACTGGTACATAGAAATACATCTGTACATATCAGTGTATTTCTATGTCCCAGTATTCTACAAGTGAAGGAAAACTCAAGATTTTCCTATAACATTACGAAAAAAAATGAAAACAATTACAATAAAGTCATTTTTACTGAAATTAGTGGGTTAATTTTGTATACTTGAAGCTGCATTGCAGGCTCTGACCCTACAGGCAGATTATAATGGTACATACAGATACATATGTACATATCAGTGTATTTCTTTGTCAATGTGTTCTACAGGTGAAGAAAAACTTAAGATTTGTTTCTTCCTATAACATTACAGAAAAAAATAATGAAAACAATTACAATTAAGTCATTTTTACTGAAATCAGTGGGAGAATTTTTATACTTGAAGCTGCATTGCAGGCTCTGAACCCACAGGCAGATTATACTGGTACATAGAAATACATCTGTACATATCAGTGTATTTCTATGTCCCAGTATTCTAGAGGTGAAGGAAAACTCAAGATTTTCCTATAACATTACGAAAAAAAATGAAAACAATTACAATAAAGTCATTTTTACTGAAATTAGTGGGATAGTTTTGTATACTTGAAGCTGCATTGCAGGCTCTGACCCTACAGGCAGATTATAATGGTACATACAGATACATATGTACATATCAGTGTATTTCTTTGTCAATGTGTTCTACAGGTGAAGAAAAACTCAAGATTTGTTTCTTCCTATAACATTACAGAAAAAAATAATGAAAACAATTACAATTAAGTCATTTTTACTGAAATCAGTGGGAGAATTTTGTATACTTGAAGCTGCATTGCAGGCTCTGAACCCACAGGCAGATTATACTGGTACATAGAAATACATCTGTACATATCAGTGTATTTCTATGTCCCAGTATTCTAGAGGTGAAGGAAAACTCAAGATTTTCCTATAACATTACGAAAAAAAAATGAAAACAATTACAATAAAGTCATTTTTACTGAAATCATTGGGAGAATTTTGTATACTTGAAGCTGCATTGCAGGCTCTGACCCCACAGGCAGATTATACTGGTACATAGAAATACATCTGTACATATCAGTGTATTTCTATGTCCCAGTATTCTACAAGTGAAGGAAAACTCAAGATTTTCCTATAACATTACGAAAAAAAATGAAAACAATTACAATAAAGTCATTTTTACTGAAATTAGTGGGTTAATTTTGTATACTTGAAGCTGCATTGCAGGCTCTGACCCTACAGGCAGATTATAATGGTACATACAGATACATATGTACATATCAGTGTATTTCTTTGTCAATGTGTTCTACAGGTGAAGAAAAACTTAAGATTTGTTTCTTCCTATAACATTACAGAAAAAAATAATGAAAACAATTACAATTAAGTCATTTTTACTGAAATCAGTGGGAGAATTTTGTATACTTGAAGCTGCATTGCAGGCTCTGAACCCACAGGCAGATTATACTGGTACATAGAAATACATCTGTACATATCAGTGTATTTCTATGTCCCAGTATTCTAGAGGTGAAGGAAAACTCAAGATTTTCCTATAACATTACGAAAAAAAAATGAAAACAATTACAATAAAGTAATTTTTACTGAAATCATTGGGAGAATTTTGTATACTTGAAGCTGCATTGCAGGCTCTGACCCCACAGGCAGATTATACTGGTACATAGAAATACATCTGTACATATCAGTGTATTTCTATGTCCCAGTATTCTAGAGAGGAAGAAAAACTCAAGATTTTTTTCTTCCTATAAAATTACTAAAAAAAATAATGAAAATTTGGTGTCCCCTGTAATCCTAACGACTTGCACAATACAGATTATATATAGTGATGAGTGAATGGTGTGAAAGAATGGCGTTATTGATGTTTTTTCTTCAATAAACCAATAAAAACTGTAATAAAAATTAAAAATGTAGCGCTGCATTTTTAAGCGCAGACTCAAAGCTTTTCTGTACTATTAAAGTCCAACATTAAATACTCGGCTTCACGTTAGTTAATGGTAGCACATGTGCGGATTTAATGGAGCGGTGAGAGCAGGTTACCTAACGAGCAGTGAAGACTCTGCAGACCATGCAATGAAAATATGACAATCACAAACAGAAACTGACGACTATTCCCTGCAAACTAATTACCGGAGCCAAGGTTTACATTTCGTGCCATCTGTTTCCTTTAAAAAAAACAAACTCTTATTCTTGTATTATTGCTGGAAAATCAACACAAAGGTGGTTTGGAATTGTCTCACTGTGATTAATTTCATACCGGAAATGTTTGTCGCTAATTGAACCGATCATCTGGAAATGTAAATATTGGGAGTGATATTCAGTGCGGGATATGGGGGGGGTGGAGCGGAAGAAACTGACCACTAGGTGGCAGCACCAGCACGTGTATGTGCAGACTCTGGAGCATATACTGTTATAATGGATGAGATGATAACCCTGTCATGCCAGGAAAGCCACCCATATGTGTATAGAGATATCTATCATTTTCTTGAAATAAAAAAAAAATGGGGGCAGCGCTCCAAGGTCAGATAATGAGACAATGGGTTTTTAATCAACTCATGCAATATTTCGCCTAAAAATTCCAGCACCTTTCTCACGCAATTTCTCTATTCTATCTACCAAGAAAAAATATAGTGAAGCAGCTCCAAAAATACTACAATACGGGTGCAAAAAATACTACAATACGGGTGCAAAAATACTACAATACGGGTGCAAAAATACTACAATACAGGTGGAAAAATACTACAATACGGGTGCAAAAAATACTACAATACGGGTGCAAAAAATACTACAATACAGCTGCAAAAATACTGCAATACAGCTGAAAAAATACTACAATACGGGTGCAAAAAATACTACAATACGGGTGCAAAAATACTACAATACGGGTGCAAAAAATACTACAATACGGGTGCAAAAATACTACAATACGGGTGCAAAAATACTACAATACAGGTGGAAAAATACTACAATACAGGTGGAAAAATACTACAATACGGGTGCAAAAAATACTACAATACGGGTGCAAAAATACTACAATACAGGTGCAAAAATACTACAATACGGGTGCAAAAATACTACAATACAGCTGCAAAAATACTACAATACGGGTGCAAAAATACTACAATACGGGTGCAAAGCCTTCTGGGCATGTACCCTTTAATCCAATGTACTCTAAATAGAAAAATAAGTATCATTTCCAATAAAATGGGCTAATAAAAAGTCATGCACTTTATTTATCTATCTATTATCTATTGTCTATCTATCTATCATCTATATATTAGCTATCAATCTATTATCTATCTACCTATTATCTATCTATTCAGTGTTGTAACTAGAGTCCAAAGGGTCCAATGCAAAATTTGGACCTGGGACCCACCTGCATGTTGGTCAGATATTGGGCCCTTGTAGTTTTAAAGAACCTATAAAAATGTATGTGTTCCCCTCATGTAATAATGTCCCCTGTCCTGTCTCTTTCCTGTAATAATGTCCCCCTCCTGGCTCCTTCCTGGTTTAATGTCCAACATCCTGGGACCCTTACTGTAATAATGCACCCTGCCATCCTGTAAGAATGTCCCCCATCCTGGACTTCTTTCTAGTATAAAGTTCTAGATCCTGGGCCCTTTCAGGGTATAATGCCCCCCATCTTGGCCACTTCTTGTAATTAAGTCCTCCATCCTTGGCCCCTTTTGGTAAAATATCCCCCATTACGTGCCACTTTCTGGTATAAAGTCCTCCATCCTTGGCCCCTTCCTGGTATAATGTCCCCCATTTTGGGCCACTTTCTGGTATAAAGTTCTCCATCTTGGGCCCCTTCCTGGTATAATGTCACCCATAGTGGGCAACTTTCCAATAATAATGTCCATTTTTTGTCCCCTTACAGTAATAATGCCCCCCCATCCTGCGCCTCTTCCTAGTATAATTCCCCCATCCAGCACCTCTTCCAAGTCGAATGTCCCCCATCCTGACCTTCTTCCTAGTATAATGTCCACCATCCAGGTATAATGTCTCCCTTCCTGATATAATGTTATCCATCCTAGGCCCCTTTCCAAAAATAATGTCCACCTCCTGGCCCCTTACTGTAATAATTCCCCCTTCTGTCCTGGACCCCATACTATAACAATGTCCCCCATCCCGAGCCTCTTCCTAGTAGAATGTCCACCATCCTGGTATACTGTCCCCCATCTTGGGCCCTTTCATGGTATATAGTCCCCTATCCTGGGTCCCTTCCAATAATAATGTCCATCCCTGGCCCCTTACTGTAATAATTCCCCTCCCATCATGGGCCCCATTCTATAACAATGTCCTCCATCCTGCGCCTCTTCCTCGTATAATGTCCTCCATCCTGTGCCTTTTCCAGGAATCATGGACCTCAATCTTCTCCAGCACATTTTAAAAATAAACAAACAATTATTCTTACCTTTCTTCATTTCCACGACGGGCGGCGCCCTCTTTTATTATATTATTACATATATTAATGACCAAACCTTGGTATAGGTCATCCATATGAAATTGGTGGGGGTCCAACACCCAAACCTCCCACCGATCAGCTGTTATGACCTCCGCAGCGATTACAGTCCTTTCCCCGCCATGTGTCGTCCCCCCACCGATCTGATCTTGATGAGTGATGCTATGGATATATCATCAATATTGAGGAAAACTCCTTATGGTCCTCCAATTTCTAATTAGATTTGCCCGCCTTCTGAAATGGTGCATTCATCGTGTGAAATAGCCCTGAGGGGCAGTAAAAAAAAGATTGGCTAGAGTATCCCTTTGTTGGTATATGACGAGTGCTGCCTGTAAAGTAGGCTGACTGTCTGCTTATTTCAGTGCCTAACCTTTTGTTGGTATATGACGAGTGCTGCCTGTAAAGTAGGCTGACTGTCTGCTTATTTCAGTGCCTAACCTTTTGTTGGTATGTGACCAGTGCTGCCTGTAAAGTAGGCTGATTGACTGCTTATTTCAGTGCCTAACCTTTTGTTGGTATGTGACCAGTGCTGCCTGTAAAGTAGGCTGACTGTCTGCTTATTTCAGTGCCTAACCTTTTGTTGGTATGTGACCAGTGCTGCCTGTAAAGTAGGCTGACTGTCTGCTTATTTCAGTGCCTAACCTTTTGTTGGTATGTGACCAGTGCTGCCTGTAAAGTAGGCTGACTGTCTGCTTATTTCAGTGCCTAACCCTTTGTTGGTATATGAAGAGTGCTGCCTGTAAAGTAGGCTGACTGTCTGCTTATTTCAGTGCCTAACCTTTTGTTGGTATGTGACCAGTGCTGCCTGTAAAGTAGGCTGACTGTCTGCTTATTTCAGTGCCTAACCTTTTGTTGGTATGTGACCAGTGCTGCCTGTAAAGTAGGCTGACTGTCTCCTTATTTCAGTGCCTAACCCTTTGTTGGTATATGACCAGTGCTGCCTGTAAAGTAGGCTGATTGACTGCTTATTTCAGTGCCTAACCTTTTGTTGGTATGTGACCAGTGCTGCCTGTAAAGTAGGCTGACTGTCTGCTTATTTCAGTGCCTAACACAGCCTCCTTCTCTTCCTATTCATCTGCCATGAGGCTGGCCTAGTTATTGACAGCCAGCCCCCTTCACAACACTGGTCACGTACCGACCCTGGACCACGAAAGAAATTCTCTAAAAATGATATTGTTGGCCCCCTCAAAAACGACAGGCCGGCAAGTATAACCTCAAGTGTGGTTTTCTAAGATATGGAGTTTCCTGGAGTTTCTTAAGAAACATGGGATTATGAGCAGTCGGTCTTGTCAGGCCAATCTGATCGGCATCTATGAGGAGGTATGTTCCTGACTGGACCAGGATAAGGCGTCGATTGTGGATGTTGCCTGTTACCTTGTGGGGTTCCACAGGGATCAATGTTGAAGGGGTTCAAGTTCCTAGTGGGTTACTGCAGAGGTCAGTGCTTGGAGAGGTCCTAGTTACTAGTGGAGTTTCAAAGAGGTCAGTATTTGAGGGGGTCAGTTATTAGTTGGGTACCACAGGGGTTGGTATTGGAGGGGTCTCAGTTAGTAGTGGGGTATCGCACTAAACCTGGATTTTTATTATACCAGTTTTATCACATAAATGACAAGTGGGCGTACACACGAGATCACGGGTGACTTGTGTGGGACTTCTGTCGATAGATGATTGTTCGCATCTTCTGAGGAACCACTGATAAGGGGGCGTATGAGAAGAGTCACTGATGCCTCGTAGGAAAAGACCCAACTTATGTTACATTCAGAGATGATTCAATATAACAAAAGGTGGAGGTCCCCTTTAAATGATTACGTATGAACCACTTTTCCCTCTCTCCCTAAAAAGTCTTTAATTCAAAGTCATTCATAATATAATGTCATCACAACTGAGGTCCTCAGTGTACAGCAACAGCTGGGACTTGTAGTGCCCCTCGATATTTACTCAGTTTATGGATAATACATTTTGTAAACAAATGCTTAACAGATGGAATTACCCCTAAAACACACAGCCTGCAGGACTTCGGTAACATAAGTGACTTTACTATTGGTTTTAAATAACAGAAGGGGCACTGCCCGCAGGTATAGTTCCACCATGTACAACCAAAACTTGTACCAACAGTAGAAACAGGAAGAAACTTTTAAAAACTATGGAAAATATAAATAACACAACGGTATAAAAAACAATGCAGAATAAAAACCACAAGAGAAGCCAAGACTGATGGCAACTTCATGTCATCTGGGTTCCTGGAGGTGGAGTGGTACCCAGGGATGTGGCAGTCTGGACTACTGGCCAATGTCCACTTCATGTCATCTGGGTTCCTGGAGATGGAGTGGTACCCAGGGATGTGGCAGTCTGGACTACTGGCCAATGTCCACTTCATGCCATCTGGGTTCCTGGAGGTGGAGTGGTACCCAGGGATGTGGCAGTCTAGACTACTGGCCAATGTCCACTTCATGCCATCTGGATTCCTGGAGGTAGAGTGGTATCCAGGGATGTGGAAGTCTGGACTACTGGCCAATGTCCACTTCATGCCATCTGGGTTCCTGGAGGTGGAGTGGTATCCAGGGATGTGGCAGTCTGGACTACTGGCCAATGTCCACTTCATGCCATCTGGGTTCCTGGAGGTGGAGTGGTATCCAGGGATGTGGCAGTCTGGACTACTGGCCAATGTCCACTTCATGCCATCTGGGTTCCTGGAGGTGGAGTGGTATCCAGGGATGTGGCAGTCTGGACTACTGGCCAATGTCCACTTCATGCCATCTGGGTTCCTGGAGGTGGAGTGGTATCCAGGGATGTGGCAGTCTGGACTACTGGCCAATGTCCACTTCATGCCATCTGGGTTCCTGGAGGTGGAGTGGTATCTAGGGATGTGGCAGTCTGGACTACTGGCCAATGTCCACTTCATACCATCTGGGTTCCTGGAGGTGGAGTGGTATCTAGGGATGTGGCAGTCTGGACTACTGGCCAATGTCCACTTCAGGCCATCTGGGTTCCTGGAGGTGGAGTGGTATCTAGGGATGTGGCAGTCTGGACTACTGGCCAATGTCCACTTCATACCATCTGGGTTCCTGGAGGTGGAGTGGTATCTAGAGATGTGGCAGTCTGGACTACTGGCCAATGTCCACTTCAGGCCATCTGGGTTCCTGGAGGTGGAGTGGTATCTAGGGATGTGGCAGTCTGGACTACTGGCCAATGTCCACTTCATGCTATCTGGGTTCCTGGAGGTGGAGTGGTATCTAGGGATGTGGCAGTCTGGACTACTGGCCAATGTCCACTTCATACCATCTGGGTTCCTGGAGGTGGAGTGGTATCTAGGGATGTGGCAGTCTGGACTACTGGCCAATGTCCACTTCAGGCCATCTGGGTTCCTGGAGGTGGAGTGATACCCAGGGATGTGGCAGTCTGGACTACTGGCCAATGTCCCCTTCATGCCATCTGTGTCCTGGAGGTGGAGTGATACCCTGGGATATGGCAGTCTGGACCACTGGCCAATGTCCACTTCATGCCATCTGGGCTCCTGGAGGTGGAGTGGTACCCAGGGATGTGGCAGTCTGTACTACTGGCCAATGTCCACTTCATGCCATCTGGGTTCCTGGAGGTGGAGTGGTATCTAGGGATGTGGCAGTCTGGACTACTGGCCAATGTCCACTTCATGCCATCTGGGTTCCTGGAGGTGGACTAGTACCCAGCGACGTGGCAGTCTGAAGTCAGAGGGGATGGTCTTCAGGTCCTCCTCATCATCAGTATCATGCTGCCATCTGCTAGTTCTGGTTGCCATCCTGGCGTCTACCTGCGGAGTGGAACACAGAGGTATATGTGGCTGAAGTGAAAGGGCAAAATCTTCGGGTGTGGGCGTAGCTACCAGTGGCACCACATTGAGGGCAAACGTAGCTCCTTAGGACTGGGCAGGTCACTTTTCCATCGCGGTCCTTGAGGCAGTGGGCAGTGTAGATGTTGAGTGCCTCCCCATTTTGCTTACAGAAGGAGCACAGTGTAAATTCCAGATCCTTCTTTAGGGCGCGAGGATCACAGTTTAGGGAAGCAAGATCCTCTGTTGGCAGCGACCATCTGCTCTGCATCTTTCCTTTTCTGCAAGGTTCACTTGCTGATGCTTTATTGGAGCCTTCCTGACTCTGAGCGTTTTTGGCCACATGTTGTGCTGTGCCAGCCCTTGCCTTTTCTGCTGTCATCATAGGAGGTTTTAGTGCATCATTAGTAGTGGGTGGTAAAGTGCCATGGTGTCCGGCTGCTTCTTGTCTTCTGACACAGGATGGCTCCAGGTTGGTCTGAGTTGCTTTCTTGGAGCCTTCTTGGCTCTGAGCTCTCCTTAGGATCCTTGCATCATCTGCTGCTGCTTCTTGTCTTCTGACACAAGCTGGCTCCAGGCTGGTCTGAGTTGCTTTCTTGGAGACTTCCTGGCCTTGAACTCTCTTTAGGATCCTTATATCATATTGTGCCATACACAACCATGGCACCACAGCTGTGGGCATAAGAGGCCTCAGTGTATAACTGGTGGGTGGAAAAGTCCCATAACATGCTGCCGTCTTTTGGCTTCTGACACAAGCTGGCATTAGGCTGGTCTCAGTTACTTGTCTGGAGGCTTCTTGGCTCTGAGCTCTCTTTTGGATCCTTGTATCATCTTGTGCCCTATGCAACCAGGGCTCCACAGCTGTGGGCAAAGGAGGCTTCAGAGCATCATCTGCTGTTGCTTCTTGGCTGCTGGCACCTGCTGGCCCTCGGCTGCTGTTATCTGCTGGCTCATGGCTGCTGGCACTTGTTGGACCATGGCTTCTGGCACCTGCTGGCCCATGGCTGCTGGCACTTGCTGGACCATGGTTGCTGGCACCTGCTGGCCTACGGCTTCTGGCACCTGCTGGTGCATGACTGCTGGCACCTGCTGGCCCACGGCTGCTGGCACTTGCTGGCCCATGGATGCTGGCACCTGCTGATCCATGGCTGCTGGCACCTGCTGGCCCGTGGCTGCTGGCACTTGCTGGACCATGGCTTCTGGCACCTGCTGTCCCATGGCTGCTGGCACTTGCTGGCCCATGGCTCCTGGCACTTGTTGACCCATGGCTGCTGGCACCTGCTGATACATGGCTGCTGGCACTTGCTGGCCCATGGCTGCTGGCACCTGCTGGCCCATGGCTGCTGGCACCTGCTGGCCCATGGCTGCTGGCACCTGCTGGCCCATGGCTGCTGGCACCTGCTGGTCCATGGCTGCTGGCACCTGCTGGCCCATGGCTGCTGGCACCTGCTGGTCCATGGCTGCTGGCACTTGCTGGCCCATGGCTGCTGGCACCTGCTGGTCCATGGCTGCTGGCACCTGCTGGTCCATGGCTGCTGGCACCTGCTGGCCCATGGCTGCTGGCACCTGCTGGTCCATGGCTGCTGGCACCTGCTGGCCCATGGCTGCTGGCACCTGCTGGCCCATGGCTGCTGGCACCTGCTGGCCCATGGCTGCTGGTTGCAGCTGTACTGATGTTGGCACTGAGGCCCAGATAGTCTTTCCACATGTTGAATGCCATGTGTTGCCCTCTTTGCAGCTTCTGGAGTCCCTACAAGGGGACATAACATTAGGTACACCGTGCACTCTCACCTCCTCCCAGCCCCCCATCCCACCACTCACCCCAGGACCATTAACCCCAGAACTGCCAATAACTGTCATCACTAAACTAATGTTTGCAGAGATAGGCTGCACCTGCTACTTTTTTAGCCCCTTACTGACGCCTGTGCAATCTCAGAGGTTCACACACTATCAGGACAGAAACATTGCTTAGCGCCCTAAAAATGACTTCTTACCTGAGGGAGGAAAAGGAAAAAGTGATGCTGGCTCTGCAGTACCGCAGTGCGGACACAAGATGGCGCCGGCACACCCCGGGGGGATGTTTACATCCTGTCGCTGATACTTCGCGTCCTTCCTGTCAGACTGAGGGGTCAGCCCGTGGGCACGCATGTGGGAAAAACCTGCTGCTACTTGTAGTTCTTTAGTATTTTATACTTTGTGCACATGGTTTATGGTTTGTATTTGCCATTTTATCAATCCCTATTTATGTCATTATTTTATAGGTCCCTAAAGTTGGGATCCCCAGTAATGGCTGAGGCTAAAAATGTGTCCAGTACAGGGGTCCTAACCCACCACCATTCCCCGGCCTCCAGCACATGGCCGTGTGCCCCCCGATCCTGGAGAGGACGCCATTGTTGGATGGGAAGCTGCGCGGCCTGTCTGCTCCGTGTGCACTGCGCCCTATGTGATGTCAGGTGTGTGGCCCCTAATACCACAGGCCGGAGAGAGGAACGGTCACCTCATAAGGGCCCAGGTGCTATAGACACCCCGCACCTATTATAGTTACACCCTTCTATCCATCTATTATCTATCATTATCTATCTATATCTATTATCTATATCTATTATCTATATCTATCATTATCTATCATCTATCTATTATCTATCATCTATTATCTATCTATTATCTATCTATCTATCTATCTATCTATTATCTATCATCTATTATCTATCTATTATCTATCTATCTATCTATTATCTATCATCTATCTATCATCTATCTATTATCTATCTATCTATTATCTATCTATTATCTATCATCTATTATCTATCTATCTATCTATCTATCTATTATCTATCTATTATCTATATATCTATCTATTATCTATCTATTATCTATATATCTATCATCTATTATCTATCTATTATCTATCACACTGGTCAACAGCATTTTTGGTGCCAAAGATATTTCAACGAATTTAGGGTAACTTTGGGGTGCTGATTCTGAATATGTCATCAGTTTTGCTAGATTGGCTCTAGTTCTTGATATTTTCTGTAAAATGTGTAAAAAAATGACGTAATTTGCTACACGCGCATTAACTTTATTGATATTGTCATGAATACTATAAATTAAACAAAGTAAATGTTGATTATAGTTTATTTTAACTAGTTTTAGAAAGTAATCTTCAAAAATGAACAAGACATGAAAGATAGGAGACATTTAATCTCTGGAAAAGCGCTTTTTATATGATTTTCTTCTATGTGAGCTTTTCGGGCAGTCACGCTGTAGATTCCAGCAGTAATCAGCCATCATATGTCTGTCCCATCTGCCTTGGTACCTTTCCTCCATCACCATAATATCCTGATGAAATCTCTCCCCTTGTTCTTCGCTAAAATCTCCAAGATTTTGTGGAAATCTGTCCAAGTGACTGTGAAGATAATGCAATTTAATGCTCATGTGTACACCCAGATTTCTAAATCTCAATAGCATGTTTTGTACCAGTTCTTCATAATTGTCTGCCTTTTTATTTCCCAAGAAGTTCTTCACTACCAACACAAAACTACACCATGCAGCAGCTTCCATGTCATTCATTTCCTTAGGAAAATTTGAATCTTTAATGAGTTTCCGAATTTGAGGACCATCAAAGATTCCTGCCTTCAGTTTTTCGCTACTAAGACCAGGGAAAGATCTGCAGATGTACATGAAGCAATTACCATCTTTGTCTAATGCCTTGACGAACTGCTTCATTAATCCTAACTTTATGTGAAGTGGTGGTAGAATGATTTTTTTCCCTGTCCACCAAAGGTTCGTTCACTATGTTTGATGCTCCTACTGTCAAGGTGTCCCTTGGAGGCCAATTCACTTTCTCCCAGTGCTGATGTTTTGCTCTACTATCCCACATGCAGATGAAGAAAGGATACTTTGTGTATCCACTTTGCTGTCCAAGTAAAAAGTTGACCATTTTTAAATCAACACATATCAGCCACGAATGTTCATGGTAGCACAGTTTCTCCAAGACCATTTTGACATTTTTGTATTGTTCTGCAAGTTTAGTTGAGTGAGCTACTGGAAGAGATGCACACTGATTGCCATTGTTCAACAAAACACATTTCAAACTCCTTTTAGAACTATCTATGAAAAGCCTCCAGTCTTCAGGACGATGTACTTGTAAACCCATTTGCAGCATCAGGCCAGGAATATCCTTACAATATACAAGTAGGTCATCTTCACAGAAAAATTGAAGAAGTGCTTCTTCTCTGGTCCTGTAAGATGTAATTTTAGTTCCAGGCGTCAGACAATTTTTCGCACTTAGCCTGGAAGCTAAAAGTTCAGATGCACTTTTTGAGAGGTTGAGGTCTCTTATTAGATCGTTGAGCTCTCCTTGGGTAAATTGCGTAGGTGTTCTGAAACTTCCTTCATATTCTGGTTCACTTCCAGAACTAATGCTTAGCTCCATACCCTGCATTTCATCATCATCAGGTGGGGGAAGGTCAGGTAACATGGTAAACACAGGTACAGGCACATCTTCACAATGAGGGACAGGCCTTCTTGCAGATTCCATGTTAGGATACTCCCATTTTCGTTTCTTATGCTTATTGAATCCTTGCACTTGCACTGCACAGAAATAACAGTCATCATGATGATTTTTTTGCTCGCTCCACACCATTGGAACACCAAATTTGAAGCTTTTTCTTTGTCCTTTGCTCCATTTTCGTAATAATTCGATACATGCTTTGCACACTATGTGTGGTGCCCAAAACTTGTCTTGGTCCCCAAGCATAACCCCAAAATAGGCCAAATACACTTTTTTTATGAAGTCTGTTATGTTTCTTCTATGTTTTGGCAGTGTATATTCACCACAAATGTAACAGAATGAGTCTGAATCGTTAAGGCAACTTCTTGATGAGTTCATGCTTTTCATTGGAAAACAGACAACAACATAAAGTTAGTGCAAAAATCAAGCTATGAACAAACTTCTAGAACACTAATTAACACAAAACTATATTGAGAACTGCTCAGTTCAAGTACCAATCTAAAGAAATTAATGAGATGACGCGTCACATTTACCAACACGTGCTATAAATAAGATACCAAAAATCTCAAAAACTAGAGCCAATCTGGCAAAACTGATTGCATATTCAGAATCAGCACCCCAAAAATACCCCAAATTCATTAAAATATCTTTGGCACCAGAAAAAAAATATTTTTTTGTTGACCTGTGTCATCTATTATCTATATATATATATCTATCATCTATTATCTATCTATTATCTATCTGTTATCTATCTATTATCTATTATCTATCTATTATCTATCTATTATCTATTATTTATCTATCATCTATATATTATCTATCTATCTATCTATCTATTATCTATCTATTATCTATTATTTATCTATCATTTATCATCTATCTATTATCTATCTATCTATTATCTATCTATCATCTATCTATCTATCTATATATCATCTACTATCTATTATCTATTATCTATCTATCATCTATCTATCTATCTATTATCTATATATCATCTATTATCTACTATCTATTATCTATCTATCTATTATCTATCTACTATTTATCTATTATCTATCTATCTACTATCTATTATCTATCTACTATCTATTATCTATCTACTATCTATCTACTATCTATTATCTATCTATCATATATTATCTATCTATCATATATTATCTATCTACTATCTATTATCTATTATCTATCTATCATCTATTATCTATCTATTATCTACTATCTATCTACCTATTATCTACTATCTCTATCTATTATCTATCTATCTATTATCTATCTACTATCTATTATCTATCTATTATCTACTATCTATTATCTTTCTATTATCTATCTACTATCTATTATCTATCTATTATCTATCTATCTATTATCTATCTACTATCTATTATCTTTCTAATATCTATCTATTATCTATCTACTATCTATCTTTTATCTATTATCTATCATCTATCTATTATCTATCTACTATATATTATCTATCTATTATCTATCTACTATCTACCATCTATTATCTATCTATCTATTATCTATCTATTAGGGTGAGTTTCCACGGTCAGGAAACGCTGCGTGTTTGGCGCTGTGCGCTGGCGCAGCGCCAAACACGCAGCGTCCAGATGTTACAGCATAGTGGAGGGGATTTCAAGAAATCCCGTCTCCACTATGCGTAACAATACGCAGGTGGCAAACCTGCGTAAACGGACATGCGGCGCGTCTTTTTAGACCGCAGCATGTCCTCGCGTATTGCGGCGACGGTGCGTCGCCGCAACAGAATATTACACAGGGCTATGTAGCCCTGCGTTCTTTCCGGAGGTGTTCCGGAGGTGTCCTGAACACCTCCGGAAAGATCGCGCGTCAGAAAGGGGGCGGGGCTTAGACGGAGCGGAATTTCCGCTCCGTCAAAAGCGCTATGGTTCCGGACCGTGGAACCATAGCCTAACATGTCTGTCATGCATGTCGTAGGCTTCCTCAGGCAGTCTTGACACAAGCCGCCCCATTTTGCAGGCTCCAAACGAACCCTGACCTTCACCCTGAACCTCTTCATGACATTTGACATAACTGTATGTCATGATCAGAAAGGGATTCCCACAAAATGCCATACAGTTACGTCATTCCGATCATGCGGGCACATAAGCTGTGCTCACACGATGGCCGCCGGGAGCTTGGCGTAAGTGATAACCGAGCTCCGGAGCCCGCCCGCTGTTTAACCCTCTAAAACTGATCCTTGTTAGCCTCTGCTGCGTATGACGGCCCTTTTAGTGAACCCCATTGAATGTGAGGGCTCGCTGTACTGCAGAGTGCCGATACAGTCAAGGGTGGTGGTCTCTCGGGTGGGACCCTCCAAGTTGCACCGTCTGCCGGTAATTGTCCTGCTCCCTGTGACGTCACATGGAAAGTTCAGATCCTTCTCTTCTGCTCCGTCGATGGGGCTTCACTGCCAACGTCATGTTGATTGACAGCCGCCCCAGGGACAGCCCATCGACAGAGCAGAGCGGGAGAGAAGGAACTGAACTGATAACAACTGCTCACCAATAAGGGCTTAAAACATGAAGTCCTGCATACCCCATTAAGCATTTCAGGGTTACGTGAGTGCGATGAAGGTTTGCAATTTTTCTGAATGAAAATAGTAGTTGATAGTAAAAAAATGAACTGTCCAAAGCGGTGCAGAGTTCTCAGGACTGATGGGGTCTCAGATAACATTTTTTTGTGAAATTTGCATGATTTAATAGTTTAGCGACAGGCTATTGCATCAGTTTGTACCACTAGGTGGTGCTGCAGGACTTCATTATAGAATACACAGAACCCATATGCACCTTCTACACCGACCAAGGATACACTATAGACAGCACATAACTGCTGTGGTGGGTCCTATACACTTTCGCGCTCTGAAGACCTTTTTTTTTTTTTTTTTTTAAATGCATGTATTTGGGTCAAGAAAAACCTTTTTTTTTTGCAATTTGGCTTGATTAAAAATGTTGCCGTTTGGCTTTTACAAGAACGTTTAACTTTTATTTGGCCCGTGAAAATAATCAGCTGAGAGGATGTCAGAAAAAGAAAGATGAACATTTTGAAACTCTCCCATTGGATTGTCAGAATGAGCTCACTAATGGATTCTCAGTTAACTCATTCTGCAGCCAGTAATAGACAGTGCACTGCAGAGGCTAACATAAGTTAAATGGTGCAAAATGCTTAACTAATTCTTAACTAAACCCAATTGCGACATTTTTTTTTAGCCGAAAATACACACAGTTAAGTAAGAAAAAAAAATTGTCCCCAAAGGCAGACAACGCCTGTCCAATATTCAGCACTGATTCATTTTTTAAAAATATACTTAAAATGATCAGAGTTCTGTTTATTTTTTGATACAGAGGCCCACTAGAGGGAGCTAAATAAGTTACTGCATATTGTTTTATTATTAAATTCAATGTATTAACAGTATGCTGCATGCTCCCTCTAGTGGTGACTTGGGGTATTCAGCATTTCATCAGTCCTATCTATATCCTTGGGGAGGTTTTAGAACCACTTCCTATAAAGAGACAAAGACTCACCCACACTTCTTATAAGGAGACAAAGACCCGCCCCCACTTCCTATAAAGGGATAAAGACCCGCCCCCACTTCCTATAAAGAGACAAAGACCCGCCCCACTTCCTATAAAGGGACAAAGACCCACCCACACTTATTATAAAGAGACAAAGACGCACCACACTTCCTATAAAAGGACAAATAACCAACCACACTTCCTATAAAGGGACAAAGACCCACCCACATTTCCTATAAAGGGACAAAGACCGACCCACATTTCCTATAAAGGGACAAAGACCCACCCACACTTTCTATAAAGACAAATGTGCACCCACACTTCCTATAAAGAGACAAATACGCACCCACACTTCCTATAAAGGGATAAAGACGCACCCACACTTCCTATAAAGGGACAAAGACCCACCTACACTTCCTATAAAGGGACAAAGACTCACCCCACTTCCTATAAAGAGACAAATGTGCACCCACACTTCCTATAAAGGGACAAAGACCCACCCTCACTTCCTATAGACAAAGACACACCCACACTTTCTATAAAGAGACAAATACGCACCCACACTTCCTATAAAGGGACAAAGACCCACTCCCACTTCCTATAAGGAGACAGACGCACCCACACTTCCCATAAAGAGACAAAGACTCACCCTCACTTCCTATAAAAGGACAAAGACGCATCTCCACTCTTCCTATAAAAAGAAAAAGACCCACTCACACTTCCTATAAAGGGACAAAGACGCACCCACACTTCCTATAAAGAGACAAATACACACCCACACTTCCTATAAAGAGGCAGACCCACCCACACTTCCTATAAAGGGACAAAAACTCACCCCCACTTCCTATAAAGAGACAGACGCACCCCCACTTCCTATAAAGAGACAAAGATCCACCCCCTCTTCCTATAAAGGGACAAAGACCCACCCCCACTTCCTATAAAGAGACAAAGACCAACACTTCCTATAAAGGGACAAAGATCCACTTACACTTCAAGGGACAAAGATCTACACCTATTTCTTGTAGAGAGACAATGACCCACCTCCATTTCCTGTAGAAACAAAAAGACATGCCCTCCACTTCCTGTAGAAAGAAAAAGACCTTCCCCACTTCCTGTGGAAATAAAAAGACATGCCCCAACTTCCTGTAAAAACAAAGACCTACCCCCAATTCTTGTAAAGTGAAAAAGAACCACCCCCATTGCCTGTACAGACAAAGATAGCCACATTTCCTATAGAAAAACCTGCACCAACTTCCTGTAGAGGGAAAGAAACTAGACTCCACTTCCTGTAAAGAGACAAATACTTGCCCTCACTTCCTGCTTCCTGTAGAGAGACAAAGACCCAACTCCACTTCCTGTAAAGGGTAAAATAAACTCCATTTCCTGTAAATAGACAAAGACCTTTTCCCACTTCCTACAGAGACAAAGACCAGCCCCCACTTCTTGTAGAGAGACAAAGACCAGCTCCTACTTCCCACAAATAAGCAAAGACCTGGCCCCACTTCATGTAGAGGGACATAGACTTAAAATTACTTCCTGTGGAAAGGAAAAGACCTCCCACTTACTGTAGAGAGGAAAAGACCACCCCCACTTCCTGTAGAGAGGCAAAGATCGCCCACACTTCCTATAGAGAGGAAAAGATCGACCACACTTCCTGTAGAGCGGAAAAGACCGCCCACACTTCTTGTAGAGAGGAAAAGACCGCCCCCACTTCCTGTAGAGAGGAAAACACCACCCCCACTTCCTATAGAAAGGAAAAGACCGTCCCCACTTCCTGTAGAGAGGAAAACCACCCCCACTTCCTATAAAGAGGAAAAGACTGCCCCACTTCCTGTAGAGAGGAAAACACCACTCCCACTTGCTGTAGAGAAGACCCTCCCCGCCTTCTTTAGAGAGGAAGAGATCCTTCCCACTTCCTGTAGAAATAAAGACCCACGCCCACTTCTTTTAAAGAGACAAACACCTGTCTCTGCTGTTACAGGTGGATTACACTATATACCAGGCAGTGGACAGACAGCAAGTTACATAGAAGGGAGACCCCTAGTGGCCGGCACTTTGATGTGAGTTTTTGGGGATAAGACATCATAATTTATAAATAAAGTAATTTACAGATCATCAATTTATCACATTAGCTACAAAATTAGATCATACCCTCTTTTGGAAACACAGGAGAAATTAAGGGTTAAAATTACTTTTCCATTTATGTATTATAAGGTAAATCAGTGACGGGGAGGTGCCGGGTCTGGGGCATGACTTCTTTGTATCCACTTTTTACATTAGTCTAATTTCATGCATACACCCCCCTGAAGGTACTCACATCACTTACATTGCTCTCCTGCACATTTAATTAGCCGCCGTGGATACACCACAATAAATCTTACATTTTCCCATAAGAAAGATAATTCCCGGAGTCATGTGGGTTTTACAACGCGCCATTTCTAAAAAATTGGATTCCTGTAGTCACCACAAGGGGGAGCTCACTGCATACTGATTAAAGAAAGATGCAAATAATAACTCAATATGTCCTAAGCTCCCCCTAGTGGTGGCTGCATACCACCACAATTCTTTCATTGTTTTCTTGCAGTGTTTTCAGATGAATGTAAAAAAAAAATGTATGTAACATTTTTCCTGCCAGTTTGGTGCAGAAAAATCTGTTGCAAATACTCAACGTGTGATCTTAGTTTTATTTCTGTTCTGTTTTTTAAGTTTAATTTTTGCCATTGTGAGCAAAGTTTAGATTTTCCAGATGTTCTATCCTTAGTCATCATTTTCGATTTTTCATAATTTTTTCACAAAATTTGTTGCAAATGTTCACCATTCCCCCCTCCCACTGGAGTGATTTTACGTACGCCACTTAATTTGGTAAATTTTTTGTGCCATTTTGCAAAATGTGCAAAAAAGATTCAAATTTTTGAACGGCGGGCGCAATTTTGATAACTGTTGAGCAAAAAAACATAATCAAATACTACAAAGCCCTATAGCAAACCATAGAAAAGGCCCTATGTTCTTGTTTGCTCGTCTATTTTCGGAACTCACATACAAGTGAATGGAGAGTGTCGCGCATGCGCAGAGATGCATGCACAGCTTTGAAGTGCCAACATAAAGTGCAAGTGCAGAGAAAAAAACATCTTAACAATCTATATAGTAGCATGTCACAAGAGTAATGCAAGGGACAGACACGTAGTATGCACAAGTCCCGGGGACGGCGTCCTCACCTATGTGCGTTTCCGCCTTATCTGCGGGTTTTTGTTATAGACAGATCAAAGCAGCAGTTGGTATTGCATCGTATTTGCAGACAGGAACATTCGGAAAAGGTCTGAGAAGACCTATAAATAACGAGTGCGAGGAGCCTCATGGTGACATTGCTGCTACATTGTGAGATGTGTGGTGATTAGAGAAACCAAACGGTAATTGTCAGAAGCCAAAGGCTCCACAAACACAAGTCAGTGCTGCCGATTCAGATGCACAGAACGGAAAACACAAGATCAAAACTTCTGTTTCCAACATCTTACAAGTAAAGATCCTTAGGACCACTAGTGGTCATTTGGAGTTTTCTTAAGCCTAATTATATGGTAAAATAAGAGAAAAATTACTAAGGAACCATCAACTTTCTGTAACGCTAAACCGCATAGGCGGTCCATGAACATGAAACTGCATCGGTGGTTCCTGAACCTGAAACCGCATCGGTGGTTCCTGAACCTGAAACCGCATCGGTGGTTCCTGAACCTGAAACCGCATCGCTGGTCCCTGAACCTGAAACCGCATCGGTGGTTCCTGAACCTGAAACCGCATCGCTGGTCCCTGAACCTGAAACCGCATAGGCGGTTCATGAACCTGAAACCGCATCGGTGGTTACTGAACCTGAAACCACATCGGTGGTTCCTGAACCTGAAACCGCATTGGTGGTTCCTGAACCTGAAACCGCATCGGTGGTTCCTGAACCTGAAACCGCATCGCCGGTCCCTGAACCTGAAACCACATCAGTGGTACCTGTACCCTGAAGCCGCCACCGTGATATCGAAACCTTGAATTCGCACACACAGTACCTGAAGTTTGAAGCCACACCTGCGGTACCTGGACTTTGAAGTTGCACCCATGGTACCTGAACCCAGAAACTGCACCAGTGTTACCTGGGCCTGAAACTGTTCTGGTGGTACTTGAACCAGCACCAATGTCTGTCCTGGTTAGCATTCGAGAGTACGAACTGTCAGAGCCTGTTTCAGTATCCGAATCCAGTCCTGCCTGTGACTCCGAGTTAGTGTCCATCTGGCCGATAACCTTGAACCGATGTTGTCTGAACAATATACAAATCCTGTCCTGCCAGTGACTCCACGTCCATATCCGTGTCTGTGATCCTGAGCCCTGGGGTCATCAGCTGCGGTACCAGGGGTGGTACCTGGCAGCTACCTGCAGCTCAAGTCTACCTCCACCATCAGGAGTGCTATCGAACAGCAGGTAGACACCTAGCCTTGTCCCTCCTAGGTAAGCCCGGCCTGTGACACAGCGGGTCCATGATCCATGTGTGTGACACTTTTCCTTGTGGAAGTCACTGTTTGCTCCTTGGGGGTGGGTCTTGTGGTCACATAATGCTTAGCTAGCCAATAGTGTAGATCATTTTCTTTTTGGTTGGTTAATATGCTAAGGCTGGAAGGACTGTCAAAATATCTTGACCAAAGTAAAGTGGCTGGTTGGCGCTCCTCCATACGTTAGCTGGAAAACAATGGCGCTCTCACCTGTACCTGCTCCAGGGTGGAGCCTCACCTTAAATTTATGCTCTTCATTTTCTACCAACTTTCCTGTGCCACCGAGCATAGCCCATAGCTGGCTTCAGTATAGAACATTTTCTTTATTTTTTTTTCTATTTCATTTAAGAATTAATTACAGAATATTAATCAAATTAAATTACTGTCGATGTAACGGCGCGCTCTATTGAAGCCACAGCCAGTAGAAGACGGAGAGGGCTTTTTTTTTCTCTTTCCTCCATTAATTTAATGTACCTGTGTATATTGTATAATTGTTCAATTTACTCCCTGAATGTTTGTAATTCCATTATTTCCACATTGATTTGTTTTGCATTTAATCAATTTAATAACTGCATTAACAATGTGAGTTTTAGGCTGTAGACACTGTAAGAAGAAAGGCGATATGACATTATTTTTGACCATGTCGGGGGCGCTCATTTAAATCAGTCGTTCATAAAATACATTGTATGGGGAGAAAGGAATTAAACCATAAATGTAAAAAAAAATAATTTTGGAATGAAATCAAGCTGCAATACCAGACATAACCTTAGGACTTTCTTGGCGCTGTTTCTTGGGGAAAGCAGCAATTTTTTCTTCCAATACTTTTCTTTTTTTTTCCATTATCACAGCCATACAAGTATTTTTTTTCGCTATTTTAGTTTTAAATGACACCATTCATTTTACGAAATATAGCGGTAAAATAAAAAAACGGAAGAAAAATTGCAAGTGAGATGAAAAATCCCCCCACAAAATTCCATTACTGTTTTTTTGGGTTCTATTTTAATGGTGCCGTAAAGATACCTGCTGTTTCATTATTTCTTTTCCTTTTCTTTCGGCGTCTACATTATGGGATTAAATAATTTTAGATTTCGATAAAATAAACTTTTAGGGATGCGGCGCTACCGAAAATGTTTTTTTTTATTTAGTTTTGGATGGAGAAAAGAAGGGTGCTTCAAACTTTTATTTATTTTGTTTAAATGTTTATTACATTGATGATTGTTTGATCACTTGTACTACAAGTAGTAGAAATAACCACGATGACAGTGACTTCAGCGAGCCACCAGCCATGACTCCATCGGCGTCTCCTGGGGAAGCTGATAGGTCCCCAAAAGGGACATTTCACCGGGATCATGCCACTTAAATCCCGCTGTCAGAGACTGAGTACTTAAACCGCAGAGATGGGAGATAACTCTGATTGCTGCTGTTAGAGGCAGATGCTGGCTGTATAACACAGCCGACATCTGCTCCGCAGCTCACTCCAGAAGCAAGCGAGAAAAAGTCAATTTCCCAGCTGCACATTTAACTGTTTTGTTTGTTTTTTTGTCTCATCACAATCTTGAACGTCATGATATAATATTATTTCGGTCATTTTCTATAAGCTCCTTTCTCAGCGTGTCAATACATCTGGAGTCAACATCAGGGCTTTATTAGAAGAGATTGTGGCATTCAGAAGAGTGGAAGATGTATACAGAATGGAGCCGGCAGGTCACGTAGATAAATCCAGCATCCCGATGGGAGAGTAACAAAAATACTTTTATCAGCACAAAATCAATACACGTGAAGGAAGAACGTGGGTGTAAGCAGACAGATAATTGCTTTGCTGTGCCGTCTGCGAGTCCTGCAGAGAGGATTCTGCTTCCTACCGGAGAAGATCTAGAAGTTGATATTGTCATCGATAGTAAACGTCCCTGAGATAATGGAGTTTAAGAAAAAAATAATTTCAACATTTATTTGTTCTACTCACATAAGACTAAATGTACTCAATTTTTTGCCTGGACAGAGATTTTCTGTGCTCAACATATTGCAAGATCTAAAGTAGACGTGAACTGTAACAATGGACTTTAGTCTATAACAAGACATTCTAGAAAAGAAAGAGACTTTTTGGTAAAAATGTTATCGGCTTCCGTCACATTCGATACTTTCTGAATTAATTCCAAAAGTTTCAAATTCATCAGAATTTTGGAAAAATATTTAGACTTGAGAGTCCTCAGTGGTTGATACCTTTTAATGGCTAACTGAAAAGATGGTAACAAATTGCAAGCTTTCGAGACTACGCAGGTCTCTTCATCAGGCAAAGACTAAAACAAAAGCTGAAGAATCACATATTTATATACACAAAAGGACACAGGAATAATGCAATAGGTAAGACAAGTGACGTGAAGCAGAACTGTCATTATGGCAGAGGGATGAACATAAATATGACTAGTTCATAGATAAGGAGTGAAAGTTTTATTACCCTCTGATTGGGGTCTGGTATTGTGTTGTGATGACCCTAAAAGGTCAGGGAAGCAGATTCCTTAATTGTTGTAGAAAGACATAAAACTCTGGGATATATTCATCCCAGCACTGAGTGTCAAAGGTCATCATAAGTTTATATTCCCAGACTTTTCTATCCTTCTCAGATTTGAAGTTAGATTTTAATACAAGTAATTCCATATCCGTCATGCTATGACCGGGCATACAAAAGTGTTTTGCCACAGGTAAATCCATTCTTTTTTCTCTTATTGTGTGGCGATGAGAATTCATCCTTGTTCTCAGTTTTTGCCCGGTCTCCCCCACATACAGACCCCCAGTTGGACATTTAGTACATATAATTAGGTACACCACATTAGATGTGATGCAGCTGAAAGTACCTGGTATTTTGTAGTCCTGATGGGAGTTGGGGATCTTTATCCTGTCCGTGGTCATTATAGATGCACAGGTTTTGCATTTCTTTTGTTTGCAAGGAAAGGTACCTGCAGCTGTTGGGGAGGACAGGGAGCTTCTGACAATGATGCTTCTTAGATTTGGGGGCTGCCTAAAACATAGTAGTGGGGGGTCTGGAAATATGGATTGTAATCGGGCATCTTTATGTAGTAAAGGTTGTAGTTTCCGTGCAGCTCCCCTTAGCATCTCCAGATTTGGATTGTAGGTGACCACTAGAGGCACCCGGTTATTTTCTTCTTTAGCTTTGTAATGTAGCAGGTGATTCCTTGATATTCTGGTGGCTCTTGTAATTTGGTTTTCAATTGTTCTTGGATGGTAGCCCTGGTTCAAAAAAGTCTTTCTGAGGCGACCAAGGTGTTCATCTCTATCCATGGGGTTGGAACATATACGATTGTATCTGATGGCTTGGCTGTAGACAATAGAGTTTTTTATGTGTTTTGGATGGAAACTGTCCCATTTAAGATATGTTGGACGGTCGATTGGCTTCTGATACAGGGATGTCTCTATTTCATTGTTCTTTAGCTTAATGGTGGTGTCTAAAAAGTTAATTTCAGTGCTGGAGTAGTTAAGTGTTAAGTTGATGGTGGGATGAAATTGATTGAACTGTTCATGGAACGTCTTTAGCTGTTGTTCAGACTCCGTCCAGATGATTAAAATGTCATCAATGTAGCGGTAGTAGGCCCGAGGCCTGATGGGGCATGAGGACAAAATTCGCTTTCAAGCTTGGCCATGAAAAGATTTGCATACTGTGGAGCCATTTTACTTCCCATAGCTGTGCCAGTCTCCTGAAGATAGATCTTGTTGTCAAATTCAAAGTAATTGTGGGTGAGGATGAATTTTGTGAGTTTCACCACAGAATCAGCATCATTCCCGGTGTTTCCCATGAAGACTTTGCAGGCATTTAATCCATCCTGGTGTGGGATATTAGAGTACAAAGATTCCACATCCATGGTGGCCAGGATGGTTCCTTCTGGTAGAGAACCTATTGCTGCTAGTTTATTCAGTAGGTCAGTTGTGTCCTGAATGTAGCTGGGTGTATCCTTTACCAGGGATTTAAGAACACCCTCTACCCATCCAGATACTTGCTCAGTAAGGGTGTCTACACATGAAATAATCGGCCTCCCTGGATTTCCGGCTTTGTGGATTTTGGGAAGCATGTAGAATGTCCCTGTTCTTGGACTTTCTGGTATCAGGTCATCAGCTCTTATGGATTTGTCAGACAGACAAGATACCAACTTGCTTAGTTCCTTGTAATAGTCCTGTGTAGGGTCCGACTCCAGTTTTCTGTAGTAGCGTGTGTCCGTAAGTTGTCTGTTTGCTTCCTTCATATAGTCTGATGTGTTCATCATGACTATTGCACCTCCCTTGTCAGCAGGTTTAATGATGATTTCTTTGTTGGTTTTCAGAGACTGTATGGCCTTTCTCTCCTGGGCACTGATGTTGGAGGCTTGTCTCTTGTTGGTGGCTATGATGGTGGATTTTATCAAATGTCTGAATGAGTCTATATATTTATCCAAATGAGGGTTACGTCCAGGTGGAGGTGTCCAGTCTGACCTCTTCTTGGTTGTTGGGATCCCTCTTCCTTCAGTCCGAGTGTTTTCTGAATCTTCTGTATCATTGAAGTATTCCCTCAGGCGCAGTCTCCTGAAAAAATGTTCCATATCACTGCAGAGTTCGGTTTTATCCAGGGCCTTAGTAGGACAAAATGAGAGTCCTCTAGAAAGCACGGCAAGCTCCACTTTGTTGGGTTTGTAATCTGAGAGATTGATGACACAGTTAGATGCTTTTGTGTCTGGAATGGAGTGGTTGTCAGAGTTGTCAGGTTTGTTTTTGTTTTGTATCTGTTTGTATAGAGTCCGGAATGGAGGCGCAATCTGTGTAGTTTCTTTTCCTTGTTTTGAATCAGAAAGGTCCGTAGTTTGTTATAGTATTGTTGTAATTTTTGCTCTGTGCTTTCTGTAAGTGTTTTCCTCAGAGTTTCAAATTGTCCTTGGACTTTACTCCTTATGCTGTAGCAGACATGCAAAAGATGGTTCCTTAGTCTTTCAGAAGTCCTGTGACAAAGGTTTTGTGCATAATGGGTATTGTAGGTGTGAAGAATTGGTTTGTAATCCAGAGTCCTTTGGGAATTAGATTCTCCTTTTTGCATTTAGATAAGAAAAAAATGTCGCTGTCCATTTGTGCACGTTTCTTCAGAAGTGGTTTCAGTTCCATAAAGATGCGGTACATTCTGGTATCCTCCATTTTGATATAGGAAAGATGTGTATCTTTGTACCGTGTTAGCCAGTAGATAGAAAAATATTTAGACTTGAGAGTCCTCAGTGGTTGATACCTTTTAATGGCTAACTGAAAAGATGGTAACAAATTGCAAGCTTTCGAGACTACGCAGGTCTCTTCATCAGCAAAGACTAAAACAAAAGCTGAAGAATCACATATTTATATACACAAAAGGACACAGGAATAATGCAATAGGTAAGACAAGTGACGTGAAGCAGAACTGTCATTATGGCAGAGGGATGAACATAAATATGACTAGTTCATAGATAAGGAGTGAAAGTTTTATTACCCTCTGATTGGGGTCTGGTATTGTGTTGTGATGACCCTAAAAGGTCAGGGAAGCAGATTCCTTAATTGTTGTAGAAAGACATAAAACTCTGGATATATTCATCCCAGCACTGAGTGTCAAAGGTCATCATAAGTTTATATTCCCAGACTTTTCTATCCTTCTCAGATTTGAAGTTAGATTTTAATACAAGTAATTCCATATCCGTCATGCTATGACCGGCATACAAAAGTGTTTTGCCACAGGTAAATCCATTCTTTTTTCTCTTATTGTGTGGCGATGAGAATTCATCCTTGTTCTCAGTTTTTGCCCGGTCTCCCCCACATACAGACCCCCAGTTGGACATTTAGTACATATAATTAGGTACACCACATTAGATGTGATGCAGCTGAAAGTACCTGGTATCTTGTAGTCCTGATGGGAGTTGGGGATCTTTATCCTGTCCGTGGTCATTATAGATGCACAGGTTTTGCATTTCTTTTGTTTGCAAGGAAAGGTACCTGCAGCTGTTGGGGAGGACAGGGAGCTTCTGACAATGATGCTTCTTAGATTTGGGGCTGCCTAAAACATAGTAGTGGGGGGTCTGGAAATATGGATTGTAATCGGGCATCTTTTTGTAGTAAAGGTTGTAGTTTCCGTGCAGCTCCCCTTAGCATCTCCAGACTTGGATTGTAGGTGACCACTAGAGGCACCCGGTTATTTTCTTCTTTAGCTTTGTAATGTAGCAGGTGATTCCTTGATATTCTGGTGGCTCTTGTAATTTGGTTTTCAATTGTTCTTGGATGGTAGCCCTGGTTCAAAAAAGTCTTTCTGAGGCGACCAAGGTGTTCATCTCTATCCATGGGGTTGGAACATATACGATTGTATCTGATGGCTTGGCTGTAGACAATAGAGTTTTTTATGTGTTTTGGATGGAAACTGTCCCATTTAAGATATGTTGGACGGTCGATTGGCTTCTGATACAGGGATGTCTCTATTTCATTGTTCTTTAGCTTAATGGTGGTGTCTAAAAAGTTAATTTCAGTGCTGGAGTAGTTAAGTGTTAAGTTGATGGTGGGATGAAATTGATTGAACTGTTCATGGAACGTCTTTAGCTGTTGTTCAGACTCCGTCCAGATGATTAAAATGTCATCAGTGTAGCGGTAGTAGGCCCGAGGCCTGATGGACGAAACCCTCATTTGGATAAATATATAGACTCATTCAGACATTTGATAAAATCCACCATCATAGCCACCAACAAGAGACAAGCCTCCAACATCAGTGCCCAGGAGAGAAAGGCCATACAGTCTCTGAAAACCAACAAAGAAATCATCATTAATCCTGCTGACAAGGGAGGTGCAATAGTCATGATGAACACATCAGACTATATGAAGGAAGCAAACAGACAACTTACGGACACACGCTACTACAGAAAACTGGAGTCGGACCCTACACAGGACTATTACAAGGAACTAAGCAAGTTGGTATCTTGTCTGTCTGACAAATCCATAAGAGCTGATGACCTGATACCAGAAAGTCCAAGAACAGGGACATTCTACATGCTTTCCAAAATCCACAAAGCCGGAAATCCAGGGAGGCCGATTATTTCATGTGTGGACACCCTTACTGAGCAAGTATCTGGATGGGTAGAGGGTGTTCTTAAACCCCTGGTAAAGGATACACCCAGCTACATTCAGGACACAACTGACCTACTGAATAAACTAGCAGCAATAGGTTCTCTACCAGAAGGAACCATCCTGGCCACCATGGATGTGGAATCTTTGTACTCTAATATCCCACACCAGGATGGATTAAATGCCTGCAAAGTCTTCATGGGAAACACCAGGAATGATGCTGATTCTGTGGTGAAACTCACAAAATTCATCCTCACCCACAATTACTTTGAATTTGACAACAAGATCTATCTTCAGGAGACTGGCACAGCTATGGGAAGTAAAATGGCTCCACAGTATGCAAATCTTTTCATGGCCAAGCTTGAAAGCGAATTTTTGTCCTCATGCCCCATCAGGCCTCGGGCCTACTACCGCTACATTGATGACATTTTAATCATCTGGACGGAGTCTGAACAACAGCTAAAGACGTTCCATGAACAGTTCAATCAATTTCATTCCACCATCAACTTAACACTTAACTACTCCAGCACTGAAATTAACTTTTTAGACACCACCATTAAGCTAAAGAACAATGAAATAAAGACATCCCTGTATCAGAAGCCAATCGACCGTCCAACATATCTTAAATGGGACAGTTTCCATCCAAAACACATAAAAAACTCTATTGTCTACAGCCAAGCCATCAGATACAATCGTATATGTTCCAACCCCATGGATAGAGATGAACACCTTGGTCGCCTCAGAAAGACTTTTTTGAACCAGGGCTACCATCCAAGAACAATTGAAAACCAAATTACAAGAGCCACCAGAATATCAAGGAATCACCTGCTACATTACAAAGCTAAAGAAGAAAATAACCGGGTGCCTCTAGTGGTCACCTACAATCCAAGTCTGGAGATGCTAAGGGGAGCTGCACGGAAACTACAACCTTTACTACAAAAAGATGCCCGATTACAATCCATATTTCCAGACCCCCCACTACTATGTTTTAGGCAGCCCCCAAATCTAAGAAGCATCATTGTCAGAAGCTCCCTGTCCTCCCCAACAGCTGCAGGTACCTTTCCTTGCAAACAAAAGAAATGCAAAACCTGTGCATCTATAATGACCACGGACAGGATAAAGATCCCCAACTCCCATCAGGACTACAAGATACCAGGTACTTTCAGCTGCATCACATCTAATGTGGTGTACCTAATTATATGTACTAAATGTCCAACTGGGGTCTGTATGTGGGGGAGACCGGGCAAAAACTGAGAACAAGGATGAATTCTCATCGCCACACAATAAGAGAAAAAAGAATGGATTTACCTGTGGCAAAACACTTTTGTATGCCCGGTCATAGCATGACGGATATGGAATTACTTGTATTAAAATCTAACTTCAAATCTGAGAAGGATAGAAAAGTCTGGGAATATAAACTTATGATGACCTTTGACACTCAGTGCTGGGATGAATATATCCCAGAGTTTTATGTCTTTCTACAACAATTAAGGAATCTGCTTCCCTGACCTTTTAGGGTCATCACAACACAATACCAGACCCCAATCAGAGGGTAATAAAACTTTCACTCCTTATCTATGAACTAAAAGGTATCAACACTGAGACTCTCAAGTCTGAATTTTTCTATCTATGAACTAGTCATTTTATGTTCATCCCTCTGCCATAATGACAGTTCTGCTTCACGTCACTTGTCTTACCTATTGCATTATTCCTGTGTCCTCTTGTGTATATAAATATGTGATTCTTCAGCTTTTGTTTTAGTCTTTGCCTGATGAAGAGACCTGCGCAGTCTCGAAAGCTTGCAATTTGTTACCATCTTTTCAGTTAGCCATTAAAAGGTATCAACCACTGAGGACTCTCAAGTCTAAATATTTTTCTATCTACTGGCTAACACGGTACGAAGATACACATCTTTCCTATATCAAAATGGAGGATACCAGAATGTACCGCATCTTTATGGAACTGAAACCACTTCTGAAGAAACGTGCACAAATGGACAGCGACATTTTTTTCTTATCTAAATGCAAAAAGGAGAATCTAATTCCCAAAGGACTCTGGATTACAAACCCAATTCTTCACACCTACAATACCCATTATGCACAAAACCTTTGTCACAGGACTTCTGAAAGACTAAGGAACCATCTTTTGCATGTCTGCTACAGCATAAGGAGTAAAGTCCAAGGACAATTTGAAACTCTGAGGAAAACACTTACAGAAAGCACAGAGCAAAAATTACAACAATACTATAACAAACTACGGACCTTTCTGATTCAAAACAAGGAAAAGAAACTACACAGATTGCGCCTCCATTCCGGACTCTATACAAACAGATACAAAACAAAAACAAAACCTGACAACTCTGACAACCACTCAATTCCAGACACAAAAGCATCTAACTGTGTCATCAATCTCTCAGATTACAAACCCAACAAAGTGGAGCTTGCCGTGCTTTCTAGAGGACTCTCATTTTGTCCTACTAAGGCCCTGGATAAAACCGAACTCTGCAGTGATATGGAACATTTTTTCAGGAGACTGCGCCTGAGGGAATACTTCAATGATACAGAAGATTCAGAAAACACTCGGACTGAAGGAAGAGGGATCCCAACAACCAAGAAGAGGTCAGACTGGACACCTCCACCTGGACGTAACCCTCATTTGGATAAATATATAGACTCATTCAGACATTTGATAAAATCCACCATCATAGCCACCAACAAGAGACAAGCCTCCAACATCAGTGCCCAGGAGAGAAAGGCCATACAGTCTCTGAAAACCAACAAAGAAATCATCATTAAACCTGCTGACAAGGGAGGTGCAATAGTCATGATGAACACATCAGATTATATGAAGGAAGCAAACAGACAACTTACGGACACACGCTACTACAGAAAACTGGAGTCGGACCCTACACAGGACTATTACAAGGAACTAAGCAAGTTGGTATCTTGTCTGTCTGACAAATCCATAAGAGCTGATGACCTGATACCAGAAAGTCCAAGAACAGGGACATTCTACATGCTTCCCAAAATCCACAAAGCCGGAAATCCAGGGAGGCCGATTATTTCATGTGTGGACACCCTTACTGAGCAAGTATCTGGATGGGTAGAGGGTGTTCTTAAATCCCTGGTAAAGGATACACCCAGCTACATTCAGGACACAACTGACCTACTGAATAAACTAGCAGCAATAGGTTCTCTACCAGAAGGAACCATCCTGGCCACCATGGATGTGGAATCTTTGTACTCTAATATCCCACACCAGGATGGATTAAATGCCTGCAAAGTCTTCATGGGAAACACCGGGAATGATGCTGATTCTGTGGTGAAACTCACAAAATTCATCCTCACCCACAATTACTTTGAATTTGACAACAAGATCTATCTTCAGGAGACTGGCACAGCTATGGGAAGTAAAATGGCTCCACAGTATGCAAATCTTTTCATGGCCAAGCTTGAAAGCGAATTTTTGTCCTCATGCCCCATCAGGCCTCGGGCCTACTACCGCTACATTGATGACATTTTAATCATCTGGACGGAGTCTGAACAACAGCTAAAGACGTTCCATGAACAGTTCAATCAATTTCATCCCACCATCAACTTAACACTTAACTACTCCAGCACTGAAATTAACTTTTTAGACACCACCATTAAGCTAAAGAACAATGAAATAGAGACATCCCTGTATCAGAAGCCAATCGACCGTCCAACATATCTTAAATGGGACAGTTTCCATCCAAAACACATAAAAAACTCTATTGTCTACAGCCAAGCCATCAGATACAATCGTATATGTTCCAACCCCATGGATAGAGATGAACACCTTGGTCGCCTCAGAAAGACTTTTTTGAACCAGGGCTACCATCCAAGAACAATTGAAAACCAAATTACAAGAGCCACCAGAATATCAAGGAATCACCTGCTACATTACAAAGCTAAAGAAGAAAATAACCGGGTGCCTCTAGTGGTCACCTACAATCCAAGTCTGGAGATGCTAAGGGAGCTGCACGGAAACTACAACCGTTACTACAAAAAGATGCCCGATTACAATCCATATTTCCAGACCCCCCACTACTATGTTTTAGGCAGCCCCCAAATCTAAGAAGCATCATTGTCAGAAGCTCCCTGTCCTCCCCAACAGCTGCAGGTACCTTTCCTTGCAAACAAAAGAAATGCAAAACCTGTGCATCTATAATGACCACGGACAGGATAAAGATCCCCAACTCCCATCAGGACTACAAGATACCAGGTACTTTCAGCTGCATCACATCTAATGTGGTGTACCTAATTATATGTACTAAATGTCCAACTGGGGGTCTGTATGTGGGGGAGACCGGGCAAAAACTGAGAACAAGGATGAATTCTCATCGCCACACAATAAGAGAAAAAAGAATGGATTTACCTGTGGCAAAACACTTTTGTATGCCCGGTCATAGCATGACGGATATGGAATTACTTGTATTAAAATCTAACTTCAAATCTGAGAAGGATAGAAAAGTCTGGGAATATAAACTTATGATGACCTTTGACACTCTTAGTGCTGGGATGAATATATCCCAGAGTTTTATGTCTTTCTACAACAATTAAGGAATCTGTTTCCTGACCTTTAGGGTCATCACAACACAATACCAGACCCCAATCAGAGGGTAATAAAACTTTCACTCCTTATCTATGAACTAGTCATATTTATGTTCATCCCTCTGCCATAATGACAGTTCTGCTTCACGTCACTTGTCTTACCTATTGCATTATTCCTGTGTCCTTTTGTGTATATAAATATGTGATTCTTCAGCTTTTGTTTTAGTCTTTGCCTGATGAAGAGACCTGCGTAGTCTCGAAAGCTTGCAATTTGTTACCATCTTTTCAGTTAGCCATTAAAAGGTATCAACCACTGAGGACTCTCAAGTCTAAATATTTTTCTATCTACTGGCTAACACGGTACGAAGATACACATCTTTCCTATATCAGAATTTTGGCAAATTTGTGATGAATTTGATTTGTTACGGATCAATACGCTCATCTCTAATCCACCCCTATTCCTATTGCTTAGTCTAGCCGCCACCATCTTGCCAGCCCTAATACTTAAGGGTCTTGCTCTTGTTCTTCCCTACTTGGAAACAAATGCACTAGCAGGATGCAGCAGGCTCCCATGGATAAAGAATAACACTTTATTGAAAATACTTATTAAAAAACACTAAAACATTAGATGTGCATCCAATAATTTCTCTAGGTAAGTATATGTACAGATAAAGATTTCATATTACTTTCAAGGCTCTGTGATTGATTACAATAGGTTAAAGAAACAATATGTCATAGTGCAATAACATTGGTTGGTACATCAAGAAACGTTCACTGCAAAAGTGTCCTCATAAGCATAATAATAATGCTGCCTCCCAAAAGCTGTTAGTGCAAAGGGGCAAAAGTAAATGTTGAAGGCACTGAGCAGCAATGGTAGCTGTTTTAGAATTCCTACCAGGTTGTTAATGGTGCTTAAAACAGCCAAACTATGATGCCCAATAGTGTGCACAATTAAGACAAACAGCCCAGAAGAGCATATACGACCTTAGGGAAATGACGGCAGTGTCCCGACGCGCGTTTCGCTTTAGCTTCGTCCTGGGAAATATAGTGACTATATTTCCCAGGATGAAGCTAACGCGAAACGCGCGTCGGGACACGGGACACTGCCGTCATTTCCCTAAGGTCGTATATGCTCTTCTGGGCTGTTTGTCTTAATTGTGCACACTATTGGGCATCATAGTTTGGCTGTTTTAAGCACCATTAACAACCTGGTAGGAATTCTAAAACAGCTACCATTGCTGCTCAGTGCCTTCAACATTTACTTTTGCCCCTTTGCACTAATAGCTTTTGGGAGGCAGCATTATTATTATGCTTATGAGGACACTTTTGCAGTGAACGTTTCTTGATGTACCAACCAATGTTATTGCACTATGACATATTGTTTCTTTAACCTATTGTAATCAATCATAGAGCCTTGAAAGTAATATGAAATCTTTATCTGTACATATACTTACCTAGAGAAATTATTGGATGCACATCTAATGTTTTAGTGTTTTTTAATAAGTATTTTCAATAAAGTGTTATTCTGATTATTGGCATAATGCTTCCAGCTCTTTTCTGATATATTTACATTATGGGGAGTGCCATTTTTCCTAGGCTCAAATTTCTAGGATATTTTTTCCCATGGATAAAGGCTGGAGAAGCAACAGGTGTTTAACCACTGATAAAGGCAGCCACCCTATCACAAAAACAGTGATGATGAAGGTGTTAACTGCTTAGTGGGAAAAAAAAACACACAGATACAAGTTGCTTAAAACATAAATGTCATGCACAGTGTCTGGGTAACAGCCTATTTTAAACGCCTATGATGGAAGGCGGGCTGGTCAGCACTGAATGTGCACAACACAAAAAACCAAGCCATCAAAAAGAGCCCGGGTGCACCCCGCAAAATATGATAAAAAGTGCAAAAAATGATGCATATGATAAATGCATCAGATGAGGTATTAGTTACTATTTTGGCCAAAGCAGATAAGCTCGCAACCCAACGTCAAGGGTCCTCATTTTATTGCGAGTAACTAACTAGACATAAATAAAAAAAAAAACATTTTTAGCAAAAGCAAATCATGAAAAACAATCATACCCAGTCTGATCAAATGACCAAATGCACTAGCAGGATGCAGCAGGCTCCCATGGATAAAGGCTGGAGAAGCAACAGGTGTTTAACCACTGATAAAGGCAGCCACCCTATCACAAAAACAGTGATGATGAAGGTGTTAACTGCTTAGTGGGAAAAAAAACACAGATACAAGTTGCTTAAAACATAAATGTCATGCACAGTGTCTGGATAACAGCCTATTTTAAACGCCTATGATGGAAGGCGGGCTTGGTCAGCACTGAATGTGCACAACACAAAAAACCAAGCCATCAAAAAGAGCCCGGGTGCACCCTGCAAAATATGATAAAAAGTGCAAAAAATGATGCATATGATAAATGCATCAGATGAGGTATTAGTTACTATTTTGGCCAAAGCAGATAAGCTCGCAACCAACGTCAAGGGTCCTCATTTTATTGCGAGTAACTAACTAGACATAAATAAAAAAAAAACATTTTTAGCAAAAGCAAATCATGAAAAACAATCATACCCAGTCTGATCAAATGACCAAATGCACTAGCAGGATGCAGCAGGCTCCCATGGATAAAGGCTGGAGAAGCAACAGGTGTTTAACCACTGATAAAGGCAGCCACCCTATCACAAAAACAGTGATGATGAAGGTGTTAACTGCTTAGTGGGAAAAAAAACACAGATACAAGTTGCTTAAAACATAAATGTCATGCACAGTGTCTGGATAACAGCCTATTTTAAACGCCTATGATGGAAGGCGGGCTGGTCAGCACTGAATGTGAACAACACAAAAAAACAAGCCATCAAAAAGAGCCCGGGTGCACCCTGCAAAATATGATAAAAAGTGCAAAAAATGATGCATATGATAAATGCATCAGATGAGGTATTAGTTACTATTTTGGCCAAAGCAGATAAGCTCGCAACCCAACGTCAAGGGTCCTCATTTTATTGCGAGTAACTAACTAGACATAAATAAAAAAAAAAACATTTTTAGCAAAAGCAAATCATGAAAAACAATCATACCCAGTCTGATCAAATGACCAAATGCACTAGCAGGATGCAGCAGGCTCCCATGGATAAAGGCTGGAGAAGCAACAGGTGTTTAACCACTGATAAAGGCAGCCACCCTATCACAAAAACAGTGATGATGAAGGTGTTAACTGCTTAGTGGGAAAAAAAACACAGATACAAGTTGCTTAAAACATAAATGTCATGCACAGTGTCTGGATAACAGCCTATTTTAAACGCCTATGATGGAAGGCGGGCTGGTCAGCACTGAATGTGCACAACACAAAAAACCAAGCCATCAAAAAGAGCCCTGGTGCACCCTGCAAAATATGATAAAAAGTGCAAAAAATGATGCATATGATAAATGCATCAGATGAGGTATTAGTTACTATTTTGGCCAAAGCAGATAAGCTCGCAACCCAACGTCAAGGGTCCTCATTTTATTGCGAGTAACTAACTAGACATAAATAAAAAAAAAAACATTTTTAGCAAAAGTAAATCATGAAAAACAATCATACCCAGTCTGATCAAATGACCAAATGCACTAGCAGGATGCAGCAGGCTCCCATGGATAAAGGCTGGAGAAGCAACAGGTGTTTAACCACTGATAAAGGCAGCCACCCTATCACAAAAACAGTGATGATGAAGGTGTTAACTGCTTAGTGGGAAAAAAAACACACAGATACAAGTTGCTTAAAACATAAATGTCATGCACAGTGTCTGGATAACAGCCTATTTTAAACGCCTATGATGGAAGGCGGGCTGGTCAGCACTGAATGTGCACAACAAAAAAAACCAAGCCATCAAAAAGAGCCCGGGTGCACCCTGCAAAATATGATAAAAAGTGCAAAAAATGATGCATATGATAAATGCATCAGATGAGGTATTAGTTACTATTTTGGCCAAAGCAGATAAGCTCGCAACCCAACGTCAAGGGTCCTCATTTTATTGCAAGTTACTAACTAGACATAAATTTAAAAAAAAACATTTTTAGCAAAAGCAAATCATGAAAAACAATCATACCCAGTCTGATCAAATGACCAAATGCACTAGCAGGATGCAGCAGGCTCCCATGGATAAAGGCTGGAGAAGCAACAGGTGTTTAACCACTGATAAAGGCAGCCACCCTATCACAAAAACAGTGATGATGAAGGTGTTAACTGCTTAGTGGGAAAAAAAAACACACAGATACAAGTTGCTTAAAACATAAATGTCATGCACAGTGTCTGGATAACAGCCTATTTTAAACGCCTATGATGGAAGGCGGGCTGGTCAGCACTGAATGTGCACAACACAAAAAACCAAGCCATCAAAAAGCCCGGGTGCACCCTGCAAAATATGATAAAAATTGCAAAAAATGATGCATATGATAAATGCATCAGATGAGGTATTAGTTACTATTTTGGCCAAAGCAGATAAGCTCGCAACCCAACGTCAAGGGTCCTCATTTTATTGCGAGTTTTTTATTTATGTCTAGTTAGTTACTCGCAATAAAATGAGGACCCTTGACGTTGGGTTGCAAGCTTATCTGCTTTGGCCAAAATAGTAACTAATACCTCATCTGATGCATTTATCATATGCATCATTTTTTGCACTTTTTATCATATTTTGCAGGGTGCACCCGGGCTCTTTTTGATGGCTTGGTTTTTTGTGTTGTGCACATTCAGTGCTGACCAGCCCGCCTTCCATCATAGGCGTTTAAAATAGGCTGTTATCCAGACACTGTGCATGACATTTATGTTTTAAGCAACTTGTATCTGTGTTTTTTTTTTCCCACTAAGCAGTTAACACCTTCATCATCACTGTTTTTTGTGATAGGGTGGCTGCCTTTATCAGTGGTTAAACACCTGTTGCTTCTCCAGCCTTTATCCATGGGAGCCTGCTGCATCCTGCTAGTGCATTTGGTCATTTGATCAGACTGGGTATGATTGTTTTTCTACTTGGAAACAAACAAAAAAGAGGGTACTATGGTCGTCATCATACAGTTCATGCCAACTTTTCTAAATTCCTTTCGGCAGAAGAGTAAAATTTGCATAAGTACCCCTTCCTTCTCAATTGGTCAAGCTCCATCCATGCCTTCTCCCCACCCCTGAATGTGAATCTGATAGGGTTTAGTAGATGTTTGTGTGACATCCTTGGAGATTTTCTACCTCTTCCACTTGTTCGAGAGGTCTTTCCATTTTCTGGTAGCCTCCTAGTTGTGCCCCGATAGTTGACTGTTCATGCTTTTCCTACACCCCTAAAGTTGTTTGCCAGAACTTTACCACATATGGAAAGGATGAGCTTAGGCTTACTTTATCTATATAGAAAGTTATCTTGGCCAACTTGAGAAGGTCCTACACTACACCGTCCCCATTGCTTTTACAGTATGCACACCCATTGGTGGTTATGTGGGGGTGGATATAGAAAGTCATGGGCAAGTGAGGGTTTTATGACGGAAGCAGGAAGATCATTAAGGTTTCCTTTATGTCTTGTTAGAGGATCCATAACTTTGACATTTGCCTCCCAGGGTAGTTCTATAAGTTATAGTCTATAAGATGAGAGATGTAGAGGAAATGACAGCATACAATGCATGCACCTGACCAGAAGAACGGATGACAAACTCTTCCAGTAGAGTCTTGAATCTAATTTGCTCTGATAAATTGTCTACATTCAAGAATCCTTCGAGTAGTGCATTAGATTGATTACCAGGGCTCCGTGTGAGCACCTCTACAGCCATATGCCAGCTTTGGTTTCCTCAATTAGGTCGGAGAGAATTATTTCGGGTCAGTCTCAGCTGTTCTGTCCTTTGGTAATTCTCCGGCAACGCCATCGTCCTTCATGATGTGATCATTGACCCTTGGAAAGAGACAAGACAAAATGAAGACAGTAGATGGATTGTTTCTGAAGTCAAGGCTTGGATTAGGACATGACTAATGTGTGATCCTCATTAGAAGGGGGATGAATGAAGATTATTTAATTGTTGAAGTTCTAATAAGTTTGTGTCCTTCAGTGGTGACTGCCTTTTTTTGCACCACAAGGTCTACGTCTATTTGGTTTTGTGTTTGTTTATTGCAACCAGGGAAAATTAGGATTGGTTGGGCATGTCGGATTTTACCACGTCAAATTCTTTGTTCATATGAGAACTCGGGTATTTGCTCCCACTCATCTTCACTCTTTAGAAGTGAGAGTGACTGTAAAGGTGGCCATACGTAGGGCCATGTTATTGACCGAACCAACCAATTTTGTCGGAACCCCCTAATGTTTATAGTAGCTTTCCGACTTTCTCTTTATGGCAGATTGGGCACTTGGATTCCAATATCTCCTGTCCTTTTTGTTCTTAAATGACCCGTTTACCATGATCTCTTCTTTGTCCTGGACACTAAAGATGACATAAAAATTAAACTAGTGTTGATCGATCTTCTAATTTCAGCTTGACCTTCACACCTTCTATTGTGTGGAGGGAGCTTGCTGATTCTCCACTGATGGCAGATGTTGGGAGGGACAAGCATGGGGCAATTTAATTTCAACATTGGTGGTATTTTTGTTCTTCGGGGAGATCAGCTGCCACCATAAGTGTTTGGCTGTGGCTTACATACTTTTTCCCATTCTCTACGCTCAGTTGGTCACTTGCTTCAGTTAATATTATTCTAAAAGTCATACATATTGGATTAATGTTGACCAAGCTGATTAGTTTAATCAAATCTGGTTCACCAGCTATAAGTGGGTTCCAACACTTCACTGATTGGGGCAGAAAAGGATATCAACATACTCAATCTCATGAGCTCACCTGTTAAGGTGGATTCCAAGAACCGCAGGTCAGGGTGAGCATCAAGGACTGAAGGCAATGGCACAGCAGGCAGAATTTGCAGGATGACGTGGATCAGTGAGGTCCAGGACGGCAGGGCATGTGGGATGGCAAATAGACAGATGGAGCAGAAAGCACCAAAAGATACAGCCAGGAGTGTAGATATGCACAGGTTCTGTAGTTAGGTAAACAAATTGTTAAACCTTAGTTGTCTGTTCTTGGCAGGGATGAAGATGGCAAAGAGCAGGCAAACTAAATCCTTGCAGATACAGAATATACACACAGTTGACGCTGCGTTTGTAGTGTGAACAGCACCAGTGAAGAGTTTGTAATGCTTACAGCAAATGAAGGCTTACTCAGCAGGTCTGAGCCAGAAATTACATCCAGATAGTAGAGAGCTTGTTAAAGAAATGATTGCCCGCTGAGAGAACAGAATGGGGAGGAACTGATGACTTAAAAGGTTTTGGGTGATGATGGGTCAAACTGAGTGTGTGTTTGGGAAGAATAGAGAGAGGAATAACTGGATATCGAATGAGCATATGAAGATATGGATACCTTCAGACTGTAATGAAGGCAGTGACCAACGTAAAGGGAGTGTATTAGGCTGATTAATGCTCTGTATGGTACCAAGGTACCTCAATTCTAGCAATAAATGCAGTTTCCCAATTTCCAGCAATGTGCACTCCAAAGCACAAAGCTGCACTTTAATAGATGATCGATCTTTATTTATTCACCTAATGCAACATTTCAGATCCTCCATGGCTTTTTCAGAGCTTGAGAATAGTTCTACTGTGGAGTTAAACCGCTGCATTAGTGACATGGAGATATACGGCGGCTATGAAATGCCGCACTTACTGCTTACATTGCTTTCCACAGAACGTGGCTGATTGCATAAATTCCACTCGTAGAAGCAATTGCCAACACTTACGTTGTAGAATATGTTAAATGAAATGGCTCGAAATTACAGATTTAATGATGCTCCGGCGCATCCATCTCCACCTGCACGAATCCACATACAGCACAACACTTACTCTGTGTCTATAATACACGCCACTTTACTGACATATTCCCAGCATTTAAAGTGACTCTCCAGGTGTCATGGGTGTATCGGCACGAAGATCGTCGTGATTGCACATTCTGACTTCTCGCAGCTGAGTTGCTGTTACTTTGTGTTTGGCAGTGAGGGAGTTAATTTTACCTAGCTCTGTGCTAAGACTAGGTCCAGTCTCGCCCAGCTGCTGTTGTTTATGCACTAATTAGCTTCCTTTATATACCTGCCAGTCTGCTTGTGAGATGCCGGTGAAAGCATTCATGCAGACCAGCAGATTGGATCGGTTCTGAGAAGACTTAAGCTAAGAGCTCCTTTGTGGTTTTCCCTCTTCTTGCTTATAGTTTATCTCCTAGACCTTTTGTGTTCCCTCTGTGTTTGAGTGTTGTATGTAAGACAGTATTTACTTTATCCCTTGTCTTTCTCGTTTGTCTTTACTGTCTGTTAACCGTTACCTGCTCATTCCCTGTGGTGGTAATCAGGGTCCTTCTAAGGACTAGATTACAGTGGTCAGGGATTTATAGGAGACAGGGTTTACGCTGGCGGCCTGGACCTCTGTACCTTTAACAGTACCTCCAGGTAGAGGGACTAGTCAGGACCCTAGTTTAGGGTCAGCATAGACCCCGGTCCACCTCTAGCCGGAGACAGCGTGAAACGGATTCAGTATTGACCCACTGGATATTATGTCAGGTAATTCTATGTTATCAAATACTATATGTACATGTTAATATTACCTATGTATATGTTATATAGAATGTTGTCCCACTTGATATAGATTACTGACATTATATTTATATATATATCTGCTATACAGCGTGACACCAGGGTGCAACTACATATAGCATGTATACAAATCTATTTTCCAACCCCCTAGGATAATTTATGGAGGTGCAAGGTAAGCTCTGGTTAAAGGGGTCGGTACCATGAGGGTCAAGCATGCAAACTTCCACTTCTCTCTGGGGCTGACGGAGATAGCCAAGGGATGTACACGGTGTTTCCAGAGGTCCTATAAATTTGGAATGGAGGGACAGGAAGCATGGTCAAACAGGAGAACTAGAACCATCGGTGGTGGTCTCAGCGGTCACATACTTATCCTCCATTCTATAGATAGGTAGTAAAAGGGTCAAGCAGTATCACAGCTTGTGGCAGTTGTCTCTGATACCAAGTTCTAAAAGGATGCAAAAATCACGTCCCCACTGCCATTTTCAATGCAGCGCTCTGCATAGACAGCAACTGGGATGACAGAGGTTGAGCAAAACAGTATTGAACTCTGTGCAGTGCACATGTGCTGTGCTGCGCTCCCCACTTGTAACTTTGGGAGAGGGGAGACAGAGAGACCTGTTGGAAGATCCGACCAAAACTTAAGGTGTCCCTTGTAAAAAAACCAAAAAAAAAACAGCTGTATAATAAATTTTTACAGGCATTTTAATAGGGACAACCCCTATAATCTTGACCTCAATGGCTTAGAGTGGTTTTCCAGTGCATTATTTAACCTAACCTGTGGATCGTTAAAGGGAATCTGTCAGTAGGATCAACCCTCCTAAGCCGCCTATATGAAAATGAAGATCATAGGAAGCTGAAAAAAATGATACCTTGATATCTGTGATCCGATGTCTTATTCCGGAGATATCCACCTTTTTCTTAATACGTAAATGAGCTATTAAAATCTCCCAGAGAATCTGCCTCCAGAGCTTATATTAAGTAAAAGGGGACATGTGAGTCCTGTAGATCAGGCGAGCAGACTGTCAGTCATTACATATCTCACACTGGTAACACCTCCTTTCATTTACAATAAGCTCTGGAGGCAGACTCTCCAGGAGATCTATGGTCCGCCCAGAGATCTTAACAGCTCATTTACATATTAAGAAAAACGTGGATTTATCTGGATTAATAATTCGGATCAGAGATATCAAGGTATCATTTTATTCAGCTTCCTATGACCTGCATTCCCGTATAGGCGGCTTAGGAGGGTTGATCCTACTGATAGATTCCTTTTAATGACCCATTGGTTAGGGAAAACAAGTCACTTGAAACCAACTCTGAGCCATTGGAATCAAGAATCCTACTAAGAGGCAAAACTACACATATTTATTAACGAGGAATAGAAATTACAACTTTTCTGAAGATAAATAAAAAAATAAATTGCAACTTTTGATAAAAGCCATAGCTTTTTACTACGCTGGAAAAAAAAATCATATAAATTTGACATAAATTTAGAAAATCTATTATGAAAATCACAGAGGTCACAATCATGTGACAACTAAGCTCCACGTTAAAATACCAGTATGAAGTGATGCATTATGGGATGTCTCACACATTTAAATGGATGGTTCAGGATTTAAATGGAGTGAAGCTGCAATACCAGACACGTCCATTGGTCAAGGGGAGGTGGTGTTACCAGAAAAGGAACAACCCTCGGATATAGTGTTTGACCCATAAATATAAAATATAAGTTATCCAAGAAATTACAGGCTTATAAGACAGAATCCGCAGTGTCACCAACATATGAAGAAATATCAAATCTGTCCATTTTGGGGACTTTTATAAAAAAAGAAAACTAAGACAATCCAATTCTTCCTTTTTACAGAACATTGCAGGTTGAAAGCGCCCAGAAGAGTCTTTGAGCTATTGCACATCACAAAGGGGAACAATACCGTATAAAACATATTTTCCCTCCAGCGAACAAGACTGAAACACTCTGATAATCTGCTCTAATATTAGTGGAAATACACCTTCATGCTATTCCCGTGTGGATCTGCAATTTTTAGCAAGTTTTTTTTTTTTTTTTTTTTACGCCACTTCCGTAACGATAGAAAATATTTTCAGGCACTAGTCAAAAATAAAAAAAAGAAAAATGCAAAAATTTAAACCAGATCTTCTAGGGTACTGAATCTCATTAGGCAGAAAGGTAAAAAAATGAAGCAGGCAATGCTCCGTGGTGAACTAATATGCAAATTAGCTCAACCCAGAAAGAAGAAAATTCTCCAAACTACTTTTTAAGCCAAAGACAACTAATTGAGTCTTCCGGTACTGACTATTGACGGGTTCCTGGTTTGGTTTATTTCTTTAATCATGTTGCAGGGCTTGTTAAAGGGTAGGACATTAACTTAAAGGGTAGTTACCTCCTCCAAGACAAAAGGTATGACTAAGGAGACAGTCTTCTTCCTTCTGGAGGAGAGCACATTTGCGTATGGTTGAAACCATATTTGTCCATGAGATGTGTCCGGTGCTGTAGCTGTAGCTCAGCTTCTATGACGTGCATGGAGCTGAGCTGCAGTATCTCATAAGACCTGAGGACGGTTATGGCGCTGTTTTTGGTGCGCATTTCTAATCTTATAAAATCCCCTCAAAATAGACTTCATCCTTAATGGGGTTGTCCTGAAAATGTGTTCTTAAAAGGATTGTCTTCTTTTACCTGGTATTAGCTCATTGTCTAGAGTGAAGTGTAAAGGTTTACTTGCCTTGCCGTTAGCATGATCCCTTTTGATCGTCGGCAGCATTGACGTCGCACCATCAATCACTGAGTTCGGCCATCTGCATCGATTGAGTCACTGAGCTCAGTACTGAGTACTCAGTACTGAGCTCAGTAATTGGCTGCAGCGCTGTCAGCATGACATTGCTGCTGCAGCCGATCAGTAGAGCGGGTAGGGGTAGAGTAGGGCTAGAGGCACACAGAGTCTTTTTGCAGAATGTTCAATGCAGAAACTGAGCGTAAACTCCAAGTTTTTGAGCAATTTTTACATTGTCCAAAAACTCCTTGAAAATCTCTGTGTGCACATAGCACCAAAACGTTACGGATTTTCCACCAGGAAAATCCAAACCAAATAGGATCATTTACAAACCAGAGTTGTTTTAGAAGAATGGTGAAAGGAAAAATGGGTCATCATTTGTTCTTGACCCTTAGGTTTGGAGGGTTAGTAAAAAAACGGAGACTCTCATCTCAGAGATGCCTTGCCCTTGAGCAATTTTGGGGGATTTGCTCCCTTTTTTCGCGGGTGAGCAGATAAAAAGTCCGGTAGATGCTTAGGTGTATGGCTTCTATAGGGCACAGGGGGGGAGAAGGCCATCTCCTCATATCTACATCAGTTTTTATTGCGAATTACAAGCACAAAATCAACAGTAAAAGCCTGAAAAGAAGAGACGGTAAAGCGTCACAGGTGTCATCCGCCCGCCACCTGGGGACATCTATTCATCCATCGCCTCTTTTCATTGCTTTGTCGCAGCGGGCCCCTCGCAGTTCAGAGATAGCGACGAGGGCACGATTCAGCATTCGGATGCAGTGTAACATTGTGGATGATTACAGCTCTGTATATTTGATGAGAAGCATTGATCATTCTCATTCAGAAGTTGGAAGCGGGTAACCTAAGTGACTCCCCCGCGTGCGGTGATTTCATCTCACCTTATAAATTGCATTTAATATTTTTTTCTCTGGAAACTATCATCCAGCTGTCAATCACCGATCATACATGTCAATTATTGTAAAAATATATAATATTACATTAGTAGAATAGGAGATTATTATCTATTTCTTGAAGGATTTTAATGAGTGACCTCAATAAAAGCACCGATCGGCAGAATAAAGAGGCTGCGCCAGTTGTGGGAGCATTATGTTCCTTCATTCGGGATTTCACACAGCGCCACTCTCCTCCGCATGGCTGCATGGGGTACGGCAACTCACCATATTGTTACCTCTTTGTAAGGTGTCACTGACAACCTGGGTTGCAAATCACATAAACATCTTATTTCCCTTTTTTTTGCCATTTTGTAAGTTTTAAGGTACCTATAGGATGAGTTCGTTAGTTAATTTGTGACTCTAGGATCCTGCCAACACACAGTGCTATAGGCTGATCATTGAAGATTTTAAGGATGACCCTTATTTGAATACCGCCATATAGAACCCTAATAAATATTACAGTCATACGGTATATAACAATACAGAGCTATGATAAATTATAAAACCATGCAGCACATAATTAATACCACTATACAGTCAATAAATAATACAGTCATGCAACGCATAATAAATGCTACTATATATATAGAGTCCAAAATATATGATACATCCTTGCAGCATATAATTAGTATCGCCATATAGAGCTCTGATATATAATACATATATGCTGCACGTAATTAATACCAATATACAGAGCTCTAATACAGAATACAGCCATGCAGCACATAATAAATACTACAATACAGAGCCTTAATAAATAATACAGTCATGCAGTGCAAAATTAATACCACTATATAAAGCCCAACATATATAATTAATCTTTCTAGTACATAATTAATAACACTATAGAGAGCGCTAATAAAACAGCAATGTAGTTCATAATTAATACCGCAATATAGATTCCAAAATATATAATACATCCATGCAACACATAATGAGTACCACTATGCAGAGCCTTAATAAATAATACAGCCATACAGCGCATAATTAATACCACTATATATAAAACTAATAAATAATACAGCCATTTGATGCATAATTAATACCATCATATAGAGCCCTAATATATAATACAGTCATGTAGCACAGAATTTATCCCCAATAAATGTTACTGCCAAACAGAAAATAATTAATACTCCTATTCAGAGATCTGAATAGATAATTGAAACAACTATACAGAGCCCAAATATGTAACACAAAATACATAATGAATGCTGTAATACAGAGCCCCTGTTAATAATACAGCCATACAGTACATAATTAATACCAACATTTAAAGTTCTTATAAATAAAAGTGCTATACAGTCCAGAATGAAAACCACCATACAGTTCATAATTAATACCACCATACAGTACATAATTAATACCACCATACAAAGTGCTTATTAATAATACTGTTATACAGTCCAGAATGAAAACCACCATACAGTTCATAATTAATACCATCATACATTTCACAATTAATACCACCATACAGTTCATAATTAATACCACCATACAGTACATAATTAATACCACCATACAAAGTGCTTATAAATAATACAGCTATACAGTCCAGAAAGAAAACCACCATACATTTCACAATTAATACCACCATACAGTTCATAATTAATACCACCATACAGAGTGCTTATAAATAACACTGCTATACAGTCCATAATGAAAACCGCCATGTGATCCATAATTAATACCACCATATGGTTCATAATTAATACTGCTGTAAAGTATTTTTATTGAATACGTTATGAAAGAGTGATCAGTGGGGGAAGGGCGAACCCTTGTGGTGTCTTGTTTTTTAAAGCAATACCGCAACACGGAGTCAGCATGCTCCACTCTCTATTAGGAGTCAATGGGGTTCATCAGGCATCATCAGGACAGATCGTGTGTCAGCTCTGGTGGTAGCACTGGGTTAGGCAGTTTTAATAATTAAAATGTAAGAAAAAATGTTTTTATTCTATTCTCTAGGAGATAAATGTATAACTTGTGTACTATTCTTGGGCAAGAATCATATAGATCATAGAATTGTATACACACAATATCTCACAAAAGTGAGTACACCCCTCACATTTTTGTAAATCTTTTATTATATCTTTCCATGGGACAACACTGAGGATACGACACTTTGAATAAATTTGGAGCGCCCTCTAAATAACTCAACACACAGCCATTAATGTCTACACCGCTGGCAACAAAAGTGAGTACACCCCTAAGTGTAAATGGTCTAAATATGTCCAGTTAGCTATTTTCTCTCCCCGGTGTCATGTGGCTCAATAGTGTTACAAGGTCTCATCAGGTGTGAATGGGGAGCAGGTGGGTTAAATTTGGTGTTATCGAGGTTGTCTTTTGGCAATATATGTAGGAGTGCCGCCAAGGTTAAAGAGGTGGGAGGTCCACCTATCAGTGCTCAGACCATAGGCCATAGTGCATCGAATTGGTCTGAATGGCTGTCATCCCAGAAGGAAGCCTCTTCTAAAGCTGATGTACAAGAAAGGCCGCAATCACTGGGCTGAAGACAAGCAGACTATGGACATGGATTACTGCAACCATGTCCTGTGGTCTGATGAGACCAAGATAAACTTATTTGGTTCCGATCATGTCAAGCATTTGTGGCGGCAACGAAGTGAGGAGTGCAAAGACAAGTGTGTCCTTCCTACAGTCAAGCATGGTGGTGGGAGTGTCATGGTTTGGGGTTGCATAAATGCTGCCGGCTGTGGGGAGCTACAGTTCATTGAGGAAACCATGAATGCCAACATGTACTGTGACATACTGAAGTAGAGCATGATCCCCTCCCTTCGAAAACTCAACCACGGGACAATATTCCAACATGATAACGACCCCAAACACATCTCCAATACTGCCCTGCTAAAGAAGCTGACGGTAAAGGTGCTGGACTGGCCAAGCATGTCTCCAGACCTAAACCCTATTGAGCATCTGTGGATGATCCTCAAACGGAAGGTAGAGGAGCGCAAGATCTCCAATATCCACCAGCTCCGTGATGTCATCATGGAGGAGAGGAAGAGGATTCCAGTGGCCACCAGTGAAGCTCTAGTGAACTCCATGCCTAAGAGAGTTAAGGCAGAGATTGAAAATAACGGTGGCCACACAAAATATTGACACCTAGCGCATCATTTGTTCACTTTCGCGTAGGGGTGTACTCACTTTTGTTGCCAGCAGTTTAGACTTTAATGGCTGTTTGTGAGTTATTTAGAGGGCACCAAATTTACACTGTTATACAAGCCGTACACTGACTACTGTACATTGTATCACAGTGTCAGATCTTCAGTGTTGTCCCATGAAAAGATACAATAAAATATTTACAAAAATGTGAGGGGTGTACTCATTTTTGTGAGATACTGTACATTTATCTTTGTAGGCAGTAGAAGTTTTAGGAAAACTTTTATTTGAATTTCCAGTACGTTGATGACAATTATACCTGCACCGCTTTCTTACATTATAAAAATTGATTTCGATTTGCGGACAATTACCGGTAATTCTGACTCTTCTCGCCGTCTACGTCATTTGCCCTGGTGCCCGTGAGACACTAATGGAGGCATAAGTACATGTCCAGGATTCCTGCTGAGATTATTAGTGCTAAAATGTTGTCTGGGACAGAAAGGAACGACGCTGCTTTTATAGAGGCGTAATGTGTTCTCTTACATTAAATGAGTCATAAAATAACAGTTTTCAGCCCAAAGGATAAAGATATAAAAATATAAGAAGAGCAAGAAGATCCGTCACAGCCCAATAATAAACCAGCTGTGAATTCTGCTCTGATTTTGATTATCTTTACTTGCCCACATTTAAGAGGTTGTCTCATTTACCTCTTTACCTCTATGTGCCCTTTAGAGAATGTTCTGCATTGGATCTCCCTGTTTAGCACCTCCTCCGCTCAGGACTTCCTTTACTCAGAACCTACTCCATTCTGGAACTCCTCTGCTGAGGACCTTCTCTCCTCGGGACCTCCTGCACTCAGGACCTCCTCTGCTCAGGACCTTCACTCCTCGGGTCATCCTGCACTCAGGACCTCCTCTGCTCAGAACCTTCTGTTCTTAGGACATCATGCACTCGGGACCTGCTATGAACTCAGAACCTTCTCCACTTTGGAACTCTTCTACTCAGAACCACTTCTGCTCAGGACCTTCTCTCCTCAGGATCTCCTGCACTCAGGACCTTCTCTGCTCAGGACCTGCTCTGCTCAGGACCTTCTCTCCTCGGGACATCCTGCACTCAGGACCTCCTCTGCTCAGGACCTTCTCTCCTCGGGTCATCCTGCACTCAGGACCTCCTCTGCTCAGGACCTTCTCTTCTCAGGACTTCCTGCACTCAGGACCCACTATGAACTCAGAACCTTCTCCACTTTGGAACTCTTCTACTCAGAACCACTTCTGCTCAGGACCTTCCCTCCTCAGGATCTCCTGCACTCAGGACCTTCTGTGCTCAGGACCTCTTCCACTCAGGACTTTCTTTACTAAGGACCTCATCTGTTTTAGAACCCTTCCACTTGGGACCTCGTCCGAGCAGAACTTCCTCTGCTAAGGACCTCTTTTGCTCAGGACTTCTTGTTCTTATGACCTCCTCCACTCAGGTCCTCCTCCAAGCAAAACCTCCTCTGCTCAGGATGTCTTCCGCTCAGAAACTCTTGTTCTTAAGACCTCCTCCACTCAGGACCTCCTGCACGTAGAACCTCCTCTGCCAAGGATCTCTTTTACTCAGGACTTCTGCTTAAGACATCCTCCACTCTGAACTGCCTTCATTTAGAGCTGTCTTTACTCAGAAAATCGTCTGCTCGGGACCCACTCCACTCAGGACCTATTCTGCTTAGAATCTACTCTGCTAAGCACCTCCGGCTTCTGTGTTCCAAACCCTCCCTTACCATTTCTTAGTCTTCCTTATATGTATGGCCATTTATCTAAAAACACCTATTTATGCTAAAACAGGTGAGGCTGTGTTATTAACTGGGTAACGCTTGTGCCAGGTTCACTGGAGTGGGGGCCACTGTTTGAGTTTACACTTTAGTTAGGTCCTAACCTCCTGTGCCTTCACGACACCACCAAATTCATATAAATTGGCATTTTCAGCCGAGGTCACATCCTCTATTATAGGGCATACCCTTTCCCCATGCATTCCCTGGAAACTTCTCACACCTATCTCATCACTTTAGTCTCTGTCTCCTCTGCCAGGGCAAAAGACATTGTTATGCATCTGTTCTCAAACCTCTGATACTCATTCCTGGTCTTCCAGGACCTCTATTACGTGTCAGCATGCAGCTTCCAGGACCTTATCTATCTGTCTGCGGTCTTCCAGAACCTCTTCTACCTGTCTGCAGTCTTTCAGGATCTCTGCTATGTGTCTGCCTATGACTTTCAGGATGTCTCCAGGCTGCAGCTTCCAAGATGTCTCCTGTCCGCCTGCGGCTTCCAGGATCTCTGCTACTTTTCTCAGTCTTCCAGGACCTCTGCTACCTGTCTGTGGTCTTACAGGACCTCTGCTACTTGTTTTGGGACTCTTGTCTCTCAGCAGTCTTCCAGGACCATCACTACGTGTTTCTGGACTCCTGTTTGTCAGCGGTCTTCTCTACCTCTGCTTACTATTTCCCATGTGCCTCAACTGCCTGCTGCACCGACACCCATGGCCTGTGTTCCCACCCAGACATTGGGCTTTGAGGATCCATTTTCCTAGTGAGCTTAACAGAAACTTTCCTAAAAAGATGATTTCTAGAAAATTTTACCAGGACCAGGAGACTTGCCAATTCTCCCCCTAGTCTAGAAAGTATCAACATTTATCCAGGTGCCTCCAAAATGTTCTGGAGAGTTGGCAAGTACAATAAGACATACAAAAAGTTGGTGTGTTCAAGGGACAAGCCATTTAAGAAAGTTCTATCTATCTTTCGGCTCAAGAGCAAGTGAGACAAAGCTTGACAAAGACTCACTTGCTCTTGAGCAATGTTTCCACCTGTTCACATGGGCCAATAAATACTTTCGGTTTTTTTTGCATGGAATTGACTAATGCAATGGCTCTCCATATTACTGAGGGCCTTATGTAAAGAGAGGCCTTTTGTCCTCCTCAGGGCCCAGGTGCGACTCCTACTTCTCCACCTCTATAGCTGTAGAATCGTGGACATATCACAGAAGTCAGTCTGTTCTTTTATCTGCCCGTATACTATATACAGCCGAGTTTGATCTGTCACCAATAGACATTTTTTCAGTGAAACCTTATGGGATTGTTTTATGAGGTCTCCATGTCCCTTGATCACCAGTCACCATGGAAACGGGTCTCTTTTAGTCTGTTTCCTGCAAGAGGGGAATTAAGTTTCCTTGCTAAAGAATGTAGGATATTGTCAGATACACTTGTAAGATCCACAGTATAGAGTACATGGAGGACGGCGGGGTTAACCGGGCTCAAGGTAAGGTTCTGCGTTCTTCACGAAAGACAAACATGTCAATTATTTCGAAATTCCTCAGACATCTATTTTTTCGACCATTAACCCCTTACCATTGCGGTTAATTTTCATTTTTGCGTTTTTTTTTTTTTTTTTCCTCGCCTTCTTCAAAGAGCCATAACGTTTTTATTTTTATATCTACTTAGCCGTATGAGATTTTGTTTTGGAATGCGGGACGAGTTGTCATTTTTAAAGACATCTTTAATTTTAGTATGTTTATTATGTTTATTATGTTAGAAAAAAATCCACATGGGGAAATGGTGAAAAAAATCGCAATTCCATTATTGTTTTGATGGCTTTTATGGAGCTATAAATGACTTGGCAATATGTTTCTCTAGGTCAGCACGATTACGTTTAAAACAAAAATCGTAAGGTTTAAGTACATTTATAATTTATATATACATACGGTACATATTTTTGTTATTATTAATATTGTTTATTTTACTGGTCAAAAAAAAAATTGGAACTTTGTAAAAAAAAAAAAATGGTGTTTGTGTTGCTTTTTCCGAGACCCGTAACGTTTTTATTTTTTTAACAGAGGCGCTTTTTTTGAGTGGAGAGTTGTCATTTTAATTGGTGCTATTTTTGGATAAATACAATGTTTTGGGGGAGGTTCGGAAAAGAAAAAAAAAACAGCAATTCTGATGCATAATTTTTTAAAATTTTTTCTTTATGTTTACCATTCGCTCCTTAGGGCGGTAGGACCCACTACGAGGTTTGCCGTGACGTGGGCTTCATACAGTCTGATTTGAATGTTAAACTAAGAACCTCAGTTATATCGAATTTTGCCTACCCGCTTTAGATCAACGTTTGATTTTTGGAGGTGCGGTTCATGCTCTTTTTTTTTTTCTTTTGTGTAACACAATTAACTGTTTTATATTTTCATAGATGAGGCTTTTCATTTCTTTTTTTTATGTATAGGGAAAAAGCGGGTGATTCAGACGAATTGTTTTGTTTTGTTTTTTTACATTTTTAAAAAGTTGTGATCATTTTTCATAGTAGTGTAAATGCAGTGCCTTGAAAAAGAATTCATACCCCATTAACTTTTCCACTTTTTTTCACATTACACCCACCAACTTCAATGTATTTTCTTTGGATTTTCTGTGATGTACCAATTCAAAGAAGCAAATATTTGTGAAACGTAAAGGAAATGGTTTTCTAATTATTTTAAAATATGAATCTGAAAATTGTGACGTGCATTTGTAGTTAGATCCCCCCTGAGTCAATACCTCGTAGGACCACCTTTTCGCTGAAATTACTGCTGCAGTCTTTTGGGGTCTGCCTCTACCAGTTTTGCACATCTAGAGGTGACATTTTTGCCCCTTCTTCTTTGAACACTCTCTCTCTGAGATTGCATAGAGGCGTCAGTGATCAGCAAACTTCAAGTCTTGCTGCAGATTCTCAAAGGTACTTGGGTCTGTTCACACACATGAATATACTTTGATCTAAACCATGGATTGTAGCTCTGGCAGTATGTTTAGGGTTGTTGTCCTGCTGGAAGATGAACCCCAGTTTTAAGTCTTTAGCAGCCTCTAACAGGTTTTCCTCTAAGATTGCCCTATACGTAGCTCCATTTATCTTCCCATCAACTCTGCCCAGCTTCCCTGCCCCTGCTGAAGAAAAGCCTCCCCACAGCATGATGCTGTCACCACTATGTGTGACAGTGGGGATGGTGTTTTCAGAGTGATATACAGTCTTAGTTTTTCATCACACATAGTGTTTTGCATTTAGCCCAAAAAGTTCTCATTTGACCAGAGCACCTTCTTCCACATGCTCGCTGTGTCCCCTACATGGGATATGGAAGAAGGTTAAGAACACTTCTTCAAGGCACTGTATATAATTTTTGTACACTTTCTGAGTGCAGACATACCACTTCTCCTTGTATAGTCTGCAAAGATGAAGCATTAAGATGCTTGTGCTTTTGTCATGACCCAACTCCGGGAATCTATCCGGTTTCCCTCTCTGTTTGACCACAGCCTGTGTTGTCCCTGTCCAACTTCTGATAATGCTCTTGGCTTTGCTTTGTTTTGCTTTGTCACTTTCTCGTTTTGCTTTGTCCCATCACATCTTGGGAAGGGCTATTTATACTCTTTTGTCACATGCAGTCTTTGCTGGCTATATTCCACGTTATCCATGGATGTTTGGAGTCCTAGCTCCCAGTGAAGGATTATCTTGTTGAGGTTTTCTCTATTGCTTCTCCTGCGGTTTGTTTGCGTATTCCCCTTCTCAGCTCTTTTCTCATTTTGTTACATTAGGAGTCTGTTTTTTATGTATACCAAAGGTCTTTTAGGGTTCCTTCTGTCTTTCACATATGACTGTGTGAACAGGTCCTTAGCCCTGTGTCTCACCATGTGGCTGTGTGCACTCTGTTCTGTTGTTTTGGTTTTGGATTATACTCCATGAATAGTTGAGGGTGGAGTTAAGGACACTCAGGGTCAACTGACGTCGAGTGGAGGCACCATTGTGTAATTTTAGGGTGGCAAACTCCGTGATCAGGCAGGGACAAATCAAGGTCAGGTTAGGGATTATCCTACTCTGTATACGAAGCTACGGTGTGCAGGTTTAACATCTCCCCTGGTTTGTTCATCCCCATGTGAGTGTTAGGGCTCTGTCATTCCAGCTTTATGGCAAGTGATACAATTAAGAACAAGTTGACAGAAAAATTGAATATATTACTACAGTCTTCCCCTGCATACAGAGGCTTATCTGTTATGAATGTGCTGGAGATGGTTTCTGAGCAGAGGCTCCCTCTGGTGGTTGCAGACAGTACTGAACCTCACAGCAAGGAATGGCAATCTGGGATCACGGACTGGACTGATATAAGGGAGGTTCCCTCCCATGATGGTCGCCGGTGATCAATCGTTCTTGTCTCAATTGTGGTTCCTGGTTCATTTGGAAGTTTGCTGAGTCTTGCCTGCATCTTCTGCTTTCAGATAAGATATTTTCTGCTTTTATTTTTGTGCTTGCTTTTTGCATAGTTCCCTGCACTTCTGTGGAGGTCAGCCGGGTCCCCTCCTGGGGGCCTGTGCTCCTCTCAGTTTATCTGAAGCCACTGCTATTTGTTCATTTGCTTTTTCCTGTTTTTTCAGTGGCTGCGGCTTAGTTTTGTTACACCAGAGATCTGATTTAGGTGGTAGAGATCGTGTGATCTCAGGTGTTTTTGCAATCAGAAGAGTTGGTATTTTTTAGGGTTTTTTTTTGGATTGCAGTGAGAATCCTTTCCTGTACTTTTCTTTTTAGACAGATTGGGCCCCAGCGTTTGCTCATTCTATTTTCTGTCTGTGTCCGTGCTTCTTCTTGTCTAACCGCCATTAGATGTTTGGGGGCTTCCTATTTTCTTTGGGGATCTGCTCCGGGGCAGATAGCTTTCCTCTTTCTGCCTTTAGATGTAGTTATCTCTCAGGCTGTGACGAGGCGTCTAGGATCAACGTAGGAATGCTCCACGGCTGCCTCTAGTTGTGTGGTTAGTTCAGGGTACTGCAATCCAGTAGGTTCCAGCCTCTCTTGTGTATTACTGTTTTTGCTTTTTCTCCTCAGCTACCTAAACATAACACTTATCTTTTTGTATCTTGTCCTCCAGTAAAACAACACAGAGCTCTTATTGAATCCTTGCTCTTTAATGATAATGAGATGACTCTGCACACTCTCTCTAAGTCTATACAGTAAAGCTGAAAAAATTGTTTATGTCTGATCTGAATTTGTGGGTTGTAATAATCACCTAGGCAGGTGCACAATGCAATTATTTTTTATTCCTTAGAGCCATGGATTGCGCTCTACGTGCATTGATCCAATAGTCTTTAGAGCAAGGCCGGTTCCTAACATCTTCATCACTTTATTATTCCAAGAAGGACACTTATAACGAGAGTCCTGGATTAAGACTCAGTTACAGCAAAAAGTCAACTCTGTGACTGTTGCTCTACGATTTTCTGCCCCATTTCACCTGTAAGAGCCATCTCCGACCTATCTGTAGGAGTCTGAAAAAGTGTTGAATACGATCATTTTGCTTTTGCAAAGGAAATACATTTCCATATTCCCACCTGGGGCTTCCTAATTCACGCCTCGCCTTTTCTTCATAGGATCCTACACGAGGCCCCCTTCTCAGCCTCCTTCTTTTGTCATTGGAAAAAATGTACCAGACTTTCGAAACGCCCAGAGATTGCTCAGGTCCAATAATAGAATCGCCATGGCAACATCATTGCACCGCAACCCCATGCAAGACCACTGATACCATTCATAGGGAAATTAGTGTGTTATGTATTAGGGGATTTTTCGACAGTGTTGCGCACTTACAGAAATGTTCAGTTCTGCCCCATCACCCCTCGACAGCAAAGTGTCTGATTATACAAGTGCGAACTTTTATAGAAGCATAACATTTTTAAACCCCCAGCAGAACAGAATAAATCATGAACGAATCCACGTTTTAGTTTTTTTCTACCTTCTCTTTTAAAATGCTGATTTTCTAGAATTTTTTTTTGTATTTTTACACTATTACATTCTCTTTTTTTGCTTTATATTATTTTTATTTATTATTCTTTTACTCTATTTTTTATTTTTATTTTTTTAGCTCTAGATTTATTTTTATTAGATTATTATTTCTCTATAAAATGCTGTATTTCATTTCAGTATAATTTTTTAAAAAATTAGTAAATGCCAAAAAGAAAGCAAATAATTGGAAAATATATCACTTTTGCATTTTATTTAATATTTTAACATTTATTATGTTATATAAATGTTACAGTATCATCATCTGCTGTTCTGGGCCAGACAGTACTTCTTTTATATTATTTTTATTTTATTTTATTTTTTTTTTCTGGCCAATGAAACAAAATTTTGTAGCAATTGGCCATTGTGGTGGATGAGGTTTCGCCGGCTCCATCTGGCCAAACCTTGAATTGTCAGAAATTGGCTTATATAATAAAATCTACACCAGCTGCAGTTTTAGTTTTTCTGCCCTTATTTCTGCCCCATTCCTGCCTTTCAAGGTGGGGTATAGTTATCGGGATGACACACCATGGAAGGTGATGTTCTAGTAGAAGATAAAGACTATCACTCATTGGCATGAGTATTGCAGAGGTCTAGTCCCCTCCCGAAAATTGACAATGGATTGGCTGCCAGTTGGTGCTACCAAGGACTGCACCAATTAAAGGGGGGAGATGTAAGCTATGCTCAAGCCCACTTTAAGGAGCCAATTTAAGCTTCACGAGATACTATTGATGGGGCCCATGCTACCAGTAGATGTAACGGAGAAGTACCCTTGTCTGGGGCAGGTGCAAAGTGGTTGATTAAAGTGTTGGAAAAGAAAGCCTCTGCCACCATGTGTTCTTCCCTCACTAGAAAAGAAACTGGGAGCAGTACCATTAAAGAAGTTGGGCATGTGCCCATGAATTTACCGCATCCCCTGATGAGGCTGCAGGTTATTTCCTCTACAGTTGGCAGGATGGTGCAGGTAAAGTTGAAATAAAAAATAATTACTGTGACTTATTTCTGCTCTATCTGAAACCTACACGCTTTGGAATGAACTGCTTGATGTGGGACTACTCTGGTGGCTTCCTGCATCCACCACTAGGGGGAGCTCACTGTATACAGATTTATAAACCTCCTATAACAGCTGTATCAATTCACATTGGCTCCATCTAGTGGTGACAGCAGCCAGAATTATGCAGTTTAGCGTTGGGCCCGTCTTATGACCCTATGATTCCATTGGAAATCCCAGCTCTTGGACATTCACAGATACTATTGTCTGGGATGGTATATTAAAATAGTGTTAAAATTAATTTCTATGGCATTTACTAAGGGGGCGTGGCTCACATGATCCTCGGGGGCGTGTCTTTAGGATGCTCTGTATTGAAGAAAGGCCCATATCTCTCAAACCGTATGGTGGATTTAAAAAAAATAAAAACCTAAATACTCAGAAAAGCAAAGGGAATAAAATAAGCACACAAGCTGACTACTTTTAACCTGATGACAGGTCCTCTTTAATTAATATGACAGTTATCCACAGAGTCACAGGAGCATGGGCAACACCTAGGGACAAGATTAATTCTGGCCTCTACTTAATAAAAGCCAGCCTATCGTGAGAATGACAGCTTCACTTTTTAATATAAGCTACTGTAGCGTGAAGTTTAGTTTCTAGTTTTTACTCATCAATCTTAAGATAGAAAAAAAAAAAAAAAATTGCCCGCCGCCTGTCACGAAATAACAATTCACAATTACATTTCCTACCTCACGGAGATTATTTCAATGAAAGCCCAAAGGGAAAAGGTATATATTCCATTATGCCAATGTGATCAGAGAACGCTGCGATTCTATCCGCGGCACATTTTATTTTCATGATTTCTCGTATATATCTGAGAATCTCTCTCCCATGCAAAGGGAACATTGGATTAATTGGAATCTTTTCATCTCCATATCCAAGAGTTAGCTCGGAAAAGACTGCCAGCTACTTTGCACATCACTGAACCAGATGATTGCCAGACGGGTGAGCGCTGGCAGAGTTGTGGACATCAAGGCGACTTAAAATAAAATATTACTTATGTCCGAAAACCATTTTAAAACGATCTTCCGCTTTGAAAATCCCTACTTTCTAGAAAATCATTTGATCACAAAACCTTTTCCTTCTAGGACCCAGAGGAAATCTGGTAATAAGTGTTTATCTTCCCTACAGCATCACCAGAGGCAAAATAAGGTATTACACACTGTCCATTCAAATTAATAGCTTGTCTGTGTAATGCAGAACAGGACGGGTCCTCCAGAATGAGAGAGTTTCCTTGTAATCGTGTATAGATGTAAATTAGGTTTGGGGGGGATCTAACCACTTTAACTCCCAGATATAAAAAGGTACAAAAAACATATTTTTAGCCAGAGAGCAGGATGAGAATTCATTTTCCCTCTCGATGTACAGATTGAATTATTAGAAACAGACTTAGAAGTCAACAGAGACTGAAATATCAGATTTGTACCTATGGAAGAGTAAAAAAAATTCTATATGGGACCCCAAAAAGAATTCTAAAAATAACTAATATACAGAGTTGAGTAAAAAGATTTGCGTTGCCCTGGTCCAGCGTCTAGACTGGTCCTATCTTCACTTCTTCAGCCGGCATCCTGGGTACCTCCATTTACTAGATGCCGCAACGTCAGTATGTGCCAAAAGTGCATCAAGGATGGCGGCAGCAGGAGTGAAGCCTGATCCAGCTACCATGGAGGCCTGAACTGAATGCCATGCTAGGGCAGAACAATTTTTTAATTTTTTTGGTAATAATAATTTTTTTGAGTTTTAAGGGAGAACACCAATTGGATGAATCTATCATTTATACAAATTTACCGAGTTTCGCTGAATGTACTCCCTCAGGAGGCTTCCGTCATTCCCAGTGCTGTTGATGTCATATTGGAACTAGTAAGGTCTGGAGGTTTCAGCTTCTTTCGTGGGTGATTGTGGAAGCTTGGCATCAGTAAGGCTGTCAAAAAAGGTGTCCTTCCTAAGTGGACTTATAGTTTTTTAAATTTTTCTTAGATAATTACAAAAAATGTTGGCAGAGTCTAACTTTTTACTAATTAAACAGAGTGGGCCACCTTGGTGATCAGTGAAGCTACCCATTCACCTTTAGATAGCTGTCGATGGGACATTCGAGTGCAAGGCCAGGGTATTTAAGAAGGGTGAGGGAAGCAAATTTTATCATTTCCCCGTGTAGCTTCTAGGGAAGAAGACTGCGTCTTTACTGCACTAAACATCCTCCGACTAAACTCCCTTCTGAACTTCACTCTCGGAATATTTCCGCAAAATGATGACTAATGGACTGCAGTATCTGTACTGTTGTGTCATGGCTAAGTAGGGAGGCCGGGGTAGTAGTGCTGTCTAGATGAAAGCGAGGTTGGATAGTCAAGGCACCTATAATAAGAAACGAGCCGTTCCATCCCATATAATCCACGACTTAGTCACCGCACTCCTGAGAAATATCTGTCACATCTATTCTTAAAACCCAATCCGTCCATACACTGTGATGAAGCCATGATCTTGGTAAGATTGACGCTAATTCTTCCTTCATTGCAGATTGGATTGGCCGTACGGAAGCGTCACACATACAACAAGGATGTGCAAGATTTATCTTGATTATTATTAAATTAGACTAGAATATTAAAAATGTACTTGTCCTTATTTTGCTGTCCTTATCTAATATAAAGAAGTGTACTGATTCTCATGCTCTGGTACTTTCCAACAAATCTGTTTCTGTGAACAGTTTCACATCAGCAATCTGCCAGCACTATGGGTGCTGGAAGGTCCTTTTCCTCACTTCACAGCATGCGTTGTTTCTACCACTGTCCAATGTCCTTGCCTGCCAAGACAAAAATCTTGCATGTATGTAGCTTGAAAGGCAGGAAAGCAGGAACAGAAAGACAAAGATCATCCACCACTTCTTTTACAGCTGGCAAAAATCCGTCCTGTATAGCCGAAAAAGACCTGTTCCTACTTCCTGTAGAGATGCAAAGATCCACCCTCACTTTCTTTGGAGATACAAAGACCCATGCTCGCTAACTGTAAAGAGATAAAAGCCAACCCCCATTATGTTTAGGGGGGCAAATACCCACTCCAACTTCCTGTAGAAAGACAAAGACCGTGTCCCACCTCCTGTAGAGAAACAAAGAACCATCCCCACTTCATGTAAAGAGACAAAGACCTGGCACTACTTCCTGTAGAAGCGCAAAGACCTGCCCCTACTTCCTGTTGAGAGGAAAATACATGCCCCAACTTTCTTTAGAAAGACAAGGACCCGCCCCCACTTCCTGTGGAGAGATAAAGATCTGCCCTGATTTCCCGTAGAGAGATAAGGACCTGTCACACTTCCTAAAGAGCAAAAAGACACTTCCTATAGAGAAAAAAGACCTGGTTCCACATCCTGTAGAGAAACAAAGACCCACCCCCACTTTCTGCAGAGAGACAAAGATTCCCTCCACTTCCCGTAGAGAGACAAAGACGTAGCACCATTTACTTTAGAGTAACAAAGATTCCCCCACCTCTTGTAGAGAGATAAAGGTTCCATCCTTTCCTGTAGAGAGGCAAAGACCCGCCTCCACTTCCTGTAGAGAGACAAAAACCTGCCCCAATTCCTGTAGAGCAACAAAGACCCTCACCCACTTCCTGTAGAAAGACAAAGACCCACCCCCATTTCCTGTAGAGACAAAGACCCGCCCCCCACTTCCTGTTGAGAGACAAAGAACTGCCCCTACTTCCTGTAGAGAGACAAAGATTCCCTCTACTTCCTGCAGAGAGAAATTCCCCTCACTTCCTGTAGAGATAAAGACCTGCCCCTACTTCCTGTAGAGAGACAGATCCCCCACTTCCTGTAGAGAGACAAAGACCCAACCCTACTTCCTGTAGCGACAGATCCCCCACTTCCTGTAGAGAGACAGATTCCTCCCACTTCCTGTATAGACAGATCCCCCACTTCCTGTAGAGACAGATCACCCACTTCCTGTAGAGAGATAAAGACCCGACCCTACTTCCTGTAGAGAGACAGATCCCCCACTTCCTGTAGAGAGACAGATTCCTCTCACTTCCTGTAGAGACAGATCCCCCACTTCCTGTAGAGACAGATAACCCACTTCCTGTAGAGAGATAAAGACCTGCCCCTACTTCCTGTAGAGAGACAGATCCCCCACTTCCTGTAGAGAGACAAAGACCCAACCCTACTTCCTGTAGCGACAGATCCCCCACTTCCTGTAGAGAGACAGATTCCTCCCACTTCCTGTATAGACAGATCCCCCACTTCCTGTAGAGACAGATCACCCACTTCCTGTAGAGAGATAAAGACCCGCCCCTACTTCCTGTAGAGAGACAGATCCCCCACTTCCTGTAGAGAGACAGATTCCTCTCACTTCCTGTAGAGACAGATCCCCCACTTCCTGTAGAGACAGATAACCCACTTCCTGTAGAGAGATAAAGACCTGCCCCTACTTCCTGTAGAGAGACAGATCCCCCACTTCCTGTAGAGAGACAAAGACCCAACCCTACTTCCTGTAGAGAGACAGATCCCCCACTTCCTGTAGAGAGACAGATTCCTCCCACTTCCTGTAGAGACAGATCACCCACTTCCTGTAGAGAGATAAAGACCCGCCCCTACTTCCTGTAGAGAGACAGATCCCCCACTTCCTATAGAGACAGATCCCCCACTTCCTGTAGAGAGACAAAGACCTTCCCCATTTCTTGTAATCTGTCTCGGTGTCTCTGCTGCTAAATACAAATTACAGTAGAGAGCAAGCAGTGTAAAGAAGGGAGAC
>JARQOD010000004.1:11213186-11258957 GCA_033576555.1 Oophaga sylvatica
ACTCTACACATACAAGAAAAAAAGGGCACACTGCCGCTTAGCTTGCAAACCGAAATATGAAAAAATTGAAAATAAATTAATCATTCCCTTAAAAATATAAAAAATTTGAAAAGTCTTAGGCTAAGATGGCCAAATTATGTACCCTGATACCCACGTAAAGGCTTTTCTGATATCAGGTCCCTTTTAATGCCTTTCCTCGCTTTGAAAAGTCTGTTGCAGGGGAAACCCCTTGGGAATCCTCTTTTCAGATAAAAATTCATCTCTGTGGAGGGGTGATGAACCTGCTGTAATTAAAAGGGCCCTGAAACCCCGGTGGAGGTCAGGCAAATTTTATGAAAACATAAAAAAAAAAAACTGCCCGGCACACCCAAAATTTAGATTCGTGTGACAGGTGAAAACCCTTTGAGTTACCAACTCTAACAACAAGAAGAAAAGGTGCACACGCAGGCTATAGTTGCAAACACGAAATATGAAAATATGAAAAATAAATTACTCATTACCTTAGAAATATAAAAAATGGAAGTCTTAGCGCATAAGAGGGGCCAAATTATGGAGCCTGATACCCACGTAAAGGTCTTTCGTATTCGGCCCCTAACAAAGGCCTATCCTCGTTTTTAAAAAAGTCGTCGCAGGGAACTATAAATCTCTTTTCAGACAAAATCTACATCCTGTGGGGGGGTGAGAACCCTGTGAAATTAAAAAGGGCCTGTAACCCCCGGTGGAGTGCCAGGCAGAAGGAAAATGAATACTATAAAAAAATGACCGGCACACCCAAAACTTAGATTCGGTGAACGGTGCAAAACCCTGAGTCAAAAATTTTACCTACAAGAAGAAAAGGTGACACTGCGGCTATAGCTTGAAAACCCGAAATATGAAAAATATGAAAATAAAATTACATATTCCCTTAGAAAATAAAAAATGAGAAGTCTTAGCGATAAGAGGGCCAAATTATGTGAGCTATAGCCACGAAAAAGGCTCTTCTCGTATATAGGTCCCTAAAAAATGCCTTCCCGTTTTAAAAAAAAGTCTGTCTGCATGGGAAACTTGAATCCTCTTTTCAGACTAAATTACATCTCTGTGGAGGGGTGATGAACGCTGTAATTAAAACCTGTACCCCCAGGTGGAGTGCTCAGGCAGAAGGTAAATAAATAAATAAAAAAAAATGCCCGGCACATCCAAACTTGTTCAGTGTGAACAGGTGAAAACCTGAGTCCCAAAAACCATACAATACAGAAAAAAGGGTTTAGACCCCCTGCAGCGCTATAGCTTGCAAACACGAAATATGAAAAATATGAAAAATGAATTACATCATATTTTTCATATTTCGTGTTTGCAAGCTATAGCGCTGCAGTGTGCTACCTTTTCTTCTAGTACAGGGATAATACACACAAAGATGTCACAGTACATGGATAATGCAGACAGTGATATCACAGTACAGAGATAATGCACACTGATATCACAGTACAGAAATAATGCACACAGTGATGTCACAGTACAGGGATAATGCACACAGTGATGTCACAGTACAGGGATAATGCACACAGTGATGTCACAGTACAGAGATAATACACACAGTGATGTCACAGTACAGGGATAATGCACACAGTGATGTCACAGTACATGAATAATGCACACAGTGATATCACAGTACAGAGATAATGCACACTGATGTCACAGTACAGGGATAATGCACACAGTGATGTCACAGTACAGGGATAATGCACACAGTGATGTCATAGTACAGGGATAATGCACACAGTGATGGTTACAGGCCTTTTAATTACAGTCCCTAACAGGGATAATGCACACAGTGATGTCACAGTACAGGGATAATACACACAGTGAGGTCACAGTTCAGGGATAATGCACACAGTGATGTCACAGTACAGGGATAATGCACACAGTGATGTCACAGTACAGGGATAATACACACAATGATGTCACAGTACATGGATAATGCACACAGTGATATCACAGTACAGAGATAATGCACACTGAAGTCACAGTACAGAAATAATGCACACAGTGATGTCACAGTACAGGGATAATGCACACAGTGATGTCATAGTACAGGGATAATGCACACAGTGATGTCACAGTACAGGGATAATACACACAGTGATGTCACAGTAGAGGCATAATACACAGTGATGTCACAGTACAGGGATAATGCACACAGTGATGTCACAGTACAGGGATAATATACACAGTGATGTCACAGTACAGGGATAATGCACACAGTGATGTCACAGTACAGGGATAATGCACACAGTGATGTCACAGTACAGGGATAATGCACACAGTGATGTCACAGTAGAGGGATAATACATACAGTGATGTCACAGTACAGGGATAATACACACAGTGATGTCACAGTACAGGGATAATGCACACAGTGATGTCACAGTACAGGGATAATATACACAGTGATGTCACAGTACAGGGATAATGCACACAGTGATGTCACAGTACAGGGATAATGCACACAGTGATGTCACAGTACAGGGATAATACACACAGTGATGTCACAGTACAGGGATAATGCACACCGTGATGTCACAGTACAGGGATAATATACACAGTGATGTCACAGTAGAGGGATAATACATATAGTGATGTCACAGTACAGGGATAATACACACAGTGATGTCACAGTACAGGGATAATGCACACAGTGATGTCACAGTACAGGGATAATATACACAGTGATGTCACAGTACAGGGATAATGCACACAGTGATGTCACAGTACAGGGATAATGCACACAGTGATGTCACAGTACAGGGATAATACACACAGTGATGTCACAGTACAGGGATAATGCACACCGTGATGTCACAGTACAGGGATAATATACACAGTGATGTCACAGTAGAGGGATAATGCACACAGTAATGTCACAGTACAGGGATAATACACACAGTGATGTCACAGTACAGGGATAATGCACACAGTGATGTCACAGTACAGGGATAATGCACACAGTGATGTCACAGTACAGGGATAATATACACAGTGATGTCATAGTACAGAGACAATGCACACAGTGATGTCACAGTACAGGGATAATGTACACAGTGATGTTACAGTACAGAAATAATGCACACAGTGATGTCACAGTAGAGGCATAATACACAGTGATGTCACAGTACAGGGATAATGCACACAGTGATGTCACAGTACAGGGATAATATACACAGTGATGTCACAGTACAGGGATAATGCACACAGTGATGTCACAGTACAGGGATAATGCACACAGTGATGTCACAGTACAGGGATAATGCACACAGTGATGCACAGTAGAGGGATAATGCATACAGTGATGTCACAGTACAGAGATAATGTACACAGTGATGTCACAGTACAGGGATAATATACACAGTGATGTCATAGTACAGAGACAATGCACACAGTGATGTCACAGTACAGGGATAATGTACACAGTGATGTCACAGTACAGGGATAATGCACACAGTGATGTCACAGTACAGGGATAATGCACACAGTGATGCACAGTAGAGGGATAATGCATACAGTGATGTCACAGTACAGAGATAATGTACACAGTGATGTCACAGTACATGGATAATGTACACAGTGATGTCACAGTATAGGAATAATGCACACAGTGATGTCACAGTACAGAAATAATGCACACAGTGATGTCACAGTACAGTAATTTTATAACCTTTGAGACTTTCCTCTCAGGCCAATAAAATGACAAACTGCAAAATTTTATAACATTTTTTAAAATGACTCCCAGTACTTATCATCACTTCATTACTTCTACTAATCATGGTACGAGCCCTTTCATATGATATAGGTATTATAATTGCTTTGTAGAAATCTGTAACTTTTTGGAAATGTATCAGATAAAACTTTTTGCAAACTTTTGTAACTTATTGTATTTTGAGGACAAGCCATCAAACCTGTCCCGCTCTGCCAGAAACCTCCCAATGACGAATCCGTCCTTATTAACGGTGAGGTTTCATTCCAAACTAATTGACGGCTTCTGTCTTGAACGTAAACGTCTGTGACTGTTTGCAGCAGGTTCCAGAGAGATCGTGTTATTCTTTGACTTTGATCAACGGGAAGAAAGATGAAATCTCCATCCTGCTTTCTGGCTTTATAAAAGATCTTGTCTAATCATTAAGACAAGGCTGATTTCATGGGGCCTCTTGGAAAAATGGTGAAGAATAGGCCTCTCAATGGCTTCTGACAAGTCAACTCCCCCTCCTTGTAGCTGACAAGTTAATGTATCACAAGCAGATAGGCTATTGTCAACGATGGATGGCAGCGGGACCAAAAATTACAGTCAGCGGAGGCAAAGGAGCCCTGAAAGTATTCTCTAAGGAAGGCGGAAGGAAAGTGTCTTCTCCAGCTCTGGTTTCGTCTGTTCTCCTAAATATCCTTTCAATTCGCTTCTCATATCCCTTAATAGAACAGAAGATTTAGTATTTTTATACCTTGTTTTTGCTTTAATTCCTTTTATGTCTGACCAGGGAAGATCAAGCATACCCATCGATAATGAGCCTGATGGAACAATAGACGATAACCCCACAATGGCCACCAGGGTTTTAGGGCTCGTTGCCTTTATGAAGACTTCTTGTGTCTTGCGATCCTGGAATTTTTCTGCTTTGGAATAAGATTTTTTTCTCCAATTATTTTTATCTGAATACCAAAACCTTCTGTAATATGTGGCAACAAGTGTTCGATTTTTCTACAGCACTCCCATAGGGCTAAAGAGGTATTACACAGTTCTAAATTAAGTCACTGAACTCTCCAGATTCAGAGACGCTTCTGGCAATGAATTCTTTAATATGGTAACTATAATGGGTTTTCTAAATCAGAGACCTTTTAAAAGGCGTATTCCATCCTAAACATGTCACCCCTTATCCACTGTTAGGTGAAAACTGAAAAATTGGTGTAGATCTCTCTGCTAACACCCTCACCCATTGCCAGAAAGGGGGACTTGTCCTCTGTTGTTTAAGGATTTTCTCCAGGCCACAAGCCCAGGGCCAGGAATTAAATGGAGTCAATGCCACTGCCATCAGCTATGATATTATTGAGAAGTAGAACCGACCCATAAGTGGTGACCCCGTAACGTTACAGAGTGGGGTCACCGAGTACTGAGGTGCAGAGGGCAGAAAAGTCATCAATGCTCTGCTGACTCCATAACTGCCGAGTCCAGATCTCCTCTAGTATTAACATCAGCACAAACACTGCTTCCCCACCGGTAGCTTCATGCCCGAGCAGCTATATACAACCTTACATCACCAAGAACAATACCGGGCGCCGAATGGAGTGGTATAAAGCCACCACCACTGGACTCAAGAGGAAATGTGTTCTGTGCAGTGATGGATCGCACTTCTCTATCTGGGTTTGGTGATTCCAGGAGAATGTTAGCCCCTGACTGCATTAAGCCCGCTGTACAGTTTGGTAGAGGAGGATAATGCTATGGGATGCTATCAGGGGTCGGCATTGGGCCCTTAGTTCCAGTGAAGGGAAATCTTAATGCTTCAGCACAAGACATTGTGGACAATTGTAGATTCCCGTTTTTAGGGAACAGTTTGGGGAAAACTCTTTCTTGTTCCCCATGACTGTGTCCATGGAGGGAGAGAACATCAGCCCCATCCAACACCAGATTGTGATCCCCAACATCAGGGTCTGATCTCACAAATGCTCTTCTTGATAAAGGGTCAAAGAATCCCAACGCACACCCCAAAATCTTGTAGAAACCCTTCCCAGAAGAGCGGGAGCCGTTATATCTGCAGAGGGGTCGACTCCATATTAATGTCTATGGATGTAGAATGAGAGGTCAGAAAAGCTCCAGTAGTTGTTGGAAATACTTTTTTTCCATAATTGTTATTTTCCAATATTTTCTTGAAAGAAGTCTTGTCTGTTTATTATTGGCGTACACTAGTAAAAAGAGAAAAAACAACAATAAATTATACAATTTTTTCTTTTATAGTATAAGCTTATTTCTTATTGTTATCATTATTTAATAATGCATAATTACTTGTAATTAAATATCCGCCCTCACGACTAGAATATGGTGATGTCCCTATAATAATTACTGTGTGAGATAATATAATATAATGTATGTACCCCCGTTATTACAACATGTGTTAATATCAGATGACTCGTTCACGATTTTAACTCTTTACAATGTTTATGAAGTGAAATATCAGCTAATGACCCGGCACCCAACATCCTGTAATAGTTCCTCACCCATCATGTGGAACATCACTCATTACTTATTAATGTATTTACTGTTGAATATACCAATTATGAGTGTATGTGTAGCGCCCGCGTCCCTGCCTGCTGCCAGACAGGGACGTCGCTTCCTCACCTGCGCTCAGCGTCCTCAGTGCTCCCAGCCTCCTCTGCGCCTCTGGCATCCTCGGCGTCCTCCTTCCGCCCTGCTGGTCTCGCGCACTCCTTCCCTGCTGCTGGCCTTAGGGCGCGCGCCCGCACCCTCCCCCGTTCTTAAAGGAGCCGCGCGCATTTTCCAAATCAGTCTCCAGCCAATGCTGGTGGACTCCACCCTATATTAAGGGCTTCCTCCTTAATGGAGGTGCCCGAGCAATGTTGTTTCTGTGCAGTCTAACTCTGCTTCAGCCATCAGCTCCTGTTTCCAGTTGCCTGCCTGTTACCTGTCTGTTTGCCTGTCGGCCATCTGACTGCAGCTCTATCCAGAGGTTCGGACATCTTCAGCAGAGATCCCCGGCTGTTGCCTGCTCACCTGGGAGCGATCATCTGCCATCCGACTGCAGCTCTATCCAGAGGTTCGGACATCATCTGCGGAGATCCCGGCTATTGCAGAGACTCTTGCCTGCTCACCTGGGAGCGATCATCTGCCATCCGACTGCAGCCTACCAGGAGGCTCCACCAGTTCAGGTCGTATATGCCTGTTTGTCTAGAGACTGCCTTGGTCACTTACCGTGACAAACCTGCCTGTCCAGAGACTGCCTTGGTCACTTGCCGTGACAACCTGCCTGCCCAGAGACTACCCTGGTCACTTGCCGTGACAAACCTGCCTGCCCAGAGACTACCCTGGTCACTTGCCGTGACAAACCTGCCTGCCCAGAGACTGTCCTGGTCACTTGCCGTGACAACCTGCCTGTCCAGAGACTGCCCTGGTCACTTGCCGTGACAACCTGCCTGTTCAGAGACTGCCCTGGTCACTTGCCGTGACAACCTGCCTGCCCAGAGACTGCCCTGGTCACTTGCCGTGACAAACCTGCCTGCCCAGAGACTGCCCTGGTCACTTGCCGTGACAACCTGCCTGTCCTGAGACTGCCCTGGTCACTTGCCGTGACAACCTGCCTGTCCAGAGACTGCCCAGGTCACTTGCCGTGACAACCTGCCTGTCCAGAGACTGCCCAGGTCACTTGCCGTGACAACCTGCCTGTCCAGAGACTTCCTTGGTCACTTATTGTGACAACCTGCCTGTCCAGAGACTGCCTGGCTAATTGCCGTGATTCCCTGTCCTATTCCCGGATGCCACCCGCTCTCTTACAAGTAAATTGTCTTGTATAATAAAGCTTAGTGGTTCCACCAACCAGACCCGTTTCCGTCAGTGGTTCCACCTACCAGACCCGTTACAGTTTGCTCGGGCCATGGAACCGGTGGCACCCAAACCCCTTCACTTCCGGAACTGTGTCATGAGCTGTCTCGCCAGAGGTCTCAACAGGAGGCTATCCTGGGTCACCTGCGGAACGTCAATTCCCGCTTGGACACTCTGAATCCATCACCAGCAACCACCGCTGGAGCCATGACTCATAATCCGGCAGCCCCGCTGACTCCCAATTCCGTGGTTTCCATTCCCGGTCCCGACTTTCAGCTCCTCCTAGGTATGGAGGCGACCCTGTTATGGCTCGGGGTTTCATTAACCAGTGCACCCTGCATTTCGAACTCCTGGCACACCAGTTTAATTCTGACCGGGCCAAAATTGCCTTCATCATGTCCCATCTCACCGGAGAGGCTCTGGCCTGGCTTAATCCTCTCTGGGAGAGAGAAGATCCTCTGGTGTCAGACCTGCCTGCTTTTCTCTCGGCCTTCCGGAGGGTATTCGACGAACCTGGACGGAAGACCTCCTCTGCATCATCTCTGTTGCGTCTCCGTCAGGGAAGTCTCACCGTTGGTCAATATGCCATACGGTTCCGTACTCTAGCCTCAGAACTGGCTTGGGACAATGAAGCTCTAATTTCGGTCTTCTGGGAGGGTCTGTCCGGCCGTATTAAAGACAAACTTGCCGGTCGGGACATTCCAACCTCGCTTGATGATTTAATAAATCTTGCCAATCGGATTGATCTACGGTTCCAGGAACGAGCCAAAGAGGTCACCCGTGAAAAAAAGTTTCCTCATTTTACCCCTTCCGTTTCTCCCCAGGTGCACACTGCTGAGCCTATGCAGGTCGACCAGACCAAGATGGTCAAAGCCCGTCAGGACTCACGCCGTGCCGAGAAAAGTTGCTTCTACTGCGGCAGTAAGGAGCACTGGATCCGAACCTGTCCGGAGAAGTCGGGAAACGCCTGTGTCTAGGTTCGCTCGGAGAGGTCAATCTAGACAAAAATAAATCCTCTTCATCTCTGCTGCTCTCGGTCTCAATTCTTCTCGGTAAGAACCGTTACTTCGAGATGGCCCAACTTGATTCTGGAGCAGCTGGGAATCTCGTGTCACAGGCTCTAGTAGAGAAGTATCGCATTCCCACCAAACCTCTTGTTGAACCAGTATCTGTTGCTGCTGTGGATGGGGGTCTCCTACCTCGTCCCATCCGACTTATCACCGAAGCCATAACCCTGCAGGTGGGAATGTTGCATTCTGAGAGCATCTCATTTCATGTTCTGCCTGGACTCTCTCATGCTTTCTTACTAGGTCTGCCTTGGCTCCAAAAGCATGCACCTGTGCTTGACTGGCAGAATGGAGAGATTCTTCGCTGGGGACAGGACTGTCATAAAACGTGTCTGGTGCCTGTTCATCCCGTCTGTCCTTCTCCTACTCCTGCTAATCTACCAGGACTCCCGATTCCATATTGGTCATTTGCTGATGTCTTCAATAAAAAGGAAGCAGAGACATTACCTCCGCATAGACCATATGATTGCCCGATCGACCTGCTACCGGTACCATGCCTCCCGTGGGCGTATTTACCGTTGTCCGCTGCTGAGACCAGGTCGATGTCCGAATATATCGAGGAGAACTTAGCAAAAGGATTCATCCGGAAATCTACCTCCCCAGCGGGAGCAGGTTTCTTCTTCGTAAAAAAGAAGGACGGATCTCTCCGTCCCTGTATTGACTACAGAGGCCTAAATTTGATCACGGTGAAGAATAAGTACCCTCTTCCGCTCATTCCTGAATTGTTTGATCGTCTTAGAGGGGCTAGAGTCTTCACCAAACTAGATCTTCGTGGAGCATACAACCTGGTTCGTATCCGTCGAGGAGATGAATGGAAGACGGCATTCAACACCGGGACGGCCACTACGAGTACTTGGTGATGCCCTTTGGTCTCTGTAATGCTCCAGCAGTCTTTCAGGAGTTGGTCAATGACATCTTCCGGGACCTCCTCTACTCCTGCGTTGTGGTGTACCTTGACGACATCTTGGTCTTCTCTCGGATCTTCAGTCTCACCGGAGGGATGTTCGTCAGGTTCTGCTCAGGCTCAGGCAGAATCACCTCTTCGCCAAATATGAGAAGTGCCTCTTTGAGCAGACATCGCTTCCGTTTCTGGGCTACATCATTTCTCAGACAGGCCTACGAATGGATCCGGAGAAATTGTCTGCCATCGAGAAGTGGCCCCGACCGGAGGGGTTGAAGGCCATTCAGCGGTTCCTGGGATTTGCCAACTATTACCGTCTCTTCATACCGCACTTCTCTTCCAGGACTGCGCCAATCTCCGCGCTCACCCGCAAGGATGCTAACCCCAAACAGTGGACGCCCGAAGCAGAGGAGGCCTTCCTTTCTCTAAAACAGGCCTTCTCTTCCGCTCCAGTGCTGCATCGCCCGGATGGCAACAAGCAGTTCTTCCTGGAGGTGGACGCTTCCTCTGCTGGAGCCGGAGCGGTACTTACCCAAAAAGCTTCATCCGGGAGGATGGTATCCTGCGGTTTCTTCTCCAAACTCTTCTCCTCCTCCGAGCGCAACTACTCCATAGGAGACCGAGAGTTATTGGCCATCAAGTTGGCATTGAAGGAGTGGCGTTACCTACTCGAAGGGGCTCTTCATCCGGTAATCATTTACACGGACCACAAGAATCTGGCATACCTCCAGCATGCCCAGAGACTTAACCCTCGCCAAGCCCGGTGGTCCTTGTTTTTTGCCCGCTTCGATTTTCTTTTGCATTTTCGCCCAGCTGACAAAAACATCAAGGCGGATGCCTTGTCTCGGTCTTTCCTGGTGTCGGATCTCGAGGAGGAACCTAAGCATATCATCGATCCCGCCAGAGTGATGCAGGTGGCTCCCGTGAGTTTAAATCGTCTCCCTCCTGGTAAGACGTTCGTATCAGAAACTGATCGGAAGAGAATCCTACATTGGGGTCATTCATCTAAACTCGCTGGCCACGCTGGTCAAAAAAAGACCCTCCAACTCATTACCCGGCATTATTGGTGGCCTACCCTGCACAAAGACGTAATAGACTTTGTTTCTGCCTGTGTTTCCTGTGCCCGCAACAAAGTTCCGAGACACCTGCCTACCGGCCGTCTTCTTCCGCTTCCTGTACCCGCTGCCCCCTGGCAGCATATAGCCATGGACTTCATTACTGATCTTCCCGTCTCTGCTGGTTGTACAGTCATTTGGGTGGTCACTGACCGCTTTTCCAAGATGGCTCACTTCATTCCTCTGCCAGGTCTTCCGTCTGCACCCGAGTTGGCTAAAGACTTTATCCGCCACATCTTCCGTCTTCATGGTCTGCCTCGTCACATTGTGTCGGATCGTGGGGTTCAGTTCACCTCACGTTTCTGGAGAGCCACTTGTAAGTTGCTAGACGTCACCCTGGATTTTTCCTCCGCTTACCACCCACAGTCCAATGGACAAGTTGAACGAATAAATCAGAATTTGACCAGTTATCTTCGACACTTCGTTAATGCCCACCATTCTGACTGGGTGGAGCTCCTGCCTTGGGCCGAATTCTCCTACAATAATCATGAGAGCGAATCTTCCACCAAGTCTCCGTTTTTTGTAGTCTTCGGTCAACACCCTCGGATCCCTGTCCCTGTTTCCATCTCTGTGGACAATCCAGCTGCGGAATCTCTGGTTAGAGAATTCTCCTCCATCTGGGAGAGTACCCGGTCCGCACTCATTCAGTCATCCGAGCGCATGAAAAGACATGCTGACAAAAAACGTCTGGATCCTCCTCAATTCCGTCCTGGGGACAAAGTCTGGCTTTCGTCCAAATATGTTCGACTCAAAATTCCGTCCTACAAGTTAGGTCCTCGGTTCATCGGTCCTTTTGAGATCATCAGTCAGATCAACCCGGTGTCCTATAAATTGAAACTCCCGGTCAATTTGCGAATTCCTAATTCTTTTCATGTATCTCTCTCAAACCTGTGGTTCTTAACTCTTTTTTTAAGTCTACAGGTACACCTCCTGCTCCAGTGTCTGCTGATGATGAATTTGAGGTAGAGAACATTCTGGCCACAAAAAGGGTAGGAAAAAAGACTTATTTTTTGGTGGATTGGAAGGGGTTTGGTCCTGAGGAGAGAACCTGGGAACCTCGGGAGAACATCCATGCCCCTCTCATCCTAGCTAAATTTTTTTCTGGCCTAAAAAGGGGGGGGCCTAGAGGGGGGGGGTACTGTAGCGCCCGCGTCCCTGCCTGCTGCCAGACAGGGACGTCGCTCTCCTCACCTGCGCTCAGCGTCCTCAGTGCTCCCAGCCTCCTCTGCGCCTCTGGCATCCTCGGCGTCCTCCTTCCGCCCTGCTGGTCTCGCGCGCTCCTGCCCTGCTGCTGGCCTTAGGGCGCGCGCCCGCACCCTCCCCCGTTCTTAAAGGAGCCGCGCGCATTTTCCAAATCAGTCTCCAGCCAATGCTGGTGGACTCCACCCTATATTAAGGGCTTCCTCCTTAATGGAGGTGCCCGAGCAATGTTGTTTCTGTGCAGTCTAACTCTGCTTCAGCCATCAGCTCCTGTTTCCAGTTGCCTGCCTGTTACCTGTCTGTTTGCCTGTCGGCCATCTGACTGCAGCTCTATCCAGAGGTTCGGACATCTTCAGCAGAGATCCCCGGCTGTTGCCTGCTCACCTGGGAGCGATCATCTGCCATCCGACTGCAGCTCTATCCAGAGGTTCGGACATCATCTGCGGAGATCCCCGGCTATTGCAGAGACTCTTGCCTGCTCACCTGGGAGCGATCATCTGCCATCCGACTGCAGCTCTATCTAGAGGTTCGGACATCATCAGCAGAGATCCCCGGCTATTCCAGAGACTCTTGCCTGCTCACCTGGGAGCGATCATCTGCCATCCGACTGCAGCCTACCAGGAGGCTCCACCAGTTCAGGTCGTATATGCCTGTTTGTCTAGAGACTGCCTTGGTCACTTACCGTGACAAACCTGCCTGTCCAGAGACTGCCCTGGTCACTTGCCGTGACAACCTGCCTGCCCAGAGACTACCCTGGTCACTTGCCGTGACAAACCTGCCTGCCCAGAGACTACCCTGGTCACTTGCCGTGACAAACCTGCCTGCCCAGAGACTGTCCTGGTCACTTGCCGTGACAACCTGCCTGTCCAGAGACTGCCCTGGTCACTTGCCGTGACAACCTGCCTGTTCAGAGACTGCCCTGGTCACTTGCCGTGACAACCTGCCTGCCCAGAGACTGCCCTGGTCACTTGCCGTGACAAACCTGCCTGCCCAGAGACTGCCCTGGTCACTTGCCGTGACAACCTGCCTGTCCTGAGACTGCCCTGGTCACTTGCCGTGACAACCTGCCTGTCCAGAGACTGCCCAGGTCACTTGCCGTGACAACCTGCCTGTCCAGAGACTGCCCAGGTCACTTGCCGTGACAACCTGCCTGTCCAGAGACTTCCTTGGTCACTTATTGTGACAACCTGCCTGTCCAGAGACTGCCTGGCTAATTGCCGTGATTCCCTGTCCTATTCCCGGATGCCACCCGCTCTCTTACAAGTAAATTGTCTTGTATAATAAAGCTTAGTGGTTCCACCAACCAGACCCGTTTCCGTCAGTGGTTCCACCTACCAGACCCGTTACAGTATGAAAGAGGAGTTGTGGGACATGAACGCATCAATCATGTGTCAACAATGTCATATATAGTGAGAAGGGGTGCATATATTATTCTTCTCTCCCGTGACCTTCATGTTGCTTTCGGGAAAGGTACATACAATCACTTTTAGCTAATGAATTTTAATAATATATCAAAAAATTAATCAAGGATTTTGAAAAAGCCTTGATTCTAAATTTCCTATGTGTCTCCATGTGTCATGGGGTATATGAGAAGCTGCAGACAGTCGCACTGCATCTAGCTTCAGAAGATCTCTGCCTTTGGCTTTGCAGACACCTTCTTAACCCTTCTGACTCTTTGACCCAGGGGCAACCTTTCTACAGCTTTAATTGACACACCTGGACCTGGGTGTTTATAAACTCCCAGCCTGCTGCTTGGAGTCACTGGTGATATTTCCATTTCCCCCTGTTGAGGCTTAGAGCTATAGCCGTCGGCTATCTTCCTTTTTGGTGTTGCTGGAGGACATCTGTGTTACATCTCTGAGTCTCCTCAAGATAAGTGTTCCCTTTGTTTGTTTATCCCAGCTGTTTTTAGCGGTAGTGGGGATCAACTAGTGTGTACCCTGTCCTTCCTTAAGCAGGGCTTATTGCCAGTCAGGCAGGGATTAGGTTCCTCTTCGGCGATAGGTGCAGAACCTATATAGGGACGTTTAGGGCAGAAAGGGTGACTTTAGATCTGCCTAGAGGTATCCACTGCCCCCTTCCCTAGTGTTAGGCTCTTTTCCCCTCACCCCTTCGTGTTGCACTTACCCTTTCCTACACTGTACGTGACACTGTGTAGTCTGGACCTGTTGTTACTCTCCTTTACATTAGTAGATTGGCAAAAAGTAGAGAACAGATAAAAGAAGTTATAGCTGTAGAATCAGACGACGCAGAATTTGTTTTGTAGTCTGTTACCTTGGAGATTCATACTTCTACATAGGAGCTGTATGCACAAAATTTAAATTGCTTTGGATTCATAAAGCAAAAGTGATAACAATATACATATAAGAGTGTGTATCCTTTAATTCTATTATGGTATCCTACTGGAGGGTTAAACAAAAATTACAGTAGACAATAAACTTTACTCCAACTTAGCATAAAGCGTGTTAGCTACAACCAATAGCAATTACGGTAGCTGGAAGGTTACAATCTCAAATAGTTGCACAGCTTGGAGGTTACAATATATGGTACACAGCTTGGCAGTTGCAGTCTTAAATGGGTATACAACTTGGGGGTTACACTGTGTGGCCAACAGCGTTGCAGTTATAGTCTCAAGTAGGTACACAGTGTGAAGCTAGTCACAACCCATGGTCAAGCCATGAGTAAGCGAAGTCAGACGTTCTGGGGTCAATACCAAAAGAGTACGTAGTAAACCAAGGGAATATACAAAGTCGTAAGTCAGGTCACATGCCAGGGTCAGAATACCAGAGAAATAGCGGATAAGCAAAGGGGCAATAACAAACAGGTAGTCCGAACACAGTACAAAGGTCAGCATCAGAATATCAGATGCAAATGGGCAATAACAAACGGGTAGTCAGAACACGGTCCAAAGGTCAGCAGCAGAATATTAGATGCAAAGGGGCAATAACAAACGGGTAGTCAGAACACGGTCCAAAGGTCAGCAACAGTAGATCAGAACTTACAGCACAGGGATCAGGCAACACACACACCAGAGAGCACAGGCTTAGAATAAGCTTTTGACTGGCAGTGATCTGGGCTAGATAGCTCACCTAAATAGCAGGGCAATTACCAAGAACATGGAGCATCTGTGGAAATCTCTGCCCCTTCCAGTCTCAAATTGGTGTACCGAGCTGTCTATCAAAACACCAACAGCTCAGCATACCCCAGCACAGGATAGGATGACAGAGCTGTCCATCACTGAGTCCCAGACACTCTGAGCAGAGGAATCGTGACACACAGTTTGGTTGTTACAGTCTCAAATTTGATGGTATAAAGCTTTACAGCAGTTACAATATTTGGCACAGAGCTTTGCATTTATAGTTTCACTTGGATACACAGCTTGGGCCACAACTTTACAGTTACAGTAGTCTCAAATGGGTACACTGCTTTGAGGTTACAATCTATGGCACACAGCTTTGCAGTTACAGTCTTATGTGGGTACACTGATTGTTAGTTATAGCCTCAAAGGTGCATACAGCTTCACATTGGTTACAATATATGGTACACAGCTTTGCATTTACAGTTTCAAAGTGGATCGACAGCTTGGCAAGGCAAATAAGTCAAATGGGTATACAACTTGGGAGTTACAATATCCAGGTCAAAGATTTTCAATTATAGCCTCCAGTGGTTACACTGCTTAGTGGTTACAGTCTGAAATTGTTATACAGCTTTACAGCAGTTACAATACAGTATACAGATTTGCATTTACAGTTTCAAGTGGGTAGACAGCTGGGAAATTAAGTCTCAAATGGGTATACAACTTGGGAATTACAATATGTGGCACACAGCTTTACAGTTACAATCTCAAGTGAGTACACTCTTTGGTGGTTACAATCTGAAATTGGTATATAGTTTTACAGCAGTTACAATATATGGTACACAGCTTTACATTTACTGTTTCACGTGGATATACAGCTTGGTGGTTACAGTCTCAAATGGGTATACAGCTTTACAGCAGTTTCAATATATGACACACAGATTTGCAGTTACTGTCTCAAGTGGTTATAGTCTTAAATGGGTATATAGCATAACTGTCATAATATATGCCACCCAGTTTGCAGTTACAGTCTCAGGCAGGTTCACAGCTTGGTGGTTACAATACGTTACACACATCTTTGCAGTTTCAGTCTCAAATAGGTAAACAGCTTGGTGGTTAAAGTCTCTAATGGGTATACAACTTTACAGCAGTTACAGTATATGACATATTGCTTTGCAGTTAGAGTCTCAAGTGGGTTCACAGCCTGGTGATTACAATTTATGATACACAGATTGCAGTTTCAGGCTCAAACAGGTAAATAGCTTGCTGATTATAGAACAACCTATAGCGCATTGGGCTCCCTGTAGGCTTGAGTCAGATTAGTATGGAGGGGAATAATGAGACTTCAACACTTCATTGGTACAAGAATGCGCTGGATGCAATACACAGTTACAGTCAGAAATGAGTGCACAGCTTGGTGGTTGCAATACTTGGCACACAGCTTTGTAGTTACACTCTGAAAAGGGTAAACAACTTGCTGGTGGTAGTAGCATTAGGCTAACTTTAGACCTATGTCAGACTAGAATGGCCGGGAATATTGAGACTTCTACCCATTATTGGTAAAAGACTATACCGGAAAAAATCCACAACTGCTCAGCAGGGTACTCAGGATTAATCAGATTCTTTTGGCAGGCCCACTATTGTGCTTAGATTACTTCTTTCATGCATGTCGTCTAAAGTGGTCTTGTTAAGAAAAACATATTTTCCAAGCCACATTTGTCACATCCTTTTGATTTTTTGGCCCCGTTAAGTTAAACACACGAGACTTCTTTGAAGGCAAAAGTCTCATTTTGCTATAAATATCAAATACTATTGAGGGATGGGATGTTGAGAACTTCCCACATATGTGCCTGGTGGAGGGAGCATGTGTCATGTAATATAATGAAGCTAAATGCAGCTGCTGAGCTGATCTGTCACTGGGCATCTGGGAACATTTACTGATCATTAACATTTATAACCACTGCAGGAATAACAGTCTATGCAGCTCTCGCTACAGATTTTAGTTTTCATGGCTTTAAATAAAATATAATATGATCCTGTTATTTTCTAATATAAAAAGCCCACGGTGAATTTAGAAAAGCTTGCTGCTTTAGATATTTATGCTATAACATGGTTAGTATTTTAATTCCTGGGTCATATCTCATTATCCTGACTTTTATAGGCCAAAGAGAAGGGCCGAAGTGGTTGTTAGAAATTGAGATGTCACTGGGGGAAAAATTGAGACGTCACTGGTGGAAAAAACAATCATCTTAGCAGAAAGTGGACAGTGGCTTAGTAATTCTTCAAATCTCCTGTATCTTATCTTGATATTATGGGTCACTGGGAATAAGGGTTAAAATGCACAGTTGAAAGACCATCGTCACAACATCAGAGAAGTTAGAAAGAGAATTTTCCTCTCTTACAGTTCCTCTGCTACATGTCTGTGGTCTCCTGGATGTTTTTGGTCTGCTTCCAGCTTCTAGTGCCTCTGCTACCTGTTTGTGGTTTTTAGCACCTCTTCTACCTATCTGCGGTCTCCAGGATGTCTCCTGTCTGCCTGCGGCTTCCATTACCTATGTTACCTGTTTCCCGCATGCTCTACCAGCACATCGGCTACCTGTCTGTCTGCAGTCTGATGGATGTTCCCAGTCTACCTGTGGCTTCTATTGCCTCTTCTACCTGTTTGCGATTTCCAGTACCTTTGCTGCTTGTCTGCGGTCTCCAGGACGTCTTCTGTCTGCCTGCGGCTTCCATTGCCTTTGCTACCTGTTTCACTGGTGGCCATGGCCTGTGTGCCTACTGAATCTTGGGGTTTGAGGAGCCACCTCACCTAGTGACCCTGACAAGGAAGGTCAATTGATAAATGGCTGGTGTCAAAGTATTCCCTAGGGCATTTCCAATTACAGTCGATTTATGTGTCACTGGCAGCATAGGTTATTCACATGGTTGGGCTGGGTTAATATAGAAGTTTCTGAGATGTCAGAAATGGACGTCTCACTGATGAAAAAAATACATTGCAGTCTGAATTTTAGAAATACAGAGGTAAATGGACAGTGTCTTAATCATTCCTAGGAATATGCTATTACCCATAGATCACATTTGGAAGGGTTTCACAGGCTCATCCAAGGCCATAGTGTCAACATCAAGGCTGTCAATAATGGAGGTGTCACAGGTGGAAAAAAGCAAGTAGCAATACTCATTAGAAATTACCAGGAATCAGGAATGTCTGAAATGTCCTACAAGCCATCACCTTGACATGTTAAATTATCAGAATTTATTATTTTCAGGATATATTTAAACTTTTTAAAATAACGGCTAGCTAAAGCTTTGTGCCGCAAAAACAAAAAAAAAATCACTGATAAACTATACAAGATAAGATGCTGAACTCAATTTCAGGGAGTAATTAGTTTTCTTACACACAATAGAAAATTAAAGTGTAATTATGCAAAAGATTAAATACATCAATCCAACCCGTCATCAAAAAGACACAAAAAAAGCGCATTGTGTTTTAACTGGTAACAGCTTTTCGGTAAATGGATTTGACCTCAATTTCGAAAAAATGAATTTGTTCCTGCTGCATTTGCCGTATCACGTTCTTTCCGAGAAGAAATTAATGTGACGACCATCGATCTTGAGAAAGCGACACAGATTCCAACACTTCCAATGGACCCAGATGTCGGATGAAAGTACCCGTGAGTAATGCAGAAGGTTGTTAAGTTTTGATTACAGACGGAGACTAAATTTGGAAACTGATGGTTCTCCAATTACTCATGCCTTGCAGCCTATTTATACAGACGGGCATAAAATAAATCTGTCTGAAATACTCAAGACTGGAGAAAAACAAGTGCATGAAATGTTCCTCGGCCCTTGATAACTTCACTCGTTCTGATGGATTTATCATGGAAGAGTGATTATTTTTTAGAATTCGGGGTTTCAATGATGAGTGGGTCTCCCCATTAGACATTTTGAAGGCATCTACATAGCTCACAGTTCTACAGTCCAAAAGGTGGCACTTGCAATCTACTCTTTAAAGAAAAATTATTTTTTTTTGCCCTTTTTGTGCACTTCTGTAATTTTGCCTCTTTAATTACTGTTTTTTTCATTGCAATTTTAGTTGGCTTCTAAAAAAGAAGGTGCTAAAAGGGGCAAGTGCCAAATAGGAAAGGAATGCCAAATGGTTGCTCTGGAGGTCAATAATTCTATACCCATTTGCCATTTTTCACTCCTTTAGTGCCCCCTTTTTTGGATAGTTGCCATTTATCGCTCCTTTAGCGCCTTTCTGTGACAGATGGGTGGAAAACAAGTAATAAATGTCTAATGAGTACCAAGGCGGTGCTGAACAGAAGGGCTCAAAATGGGCAGAGAAGGTCCTAAGTTCTTGGAGTTGAGAGAAGTTCTCAAAATTGAATTTTGGACAGTTCAGGGAGGGATTTTTAACTCTCATCGAATAAATTCGGTACGAATCGAATATGCAGGGAAGGGGTTAAAAAAAATAAACTTTTTTACTCACCTCTCCTCCCCAGACCTGTCCCTCTGACACTCCCAACGCTGTATACTTATTGGCGCCTCTTCTTCTTCTCATTGACATTAATGACGTACACGGCATCCCTCTCGACCGCATGGGTTCTTGTAAACGGCTGTATCAACCATTGGATTCTTTTTCTGGAAATTCGTAGCAAACTCAATTAGTTTAGATCCATTCACTCATCTCCATCTTTTTGTGGTCATTTTCTGAGCTCTTTATTCTTGTTTTGGACAGTTTTTAGCTCTTTTGGGTCATTTTTTTGCAGTGGTGTTTTCCAGATGTTTTTTTTTTTTTAACTCTGTTTGACAATGACGAAACTGATGGCAGTCCTTGAAGCAAAAATGCTGGCAAAATGGTCCAAAAATGGGGTCCTTTGAGATTTCCTATTGACTTCTACTGTCAATAGAAGCGGAAAATGCCTAAAAAATGGACAGTCGTTTCTTTCATCCACTTGGCATCTTTGGAGATCTGAAGAAATTAGAAGTGTAGATGTTCATGTTTTTGAGTGTCTTATTAGCACTTTTTCGGCAGGTTTCAGAGCATAGAAGACCACAGGGGGTAAAGAATTGCCCTTTTCCAAATTTGGTTCCATTGATTCCCATTGTAAAACCACATTGAATGGACAGCCGGAGTCCGGAAGATGTGAATGGATTGGCATTCATTAACTTTCAGCATAGACAATAGACAAAAGGTCATACTCTGCAAAGTCAACATAAAAAAAACATTAGATATTATTGTAAAAGATCCCACAAGAAATAAAAGAGACTGGGAAGAAAAGTCCAAAATTACCATGTCTTATAGGGCAAATTATAAAATAAAGGCTAATGAGAACTTTAGGGACTGGGTACTGTATATGTGTCTTCTCTATAGCTATGTACACAGATGCAGACACAACACATAGTGATTTTTCAGCATACTGTACTGAGATACTCTTATCCTGTTCATGGCTTAACAGAGACCTCAGATTGCTTCATGGCACTTTTTTAATTTGTACAAGCCAATTAAAACCAAAAGTTCCATGCACCCATTGCTGTACCCATTCTCGTTTTTAAAGGGGTATTCCCATCTTAAAACCTTTTAGCATCTCAATAGCATATGCCAATGAAAAGGTCATTGGTGGTGGGTGATCTGACCACCAGGATCCATACCCATCGTGGGATAAATGTCTCTATGGCAGTTCTTTTGCATAGAGTTCTCGAGACCAAGAGAGTTAGGAAAATCAGTAGTGGAGCAACAGCATTTACCTAGAACTGAGACATCTTCAATTTGAGGATCAGTGTGGGGTCCCAGCAGAGGAAACCCCACAATTTTGAAAGAAACAGCCTGAAGTCCTCATTAGTATAAAATATAACAATCATAATATCGTGAGGCACAAATGGAGGAGACAGCATTTCTTTGAACTCCAGGTGACTCTGTGACGAATAGATTTTTCCAAGGAGAAGAAGTGGCTAGGTACTAGGTGAACCTAAGTAAAGGCAAGGAATCACTTGGCTTGATGATCTGTATACCTATGATTTTTGCCTATGAAATGAAGGACAGGTTAGACAGAGGACCCTTTGGACCCTAAGGGGTCGCATATACTTAGAGTAAGATGTATTAGCAATGTATATAGTTAAGTGTGTTGAGTTTTAATTCAAAAATAAGACCTTTCACTTGCTGTAAATGCATCATTATTTTACCGGGTGTAAATGCCGCTGTTCTCCTGAATCCGGCGATGTCTTTCTTTTGTTCCTACGCCTCTCCGTTCCTAAGATATGGCCCCTTTTTCCCTGTATATAAATCTAGTCTTGTTAGCCAACTGGGCGAGGTCCTCAAGAAGACGCCCACAGAGGAGAGTTGATTACCACACCCACTTGTTGAAATACAAGATTTATACACAGGAAAGAAGGGGCCGTATCTCAGGAACGGAGAGGCGTAGGAAGAAACGAAAAACAACGCCGGATTCAGGAGAAAAGCGGTAGTTACATAAGGTTAAAAAAAATGACATATTTTTGGGAAGTGATAGGTCACCTTTAAACAAATATTTTATGCATATATTTAATTTGTCTACATGGAAGAATATAGAAGGGCTTAAATATCTTAATTTGTTCTTTAACCCAAATTGATGCACCAGGGGTGCTCTCATGCTTATAAACAGCAATTTCCGCACTCTGTCAAGCATGTTCCACATACATTTTAGAAGAACATTTTAGAAGAACATTCAAAAGGAAATTTATGGCAGGCAGGGTTAATGGGAAAAGACGAGAAGCAGCAAAGGTTTGACGTCGGGTCAACAAAAGGTTTCCTTGGCCAACATTTGACTCAGGCAAAAGAAAATGCCAGGAGTAACTGTAAAATAAATATTCCTATGAAATAGTACCTCTATATTATCTCATCTGTCAAAAAAAAGTCTGAAAATATAGAAAAAGCTGTGGATATGATGGAACAGATGGCCATCTCAACCCTCGGAGGTCCACATGCATGTTATCCCAGATAACAGCAGATGGGAGTGAAGGACAGGTCATTAATATTGTAGGATTAATGGTTTGACTGACACTTCATTACTGTCATTAATAGCCAAAGTCATTATGCCACCACTCCAAAAAATTAAAAAAAAATTCCAATATGTGTGAGTCATTATCAAGCTGAGACATAGGGTTGGTGGAGGAGGCTTCTGCCTTTGGGCATCTCATGGGATGGGTACAAATTAAGGATTAAAATTAGCAAAATACATTGCTCTTCAAATATAACCATCTTTGAAAGGAGAAAGATGGTTTTATGAGGAAAAGAGATAATATATAAGACATAATTTGAAGATGATGGGCCCCAATACAAAATCATGAAAAAGACCACCCACTTTCCATGTGGTATTTATAATACTGGTATCTTTCCATGTGGCAGAGATAAGTTAAAGTTACCATGACCTAGATATGACTGCTAGTATTCGTCATGACCATACCATACCTACAAACCCTCCTGGAAAATTTGGAATGTTTTCAGAATAAGGTGAGAACTCCTGGACACCTGGAAAAGTCAATAGATCATCTAAGCTACCCAGAACCTACCTTAAAAGGGTGGTCTGAAACCAAATGTGAACTTCATACTAAATGTCTATCTATTAAATTCAATAATCTAATCACTTTTCTAATATGCTTCAATTAAAATCTGTCCAAACCCTGAAACGAAGTGTCATCAGTGACGTCAGTTTCAGTGGCTGGGCTAGTCTTTGCACAATGACAGTGCACTCCCTCGATGGCTCTGAAGAGAAGTGAAGAGACAGCAATAAAGCGCACTGTCAGTGCACTTTGTAAAGTAAAGAACGCACCAAGTAGGGACAACAGAGCTAAGCCATTTTTCTGAATGAAATGAATGAAATTCTTTTTCATTAATGACATCGTATTTCAGGGCGGTGACGTTTGTTTCGGGGGGCTTGGAGGTGGGGAAAACCATGGGGAATAGCTTACAGTAGTTTGCTCTTTCAGGGTGAACGATTTTGGGCCACACAAGTGACTCAGCTTGGGAGGAACAAGAGGGGCTGTTGCCTTTGGTGCAATTTTCTCCTTTTGTTTTGATATTTTTCACTCCTAAGAAATGACATAGCCAGCACTGAAAATCTGAGACCCGGACTTCTGCCCCAGATCTTTGGGTGAGCACCAACTTGACGTTGGTATAATTGGATCCTGTGATAAAGTAGAGAGCTGTAGGTCCACCACTTTTTGTCCTGTGGGCCACAGGCTACTTACTGTATGGATACAGCCTGCAAGATGCCAACATCGGGGCACAGGTGGAACAATGACTTTATTGCATTGTGCCACCTCTGCCAGACTGTTCCGCTTGCACGGAAGAAGAAGACACAGACAGATGAGGTGAGCATAAACTTCTTTTTGTTTGGGCATTATTGCTTTTGAAGGAGGAACTCAGGGGGCATCATTACTTTTTGAGGAGGCCTTAATATTTTCTAAGGTAGACATTTAGAGGGCATTATTTCTTTAAGGAAGCACTCAGGGGGCATAATTATTTGGTAAGTGGGCACAATGCTTACTTTGTTCTTGGCATATGCTACGTTACTTAGCTACACCATGGCTTTTGGTCTTTCGGTCTATCTTAAAAAGTTTCCAATATTCTCTATCTGGCAAGAAAAGTGAGAATGGGTGGGTTTCATCCAGAAAAAGGAAAGACCACCATTGGACCTACAGGCATATAAAAACTAATCTCAAAGGGGTATTCTCAAGTTTAAATGTTATCTGCTCTCCAAAGGATAGGGGATTACTTTCCAATCATGGGGGGGGGCCCGATATCTGTGACGCCCACAGATCCCGAGAACCTGGGTTCTTCTGAATGGAGTGGTCAATCATGTCTACTGCTTCTTCATCCATTCTAATAGGAGTTCCTGAAGATCAGGCGAGAACTGCGTTGGGCAATCTCTGACACTCATGTTAAGAATGAATGGAGTTGTAGGACGCATGTCTGACCTCCACTTCATTCAGCCGGAGCTATTCAGTGTCTCGGAATCGTTGGGAGCCATGGTGGTAGGACCCCTAGCAATCAGACCATTATTCCCTATCCCGTAAATAGTGGATAACTTTTAAACTTAAGAAAACCCAGTTAATTAATGTCCTCCAATGTCTTCTGTGTAGACGATCAGTTAATGGACCCACTTCAAGAACTGGGTGCAACTTCAACCTCTACTTGACTCTTGACGCCCTTGGACTTCTCTTCTACTCCTTGTCTACTGTCCACCAAGTGCAGGACTGAAGAGCTTTGCTCTGTTGAGACCTAAACCAACAGGGGACTAAAGAGTTGTACATCAGAATATCGAGTGCAGCTCTGGAGAATGAGACACATTGATGGCCAAATCAATTTTCAGGGCTGAATATTCAACTTGTGTTCAATGTATAAGTGAAATATTACGAACCCTTGTGTGATAGACAGGAGGAAATGTTTCCTAAATAAACCCGGCTGTAATGAATGGCGTCGCCTGTGGTAGGGTAAACTCCATGTGCCGTCTTAGGCTCGGCAGCGTAATTGCCTGGCGTGACATCTCAGATCTTAATTCATATTTCAGATTTAAATGCTTCAGGTCTAATTAGTGAAAGTGAAATGACTATTTATTCAATGGTTATTTGGCTTAGTAAGAGGCAGTTCCCAGTTACGAGTTCACACTGGGCGGGATTGTCTATAGTTATATCGGAAATGACTGGCAGAATTAAGGGACAATTACATCGTTTAGCCTGCAGAGTTTTAATGAGCCAAAAAGTCAGCGCTAAGTGGCATAGATTTGCCTGGCAGTGCCCGATAAGCTGAAAATATTTACAAGGAGGCGGGCATGGATGCTGAAGCAGAGGTCCTAATTACAACTTCGTTATTGTAGCAGACGACTTTATGATAAAAACCCCTTTAATTATTGCTGGACAAATAATTATAAGACCAGGCTGTTAAGAAAATGTGACTCATCAGACCAGGCAACCTTCTTATCCATTCCATTGTAGGCATTGTAGGCATTTTCAAGGGTGGACATAGGCCAGGATGGGCACTGACTGGTCCGAATTTTCACAGGCCCCCATACAGAGTAAGCTGCGATGTTCTGACACCTTCCTCTCAAATACAAAAGTGACTTTTTCAGTAACATGTACAACAGCAGCTATTCTGTATGGTTGCGAGATGGGCTATCCTTCAGTTTCTTTACACATCAGTGAGCCATGGGCATTAATGACCAGTTATCCTTCCTTGGACCAATTTTGGTCAGTACTCAACACTGCATATTCTAAACACCCATAAGACCTATCGTATGCAGTAAACCCACTACGGGACCCTTTGTGTACTGAGAAACTCACCACAAGACCTGCTGTATACTGGAAACACCCCGTTAGATCTGTCATGAACTGGAAACATCCCACAAGACCTGCCAAATACCAGAAACACCACACAAGATCTGCTGTAACCAGAAAAACTCAACAAGACATGCCGTACTCCGGGAGCGCCCAATAAGACCGGTCGGTTGAAAAATGGAAAACACAAAACCTGTTGTGCTCGTATACCAAAAAAATCCCAAAGGACCTGCCGTATACCAGGAACAGCCCACGAGATCTTCCATATACCAGGAGGGCCTAATAAGAACTGCTGTTTACCAGGAAAACCCCATAAGACCTGCTGTAAACCAGAAACTCCCCATAAGACCTGTTGTATATCAATAAAACCCAAGACCCTCTTTGTACCGTGTACACCCATGAGACCTGCTGTGTTCCAGGGACACTCCAGAAAATTGCCGTGTACTGGGAGCACCCAACAAGACGTACAATATTACAAAAAAAACCAGCAAGAACTGCTTTATACCAGGGACCACCCACAAGACTTGAAGTACACCAGGAACACCTCACAAGACCTACTATATATCTAGAACACCCACAAAATCTGCCATGTTTCGAGAACACCCACAAGTCCTATCATATTCTAGGAACATCCCTCAATACCTGAAATACACTGGGAACACCCCACAAGAGATGCAATATATTGGCAACACTCCACAAAATCTGATGTGTACCAGGAATACCCCATAAGACCTGTCGTATACCAAAAACACTTCACAAGACCTGATGTATACTGGGAACACCCCACAAGACCTGCCGTCTACCAGGAACATGCCAAAAGACCTGATGTATACTGGGAACACTCCAGAAGATCTGCCGTCTTCCAGGAACATGCCACAAGACCTGATGTATACTGGGAACACTCCACAGGACCTGATGTATACTGGGAACACTCCACAAGACCTGATGTATACTGGGAACACTCCACAAGACCTGATGTATACTGGGAACACTCCACAAGACCTGATGTATACTGGGAACACTCCACAAGACCTGATGTATACTGGGAACACTCCACAAGACCTGCCGTCTACCAGGAACATGCCACAAGACCTGATGTATACTGGGAACACCCAACAAGACCTGCCGTCTACCAGGAACATGCCAGATGACCTGATGTATACTGGGAACACCCCAGAAGACCTGCCGTCTTCCAGGAATATGCCACAAGACCTGATGTATACTGAGAACACCCCACAAGACCTGCTGTCTACCAGGAACACCCTACAAGACCTTTTGCATACTGGGAATACCCCACAAGACCTGATGTATACCAGGAACACTCTACAAGATCTGATGTAACCCTGAAACCACCCTATAAGATGTGCCATTTATCAAAAACATCCAACAAGACCTGCCATATACTGAGAGCATCCACACAAGACCTGCCATTTTGGAAATACTCTGACCCAGTCACTGCCATATGGCCCCATGTCACTCAGATCCTTATGTTTGCCACTTTTCCTGCTTCTAACACATCAACTTCAAAAACTAACTGATCACTTGTTTCCTAATATTTCCCACACCTGACAGGAGCCATTGTCACTAGGTAATTAATGTTGTGTTTGTGCCCTCTTTCTAACCATAGGAGAGACCATCAAAGTGAGTATCAGATAGTTCCTCTACCTTTTTTGTTTCCTAGCCCTGCTTAGTTTTCCAACCACCAAAATCAAGACCATTCTAGACACCCATGCCCTTGCAACCTTGAGGGTTCCCGTTATAATATATACTCTTAGACCATGAGTTCACTTAAGACAGACCAGTCAGACAAAACATGTTTCCTTTTTTTCTCATCCCTAGATAGTCTCACCTTCATAGATAAGGCCGTTGGAAGCACTGGACTGACCTGTGAACATTTGCCCCACCAATGACCCATGCACCCTTAGATTTCTCCTTTAACATGAACATCACCTACAAAGCCCCGATAAATTCCACTTCTGCTTCCATTAATTGGGTTGTAATAAATCTTGCGTTAGTCATGCTTTGTATTATACTTTGGCTAATTTTAAGATGATGGCTCGAGGTCTGAATGGTAATTAGCAGATATATTTGATAACAGTTCATTACGAGCCGTAGATGCGGCTCAATATAAATACAAATTCTCACACCTCTGGAGCATTAGCTGCCGTAATATTAGCTCTTACCGGGTCGTCATGATCTTCACAGTTTTTTTTTACAGCCGTTATTTGATTAGAGGAGAACACATTAAGTATTAAGATTCCTCCAAGAAATTTCTTCTTTTTTTTTTTAATCTGTGCCAAGAAATTGCTCTAAATCCCATTTTCCAGCGCAGCTGCTGTCGGCTCCGTACGTTAGTATTTAGTATGTAAATATATGTACAACCGCTTATTATTTAACACTACAATCAGCAAATGAATACATAGGCATCTATGCGGGAATGGGAACGGTTTGCTCTAAAAGGGGGAAAGTATCCGATTCTTTTACAGTTTGTTCATCTATAGGATGTTGTCAGTGTTTGTTGTCAACATTGGTTCGCTACTGAAGCCATTGGTGGACCCTATGGCAAGGGTTTAATTGAACCCGCTCCTGTTGCCATTTTTTTGTCACTATGCCATGTTAATAAGATAACTAATGCTTTTACTAATGCTTTTGGTCCTCCTCCTCCCCAAAAAAGGGTCTTGCAGCCATCACTTCACCTAATTTACCAGTCTCTGATCCATGACTTCCTAATTTTGGCGCAAAACTACAAATCCCGGTCTGCCTGCAGCTTCCAGTATCTCAGTTACTTGTCTGCCTGCTGCTTGCAGTACCTCAGTTACGTGTCTACCTGCTGATTCCAGTATCTCACTTACTTGTCTGCCTGCTGATTCCAGTACCTCAGATATGTGTCTACCTGCTGCTTCCAGTATTTAAGTTACTTGTCTGCCTGTTGCTTCCAGTACCTCAGTTATGTGTCTGCCTGCGGTTTCCAGTATCTCAGTTACATGTCTGCCTGCGGCTTCCAGTATCTCAGTTACTTTTTTGCCTGCTGTTTTCAGTACCTCAGCTATATGTCTGCCTGAGGCTTCCAGTATCTTGGTTACTTGTCTGCCTGTGGCTTCCAGTATCTCGGTTACTTGTCTGCCTGCTGCTTCCAGTATCTCGGTTACTTGTCTGCCTGCTGCTTCCAGTATCTCAGTTACTTGTCTGCCTGCTGCTTCCAGTATCTCAGTTACTTTTTTGCCTGCTGTTTCCAGTACCTCAGCTATATGTCTGCCTGCGGCTTCCAGTATCTCGGTTACTTGTCTGCCTGCGACTTCCAGTATCTCGGTTACTTGTCTGCCTGCTGCTTACAGTATCTCAGTTACTTGTCCACCTGTGGCTTCCAGTATCTCAATTACTTGTCTGCCTGCGGCTTCTAGTACCTCAGCTACGTGTCTGCCAGCGGCTTCCCGTATCTCAGTTACCTATTTGCCTGCAGCTTACAGTACTTCAGTTACCTGCCTGCATGAGTTTTTTAGTACCTCAGTTACCTATCTGCATGTGTGTGGCCCAGCTACGTGTGACACATGTCTCCTGGAAAATGCACAGGAAAGGTAATTGTAAAGCCTGAAATTCATTCACATCACACACTTCTTAACACTGCCACTAGAGGCATTTCAGACTTTTTGGTAGTGTGACATAGCAATAGTGAGTCATTCTAGTCAGAGCTCAGTCTGAGCTAGATTGAAGGAGGAATCGAGTTCCTGTCTTTGGACAGAGAGGTTCAGTTAGTTTCTGTTTCAGTCAGAGACAGACGGAAGGAGAAGAGAGTGGAGTCTTGGAGGGAGAGGAGTGAAGACTGATTCCTGACAGAGCTCAGATAGTTCATTTTATACGGAAGTGGAGGCTAGTACGAGTAGACGGATTTACTCTAGCCTAGTCAGAACTACAATCGGAACTGCTATCTCAGAACAAGCTGCTTGTGTTCCTAAGAAAGTGGAAAGCAATTCTCAGAGCTACAGCGTGTATACAGTCTGATGAATCGTCCTGTGAGCTGCTCTGGACAGGGTCTGGAAGGAAGGAAGGAAAGGAACCACTGCAGTTATTAGAACGAGGCAACTGAGAACAGGTCAGTGAGCACTGGAAGGAAAGCTTATGACTACACCACTGCTACCGTGCTTATGTTAAGGGCAAGAGCAGGGCGACAGGCGAGTGTTAAAAGAAGGACAAGTGACCTAGGTGACAGATCACCTTCACTTAGTTATCCGGACACCGGGGTCCGAAGTGTTGCTAGAACTTCATGTCTAGTAATAAGATACACCGGAGGCCTTGCTGGACTTCAAGTTGCAGAAGGTAGCCCTAAGTGCCGATACGTAACCGGGGTCAGGAAGGACAACAGTCTAGCAGGACCCTGCACAAAAGACTAGTTCTATCCAACAGAAGACTCCCACCACAATATTGGCAGGGCGAAGCTGTCATATTCAGAGTTAAACCTGACTTCACGCAGGTTAAGATTCACACATGATTCAAGGATAAAGGAGGCCTCAAACCTGCTCAGCAATTCCCTAAATGTGCATTCTCCAACCTGACCAGCTTCCCGGGACATACCTGCAACATCTACAAGTAAAGGTATGGAAAGAGACTGCATTGTGTGTGACTGACTTCTTATCTGCACCCTGCACCACCATAGACTTTGAGGGACCAGTCCCACCTGTGGGGGATTTAACATCTAGCTGCCATAACATCCCCTCAGAGATCTACCCTGCAGCGCTGGTCAAATTGATCAGAAACCACAGGTGGCGTCACGAACAATTATTACAATCCCCTGTAAATATTCCCCATTGCATGACCGCCCAGGGCCACGGACCGAGCTCTGCTGCCAGTGACATTCCCCATAGACTTCCATGGGCTCGGTGCCGAGTACCCCATAGCCCTGGTACACACATGTGGTGCGCGTCATCTTTGGCGTCACGAACAGGATCCGAAGCTTACAATTTGCGAGTCCTGTGTGCAGTTTTTGGTGATTTTTGGCGCCATTGTCCGCCATTTTGCCGCCATATTCGCGCCCTGAGGCGCTGGTGAAGAAGGTGGGCGTGCATTCGTGGGCGTACCTGCAAAAGCGCGCTGAGTCCTGAACACGCCCCCAACGCTGACGCGGCGGCAGGTCCTGTAGAGAGCTTCAGTAAACGCTCTGACGTCAGAGCGCCAGCGACACAGGTCCTGTCTCCACCGCAGTGCCTGCAAAGCTGCAGCCTTCAGAAAAGGTAGGCCAAGATTAACTAGGGGGGCGCAGACATGTCGCAGCAGCCAGCCGACAACGCGGCCCCGGCCGGCGGCCCCAATGACTTACCAATTGGCGCTGCAGCGCAGGATGGAAATGTGGGCCCCTCACCTGGTCCTGTGGTCCCAATAGTACCGCTAACGCTGCCATACCTGCCTGGAGCAAAGTGGCTCCCTCAGTACAGCGGCAAGCCAGACACCCTGCCCGGATTCAAACGGAAAATATGCAGCATAATGGACATGTATCCTATGACAGAAAAGCAAAGAGCTGCAGTAGTAATAGGGCAACTAACTGGTGCTGCTGAGAGAGAAGTAGAGACTTGGACAGCTGCAGACCAGGAGTCAGTGCCTGCGATTTTCTTAAAGCTACAGACTATCTTTGAGGACCGCACAGAAACAGATCTCCGGATGAGTTTTTATCAATGTTCCCAGAAATCAGATGACAGCATTAGAGACTACGCCTGCCGACTACAGGGGGCCCTGCGAGCTCTCAAACAGGTTAACCCAATAAGTGCCATTGATGAAAGCAAAATGCTGAAGGAACAGTTTGTACGGGGACTGAGGTCCCAAGCTGAAAGAAGGACTGTGAACTGGTGGTCCTTGGATCATCCTGATGCAACCTTTGATGCCCTTAAAGATATGGCTATAAAAGGACTGCGGCCCCTGGAAAAGCCTGAAGTGGCGACCCAGTATTACCCGGGTGAAGCCACTCTAAAGCCGGTAACATCCACCTTTCCCCCGCTGGTGGCAGAAGCCAAAACGCAGGTGGCGCCCCCTACTGAGTTGGACTGTTTGCGCTCAGAAGTGCGCCAGCTGACTAAAAACCTGGCCACTGTAATGAGTGCCCTGCAACTGCGGAAGGAAGAAGGAGGAAAGATCCTGCTAGCCGACTGCCCAGAGGATGTTCCTTGGATGAACCGGAGGAAAAGGAGGATGTCGCTCCACCGGAGGAGAACAACGCCACCCACAGGAGCGACCCCTGATCAGCACCATCCTCGCCGAGAGATCATCTGCTACCGTTGCAACAGAAAAGGTCATCTAGCCCAACAGTGTCCTTTAAACGAGCAGATCCTGGGTCCGAGGGCCAACACCCAGGAGTAGACTCATCAGGCCCCTTAGACTGGAACCGCAGGTTTGTGGGAGGAAGACCCTACCTGTCCATCATCCTGGACGGGATCGCAATCCCTGCACTGCTGGACACTGGATCTCAGGTGACCATCGTACCTGATGTCCTTTATAATAAGTTTTGGTCCATGGACAGTCTCCAGCCCCCGAGCCCTGACTTTGCTGTGTACGCCTCTAATGGTCTCCCTATTGATATACTAGGAGCCAAAAACGTGGACGTAAAGGTGGGCAGAGTGGAGCTGAAGGATCAGGGACTCTTAGTAGTCAGGACTGTAAATGAGGAAAATGGCTTAAATGTGATACTAGGTACTAACATTATCAGTAACTGTCTGGGAGAAGTTGTGTTTTTGCTCCAACAGCTCGCTGAAGTTGCCAAGCCAAAGCAAAAGGGAGTGATCCAGAGGGAGATCCGGGCCCTGATGTGCCAGCAGCAAGCGAAGCTGACAGATGGTGAAATTGGTAATGTACGGGTAACAGACCCGAACCCCATTGTGATACCCCCAATGAGTGAAATGCTGATATGGTGTAGAGCAGCAATAGGTCTGAGAGGACAGAACTACCAAGCAGTAGTAGAGCCCCATTGTTCAGAGCACAGACCTACACTCTTGACTGCTAGAGGGGTAGTGGAAGTAAGAAATGGGAGAGTACCAGTACGACTTCTCAACTGGGGAGAAGATGAAGTAAATTTACCACGTTATGCCACTGTTGCTAAATTACATACCGTAGATAACAACTCTGTTCTCACAACAGAGTCCTTAGCCTCCCGCCAACCAGCGAGGATAATGATCCAGCAACACAGGTGGAGGATTGGTGTCAGCAGCTCCATGTCGGGACAGACACCACTCCCGCCCACCAGAAACAGGGAGTACTATGGGTGGTACAGGAGTACGCACAGGTATTTAGCAAACACCCACTTGACTTTGGGACAATTAAGGGAGTACAGCATCATATCCCTACAGGCAGTCATCCTCCCATCAAAGAGCGGTACAGGCCTATACCTCCAGCACACTATCAGAAAGCTAAGGAAATGTTGCGTGACATGAAGGAAGCAGGGGTGATAAGGGATAGTTGTAGTCCCTGGGCAGCACCTCTAGTCCTAGTTAAGAAAAAGGATGGAAGCATGAGAATGTGTGTAGATTACAGACAAGTAAATCGCATAACACATAAAGATGCATACCCTTTACCACGCATTGAGGAATCCCTAGCTGCTTTGAAAACTGCTAACTACTTTTCCACCCTCGACCTCACTAGTGGGTACTGGCAAGTAGCTGTGGCTGAGGAGGATCGGGAGAAAAACAGCTTTCACCACCCCAATGGGACTCTGTGAGTTTGACAGAATGCCGTTTGAACTCAGCAGTGCCCCGGGAACATTCCAGAGAGTGATGGAGAGCTGCCTGGGACATCTCAACTTTGAAACCATGTTGCTGTACCTGGACGACGTAATTGTGTACTCCAAGACGTATGAGGATCATCTGAAGCACCTGGCAGAGGTATTCGAGTCACTGTCCAAGTATGGGATGAAACTGAAGCCTTCAAAGTGCCATTTGCTCAAACGAAAGGTACAGTACTTGGGACATATTGTCAGCTCAGAAGGAGTAGCGCCGGACCCCGAGAAGGTCACGGCCATCCAGAAGTGGCCGGAGCCGAAAAATCTCAAGGAGGTGCGCCAGTTCTTGGGACTGACAGGTTACTACCGGAGGTTTGTAAAGGACTACACCAAGAAAGCAGCGCCTCTGCAGGACCTCCTGGTAGGACAACCCCTCAAGAGTAGAAATCCTCCATTCCACTGGGGTAAAGAACAAGCTGAGGCGTTCAAAGAGATGAAGGAGATCCTGACAGGTGAGGAGATCCTAGCTTACCCTGACTACAGCCAACCGTTCCTGCTGTACACTGATGCCAGCAACGAAGGATTGGGAGCTGTCCTCAGTCAGAAGCAAAATGGCCAAGAAAAAGTCATCGCATATGCAAGCAGGAAGCTCCGGCCGACTGAGAGAAACCCAGAGAACTATAGTAGCTTCAAGTTGGAGTTCCTGGCGCTGGTCTGGGCCATTACAGAAAGATTCAAGCATTACCTAGCCTCCAGCAAGTTCACTGCGTACACAGACAATAACCCCTTGACGCATCTTGAAACAGCCAAGCTGGGAGCCATGGAGCAACGTTGGATGGCTCGGCTGTCAAACTATCAATTTACCATCAAGTACAGGGCGGGCCATAAAAATGCCAACGCTGACGCCTTGTCCAGAATGCCGCATGAATCCGACACGGAGGAAGAATCGGATGACCTAGAAGAGATTGAGCTACCTGCATTCCACAGAAATGGGATGATCCATGAGCAACGAGCCTACAGGAAGCGGTGTGGTAAGACGTTAAACCCTTTACCTCACCACAGCTGGAAGGAGACTCAGGACAGCGATCCAGTGGTCAGCCGTATCAAGGAGCTGATAAGACGGGAAGGTTCCTCCTTGGAGAAAGACGCACCTATACCAGCAAGGCTGCTGTGGAACGAGAGAAGCCGTTTGTTCATCTACCGTGAGAAGCTGTGCAGGAGGTACGTCGAACCAAGGACCCATGAGATGGTTTGGCAGATAGTGGTACCCAGAGCAGACATCCAAATGGTGTTAGAAGCCTACCACGATCAAGCGGGACACTTTGGCTGGAAAAAGCTGGAGACCCTGTTGAAGTGTCGGTTCTACTGGGTAGGGATGCGCAGCTCCATCGAGAAGTGGTGCCGGAACTGTGGACCCTGTGGCCTCAGACGGAAAGACTATAGTAGTCAGAAGGCACCCCTGCAGCCTATCCAGACGACTCGTCCCTTGGAGATCGTGGCATTGGACCATGTCAAGTTGTCACCAAGCAGGTCGGGATACTCATATGCCCTGACCATGGTGGATCACTATTCCAAATTCCTGGTGGTCGCCCCTGTCAAAGATCTGACAGCAGAGACAGCAGCAAAGACCTTCCAAGCAAGTTTCTGCAGACCACACGGATATCCGGAGCAGGTGCTAACTGATCAAGGCCCAGCCTTTGAGGCCGAATTATTCAAAGAGTTCTGTCACTTGTACGGGTGTAAGAAGATCAGAACAACACCGTACCACCCTCAAACCAATGGCCTTTGTGAAAAGATGAATCACATTGTCATTGACTTATTGAAGTCTGTACCACTGGAGGAAAGAAATCGGTGGCCAGACTTGTTACCTGACCTGGTAGACCTGTACAACCACATACCGGTAAGTTCCACCAACTGCACCCCAGCCTATCTCATGCGGGCAAGACCAGGAAAGCTGCCCGTGGATCTAGAGCTTGGAGTTGTAGAGCCGGAAGCAGATGTAACTACTGGAGACTGGGACACAAACAGACAGGAACAGTACAGAAAAGTACAGGCCTGTGTTGAGGAAAGTCTCAATCGATTCAGGGATAAACAAGCAGATCGTTACAATAAAAGTGCGCCAGCTGAACCTTTCGCACCTGGTGAAATCGTACTAAAAAGAAAGAGGAGGTTACACAAACTTGACGATCAGTGGGAAAGAGAGCCTTACATCATACAGAGTTCAAGGTTTGATAACAAGAAGACGTGCATAATAAGCAAGGATGGAGGAAAAAACGACTGCAACTGTGTCTAGAGATCATCTAAAGTTGTGTCCGGACCCATTAAAGCTTCGTGAGGAAGGACCTGTTGTCAATCAGGAAGGGAGTGATGAAGCGGTCATACATACAGATTTGGGAGATTTACCTGCAGATTGGCCCAGAATTGGAGAAGCTGTAATCATTCCTGTGCTGCAGTTTTATCAACCGCATGTCACGCTGTCTAATGATATGTATACAATGTCAGTAAACTATTAATACAGGAACAACACTCTATACAACAACTAGTATAGCAACATCAGCATGTAAGTATAGAATAGATTTACCTGACACGATATCTGCTGAACTCAGGGTTAATCTTGAGGACTTGATGAGCTGAAACAGGAAAGAGGTGGACCGGGATCTAACCTGACCCTAAACTGGGGTCCTAACTAATCCCTCACCTTGGAGGTACTGATAATGGTTCAGAGGTCCAAGTCTCCAACCTAACCCTGTCTCCTATCAGACCCTGAACCCTGTAATCAGTCCTAAGAAGGATCCTGACTACCACCAAAGGGATATGGGCTGATCTCAGCTAAATACACAGATTAGACATATAAGACAGACAGGATAACACTCGCTTGCATACACACTCAAACACCAAAGGAACATAAATGGTCTGGGAAATAAACTCTAACCAAGTTGAGCTTAGAACAACTAAGGAGCTCACAACTAAAGTCTATACAGATTCATTCCTATCTGTGGTCTGCATGAAGGTTTCACTGGCAACTCCCCAAGCAGACAACCAGGAATTTAAAGGAAACCAATCAACAAATAATCAATTGCAGCCGGGAGAAACTGCACCCAGTCCAGCACCGAGCACAGACAGAATTAACTCCCTAGCTGCCAAACACAAAGAAACAGCAGATCAGCTGTGAGAAGTCAAAATGTGCAACCGCGACGATCTTCGTGGCAATGCACACATGACAGTACCCCCCCTTCTACGAGGGGCCTCCGGACCCTCAGGGCCAGGCCTGCCCGGGTGAGTTCTGTGGAAGGTCCGAACCAAACGATCTGCGTTAACATCAGACGCAGGGACCCACGTCCTCTCCTCTGGACCATACCCCTTCCAATGCACCAAGTACTGAAGGGACCGGCGATTCAGACGTGAGTCAATGATCTTTGATACTTGAAATTCCAAGTTACCATTGACCAACACAGGAGGAGGAGGTAGAGGTGACGGTATGACTGGTGCCACATACCTTTTAAGTAATGACTTGTGGAACACATTATGAATTTTAAACGTAGGAGGGAGGTCCAGACGAAATGCCACAGGATTAATTATGGAACTGATCCTGTACGGCCCGATGAATCTGGGACCCAGTTTCCAGGAGGGCACCTTAAGTTTTATATTCCTGGTAGACAACCATACCAGATCGTTCACATTCAGATCTGGACCAGAAACTCTCCTCCTATCAGCCATACGTTTGTAACGGTTCCCCATCACACTCAGATTATTCAATACACCTCTCCACACAGAAGCAAGTGACGACGAGAAACGCTCCTCCTCAGGAACCCCAGAAGGGCCCCCCCCATTGAAAGTACAAAACTGGGGATGGAAACCATATGCCCCAAAAAACGGGGACTTACCAGTGGACTCGCTCCGCCTGTTGTTAAGAGCGAACTCTGCCAGAGGCAAGAAAGAAGACCAGTCCTCTTGGTTCTCTGAAACAAAACACTGGAGATATGTCTCTAAGCTCTGATTCAGACGCTCTGTCTGACCATTGGTCTGCGGATGAAAAGCCGAGGAAAATGACAATTGCATCCCCCGACGTAAACAAAATGCCCTCCAAAATTTGGACACAAACTGAGACCCCCTATCTGACACCACATCAGAAGGCAACCCATGAAGTCTAACGATCTCCCTAATGAACACCTGCGCCAGAGTTTTAGCATTAGGGAGTGCAGGAAGAGCAACGAAATGTGCCATCTTACTGAACCTGTCAACAACCACCAGTATGACAGTATTCCCTGACGACGGAGGAAGGTCCGTAATGAAGTCCATAGATAAATGAGTCCATGGACGCTCCGGAAGTTTCAAGGGTAAAAGGGTCCCAGACGGACGGGTATGAGGGGTTTTAGAGCGAGCACACACCCCACATGACGCGACAAAAGTTATAACATCTTTATTAGCATTAGGCCACCAAAACCGGCGAGAAAGGAGATCTAAAGTAGCCTTACTCCCTGGATGTCCTGCTAGAGCAGAATTATGATGTGCCTCAATAACCTTTTGTCTCAACAGATTTGGGACAAACAGTCTCCCTGGAGGTCCTGCAGGGGCGTCCCCCTGAGCCTCTAACACCTCCTCCTCAAGCTCAGAAAATACAGCCGACACTACCACCCCCTCCTGAAGGATAGGACTCGGGTCATCCGTTTTCCCGGCCCCTGGGAAACTGCGAGACAAGGCATCAGCCTTTACATTCTTAGACCCCGGGCGATAAGTGACGACAAAATTAAACCTGGTAAAAAAACAACGACCATCGAGCTTGTCTGGAATTCAGACGCTTAGCGGATTCCAAATACAACAGGTTCTTGTGATCAGTAATAACGGTAACCGGGTGGACTGCCCCCTCCAAAAAGTGACGCCATTCTTCAAAAGCTAACTTAATGGCCAAAAGTTCCCTATTGCCGATATCATAATTCCTTTCGGCGGACGACAATTTCTTAGAAAAGAAAGCGCACGGATGCCATTTACCAGGGGACGGACCCTGGGACAATATAGCACCCACCCCTACGTCAGACGCATCCACCTCCACAATGAACGGCTGAGATGCATCTGGTTGGATGAGAACGGGTGCCGAAGCAAAACATTTCTTCAAAGAGGAAAAGGCTTGGCAAGCTTTGTCCGACCATTTAGAAAAATCCGTCCCTTTTCTTGTCATGTCAGTGAGAGGTTTGACGACAGATGAGAAATTACAAATAAATTTCCGGTAGTAGTTAGCAAACCCCAAAAAAACGCTGCAGAGCCTTAAGATCCCCTGGCTGATCCCATTCAAGCACTGCTCTCACCTTTTCAGGGTCCATACGGAAACCGGAGGCTGACACCAAAAAACCCAAAAACTGAAGTTCCTGTACGGCAAATACACACTTCTCCAGTTTGGCGTATAGTTTATTGTCTCGCAAGATCTGCAACACCTGTCTCACATGCTCCTGATGAGACACAAGATCTGGCGAGTAAATTAAAATGTCGTCCAAATATACAACCACAAACAGCCCCACAAGGTGACGAAAAATGTCATTAACAAAATGTTGGAATACTGCTGGTGCAGTAGTCAGACCAAAAGGCATGACAAGGTTCTCATAATGTCCCTCCGGCGTGTTAAACGCCGTTTTCCACTCATCCCCTCTTTTATCCTAATCAGATTATACGCCCCCCTGAGATCCAATTTAGAGAACCATTTGGCGCCAACAATTTGATTGAAGAGATCAGGAATAAGAGGGAGTGGATACGGATCTCGAACAGTAATCCGATTAAGTTCGCGGAAATCCAAGCAAGGGCGTAGGCCTCCATCTTTCTTCTTCACAAAGAAGAACCCCGCGGCTACTGGGGAAGATGAAGGTCTAATATGCCCTTTGGCCAGACTTTCAGAAATATAATCTTTCATAGCCTGCCTCTCAGGACCAGAAAGATTATACAACCTAGCTTTAGGCAACTTAGCATCAGGAAGGAGATTAATAGAGCAGTCATACACGCGATGAGGAGGCAACTCCTGACACCCCTCCTCAGAGAAAACATCCCCAAAATCCTCCAAAAAAGGAGGCAATGTACTAGGCACGACCGCACTGATGACTGTGTTCATGCAGTTGCTTTTGCAAAACTCACCCCATTGGCTTATTTCTCTGGACTGCCAATTAATCACAGGGTTATGTTTAACCAACCAAGGAAGTCCCAACACAATGGGAGTAGGTAGACCCTCCAACACATAACAAGATAATTGTTCCCTATGTATTGCCCCTACCCGAAGGTCAATGTTATGAACCTCATGAACAAAGCTACCTTGGCCGAGAGGCCTGGCGTCAATGGAGAATATAGGGATCGGTTTGACCAATACACTCAGATGCATACCTTGAGCCTGAGCAAACTGAGCGTCAACCAGATTAGCCCCGGAACCACTATCAAGAAGAACAGACAATCTCTCCACTCTCGTACCAACTACCACCTCCACTGGTACAAGGAACTGAGAAGAACTGGCGGATGAAATACATACTCCCAGGTTGTCGTCCACCACACAACCTGGGATTAACAGTTTTCCGGCGACTTTTGGCTCAACAAGGCACGGGATGGACATTCTCCAACAAAATGTCCCTCTTTCCCGCAGAAAAAAACATCTTCTAGTCCTGCGGCGTACCGCCAATCCCCTCCTACGAAATGATGTCCCTCCCAACTGCATAGGCTCATCCGAACAGACAAGGGGAACCTCAACATAAGGGACTTTAGTGGTAGGTGGAGAAACAACAGGGAGTGGGGTTACCTCACCCCTCTCCCGAAGCCGTCTATCAGTATGGATAGCTAAGGCCATAGCAGCCTCCAGTGAATGAGGAGACTCATACTGAGCCAAAACGTCTTTTAATTTATCAGAAAGCCATGACAAAACTGGCTCCTAAGAGCTGGGTCATTCCACTGAGTATCTGTGGCCCATCTACGAAACTCAGAAGCAAATTCCTCTGCCGGACGATCTCCCTGCTGTATCTTACGTAATTTTGTCTCAGCAAGAGAGACCCGATCTGGGTCATCATATACCAATCCCAGGGCAGTAAAAAATTGATCTACAGACAGTAGAGCCGGGGATCCCGGAGGAAGGGAAAATGCCCAGGATTGAGGGTCCCCTTGCAGAAGTGAGATAACAATTCCCACTCTCTGCTCATCACTCCCTGATGATCGAGGCCGAAGCCGAAAATACAATTTACATGCCTCCGGGAAGGTGAAAAATTTGTCTCGCCCACCAGTGAACCTGTCCGGGAGAGCTACTTTAGGTTCAACTCTGGTTTGCTCCAGGGGAGACAAAACTTTGGACTTAATGTCCGTCAGCTCCATGGATAATCCCTGCAACTGCAGAGCCAGCTGGGCTACTGGATCCATGGTAACTGGAGATAATTTTTATGGCCAGTGAAAATGTCACGCTGTCTAATGATATGTATACAATGTCAGTAAACTATTAATACAGGAACAACACTCTATACAACAACTAGTATAGCAACATCAGCATGTAAGTATAGAATAGATTTACCTGACACGATATCTGCTGAACTCAGGGTTAATCTTGAGGACTTGATGAGCTGAAACAGGAAAGAGGTGGACCGGGATCTAACCTGACCCTAAACTGGGGTCCTAACTAATCCCTCACCTTGGAGGTACTGATAATGGTTCAGAGGTCCAAGTCTCCAACCTAACCCTGTCTCCTATCAGACCCTGAACCCTGTAATCAGTCCTAAGAAGGATCCTGACTACCACCAAAGGGATATGGGCTGATCTCAGCTAAATACACAGATTAGACATATAAGACAGACAGGATAACACTCGCTTGCATACACACTCAAACACCAAAGGAACATAAATGGTCTGGGAAATAAACTCTAACCAAGTTGAGCTTAGAACAACTAAGGAGCTCACAACTAAAGTCTATACAGATTCATTCCTATCTGTGGTCTGCATGAAGGTTTCACTGGCAACTCCCCAAGCAGACAACCAGGAATTTAAAGGAAACCAATCAACAAATAATCAATTGCAGCCGGGAGAAACTGCACCCAGTCCCAGCACCGAGCACAGACAGAATTAACTCCCTAGCTGCCAAACACAAAGAAACAGCAGATCAGCTGTGAGAAGTCAAAATGTGCAACCGCGACGATCTTCGTGGCAATGCACACATGACACCGCAAGAAGAATCTCTACATCCAGTCACACCAATTGTGCCAGTAGAGTCAGTTCCAGAGGGACCTGTTCCGGCAGAACCTCAACCAGTGGAACCCAAGAAGCGGAACCACAAGAAGTGGAATCCCCTGGCGAAACAGAACTGCATCGCCCAGCTACAAATATGCTTGCCAGATCCATAGAGAGGTTGAGGCAGTATTACAGTTTGCCAGCACGCAGAACAGATAGGCCAGAGACTACTATATCTGACACTACACCACGCAGGTCAGTACGTACAACGAAGGGAAGGTTACCTGTTCGGTACCAAGAGTAGTCCCAGCGAATTAGTCTAGTATGACCCAGACAGGGTTTACTTAATTGTACAAAGTTATGAAGAGTTGATTGAAATGTGATTTTACTTGAAATGTGTTTTCTCATGCAAAGACTGTGTGGCTGTGGACTGTGCCAGCCAAAAACTTTATTGTAAATAGTTCGCACTTCGGTGCCCCATCTTGGTTTCACATAAAGCCTTACTACCTCTGAAGAAAAACCCGTATGGTGTGGCCTAGAGTGAGGTCTGCAGCAATAAAGTCCTGCAGCCCACCCAGGACCCACGTGGGAGGTTTTTGGTGCGGGTCCTCCACAAGAATCTTGTCTTATACTGTATATATTTATTGAAAAGTATTTTTGATAATTTTCTAATGTCCATTGTACAAAATGTAACGTTCAAGAGTCCTTACCTCCCGCAAGGGATGAGTTTAAATTGTTGATGTTATATGCAAAACAAAAATGTTTTTCTTTTCTATTTCAGCCCGGGAGTGCTGAGTTTAACTAGGGGGGGATGTGTGGCCCAGCTACGTGTGACACATGTCTCCTGGAAAATGCACAGGAAAGGTAATTGTAAAGCCTGAAATTCATTCACATCACACACTTCTTAACACTGCCACTAGAGGCATTTCAGACTTTTTGGTAGTGTGACGTAGCAATAGTGAGTCATTCTAGTCAGAGCTCAGTCTGAGCTAGATTGAAGGAGGATTCGAGTTCCTGTCTTTGGATAGAGAGGTTCAGTTAGTTTCTGTTTCAGTCAGAGACAGACGGAAGGAGAAGAGAGTGGAGTCTTGGAGGGAGAGGAGTGAAGACTGATTCCTGACGGAGCTCAGATAGTTCATTTTATACGGAAGTGGAGGCTAGTACGAGTAGACAGATTTACTCTAGCCTAGTCAGAACTACAATCGGAACTGCTATCTCAGAACAAGCTGCTTGTGTTCCTAAGAAAGTGGAAAGCAATTCTCAGAGCTACAGCGTGTATACAGTCTGACGAATCGTCCTGTGAGCTGCTCTGGACAGGGTCTGGAAGGAAGGAAGGAAAGGAACCACTGCAGTTATTAGAACGAGGCAACTGAGAACAGGTCAGTGAGCACTGGAAGGAAAGCTTATGACTACACCACTGCTACCGTGCTTATGTTATGGGCAAGAGCAGCGCGACAGGCGAGTGGTAAAAGAAGGACAAGTGACCTAGGTGACAGATCACCTTCACTTAGTTATCCGGACACCGGGGTCCGAAGTGTTGCTAGAACTTCACGTCTAGTAATAAGATACACCGGAGGCCTTGCTGGACTTCAAGTTGCAGAAGGTAGCCCTAAGTGCCGATACGTAACCGGGGTCAGGAAGGACAACAGTCTAGCAGGGCCCTGCACAAAAGACTAGTTCTATCCAACAGAAGGACTCCCACCACAATATTGGCAGGGCGAAGCTGTCATATTCAGAGTTAAACCTGACTTCACGCAGGTTAAGATTCACACACGATTCAAGGATAAAGGAGGCCTCAAACCTGCTCAGCAATTCCCTAAATGTGCATTCTCCAACCTGACCAGCTTCCCGGGACATACCTGCAACATCTACAAGTAAAGGTATGGAAAGAGACTGCATTGTGTGTGACTGACTTCTTATCTGCACCCTGCACCACCATAGACTTTGAGGGACCAGTCCCACCTGTGGGGGATTTAACATCTAGCTGCCATAACATCCCCTCAGAGATTCACCCTGCAGCGCTGGTCAAATTGATCAGAAACCACAGGTGGCGTCACGAACAATTATCACAATCCCCTGTAAATATTCCCCATTGCATGACCGCCCAGGGCCACGGACCGAGCTCTGCTGCCAGTGACATTCCCCATAGACTTCCATGGGCTCGGTGCCGAGTACCCCATAGCCCTGGTATCCAACATGTGGTGCGCGTCACATGAGTCTTCCAGTACCTCAGTTATCTGCCTACATGCATCTTCCAGTACCTCAGTTTCCTGTCTGCATGCATCTTCCAGTACCTCAGTTATCTGTCTGTCTGTGGCTTCCAGTACCTCAGCTACCTGTCTGCATGCGTCTTCCAGTACTCTGTGGCTTCCAGTACCTCTGTGACTTGTCTGTCTGTGGCTTCCAGCACCTCAGTTACTTGTCTGCCTGCGGCTTCCAGTATCTCAGTTACTTGTCTGCCTGCTGCTTCCAGTATCTCACTTACTTGTCTGCCTGCTGATTCCAGTACCTCAAATATGTGTCTACCTGCTGCTTCCAGTATCTCAATAACTTGTCTGCCTGCTGCTTCTGTGTAGCCCTGGTATTTAAGGTACACAATACCAGGAGGATGAGTGGAGAGGTAACGGTTAAGGGCTCTACATGACATCACATATACTTCGGACACACCCAGCAGGGGTGTAGAGGGGTGTGGTTTTTAGCACAAGAGAGTCTAGTAGTGTCTCCTGAGGTGAAGGGAGAGAGAAGGAGTGCCTGTCTGGAGCACCAAGATTCCTGTTGATTCAGAGAGACAGTACAGTAGTGGAGGCTAGTACAGGTGAGCCAGTTCACCTTAGCCTAGTCAGTGCTGAGATTGAGAGTTTGAGCAAGTCGAAAGGCACAGTGGAAGGAAATCAGAAGTGCTTTAGGATTGAAGTATCCTGCACATTGTCACCGGTCACTGGAGACCGAAGCATCACTATAGCTCCACGCATAGTGGTAGAAAAACCAGAGGCTTACTGGACCTTAGGTAACAGAAAGCAGCCCTTGAAGTGTCAGTACGTAACAGGGGTCAGGTGGAATAGGAACTTTGAGCTAGGCCAAGCATAGAAGAACCTAGTTTCATCACTGGAAGGCTCCACCACAAAACTGACCGGGCAGTACAGCTTTGAAATAGCTGAAGTTTCAGGAGTGAACTACGCTTTATGCTGGTTGGACTCATCATCATTGGAAAGTAAAGGAGGCCCCTGCCTTGCTCAGCCGTTGCCTCAAAACTCATCCTCCATCAACCCCATCAGCCTCCCTGGGACCTGCCTTACCATCTTACAAGTAAAAGGTATGGAAAGACGCTGACGGTGTGAGACTGAGTTATTTAATTGCATGCCTGCACAACCCCACCATAACCATCGACCTGAGGGAAGAGTCCCACCTGTAGGGGACCCGACATCTAGCTGCCTCACCATCCCCTCAGAGATCTACAGCAGCGCTGGTACAAATTACCAGAGACTACAGGTGGCGTCACGAACTGTAAATATATCTATCCCCTGTAAATATACCCCCCAACATACGCCAGACCGCCAGGGCCACAGACCGAGCCACCGCTACCTGTGACATCCCCATAGACTTCCATGGGCTCGGCTCTGAGTACCCCATTGCCCTGGTAATCCACAATTGTGGTGGCGGGTCGACACAAAACTTTGGCGTCACGAACAGGATACGAAACTTGCAGCATTGCGAGCCCTGTGTGCCTGTGGAGTGTTTTGATGAAAAAGACTGTTGCTATTGTTTGGCGCCAAATACCGCCATATTTGCCGCCAGATTCACGCCTTAGGGCGCTGGAGAAGAAGGTGGGCGTACCTAAAGAGCGCGCAAAGTCTTGGACACGCCCCCGGCTCTGACTCAGCGGCAGGTCCTGCAACAGGAAGTGAACGCTCTGACAACAGAGCGCCTGCGACGAAGGTCCTGTTCCCACTGCTGTGCCTGTGAAGTAGCAGCATCTGAAACCGGTAGGCTCCGTTTAACCAAGGGGGCGCTAAGATGTCACAACAACCGGCTGACAGTGCGGCCCCGGCCGGAGGCCCCAATCCCGCACCGCCTGGTATTGTAGCGCCAGATGGGGGTGCAGGTCCAGCACCCAGTCCGGTAGTCCCGATCATGCCACTAACGCTCCCATATATGCCTGGGGCGAAATGGCTTCCCCAGTACAGCGGTGAGCCAGGCACATTAGCAGGCTTCAAGCGGAAGTTATGCAGCATCCTAGAAATGTACTCCATGCCTGAGAGACAAAAAGCTGCTGTGCTAATAGGGCAGCTAACTGGCGCTGCTGAGAGGGAAGTGGAGACTTGGGATACCGTTGATCAGGAGTCGGTACCTGCGATCTTCCTTAAACTACATGCCATATTTGAAGACCGCACAGAAACGGATCTCCGGATGGCCTTCTATCACTGTTCACAACAGCCAGGTGACAGCATCCGGGACTACGCTTGCCGACTACAAGGAGCCCTGAGAGCTCTTAAGCAGATTAATAATTTAAATGCTATCGATGAGAATAAAATGCTGAAAGAACAATTTATCCAGGGATTGAGATCCCAAGAGGAACGCAGAACTGTAAACTGGTGGTCCTTAGATCATCCGGATGCTACCTTTGATGCCCTAAAAGACATGGCAATAAAAGGGCTGCGGCCCC
>JARQOD010000004.1:11259057-11311615 GCA_033576555.1 Oophaga sylvatica
TTAACCCTATGTACACCAAGTGTCATTTCATGTCGGGTTCTGCATTTTCACAAAGCCGGCAATTGAATTAGCGGCTATTATACTATGTAGAAGTGTATGAACTACAAATATAAATATATATATATATGTGTCACAAACTCAATGACATGTATATATATATATGAGGTGTAAAATTGCTGAAAAAAAATGCGTGGGCTCCCGCCCTATTTTCGCAACCAGACAGACAAAGCCAGTGAGTGGGGGCAGATAATAATAGCCCAGAGAGGGACCATTATTTTTGGCCCCCCCCCGGCTACTAACATCTGCCCCCAGACACCCCAGGAAAGACAAATCTATAATTAGATTCGCCCTTTCTGGCACTTTGCCCGTCTATTCCCATTGCCCTGTAGCGGTGGCGAATGGGTTAATATGGGGTTAAAGCCACCTTGCTATTGAAAGGTGACCTTAAGCCAGGTTAATAATTGAGAGCTGTCAATTAGACAACTATCAATTATTAATCCTATTGCATGAAATAAAAATAAAACACACACACTTTAATTAAAAATCATTTTAATGAAATAAAGACACATGTTTTTGACCATCTTTTATTTTACTGCAAAAACCATTTCCTGTAATAAAAATAAAATAAAAAAGCAAAATTATTCTTACCTATCCCATGCACAGTCAGGTCCCACGGTGTAATCCTTCAGAAAGGGTTAATGTTTACTGCAGGGACCGCAGCTAATGCTGCAGCCTCACAGTAAACCCCCAAATGAATGAGTTCCTCTCCTGGCTGACAGGAGAGTAAAGGCTGGGTGTCACATAACGATACACCAGCGATCCCGACAACGATATGCACCTGTCAGGATCGCTGGTGTATCGCTACATGATCGCTGCTGAGCTGTCAAACAGGCAGCTCAGGCAGCGATCTGGGACAGCGACACTGCGGGTAACATCGCTTAAGGGCCCGTCTCACATAGCGATATCGCTACCGAGATCGCTGCTGAGTCACTAGTTTTGTGACGCAGCAGCGAGCTCACCAGCGATATCGCTGTGTGTGACATTCAGCGACGATCAGCCCCCCTGCCGGGTATCGCTGATCGTCGCAGAAATGTCAGGACCTTTTTTTGATCGCTGGTTTCCCTCTGACAGGCACGCATCGCTGCGTGTGACAGGGGAGACCAGCGATCCGCTGGTAACCAAGGTACACAGCGGGTTTCCAGGCACCGCGCAGCGCTTGGAAACCCGCTGTGTACCTTGATACCAGCTCCCTGCATCAGGGCGCTGGTATCCAAGGTACACAGCGGGTTTCTAGGCACAGCCCCGCGCCTGGAAACCCGCTGTGTATGTGTCGACCCGCCACCACAATTGTGGGTTACCAGGGCAATGGGGTACTCAGAGCCGAGCCCGTAGAAGTCTATGGATTGTCACAGGTAGCGGTGGCTCGGTCTGTGGCCCTGGCGGTCTGGCGTATGTTGGGGGAATATTTACAGGGGATAGTTTTATATACAGTTCGTGACGCCACCTGTAGTATTCTGGTAATTAGTACCAGTGCTGCTGTAGATCTCTGAGGGGATGGTGAGGCAGCTAGATGTCGGGTCCCCTACAGGTGGGACTGGTCCCTCAAAGTCTAGGAGATTTGTGAAGTCGAGTGCAGATAAAGAACACAGTCTCACACGGTCAGCGTCTTTCCATACCTTTACTTGTAAGATGTTCAAGCAGGTCCCAGGGAGGCTGATCCAAGGAGAGTGTATCTTGAGACAGCAGCTGGACAAGTTAGGGGCCTCCTTTAACTCCAATAAAACGAGTACAACCAGCCTGAAGCGTAGTTCCCTCAAATCTCCAGCTAATCTTTAGCTGTACCTGCCCAGTCAGCTTAGTGTTAGGGGCCTTCCTGTGAAGGAGCTGAATTCTTATTTTGTCCTGCAGAACTCCAAAGTCTTCACTCCCCTGACCCCAGTTACGTACTGACTATAAGGGGCTTGTCTGCCGCGACCTAGGGTCCGGTAGATTCCTGGTTTTCTTATCACTGTGCTTGAAACAACAGTGACCCTTCGGTCCCCAGTGACCGGTAGCAATGTGCTGGACTTCTGCAATCCGTAAGCACTAATCTTATAAATCCACTTGCCTTTCGCCTTGTCCACGCTGGTAACATAAGCACTCAAACTAGCCAAGGGTCGAGCAGTCACTTCTTTCCTTTTCCTTCCTACGAAGTTAGCCACAGATGCTCAGTTATCACAGGCAGGAGCACGTCTCTGAACCTGATACCGTCCTTTAGACAGGAATGCTGAAGACTTTCTGTACTAAAACTTCTTCTTTCCTTCAATGTATGCTGAGGAGGTGAAACAGCTCTGACTAGACTAAGGTGTATCCAGACACCTATACCAGACTCCACGATATGAACTGGTGATAAAGCAGGCTAGACTACTTCCTCCCTCCAGAAGTCTAGACACTCACTCCACACGTCCTCACTGTCCGAAGACAGGAACTAGACTCACTAAATCACTCTAACACATACCTTGACCACTCCCTCAAGAGTAAACTCCACTACCCTAAGGGTGTGTCTAGTATATGTCGAGTGAATGAATATTTAGCATTAAACTGCTGTCTCGCCACACACTCTCCAGGGTACTGCGTGTGCCTACCACCAGGGCTACACATTCCCCCATGGTAAAAGACAGCACTCCCGGGCTGTAAAATACAAAAGAGACATTTTGTTTATGCAATAAACATTAAACAATAACATTGGTTCGTCCCATCCGGGAGGTGAGGAAATCTTGAACGTTGCAAACTTTATAGAAAAATACAAATATTAAATAGCATTCAATAAATATACAAGATACTTGTGAAGGACCCGCACCAAACCTTCAACGTGGGTCCTGGGTGGGCTGCAGGACGTCCAATTGCAGACCTCACTCAGTGCCACACCACACGGGTTTTGTTTTCAGAGGTAGTTGTAATGGTTTATGTAAAACCAAGATAAAGCACCGAAGCGCAACTATTTACAAGTAAGTTCTGGGTTAGCATAGTCCTTAACCTCCAAGTCCAATGTAAAACCAAAATAGATATAATATCACATTATACTAAAGTGCAACACTTTTCTGGTTACTATGTATCATTTATCATTTATCAATTACCCAGCCGGGCATTCTACAGTATATATATTCACTATATAAATTGTGCAAAACTTTACAAACATTTCAAACTCTTTACTATGTTACTGATGGTAGACCCGATATGGATCTCACCAACTCTTTACTTATTCACACTTTTCCAATACATTTTCCACCCCGGGGGCTGGAACAACGCAATGGGCCCTTGATCCCAGGACCAGCAAATCATGTGCTGCGATCAGGGTCTGGGTCGCCACCGTTCTGGTGCGAACCTCTAGGGGCGCAACGGGTACAGTTTCTTCACGTGACACCGATTGCGTCTCAATCACAGTTAGCGATATGGACCGCGTCAGGGATTGCGTTTGCGACTGGGTCGCATGTTGCGATGTAGCGGTGGCTTTAATTTGCGATGAACTCTGGGTCGCTAGTTGCGATGACTTTGCAGGGGGCGATGCTGGGGCACGGCCGGATGCTGCTTGAGCTGGAAACGGGGACGCACTAACCTGCTGCTGTTGCTGCTCCATCATTGACGGCTGAGTCCCCGACGGTGTCCCTACCGGGGATCGATCATCTGCTGCGGCCTCTTGGCCGGGCGGGCGTTCCGGAACTGGCGGTACCTCCTCAACCTCCTTCGCCTCCACCGCTTCACCGGTGGGATCAGGATTGGTACTTTCGGGGGCAGCCTCCGGTTGCTCCTTTGCCTTGGGCAGCAGAATTTTCGGTGACTCGAATCGTGCATTTTCTTCTTTGATCTCCAGTAATGCTTGCTGCAGGTGCAGGACCACGGATGACTCCTGTGCTGGTGGCAGCTTGGCTGGGGCACGGGGCCTGCCTTCCTCCGCTTCCCAGCTCGGCTGCACACGTCCTGCCTCCATGATGTTCCAGAAGATCCTCTCCTCTTTCTGCGGAGACATCCGGTCTCTTTCGTGGAGGTGGGGTTTGCGTCTCCTCCTCCTCGCAGGGAAGGTGAAGAGGAGGCGGACCTCCTTTGCTGTAGGGCAGGACCGCATGTTGTAATAGCACTTTGAGAGGGCAGGCATTTTCTTCGCGCCACAGGGGGTAGACGCCCACGAAGGTACGCCCACCTTCTTCTCCAGCGCCTGAGGGCGCGAATATGGCGACAAAAATGGCGATTTTGGCGCCAAAAGTGCAAACAGTCCTTTCTCACAAAAACAATTCCTTAGGCACACAGGGCTCGCAATTTCGCGAGTTTCGCATCCTGTTCGTGACGCCAAATTTTTGTGTCGACCCGCCACCACAATTGTGGGTTACCAGGGCAATGGGGTACTCAGAGCCGAGCCCGTAGAAGTCTATGGGATTGTCACAGGTAGCGGTGGCTCGGTCTGTGGCCCTGGCGGTCTGGCGTATGTTGGGGGAATATTTACAGGGGATAGATTTATATACAGTTCGTGACGCCACCTGTAGTATTCTGGTAATTAGTACCAGCGCTGCTGTAGATCTCTGAGGGGATGGTGATGCAGCTAGATGTCGGGTCCCCTACAGGTGGGACTGGTCCCTCAAAGTCTAGGAGATTTGTGAAGTCGAGTGCAGATAAAGAACACAGTCTCACACGGTCAGCGTCTTTCCATACCTTTACTTGTAAGATGTTCAAGCAGGTCCCAGGGAGGCTGATCCAAGGAGAGTGTATCTTGAGACAGCAGCTGGACAAGTTAGGGGCCTCCTTTAACTCCAATAAAACGAGTACAACCAGCCTGAAGCGTAGTTCCCTCAAATCTCCAGCTAATCTTTAGCTGTACCTGCCCAGTCAGCTTAGTGTTAGGGGCCTTCCTGTGAAGGAGCTGAATTCTTATTTTGTCCTGCAGAACTCCAAAGTCTTCACTCCCCCTGACCCCAGTTACGTACTGACTATAAGGGGCTTGTCTGCCGCGACCTAGGGTCCGGTAGATTCCTGGTTTTCTTATCACTGTGCTTGAAACAACAGTGACCCTTCGGTCCCCAGTGACCGGTAGCAATGTGCTGGACTTCTGCAATCCGTAAGCACTAATCTTATAAATCCACTTGCCTTTCGCCTTGTCCACGCTGGTAACATAAGCACTCAAACTAGCCAAGGGTCGAGCAGTCACTTCTTTCCTTTTCCTTCCTACGAAGTTAGCCACAGATGCTCAGTTATCACAGGCAGGAGCACGTCTCTGAACCTGATACCGTCCTTTAGACAGGAATGCTGAAGACTTTCTGTACTAAAACTTCTTCTTTCCTTCAATGTATGCTGAGGAGGTGAAACAGCTCTGACTAGACTAAGGTGTATCCAGACACCTATACCAGACTCCACGATATGAACTGGTGATAAAGCAGGCTAGACTACTTCCTCCCTCCAGAAGTCTAGACACTCACTCCACACGTCCTCACTGTCCGAAGACAGGAACTAGACTCACTAAATCACTCTAACACATACCTTGACCACTCCCTCAAGAGTAAACTCCACTACCCTAAGGGTGTGTCTAGTATATGTCGAGTGAATGAATATTTAGCATTAAACTGCTGTCTCGCCACACACTCTCCAGGGTACTGCGTGTGCCTACCACCAGGGCTACACATGTACCTTGGTTACCAGCGGATCGCTGGTCTCCCGCCTGTCACACGCAGCGATGTGTGCCTGTCAGCGGGAAACCAGCGATCAAAAAAAGGTCCTGACATTTCAGCGACGATCAGCGATACCCGGCAGGGGGGCTGATCGTCGCTGAATGTCACACACAGCGATATCGCTGGTGAGCTCGCTGCTGCGTCACAAAACTAGTGACTCAGCAGCGATCTCGGTAGCGATATCGCTATGTGAGACGGGCCCTTAAGTGGAAAGCTTAATTGATTGCTTTCCACTTTCACTTCAGGTCAGCCAGGGACACAATCAGTGACGTCAGAGGGAACTGATTAACAAAAATAGGGGTTCCCTTCGAAAAAAAAAATGGCGTGGGGTCCCCCCTATTTTTGTTAACCAGCCAGATGAAGCAGACCGCTGAGGCCTGGATTTTCAGGCTGTTAAGGAGCCAAGATCCATGGACCTTGCCAGCCTGATAATACCAGGCCACAGCAGTCTGCATATCTTGGCTGATTAACAAAAATAGGGGATCCCCTCGAAAAAAATTGGCGTGGGGTCCCCCCTATTTTTGTTAACCAGCCAGATGAAGCAGACCGCTGAGGCCTGGATTTTCAGGCTGTTAAGGAGCCAAGATCCATGGACCTTGCCAGCCTGATAATACCAGGCCACAGCAGTCTGCATATCTTGGCTGATTAACAAAAATAGGGGATCCCCTCGAAAAAAATTGGCGTGGGGTCCCCCCTATTTTTGTTAACCAGCCAGATGAAGCAGACCGCTGAGGCCTGGATTTTCAGGCTGTTAAGGAGCCAAGATCCATGGACCTTGCCAGCCTGATAATACCAGGCCACAGCAGTCTGCATATCTTGGCTGATTAACAAAAATAGGGGATCCCCTCGAAAAAAATTGGCGTGGGGTCCCCCCTATTTTTGTTAACCAGCCAGATGAAGCAGACCGCTGAGGCCTGGTTTTTCAGGCTGGTAAGGATCCAATATCCATGGACCTTGCCAGCCTGATAATACCAGGCCACAGCAGTCTGCTTAGCTTGGCTGGTTAACAAAATAGGGGATCCCCTCGAAAAAAAAACGGCGTGGGGATCCCCCCTATTTTTGTTAACCAGCCAAGTAAAATGCAGACTGCTGCGGCTTGGTATTAAAAGACTAATAATGAAAAAGGCTTAAGCACTCAACTTAAAAGGTTTATTAGTAGTATCTCCAAACGTTTAGGTCAGAAAAGACCTTCATCAGTGACTACTTATTTGTATATAGAAGGTTGTCTCCTAAAAAGGGAGAGGTGCGTGCCCCAAGGAAAGTGTGCTGCTTAAAGACAAAAGTAGCTTATAAGAATGCTCAGTAGAAATATCCAGTGACTAAGCTTGCGGTATCCACCGCTATGTAGACTGGAGCTCTGCCAGGACGCTGTCTGAGCCTGCTGATTTGATTTCCATGAGTATGTGGCTTCCGCCCCACATACTCATGGAAATCAAATCAGCAGGCTCAGACAGCGTCCTGGCAGAGCTCCAGTCTACATAGCGGTGGATACCGCAAGCTTAGTCACTGGATATTTCTACTGAGCATTCTTATAAGCTACTTTTGTCTTTAAGCAGCACACTTTCCTTGGGGCACGCACCTCTCCCCTTTTTAGGAGACAATCTTCTATATACAAATAAGTAGTCACTGATGAAGGTCTTTTCTGACCTAAACGTTTGGAGATACTACTAATAAACCTTTTAAGTTGAGTGCTTAAGCCTTTTTTCATTATTAGTACCCGGTGTGGGAACCTAGACTTTAAAGCACCAGTTTCATTCAGGTTGTGCTCACGGTTTTCTTTCATGGTATTAAAAGACTGTCAAGGCCCATGGATTTTGGCCCTCAACAGCCTGATAATACCAGGCTACAGCAGCCCCACATTTGGCGCATCAAAAGATGTGCCAATTGTGGCACTTTACCCGGCTCTTCCCACTTGCCCTGTAGCGGTGGCAAGCGGGGTAATAAGGGGTTAATGTCACCGTTGATTGCACGGTGACAATAAGCCCGGTTAATAATGGAGAGGCGTCAATAAGACACCGATCCATTATTAATCCCAAAGTTATTAAATGCATAAAAAAAAGACAAAGCAAGAAAAAGTCTTTTAATGAAATAAAAGAGACAACACAGTTTTCATTAATTTTATTATACTCTCATTCCTGCGACGCCATCGATCTCCTGTAAAAAAAGAAAAAAAACAAACCAACAGTATACCACCTGTCCGACGCAGTCCATAACGACAGTCCCACGACGATCCAGCTCTGCTACATCGCAATGACAGGCAGAGCCTGTCATCGCGACGCAGCACAGCTGATTACCTGCTTCCCCGGCGGTGACGTCATCGGACTGACTGCTTTACGGCCGGGATTACCCAGCAGTCACTGCAGTTATCGCGAGAAAACTGCATGTGACCGCCGGGGAAAGAAGATTGCGGCCATGAAGCAGTCCAGCCCGTGACCGCCGGAGATCTTCTGCCGGGTAAGTGCCGCTGACTCCTGACAGACCCGACCGACGGACACTGACAGTGACAGTGACAATCCCGATTCCGGTATCCGATATGACGAAAATATCGGAACTCGGAATCGGAATTCCGATACAGCCAATATCGGCCGATACCCGATATTTGCAGTATCGGAATGCTCAACCCTACTTACCACAAATGGAATCATTACATAATGGTTACACATCGAAGAGGGACACAGTATAATGGTTACACATCCGAAGAGGGACACAGTATAATGGTTACACATCCGAAGAGGGACACAGGATAATGGTTACACATCCGAAGAGGGACACAGTATAATAGTTACACATCCGAAGAGGGACACAGCATAATGGTTACCCATCCGAAGAGGGACACAGTGTAATGGTTACACATCCGAAGAGGGACACAGTATAATGGTTACACATCCGAAGAGGGACACAGTGTAATGGTTACACATCCGAAGAGGGACACAGCTTAATGGTTACCCATCCGAAGAGGGACACAACATAATGGTTACCCATCCGAAGAGGGACACAGCATAATGGTTACACATCCAAAGAGGGACACAGCATAATGGTTACACATCCGAAGAGGGACACAGTATAATGGTTATGTCTTGACCCGCACCACAATTGTGGTTTACCAGAGCAATGGGGGTACTCAGAGCCGAGCCCATGGAAGTCTATGGGGTTGTCACAGGTAGCGCTGGCTCGGTCTGTGGCCCTGGCGGTCAGGCGTATGTTGGGGGGAATATTTACAGGGGATAGGTATATATACAGTTCGTGATGCCACCTGTAGTTCTCTGATCACTAAGACCAGCGCTGCTGTAGATCTCTGAGGGGATGGTGAGGCAGCTAGATGTCGGGTCCCCTACAGGTGGGACTCTTCCCTCAGGTCGATAGTTATGGTGGGGTTGTGCAGGGATGCAATCAAATAACTCAGTCTCACACATAGAAGCTTCTTTCCATACCTTTTACTTCAAGTTGTTCAGGCAGGTCCCAGGGAGGCTGTTCGGGGTGGATGAATGCACGTAGCGGTAACAGTTGAGCAGGTTACAGGCCTCCTTCTCTTTCCAAATGATGAATGAGTCCAAGCTTGCCTGTAGCTAAGCTAACTCTATAGTTTTCAGCTTTTCCCACTAGCTGTACTGCCCGGCCGGTTTTGTGATAGAGCCTTATAAGTGGTGAACTAAGTACTTTCTTTTGCCGCGCGCCGGACTCAGAAGTCTTGTTCTCCTGACTCGGTTACGTACTGGCACTCTAAGGGCGGCTTTCTGCAACCTAAGGTCAGTAAGACTCTGGCTTTTCTATCACTATGCCTGGAGCTATAGTGACGCTTCGGTCCCCAGTGACCGGTGACAATGTGCAGGATAATCCGATCCTTAAGGCACTTCTGAATCCTTCCCACTATGCCCTTCGCCCTGCTTCTGCTTTCAATGTAGCACTGAAGCGTGAAGATAGAAAGTCAGTTTTCTTCCTTGGTCTCACTGAGTAACTCTCAGTTTCCTCAAAGTTCAGACTGAGTAAAAGGTAACTCTGACTAGACTCGGGATGATAACTAGTCATCCGTTACTAGACTCCACTTCGTTGAATTGGCAGGAACTAATCTTCTGCTCACCCAGAGCTCTGACAGGAATCCTCACTGTCTAAGAAGAACTAGCCCTGACTGCTCTGTACGATGACAGGAAGCTAGACTGACTCTCTCCTGTGCTACACGTCACTCCCCTATACACCCCTGTGGGTGTGTCTGAAGTGTAAGTGAGTGTCAAGCTTTAACTGTTACCTTACTGTGCATCTCCAGATCCTGTGTGCCTTACATACCAGGGCTACACATTCCCCTTGGTAAAATACAGCACTCCCGGGCTGTGAAATATAAGAAGAAAGACATTTTGTTTTCCATTTAAACAAGTAACATTTTAAACTATTCCCATCAGGGAGGTACGGGTTTCTTGAACGTTGCATTATAACAATAGGCATAGAAAAATACAAAATACTAAATAGACATTTTCATATAAATAGATGACGATATTCTTGTGAAGGACCCGCACCAAACCTTCAACGTGGGTCCTGGGTGGGCTGCAGGACATCTGAATGCAGACCTCACTCAGTGCCTCACCATACGGGTTTTATGTTCAGAGGTAGGTGTACTGGTAGAGAATGCACAAAGTGCAACTATATACAAGATCAGTTCTTGGGCTGGCTCAGTCCTCAGCCTCAGAGTCCATCATGAAACATTTTCAAGTAATTCACATATCATAACAATACTTTATACAATTATCCATACTTAGTAAACTAGTTTGCTAGGACTACTTTTGATAACGAATAGGTATCTTCCCTTTCGTTGTACGTTCTGATCTACGTGGAGTAGCTTCAGGTATATTAATCTCTAACCCAACTGTTCTACGTAACGACAAACTATAGAACTGCCTCAATCTTTCTATGGATCTGGCAAGCGTACTGATGGCTGGGCGGTGTGAGTCAGCTTCACCAGGGGTTCCCATAGCATGGGGCGCTGCTTCCGATGATTCTTCCTCTTGAGGTTCCGCAGGTTGGGGTGCTGCTGGAGTAGGTAACTCCTGAACTGGCTCAACTGGCACCATGGGCACAACTGGAGGTAGAACTTCCTCTTGTGGCTGATAAAATTGCAACACCGGAATTATTACAGCATCTCCCAGTCTCGGCCAATCTGCAGGGAAATCTCCCAGATCCGTGTGTATGACCTCTTCTTTTCTTTCTTCTTGATTGATGACAGAGTTCTCTTCACGAAACTTTAAGGGTTCTGGACACAATTTCAAATGGTCTCTGGACACAGTGGATATTGTTCTTCCTCCGTCCTTACTGATGATACAAACTTTTCTATTGTCATATTTGGAATCTTGTACGACGTAGGGTTCTTGCTCCCACTGGTTATCCAATTTGTGCATTTTCCTCCTTTCAATACCACTTCTCCAGGCATCAAAGGCTTGGCAGGAGCATTCCTGTTGTAAATATCTTCCTGTTTTTCCCGTACCTTATTGAGACTTTCTTCTACACAGACTTGCACTCTTCTGTATTGCTCTTGCCGATTGATGTCCCAGTTTTCAATAGCGTCATCTGCCTCTGGTTCTACCACTCCAAGTTCTAAATCCATTGGTAGTTTTCCGGGCCTTGCTCTCATAAGATAGGCTGGAGTGCAGTTAGTGGAACTTACAGGTATATGGTTATACAAGTCAACCAAATCAGGTAGTAAGTCCGGCCATCGATTTCTGTCTTCCAACGGTATGGATTTCAACAAATCAAGGACAATGTGGTTCATTTTCTCGCAAAGACCGTTGGTTTGAGGATGGTATGGTGTTGTTCTAATTTTCTTACACCCATACATGTGACAGAATTCCTTGAATAGATCAGCTTCGAAAGCAGGTCCTTGATCGGTTAATACTTGCTCCGGATACCCATGCGGTCTGCAGAAGCTTGCTTGAAAGGTTTTTGCTGCCGTCACTGCTGTCTGATCCTTAACTGGTACAACCACCAGAAATCTAGAGTAATGGTCCACCATGGTCAAGGCGTATGAGTATCCAGATCTACTTGGCGACAGTTTGACGTGGTCCAGGGCCACAATCTCCAAGGGACGAGTCGTCCGGATAGGCTGCAGGGGTGCCCTCTGACTACCGTAGTCCTTTCTTCTGAGACCACAGGGTCCACAGTTCCGACACCACCTCTCAATGAAGCTGCGCATCCCTACCCAGTAGAACCGGCACCTCAACAGGGTCTCCAGCTTTCTCCAGCCAAAGTGTCCTGCTTGATCATGGTATGCTTCCAACACCATTTGGACGTCTGCCTTGGGGACCACTATTTGCCAGACCATCTCGTGGGTCCTGGGATTGACGTATCTCCTGCACAACTTCTCACGGTATAGGAATAACCTGCTTCTCTCGTTCCACAGGAGCTTTGCTGACATAGGTGCATCTTTTTCCAAGGAGGAACCTTCCTGTCTTAACAACTCCTTGATACGGCTGACCACTGGATCGCTGTCCTGAGTCTCTTTCCAGCTGTGATGGGGTAAAGGATTTATCGTTGCACCATAATGCTTTCTGTAAACTCGATGCTCGTGGACTACCCCATTTCGATGGAACGCAGGTAGCTCAATTTCTTCCAGGTCGTCCGATTCTTCCTCCGTGTCAGAGTCATGCGGCATTCGGGACAATGCGTCAGCATTAGCATTCTTTCGGCCTGCCCGGTACTTGATAGTAAACTGGTAATTAGACAACCGAGCCATCCAACGCTGCTCCATGGCGCCCAACTTGGCCGTTTCCAGGTGCGTTAGCGGGTTGTTGTCTGTGTACGCCGTGAACTTGTTGGAGGCCAGATAGTGCTTAAATCTTTCAGTAATGGCCCAGACCAGCGCCAGAAACTCCAGCTTGAAGCTGCTATAATTTTCCGGATTCCTCTCAGTTGGCCTGAGTTTTCTGCTGGCATAAGCGATGACTTTTTCTTGACCATTCTGCTTCTGACTGAGAACTGCTCCTAAACCTTCATTACTAGCATCGGTGTACAGCAGGAACGGTTGGCTGTAATCAGGATACGTCAAGATCTCATCGCCTGTAAGGATCTCTTTCATCTTTTGGAATGCTTCAGCCTGTTCCTTACCCCAATTGAAGGGAGGATTTCTGCTCTTTAGGGATTGGCCTACTAGGAGGTCCTGTAGAGGCGCTGCCTTCTTCGTGTAATCTTTCACGAACCTTCTGTAGTAACCCGTTAGTCCCAGGAACTGTCGCACTTCCTTGAGGTTCTTCGGCTCCGGCCACTTCTGGATGGCAGTGACTTTCTCTGGGTCCGGCGCTACTCCTTCCGAACTGACGATGTGCCCCAAATATTGTACTTTCTGTTTGAGTAGATGGCATTTTGAGGGTTTCAACTTCATCCCGTACCTGGACAGGGACTCAAATACTTCTGCCAGGTGCTTCAGATGGTCCTCATATGTCTTGGAGTACACGATGACGTCGTCTAAGTATAGCAGCACGGTTTCAAAATTGAGATGTCCCAGGCAGTTCTCCATCACTCTCTGAAATGTTCCTGGGGCACTGCTGAGCCCAAACGGCATTCTGTCGAACTCACAGAGCCCCATTGGGGTGGTGAAAGCCGTTTTCTCACGATCCTCCTCAGCCACAGCCACTTGCCAGTATCCACTAGTCAGATCAAGGGTAGAAAAGTAGTTAGCCGTTTTCAGAGCAGCTAATGACTCCTCTATACGTGGTAACGGGTATGCATCCTTGTGTGTTATGCGGTTCACCTGCCTGTAATCCACACACATTCTCAAGCTACCATCTTTCTTTCTAACCAGGACTAGAGGTGCTGCCCAGGGACTACAACTATCCCTGATTACTCCGGCTTCTTTCATATCTCGCAACATTTCCTTAGCCTTCTGATAATGGGCTGGGGGTATAGGCCTATACCGCTCTTTGATGGGAGGATGACTGCCTGTAGGGATATGATGTTGTACTCCCTTAATTATCCCAAAATCAAGTGGATTCTTGCTAAATACTTGGGCGTACTCTTGCACCACCCGTAATACCCCTTGCTTCTGGTGAGCGGGAGTGGTGTCCGTCCCAACATGGAGTTGCTGACATCATTCCGCCACCTGGGTTGCTGGGTCATTGTCCTCCGCTATTTGGCGGGAGTCTAAGGACTCAGCCGGAAGAATAGAATTATTGTCAACAGCATGTAGTTTAGCAATGGTTGCATAACGGGGTAAGTTTACCTCATCATCTCCCCAGTTGAGAAGCCGTACCGGTACTCTTCCATTCACCACTTCCACTACTCCCCTAGCAGTCAAAGTGTAGGTCTATGTTCTGAATGGTGGGGTTCTACTACAGCTTGGTAATTCTGTCCTCTCAGACCTATGGCTGCCCTGCACCAGATTATCATTTCACTCATTGGGGGTATCACAATGGGATTCGAGTCAGTGACCCGTACATTACCAATTTCGCCGTCTGTAAGCTTCGCTTGCTGCTGACACACCAGGGCCCGGATCTCTCTTTGGATTACTCCTTTCTGTCTTGGTCGGGCAATCTCAGCGAGCTGTTGGAGTAAGAACACAACTTCTCCCAAACAATTACTGATAATGTTAGTACCCAAAATTATATTTAAACCGTTCTCCTCATTTACAGTCTTTACTACCAGAAGCCCCTGGTCTTTCAACTCCTCTCTGCCCACTTTCACATCTACACATTTTGTCCCGAGTACTTCTACAGGAAGACCATTAGAAGCATACACGGTAAAGTCAGGGCTCGGGGGTTTAAGACTGTCCATTGACCAGAACTTAGTATATAGGGCATCAGGTATTAGGGTCACCTGAGACCCAGTGTCTAACAATGCCGGAACAGCAATACCATCTAGAATGATAGACAGGTAGGGTCGTCCACCCACATACCTGCGGTTCCAGTCTAGGGGGCCTGACGGGTCTCCTCCTGGGTGTTGGCCCTCGGACCCAGGTTCTGCCCGTTTAAAGGACACTGTGGAGACATATGACCTTTCCGGTTGCATCGGTAACAGGTGATCTCCCGACGAGGAGGGTGTTGATCAGAGGTCGCTCCTGGGGGTGGCGTTGTCCTCCTCCGGGGGGGCGACGTCTTCCTTCTTCTCCGGTTCATCCACGGGACGTCTTCTGGGGAATCAGCTAATAAGATCTTCCCTTCTTCCTCTTTCCGCAGCTGCAGGGCACTCATCACAGCAGCCAGATTTTTAGTCAGCTGGCGCACCTCTGAGCGCAGACAGTCCAATTCACTAGGGGGTGTCACCTGCGTTTTGGTTTCGGCCACTAGCGAGGAAAAGGGGGTTGCCGCCGGCTCCAGAGTGACTTCACCCTGACGATGTTGGGTTGCCACCTCAGGTTTGCCCAGGGGCCGCAGCCCTTTTATTGCCATGTCCTTTAGGGCATCAAAGGTAGCATCAGGGTGATCTAAAGACCACCAATTCACAGTTCTGCGTTCCGCTTGGGACCTCAGTCCCTGCACAAATTGTTCTTTCAGCATCTTATTTTCATCAATGACACTTATGGTATTAACCTGCTTGAGGGCTCTCAGGGCCCCTTGTAGTCGGCAGGCATAGTCCCTTATGCTGTCACTTGGTTGCTGTGAACAGTTATAGAATGCCATCCGGAGATCTGTTTCGGTGCGATCTTCAAAAATGGCCTGTAACTTTAAGAGGATTGCAGGCACCAACTCCTGGTCCGTGGTAGCCCAAGTCTCCACTTCTCTCTCAGCAGCGCCAGTTAGCTGCCCTATTAATACTGCAGCTTTTTGCCTCTCAGACATAGAGTACATTTCCAGGACACTGCATATCTTCCGCTTGAATCCTGCTAAAGTGCCTGGCTCGCCGCTGTACTGGGGAAGCCATTTCGCCCCAGGCATATATGGAAGCGTTAGTGGCAAGAGCGGGACCACCGGACTGAGTGCTGGGCCTGCGCCCCCATCTGGCGCTACAACGCCACGCGGTGCGGAGTCGGGTCCTCCGACTGGGGCCGCACTGTCGGCCGGTTGTTGCAACATATTAGCGCCCCCTTGGTTAAACGGAGCCTACCGGTTTCAGAAGCTGCTATTTCCCAGGCACAGCAGTAGGAACAGGACCTTCGTCGCAGGCGCTCTGATGTCAGAGCGTCCACTTCCTGTCGCAGGACCTGCCGCTGAGTCAGAGCCGGGGGCTGTCCAAGACTTTGCGCGCTCCTTCAGGTACGCCCACCTTCTTCTCCAGCGCCTCAGGGCGCGAATATGGCGGCAAATATGGCGGTATTTGGCGCCAAACAATAGCAACAGTCTTTTTCACCAAAACACTCCACAGGCACACAGGGCTCGCAATTCTGCAAGTTTCGGATCCTGTTCGTGACGCCAAGTTGTCTTGACCCGCACCACAATTGTGGTTTACCAGAGCAATGGGGTACTCAGAGCCGAGCCCATGGAAGTCTATGGGGTTGTCACAGGTAGCGCTGGCTCGGTCTGTGGCCCTGGCAGTCAGGCGTATGTTGGGGGGAATATTTACAGGGGATAGGTATATATACAGTTCGTGACGCCACCTGTAGTTCTCTGATCACTAAGACCAGCGCTGCTGTAGATCTCTGAGGGGATGGTGAGGCAGCTAGATGTCGGGTCCCCTACAGGTGGGACTCTTCCCTCAGGTCGATAGTTATGGTGGGGTTGTGCAGGGATGCAATCAAATAACTCAGTCTCACACATAGAAGCTTCTTTCCATACCTTTTACTTCAAGTTGTTCAGGCAGGTCCCAGGGAGGCTGTTCGGGGTGGATGAATGCACGTAGCGGTAACAGTTGAGCAGGTTACAGGCCTCCTTCTCTTTCCAAATGATGAATGAGTCCAAGCTTGCCTGTAGCTAAGCTAACTCTATAGTTTTCAGCTTTTCCCACTAGCTGTACTGTCCGGCCGGTTTTGTGATAGAGCCTTATAAGTGGTGAACTAAGTACTTTCTTTTGCCGCGCGCCGGACTCAGAAGTCTTGTTCTCCTGACTCGGTTACGTACTGGCACTCTAAGGGCGGCTTTCTGCAACCTAAGGTCCAGTAAGACTCTGGCTTTTCTATCACTATGCCTGGAGCTATAGTGACGCTTCGGTCCCAGTGACCGGTGACAATGTGCAGGATAATCCGATCCTTAAGGCACTTCTGAATCCTTCCCACTATGCCCTTCGCCCTGCTTCTGCTTTCAATGTAGCACTGAAGCGTGAAGATAGAAAGTCAGTTTTCTTCCTTGGTCTCACTGAGTAACTCTCAGTTTCCTCAAAGTTCAGACTGAGTAAAAGGTAACTCTGACTAGACTCGGGATGATAACTAGTCATCCGTTACTAGACTCCACTTCGTTGAATTGGCAGGAACTAATCTTCTGCTCACCCAGAGCTCTGACAGGAATCCTCACTGTCTAAGAAGAACTAGCCCTGACTGCTCTGTACGATGACAGGAAGCTAGACTGACTCTCTCCTGTGCTACACGTCACTCCCCTATACACCCCTGTGGGTGTGTCTGAAGTGTAAGTGAGTGTCAAGCTTTAACAGTTACCTTACTGTGCATTCTCCAGATCCTGTGTGCCTTACATACCAGGGCTACACAGTTACACATCCGAAGAGGGACACAGCATAATGGTTACACATCCGAAGAGGGACACAGGATAATGGTTACTCATCCAAAGAGGACACAGCATAATGGTTACACATCCAAAGAGGACACAGCATAATGGTTACACATCCGAAGAGGAACACAGCATAATGGTTACACATCCAAAGAGGGACACAGGATAATGGTTACACATCCAAAGAGGACACAGCATAATGGTTACACATCCAAAGAGGAACACAGCATAATGGTTACACATCCAAAGAGGGACACAGCATAATGGTTACACATCCAAGGAGGGACACAGGATAATGGTTACACATCCAAAGAGGGACACAGCATAATGGTTACACATCCAAAGAGGGACACAGCATAAAGGTTACACATCCGAAGAGGAACACAGCATAATGGTTACACATCCAAAGAGGGACACATGATAATGGTTACACATCCAAAGAGGACACAGCATAATGGTTACACATCCGAAGAGGAACACAGTATAATGGTTACACATCCAAAGAGGGACACAGCATAATGGTTACACATCCAAAGAGGGACACAGGATAATGGTTACACATCCAAAGAGGGACACAGCATAATGGTTACACATCCAAAGAGGGACACAGCATAATGGTTACACATCCAAAGAGGGACACAACATAATGGTTACACATCCAAAGAGGAACACAGCATAATGGTTACACATCCAAAGAGGGACACAGCATAATGGTTACACATCCGAAGAGGAACACAGCATAATGGTTACACATCCAAAGAGGGACACAGCATAATGGTTACACATCCAAAGAGGGACACAGCATAATGGTTACACATCCAAAGAGGGACACAGCATAATGGTTACACATCCGAAGAGGAACACAGGATAATGGTTACACATCCAAAGAGGACACAGCATAATGGTTACACATCCAAAGAGGGACACAGCATAATGGTTACACATCCGAAGAGGAACACAGCATAATGGTTACACATCCAAAGAGGGACACGGCATAATGGTTACACATCCAAAGAGGGACACAGCATAATGGTTACACATCCGAAGAGGAACACAGCATAATGGTTACACATCCAAAGAGGGACACAGGATAATGGTTACACATCCAAAGAGGACACAGCATAATGGTTACACATCCGAAGAGGAACACAGCATAATGGTTACACATCCAAAGAGGGACACGGCATAATGGTTACACATCCAAAGAGGGACACAGCATAATGGTTACACATCCAAAGAGGGACACAGCATAATGGTTACACATCCGAAGAGGGACACAGCATAATGGTTACACATCCAAAGAGGACACAGCATAATGGTTACACATCCAAAGAAGACACAGCATAATGGTTACACATCCGAAGGAACACAGCATAATGGTTACACATCCGAAGAGGGACACAGCATAATGGTTACACATCCAAAGGGGACACAGCATAATGGTTACACATCCAAAGAGGGACACAGTAATGGTTACACATCCAAAGAGGACACAGCATAATGGTTACACATCCGAAGAGGGACACAGCATAATGGTTACACATCCAAAGAGGGACACAGCATAATGGTTACACATCCAAGAGGGACACAGCATAATGGTTACACATCCAAAGGGGACACAGCATAATGGTTACACATCCGAAGAGAACACAGCATAATGGTTACACATCCAAAGAGGACACAGCATAATGGTTACACATCCAAAGAGGGACACAGCATAATGGTTACACATCCAAGAGGACACAGCATAATGGTTACACATCCAAGAGGGACACAGCATAATGGTTACACATCCGAAGAGGAACACAGCATAATGGTTACACATCCAAAGAGGACACAGCATAATGGTTACACATCCAAAGAGGGACACAGCATAATGGTTAACAATCCAAGAGGACACAGCATAATGGTTACACATCCGAAGAGGGACACAGCATAATGGTTACACATCCAAAGGGGACACAGTAATGGTTACACCATCCGAAAGAGGACACAGCATAATGGTTACACATCCAAAGAGGGACACAGCATAATGGTTACACATCCAAAGAGGGACACAGCATAATGGTTACACATCCAAAGAGGACACAGCATAATGGTTACACATCCAAAGAGGACACAGATAATGGTTACACATCCAAAGAGGGACACAGCATAATGGTTACACATCCGAAGAGGACACAGCATAATGGTTACACATCCAAAGAGGGACACAGATAATGGTTACACATCCAAAGAGGGACACAGCATAATGGTTACACATCCAAAGAGGGACACAGCATAATGGTTACACATCCAAAGAGGGACACAGATAATGGTTACACATCCAAAGAGGACACAGATAATGGTTACACATCCAAAGAGGACACAGCATAATGGTTACACATCCAAAGAGGGACACAGCATAATGGTTACACATCCAAGAGGGACACAGCATAATGGTTACACATCCAAAGAGGGACACAGCATAATGGTTACACATCCAAAGAGGGACACAGAATAATGGTTACACATCCAAAGAGGGACACAGATAATGGTTACACATCCAAAGAGGGACACAGAATAATGGTTACACATCCAAAGAGGACACAGCATAATGGTTACACATCCAAAGAGACACAGTATAATGGCTACACATCCAAAGAGGGACACAAATGGTTACACATCAAAGAGGGACACAGATAATGGTTACACATCGAAAGAGGGACACAGCATAATGATTACACATCCAAAGAGGACACAGATAATGGTTACACATCGAAAGAGGACACAGCATAATGGTTACACATCCAAAGAGGGACACAGCATAATGGTACACATCCAAGAGGAACACAGCATAATGGTTACACATCCAAAGGGACACAGCATAATGGTTACACATCCAAAGAGGGACACAGCATAATGGTTACACATCCAAAGAGGGACACAGCATAATGGTTACACATCCAAAGAGGGACACACATAATGGTTACACATCCAAAGAGGGACACAGATAATGGTTACACATCAAGAGGACACAGCATAATGGTTACACATCCAAAAAGGACACAGCTAATGGTTACACATCAAAGAGGACAAGTGTAATGGTTACACATCCAAGAGGACACACCATAATGTTACACATCCGAAGAGGAACACAGCATAATGGTTACACATCCGAAGAGGAAACACCATAATGGTTACACATCCGAAGAGGAACACAGCATAATGGTTACACATCAAAGAGGACACAGCATAATGGTTACACATCCGAAGAGGGACACAGCATAATGGTACACATCCAAAGAGGGACACAACATATGTTACACATCCAAAGAGGACACAGCATAAGGTTACATCCAAAGACAGAAGACACAGCATAATGGTTACACATCCAAGAGGGACACAGCATAATGGTTACAATCCAAAGAGGACACAGTGTAATGGTTACACATCCGAAGAGGACACAGCATAATGGTTACACATCCGAAGAGGGACACAGCATAATGGTTACACATCCGAAGCAACACAGATAATGGTTACACATCCAAAGAGGGACACAGCATAATAGTTACACATCCAAGAGGGACACAGATAATGGTAACACATCCAAAGAGGACACAGATAATGGTTACACATCCGAAGACAAACACAGCATAATGGTTACACATCCAAAGAGGGACACAGATAATGTTACACATCCGAAGAGGGACACAGATAATGGTTACACATCCAAGAGGGACACAGCATAATGGCTACACATCCGAGACAAACACGCATAATGGTTACACATCCAAAGAGGGACACAGCATAATGGTACACATCCGAAGAGGACACAGCATAATGGTTACACATCCAAGAGGGACACGCATAATGGTTAGACTCAAAGAGGACACAGCATAATAGTTACACATCCGAAGAGGGACACAGGATAATGGTTACACATCCAAAGAGGACACAGCATAATGGTTACACATCCGAAACAAACACAGCATAATGGTTACACATCCGAAGACAAACACAGCATAATGGTTACACATCCAAGAGGGACACAGCATAATGGTTACACATCCAAGAGGGACACAGCATAATGGTTACACATCCAAAGAGGGACACAGTTAATGGTTACCCATCCAAGAGGACACAGCATAATGGTTACACATCCAAGAGGGACACAGCATAATGGTTATCCATCCAAGAGGACACAGCATAATGGTTACACATCCGAAAGGACACAGCATAATGGTTACACATCCAAAGGACAGCATAATGGTTACACATCCGAAGAAAACACACATAATGTTACACATCCAAGAGGACACAGCATAATGGTTACACATCCGAAGAGGGACACAGTATAATGGTTACACATCCGAAGAGGGACACAGTATAATGGTTACACATCCGAAGAGGGACACAGGATAATGGTTACACATCCGAAGAGGGACACAGTATAATAGTTACACATCCGAAGAGGGACACAGCATAATGGTTACCCATCCGAAGAGGGACACAGTGTAATGGTTACACATCCGAAGAGGGACACAGTATAATGGTTACACATCCGAAGAGGGACACAGTGTAATGGTTACACATCCGAAGAGGGACACAGCTTAATGGTTACCCATCCGAAGAGGGACACAACATAATGGTTACCCATCCGAAGAGGGACACAGCATAATGGTTACACATCCAAAGAGGGACACAGCATAATGGTTACACATCCGAAGAGGGACACAGTATAATGGTTATGTCTTGATCCCGCACCACAATTGTGGTTTACCAGAGCAATGGGGTACTCAGAGCCGAGCCCATGGAAGTCTATGGGGTTGTCACAGGTAGCGCTGGCTCGGTCTGTGGCCCTGGCGGTCAGGCGTATGTTGGGGGGAATATTTACAGGGGATAGGTATATATACAGTTCGTGATGCCACCTGTAGTTCTCTGATCACTAAGACCAGCGCTGCTGTAGATCTCTGAGGGTATGGTGAGGCAGCTAGATGTCGGGTCCCCTACAGGTGGGACTCTTCCCTCAGGTCGATAGTTATGGTGGGGTTGTGCAGGGATGCAATCAAATAACTCAGTCTCACACATAGAAGCTTCTTTCCATACCTTTTACTTCAAGTTGTTCAGGCAGGTCCCAGGGAGGCTGTTCGGGGTGGATGAATGCACGTAGCGGTAACAGTTGAGCAGGTTACAGGCCTCCTTCTCTTTCCAAATGATGAATGAGTCCAAGCTTGCCTGTAGCTAAGCTAACTCTATAGTTTTCAGCTTTTCCCACTAGCTGTACTGTCCGGCCGGTTTTGTGATAGAGCCTTATAAGTGGTGAACTAAGTACTTTCTTTTGCCGCGCGCCGGACTCAGAAGTCTTGTTCTCCTGACTCGGTTACGTACTGGCACTCTAAGGGCGGCTTTCTGCAACCTAAGGTCCAGTAAGACTCTGGCTTTTCTATCACTATGCCTGGAGCTATAGTGACGCTTCGGTCCCCAGTGACCGGTGACAATGTGCAGGATAATCCGATCCTTAAGGCACTTCTGAATCCTTCCCACTATGCCCTTCGCCCTGCTTCTGCTTTCAATGTAGCACTGAAGCGTGAAGATAGAAAGTCAGTTTTCTTCCTTGGTCTCACTGAGTAACTCTCAGTTTCCTCAAAGTTCAGACTGAGTAAAAGGTAACTCTGACTAGACTCGGGATGATAACTAGTCATCCGTTACTAGACTCCACTTCGTTGAATTGGCAGGAACTAATCTTCTGCTCACCCAGAGCTCTGACAGGAATCCTCACTGTCTAAGAAGAACTAGCCCTGACTGCTCTGTACGATGACAGGAAGCTAGACTGACTCTCTCCTGTGCTACACGTCACTCCCCTATACACCCCTGTGGGTGTGTCTGAAGTGTAAGTGAGTGTCAAGCTTTAACTGTTACCTTACTGTGCATTCTCCAGATCCTGTGTGCCTTACATACCAGGGCTACACATTCCCCCTTGGTAAAATACAGCACTCCCGGGCTGTGAAATATAAGAAGAAAGACATTTTGTTTTCCATTTAAACAAGTAACATTTTAAACTATTCCCATCAGGGAGGTACGGGTTTCTTGAACGTTGCATTATAACAATAGGCATAGAAAAATACAAAATACTAAATAGACATTTTCATATAAATAGATGACGATATTCTTGTGAAGGACCCGCACCAAACCTTCAACGTGGGTCCTGGGTGGGCTGCAGGACATCTGAATGCAGACCTCACTCAGTGCCTCACCATACGGGTTTTATGTTCAGAGGTAGGTGTACTGGTAGAGAATGCACAAAGTGCAACTATATACAAGATCAGTTCTTGGGCTGGCTCAGTCCTCAGCCTCAGAGTCCATCATGAAACATTTTCAAGTAATTCACATATCATAACAATACTTTATACAATTATCCATACTTAGTAAACTAGTTTGCTAGGACTACTTTTGATAACGAATAGGTATCTTCCCTTTCGTTGTACGTTCTGATCTACGTGGAGTAGCTTCAGGTATATTAATCTCTAACCCAACTGTTCTACGTAACGGCAAACTATAGAACTGCCTCAATCTTTCTATGGATCTGGCAAGCGTACTGATGGCTGGGCGGTGTGAGTCAGCTTCACCAGGGGTTCCCATAGCATGGGGCGCTGCTTCCGATGATTCTTCCTCTTGAGGTTCCGCAGGTTGGGGTGCTGCTGGAGTAGGTAACTCCTGAACTGGCTCAACTGGCACCATGGGCACAACTGGAGGTAGAACTTCCTCTTGTGGCTGATAAAATTGCAACACCGGAATTATTACAGCATCTCCCAGTCTCGGCCAATCTGCAGGGAAATCTCCCAGATCCGTGTGTATGACCTCTTCTTTTCTTTCTTCTTGATTGATGACAGAGTTCTCTTCACGAAACTTTAAGGGTTCTGGACACAATTTCAAATGGTCTCTGGACACAGTGGATATTGTTCTTCCTCCGTCCTTACTGATGATACAAACTTTTCTATTGTCATATTTGGAATCTTGTACGACGTAGGGTTCTTGCTCCCACTGGTTATCCAATTTGTGCATTTTCCTTTTCCTTTTCAATACCACTTCTCCAGGCATCAAAGGCTTGGCAGGAGCATTCCTGTTGTAAATATCTTCCTGTTTTTCCCGTATCTTATTGAGACTTTCTTCTACACAGACTTGCACTCTTCTGTATTGCTCTTGCCGATTGATGTCCCAGTTTTCAATAGCGTCATCTGCCTCTGGTTCTACCACTCCAAGTTCTAAATCCATTGGTAGTTTTCCGGGCCTTGCTCTCATAAGATAGGCTGGAGTGCAGTTAGTGGAACTTACAGGTATATGGTTATACAAGTCAACCAAATCAGGTAGTAAGTCCGGCCATCGATTTCTGTCTTCCAACGGTATGGATTTCAACAAATCAAGGACAATGTGGTTCATTTTCTCGCAAAGACCGTTGGTTTGAGGATGGTATGGTGTTGTTCTAATTTTCTTACACCCATACATGTGACAGAATTCCTTGAATAGATCAGCTTCGAAAGCAGGTCCTTGATCGGTTAATACTTGCTCCGGATACCCATGCGGTCTGCAGAAGCTTGCTTGAAAGGTTTTTGCTGCCGTCACTGCTGTCTGATCCTTAACTGGTACAACCACCAGAAATCTAGAGTAATGGTCCACCATGGTCAAGGCGTATGAGTATCCAGATCTACTTGGCGACAGTTTGACGTGGTCCAGGGCCACAATCTCCAAGGGACGAGTCGTCCGGATAGGCTGCAGGGGTGCCCTCTGACTACCGTAGTCCTTTCTTCTGAGACCACAGGGTCCACAGTTCCGACACCACCTCTCAATGAAGCTGCGCATCCCTACCCAGTAGAACCGGCACCTCAACAGGGTCTCCAGCTTTCTCCAGCCAAAGTGTCCTGCTTGATCATGGTATGCTTCCAACACCATTTGGACGTCTGCCTTGGGGACCACTATTTGCCAGACCATCTCGTGGGTCCTGGGATTGACGTATCTCCTGCACAACTTCTCACGGTATAGGAATAACCTGCTTCTCTCGTTCCACAGGAGCTTTGCTGACATAGGTGCATCTTTTTCCAAGGAGGAACCTTCCTGTCTTAACAACTCCTTGATACGGCTGACCACTGGATCGCTGTCCTGAGTCTCTTTCCAGCTGTGATGGGGTAAAGGATTTAACGTTGCACCATACTGCTTTCTGTAAACTCGATGCTCGTGGACTACCCCATTTCGATGGAACGCAGGTAGCTCAATTTCTTCCAGGTCGTCCGATTCTTCCTCCGTGTCAGAGTCATGCGGCATTCGGGACAATGCGTCAGCATTAGCATTCTTTCGGCCTGCCCGGTACTTGATAGTAAACTGGTAATTAGACAACCGAGCCATCCAACGCTGCTCCATGGCGCCCAACTTGGCCGTTTCCAGGTGCGTTAGCGGGTTGTTGTCTGTGTACGCCGTGAACTTGTTGGAGGCCAGATAGTGCTTAAATCTTTCAGTAATGGCCCAGACCAGCGCCAGAAACTCCAGCTTGAAGCTGCTATAATTTTCCGGATTCCTCTCAGTTGGCCTGAGTTTTCTGCTGGCATAAGCGATGACTTTTTCTTGACCATTCTGCTTCTGACTGAGAACTGCTCCTAAACCTTCATTACTAGCATCGGTGTACAGCAGGAACGGTTGGCTGTAATCAGGATACGTCAAGATCTCATCGCCTGTAAGGATCTCTTTCATCTTTTGGAATGCTTCAGCCTGTTCCTTACCCCAATTGAAGGGAGGATTTCTGCTCTTTAGGGATTGGCCTACTAGGAGGTCCTGTAGAGGCGCTGCCTTCTTCGTGTAATCTTTCACGAACCTTCTGTAGTAACCCGTTAGTCCCAGGAACTGTCGCACTTCCTTGAGGTTCTTCGGCTCCGGCCACTTCTGGATGGCAGTGACTTTCTCTGGTCCGGCGCTACTCCTTCCGAACTGACGATGTGCCCCAAATATTGTACTTTCTGTTTGAGTAGATGGCATTTTGAGGGTTTCAACTTCATCCCGTACCTGGACAGGGACTCAAATACTTCTGCCAGGTGCTTCAGATGGTCCTCATATGTCTTGGAGTACACGATGACGTCGTCTAAGTATAGCAGCACGGTTTCAAAATTGAGATGTCCCAGGCAGTTCTCCATCACTCTCTGAAATGTTCCTGGGGCACTGCTGAGCCCAAACGGCATTCTGTCGAACTCACAGAGCCCCATTGGGGTGGTGAAAGCCGTTTTCTCTCACGATCCTCCTCAGCCACAGCCACTTGCCAGTATCCACTAGTCAGATCAAGGGTAGAAAAGTAGTTAGCCGTTTTCAGAGCAGCTAATGACTCCTCTATACGTGGTAACGGGTATGCATCCTTGTGTGTTATGCGGTTCACCTGCCTGTAATCCACACACATTCTCAAGCTACCATCTTTCTTTCTAACCAGGACTAGAGGTGCTGCCCAGGGACTACAACTATCCCTGATTACTCCGGCTTCTTTCATATCTCGCAACATTTCCTTAGCCTTCTGATAATGGGCTGGGGGTATAGGCCTATACCGCTCTTTGATGGGAGGATGACTGCCTGTAGGGATATGATGTTGTACTCCCTTAATTATCCCAAAATCAAGTGGATTCTTGCTAAATACTTGGGCGTACTCTTGCACCACCCGTAATACCCCTTGCTTCTGGTGAGCGGGAGTGGTGTCCGTCCCAACATGGAGTTGCTGACATCATTCCGCCACCTGGGTTGCTGGGTCATTGTCCTCCGCTATTTGGCGGGAGTCTAAGGACTCAGCCGGAAGAATAGAATTATTGTCAACAGCATGTAGTTTAGCAATGGTTGCATAACGGGGTAAGTTTACCTCATCATCTCCCCAGTTGAGAAGCCGTACCGGTACTCTTCCATTCACCACTTCCACTACTCCCCTAGCAGTCATAAGTGTAGGTCTATGTTCTGAATGGTGGGGTTCTACTACAGCTTGGTAATTCTGTCCTCTCAGACCTATGGCTGCCCTGCACCAGATTATCATTTCACTCATTGGGGGTATCACAATGGGATTCGAGTCAGTGACCCGTACATTACCAATTTCGCCGTCTGTAAGCTTCGCTTGCTGCTGACACACCAGGGCCCGGATCTCTCTTTGGATTACTCCTTTCTGTCTTGGTCGGGCAATCTCAGCGAGCTGTTGGAGTAAGAACACAACTTCTCCCAAACAATTACTGATAATGTTAGTACCCAAAATTATATTTAAACCGTTCTCCTCATTTACAGTCTTTACTACCAGAAGCCCCTGGTCTTTCAACTCCTCTCTGCCCACTTTCACATCTACACATTTTGTCCCGAGTACTTCTACAGGAAGACCATTAGAAGCATACACGGTAAAGTCAGGGCTCGGGGGTTTAAGACTGTCCATTGACCAGAACTTAGTATAGGGCATCAGGTATTAGGGTCACCTGAGACCCAGTGTCTAACAATGCCGGAACAGCAATACCATCTAGAATGATAGACAGGTAGGGTCGTCCACCCACATACCTGCGGTTCCAGTCTAGGGGGCCTGACGGGTCTCCTCCTGGGTGTTGGCCCTCGGACCCAGGTTCTGCCCGTTTAAAGGACACTGTGGAGACATATGACCTTTCCGGTTGCATCGGTAACAGGTGATCTCCCGACGAGGAGGGTGTTGATCAGAGGTCGCTCCTGGGGGTGGCGTTGTCCTCCTCCGGGGGGCGACGTCTTCCTTCTTCTCCGGTTCATCCAGGGGACGTCTTCTGGGGAATCAGCTAATAAGATCTTCCCTTCTTCCTCTTTCCGCAGCTGCAGGGCACTCATCACAGCAGCCAGATTTTTAGTCAGCTGGCGCACCTCTGAGCGCAGACAGTCCAATTCACTAGGGGGTGTCACCTGCGTTTTGGTTTCGGCCACTAGCGAGGAAAAGGGGGTTGCCGCCGGCTCCAGAGTGACTTCACCCTGACGATGTTGGGTTGCCACCTCAGGTTTGCCCAGGGGCCGCAGCCCTTTTATTGCCATGTCCTTTAGGGCATCAAAGGTAGCATCAGGGTGATCTAAAGACCACCAATTCACAGTTCTGCGTTCCGCTTGGGACCTCAGTCCCTGCACAAATTGTTCTTTCAGCATCTTATTTTCATCAATGACACTTATGGTATTAACCTGCTTGAGGGCTCTCAGGGCCCTTGTAGTCGGCAGGCATAGTCCCTTATGCTGTCACTTGGTTGCTGTGAACAGTTATAGAATGCCATCCGGAGATCTGTTTCGGTGCGATCTTCAAAAATGGCCTGTAACTTTAAGAGGATTGCAGGCACCAACTCCTGGTCCGTGGTAGCCCAAGTCTCCACTTCTCTCTCAGCAGCGCCAGTTAGCTGCCCTATTAATACTGCAGCTTTTTGCCTCTCAGACATAGAGTACATTTCCAGGACACTGCATATCTTCCGCTTGAATCCTGCTAAAGTGCCTGGCTCGCCGCTGTACTGGGGAAGCCATTTCGCCCCAGGCATATATGGAAGCGTTAGTGGCAAGAGCGGGACCACCGGACTGAGTGCTGGGCCTGCGCCCCCATCTGGCGCTACAACGCCACGCGGTGCGGAGTCGGGTCCTCCGACTGGGGCCGCACTGTCGGCCGGTTGTTGCAACATATTAGCGCCCCCTTGGTTAAACGGAGCCTACCGGTTTCAGAAGCTGCTATTTCCCAGGCACAGCAGTAGGAACAGGACCTTCGTCGCAGGCGCTCTGATGTCAGAGCGTCCACTTCCTGTCGCAGGACCTGCCGCTGAGTCAGAGCCGGGGGCGTGTCCAAGACTTTGCGCGCTCCTTCAGGTACGCCCACCTTCTTCTCCAGCGCCTCAGGGCGCGAATATGGCGGCAAATATGGCGGTATTTGGCGCCAAACAATAGCAACAGTCTTTTTCACCAAAACACTCCACAGGCACACAGGGCTCGCAATTCTGCAAGTTTCGGATCCTGTTCGTGACGCCAAGTTGTCTTGACCCGCACCACAATTGTGGTTTACCAGAGCAATGGGGTACTCAGAGCCGAGCCCATGGAAGTCTATGGGGTTGTCACAGGTAGCGCTGGCTCGGTCTGTGGCCCTGGCAGTCAGGCGTATGTTGGGGGAATATTTACAGGGGATAGGTATATATACAGTTCGTGACGCCACCTGTAGTTCTCTGATCACTAAGACCAGCGCTGCTGTAGATCTCTGAGGGGATGGTGAGGCAGCTAGATGTCGGTCCCCTACAGGTGGGACTCTTCCCTCAGGTCGATAGTTATGGTGGGGTTGTGCAGGGATGCAATCAAATAACTCAGTCTCACACATAGAAGCTTCTTTCCATACCTTTTACTTCAAGTTGTTCAGGCAGGTCCCAGGGAGGCTGTTCGGGGTGGATGAATGCACGTAGCGGTAACAGTTGAGCAGGTTACAGGCCTCCTTCTCTTTCCAAATGATGAATGAGTCCAAGCTTGCCTGTAGCTAAGCTAACTCTATAGTTTTCAGCTTTTCCCACTAGCTGTACTGTCCGGCCGGTTTTGTGATAGAGCCTTATAAGTGGTGAACTAAGTACTTTCTTTTGCCGCGCGCCGGACTCAGAAGTCTTGTTCTCCTGACTCGGTTACGTACTGGCACTCTAAGGGCGGCTTTCTGCAACCTAAGGTCCGAGGTAAACAGCATAAGGTTACACATCCAAGGAGCAGGGACACGGGCATATGGTTCAGCATCCGAGAGGGCACTCTGCCAGACTGGCTACACGATTCCAAGATGGGCACTCATAATGTTTACACATCCAAGAGGGCACAGCCAAAGTTATCATCCCAAGACAAAGCACAGCTTATGTTACCACATCCACAGGGACACAGCTGAATTGGTTACATCTCAAAGAGGGACACAATGTATGGTTACACATCCAGAGGGACACAGGCATAAGGGGTTACAACTCCGAGTGTGGCCACAGCGATAATGTTACAGTCGAAGAAACACAGCATAATGTTCACATCCAAGAGGGACCAGCTAATAGTTACACATCGAAGAGGGACAAGCATAATGGTACAATCCAAGTGGGACCCAGGCATAATGGTTTACACATCCAGAACAAACTCAGCACTAATGGTTACACATCCAAGAGGTGAGACAGCATAATAGTTACACTCCTAAAGATGGAGTCACAGGATAATGGTTTACACATCCGAGGAGGGAACAGCATAATGGCTAACATCGCCGAAGACTAAACCAGTCTAATGGTTACACATCCAAGGGGACACAGCATAATGGTTCACATCATGGGACAAGCTATGGTACCATCGAGGTGACAAGCTAAGGTTCATCCAAGAGGGACACACATAATGTTCACATCCTAGAGCCAGGTAATGGTACACATCAAAGAGACACAGCATCTTGGTTCACATCCTAAGACAACAGCATAATGGTAACATCCGAGAAACACGCTATGTTCACATCGAAGAGGGACAATCTACATGGTACAATCACAGGAACCATGTCACATAAGAGACACAGTGAATGTTACATCGAAGGTGACACAGCATAATGGTTACACATCCAAAGAGGGTGAGCATAAGTTATCATCGAGAGGCCAGCAATGTTACCTATGGCACACCATATGGTCACATCCAAGGGGACAGCAGGTTACACATCCGAAGAGACACAGCATAATGGTTACACATCCAAGAGGACACAGATAATGGTTACACATCCGAAGAGGACACAGCATAATGGTTACACATCCAGAGTGACACAGCATATGGTTACCATCAAGAGGACACAGCATAATGGTTACACATCCGAAGAGACACAGCATAATGGTTACACATCCAAAGAGGACACAGCATAATGGTTACACATCCAAGAGGGACACAGCATAATGGTTACACATCCGAAAGAGGACACAGCTAATGGTTACACATCCAAGAGGGACACAGCATAATGGTTACACTCAAAGGGACACAGCTAATGGTTACCATCAAGGGAACAGCATAATGTAACTGAAAGGAAAGAAATGTTACCATCACGAACCACAGATAATGGTTACACATCAAAGAGGACACAGCATAATGGTACACATCGAAGAGGAACACAGCATAATGGTTACATCCGAGACACAGAAATGTTCACATCCGAAGAGGAACACAGCATAATGTGTACACATCCGAAGAGGACACAGGATAATGGCTACACATCAAGAGGACACAGATAATGGTTACATCCAAAGGACACAGCATAATGGTACACATCCAAAGAGGGACACAGATAATGGTTCATCCAAAGAGGAAACAGCATAATGGTACACATGCAAAGAGGAACACAGCTTTAATGGTTCCATCCAAGAGGACACAGATAATGGTTACATCCATAGGGACACAGCATAATGGTTACACATCCAAGAGGGACACAGCATAATGGTTACACATCCAAGAGGGACACAGCATAATGGTTACACATCCGAAGAGGAACACAGCATAATGGCTACACATCCAAAGAGGGACACAGCGATAATGGTTACACATCCAAAGAGGACACAGCATAATGGTTACACATCCAAGAGGGACACAGCATAATGGTTACACATCCAAAGAGGGACACAGCATAATGGTTACACATCCAAAGAGGGACACAGGATAATGGTTACACATCCAAGAGGAGGAAAGTTACACACCAGGCATAATGGTTACACATCCAAAGAAGGACACAGCATAATGGTTACACATCCGAAGAGGGACACAGCATAATGGTTACACATCCGAAGAGGGACACAGCATAATGGTTACACATCCAAAAGGACACAGCATATGGTTACACATCGAAGAGGAACACAGCATAATGGTACACATCCAAAGAGGGACACAGGATAATGGTTACACATCCAAGAGGACACAGCATAATGGTTACACATCCAAGAGGACACAGCATAATGGTTACACATCCAAAGAGGGACACAGCATAATGGTTACACATCCAAAGAGGGACACAGGATAATGGTTACACATCCAAAGAGGGACACAGGATAATGGTTACACATCCAAAGAGGACACAGCATAATGGTTACACATCCAAAGAGGACACAGCATAATGGTTATACATCCAAAGAGGGACACAGGATAATGGTTACATATCCAAAGAGGGACACAGCATAATGGCTACACATCCAAAGAGGGACACAGCATAATGGTTACACATCCAAAGAGGGACACAGCATAATGGTTACACATCCAAAGAGGGACACAGCATAATGGTTACCCATCCAAAGAAGGACACAGCATAATGGTTACACATCCAAAGAGGGACACAGGATAATGGTTACATATCCAAAGAGGGACACAGCATAATGGCTACACATCCAAAGAGGGACACAGCATAATGGCTACACATCCAAAGAGGGACACAGCATAATGGCTACACATCCAAAGAGGGACACAGCATAATGGCTACACATCCAAAGAGGGACACAGCATAATGGCTACACATCCAAAGAGGGACACAGCATAATGGCTACACATCCAAAGAGGGACACATCAGAATGGTTATCCATCCGAAGGACAGAAGGACACAGCATAATGGCTACACATTCAAAGAGGGACAGAACGTAATGGTTACACATCTAAAGGGGGACAGAGCATAATGGTTAAAGATCCAAAGAGGGATACAGCATAATGGTTACACATCCAAAGAGGGACAGAACCTTCGAGCTTAACATAAAAGGAATGAGACTTATGAAAATCCCACCTAAAGTGAGTATTCCCAGGGCCAAAGGACCCAACTTTTTCTACTGAATGTTTGTTTGCTGGGATATTTCACTCTTCAGTGGATGATGTGAATAACTACATGCATGGGAATCATGTTGAGCTGTGACAACCATTTGATTTTATCATACGGGAAGCAGTTGTCATGCTCTATAGATGAAATAGCCTTTTTCATGGTGGTGTAATTACATATTTCAAGTGGCTTAAAAAATTTTGAATTTCTTTGAGTATTCTCCAATCTTAGTATTATAGCAATATCACTATATGGGAAAGTCTCTGTACGATCTGACCTTAAGAAGTATAGAAAATGATTAATGAGGGGCTCACAAAAGTAGAGAGGACTGAAAATAGAAGTATCTTTAGTGACTCTGATGGGATTCATTATGTCTGAAGAATTCTCACTTGTGCCTGGAGCTTCCTCCTACAGGTGAAGCATCAGCGACTCGCCGCCTTAACTTATGAGGCCGGGAATAATACAATTAATTTTTATAATACGTTCTCAGATATTAAAGGTTTCAGTTTGATTTATTATCTCACGCTAGAAGAATCTATTTTGCATCTTAGAAATTAAAATGGAGCCAAGAAGATCCACAAGATAACTGCTGACTATTACTGTAGGGGGAGGAAGACATTTACCATTTCAGGCTTTTATTATGGAGCCAAAGCTCGGAAATAACTAGACTGGATTTGGGATTAGCAGAGGTCTTTGGGCAAAAAATTTGGTTAGGATTCCATCCCACCTAGGAAATCTGGACTAGCTGACTCCATATACAAGCCACGTAAAGGAGAGGTTATGTATAGAAGATTATGGGAAGATGCCTCTATATTAGTGATGAGCAAATCTCCCGAAATTACAATTTGGTAGCTCGAATTTGCCCAAGATATTTGATTTGCGTCGAATTTATTAGATGCAAATCAAATTCACATTATTATAGATATCTCTAGATCCCAGAGCATAATAAGCATATGTAAAAAAAAATTAAAGACAAATTAAACTCATCAGGGACACATCTGTTCCACAATGCAGCCCAACTTCGGACCAGTTGTCTTCTTCGCTTTGCTGTCTTTATTAGGCCATCTTCAGCATCTTCTAGAGACCATCATCTTTGGTGTGTCGGGCTCCTGACATTTTTGGCATCTAATGAATTGACTAGCCCAAGACTTTACAACATCACGTGGTGGCATCGCAGTATAGAGACACCAAAGTGTTGTGAATGTGCTAAAAATGGTTTCTGAGCAGAGGCTCCCTCTGGTGGTTACTGACAGTACTGAACCTTTCAGCGAGGAATGGCAATCTGGAATCACGGACTGGTCTGATATAAGGGAGGTTCCCTCCCATGATGGTTGCCGGTGATCAATTGTTCTTGTCTCAATTATGGTTCCTGGTTCATTTGGAAGCTTGCTGAGTCTTGCCTGCATCTTCTGCTATCAGATAAGATATTTTCTGCTTTTATTTTTGTGCTTGCTTTTTGCATTGTTCCCTGCACTTCTGTGGATGTCAGCCAGGTCCCCTCCGGGTGGCTTGTGCTCCTCTCAGTTTATCTGGAGCCACTGTTGTTAGTTCATTTGCTTTTTCCTGTTTTTTCAGTGGCTGCGGCTTAGTTTTGTTACACCAGAGATCTGATTTAGGTGGTAGAGGTCGTGTGATCTCAGGTGTTTTTGCAATCAGTAGAGTTGGTATTTTTTAGGGGTTTTTTTGGATTGCAGTGAGTATCCTTTCCTGTACTTTTCTGTCTAGACAGATTGGGCCCCAGCGTTTGCTCATTCTATTTTCTGTCTGTGTCCGTACTTCTTCTTGTCTAACCGCCATTACATGTTTGGGGGCTTCCTATTTTCTTTGGGGATCTACTCCGGGGCAGATAGCTTTCATCTTTCTGCCTTTAGGTATAGTTATCTCTCAGGCTGTGACGAGGCGTCTAGGATCAACGTAGGAACGCTCCACGGCTACCTCAAGTTGTGTGGTTAGTTCAGGTTACTGCAATCCAATAGGTTCCAGCCTCTCTGGTGTATTGCCGTTTTTGCTTACTCTCCTCAGCTACCAAAACATAACACCAAAGATACTGGGCACCAGAAGATGGACCAGTGAAGATCCCACCAGTGGCCATACCTAAGAAGACAAATGAGGGCAGGGTGAGCATATATATTTTTTTCTAACCTGATCCCCAGCCTTTTAGAGTTCAGTAACTGGTCCAGCTGCCAATTAACTAAGAAATCCAAGGTATGATCGGCACTCCACTGTAGATGGTGGTGCACAAGGAAATAAATAATGTAGAATTGGATGACTCCCGGCACACATGTAGATTTTCAATCTTCTTTTATTCAGAACCTGGACGCTTTCAAGGTTCTGAATGAAAGAATCAAGATTGAAAATCTAGGTGAGCTGTCAGTGTACTGGCTTGCCTCAAATTGGAAAAAAAAATGGATTCTGGAGAAATATTGAGGTGTTCGTCTCTACTCCATACTTTTTATTATTTCTCCTTGCGCATTGTTATTGCTGGGATTCAAACACACTACCTGTGGGATGGAAGGCAGAAACATGAACAGTGAGCAACAGGCTGCACTGTTAATTATGGGAGTATGTTCTCTGCCTAAAAATCTAAATATTTCTTTTTTTTTTGAAGCATGATGTGCTAGAGTACAGATATTTAGTGTCGAACTGGTTGTGCCAAGGGCCCACCAGTAACCAACTCCAAGGCCCCACCAGTAACCAACTCCAAGGCCCCACTTTTCAACAACATGAAATGTGACATTATCCTCAATCACAAATTTATATAACAAAGAATTGGGTAGATTGTTAAATTAATAATATGTCGCCTTTGTCTGTACATAGTGATTTAAGTATATTGTGCCAAGTACTGCTCATATAAGCGGGTGGTGGCCCACTCTTGTACAGGGGCCCACCAGAGGATTCTCCTGTTCTCCTGTGGGACAGTCCAAGACTATATATCTCAGCATGCTGCAGATAAAAAAAAGCTGAAAAATAAAAATTGGCAATTTTTTCCTTAAGGTTACTAAAAAATAATGCTGCAAAAACAAATTACAATAATTAGATTTTGTATATAAATGTCACAAACTAGTAAAAAAAAAACAGTTCTATAGGACTCAACTTCTTTAAGCTTCACCCAAATGTATGGTTCTGTGCTTGGTAAGAAAAGGGGATGCTGCCGCAAAGTGACCCTCACTGATCAGATATACCGTAGCTTGACCATCAATGTTGTAGTATTTTTTTGCATCCTACATCCATACGTCTTTTCATCCCAGTTATCAACTAAATGACTAAATTAGAGAATCCTGCTTTGAGCAGGGGGTTGGACCAGAAGGCCCAGGAGGTCCCTTCCAATTCTACCATTCTATGAAATTAAATAAGCGTATGCAGAGGATGTTACACTGGTGTCATCTGGTTACCAGGCGGCACGGTCTGCGCAATTACACGGAGCATCTACTGTCAGTTCCCATCAAACATGAATTCATTACATTGATTATGCAATTCCTCCTTGTGCTGCCATTTTATTACAGAAGACGAAATCTTGGCTTAAAGTACTTAGAGATCTATGGAGATAAATTCCCAAATGTCGCCAGTTATGATTTAATTTTAGGAAATGATATAGTTGACTGCTACTGCAGAGATTACACTGAGATTGTAACTGGTTCTAATAAGGAAGAATGAAATGTGTATTTCCCTTCGGTGACAAAGGCCACTTAAAGGGGAAGCAGCACAATGAAATAAAAGATTGATGAGCCATTGCTTTTTAATTCTTATCTATAACCTTGGGGTGCATGCAGAAACACCATAATCGGTATTAGCTGCAGTGTCCAACAAGGGAATTTGCCAATTAATGTCACAGAAGTGGCCTCTCTTCTCTTCTTCATAAAGAGGTTATTTGCATGGCCTATGGCCCTATAAATCTTCCTAAGCCAACTTGGCGCTTTCCACAATTATATACTTCACCCCTTTAAATCCGTAAAAAGAACTATGGCGACATCATCAACCAAGGTCTCTGGATGCTAGGTACTACACAGGGAATACCGTCAGTGATGTCACAGTGTGACATGATAAAGCCGTTTATGGGTCTTATACAACACCCAGGGAATATCCCAGTGACATCACAGAAGAAAAGTGTGAAGGAAACCCCCTTCCTTCCACGTCACCAATGTGATGTAACTACACAGGCACAGCTCTCCGGCGCCCCTTTGTCTCTCAGGTCAGTAAGGCAACTGCACCTAGAGCAAATGGCCGCTGGGGAGGGTGTCCTGTTACCCACTGGGTATTCTAAGATTCGTGATCAGAGTAAAAGCATCAGCCCAAGATTAATTTTATGGTTTAATTGCCTTAAGGGCGCACTAGATAATTACAGAAATATACAGTAAGCTATACAATGGAATTACAGTGGATTTGCAGTCAGAGTAAAATACAACAATAATGTTACAAGGCTTAGAAGTATTAGCTAGAGGTCAATATTACCGGGTTGTGGGTTGCATGTGGAAGCAGGGAGCGCTGCGATCCACAGGTGAGAATCTTAGTTGCTGGACAGTCCCCCAAAACATGTGCCGCTGCTCCATTGGCAGATCTGTCCCTTGATCCTTCTTAGATCTTCATCGTCTTGGCTTCTGGGAGAATAGATAGAGTCTGCCCATAGCTCAAAGTTCTTAAACCTGCTAGGTCCCTCCCTCGGTGTCAGAGGGTGGGCTAATAATCTCCACCCTTAGCCCCCTGCAGAATTTATTCCCAATATCTAATAAAGGGGTTAACTTTCTCCAGGACGATCGGATCAGGACACGAGAGGTACCAGGGATGCAGTATGGTTTGCCTGTCGCGTGGAGATCAAACCTGGCCAGATTTGATCTCTGTGGAGGGCCAATCTCTATATCTCAGGCCCCCGAGCCATCACCGACTCGGGAGTTGGACTGTCAGATGCCCGAGGTCCGCAGGATCATGCAGATATTTTTTATGAGACTGTACCTAGAAAGATGTGCTCATAATTCATAATCCTAGAACGCAGCCGTCGTGGCTGGGATATACAATGGGTGTGTTTTCTGTGTCAGGCTGGCAGGTATAATCTAATTGAAGCCTCGTTTTGGCCTTATCTCATTATCATACTAACAGACCTTGCTCTTCAGCATTGGAGCAGTAAATCCTGTTTTGATCCGGATCTACTCAGCATACTAATAGACCTTTTTATTCACAGTGGACACTAAAACCTTGTTGTATTGAATATGCCCACAAGCCATGGGGGCCAGGAGCAGCCAGCTGCCTGGGGCTCTGTGAACAGACAAAATGGCAGCTGGAACAGGCCATATCCAAGATGGTGGCTGTTCCTTCCTCACAAAACGTGACATCATCAATCAAGATCTCCTAAATATTCACTAGGAAATATTTTCAGTGATATCACAAAGTAGAACAGTGATTTGATCAACCTGGTCTTACCAAATGAATTAGCAGCGCTTGGTCTTCTACAACATCCAGTGAATATCCCAATTCCATCACAAAAGAACGGTGATGTCAATCAAGGTCTCCTAGATACTCACTAAGGAATATTATCAGTGATGTCACAGAGTAAAACGGTGATCAACTTGGTCTTACCACATGAACAAGTAGCCCTGGGTCTTCGACAACATCCTGGGAGTATCCCAGTGACATCTCAGAAGAAAAATGGTGACCTCATCAATCAAGGTCTCTGGATCCTAGATACTCAAAAGGTAATATCATCAGTTATATCACAGAATACAACGGTGACATGATCAGCCAGGTCTTACCACAGGATCAAGCAGCCTCGGGTTGTCTTCGACAACACCCAGAGAAAACCCCAGTGACATCACAGAAGAAAGAAATGTGACATCATCAATCAAGGTCTTTGAATCCTAGATACTCACTAGCGAATATCATCAGTGATGTCAAACGGTGACATGGTCAACCAGGTCTTACCACATGATCAAGCAGCCTTGGGTTTTCTACAACACCCAGGAAATAACGCATTGACATCACAGAAGAAAGTATGGTGACATCACCAAAGTCTCTGGATCCTCAGCACTACTCAATAATGTCACAGAGGAAAAAACAAATAGGGTGACCTGATCAACTGGGGTTTAAAGCATAATCAAGCAGCATTCAAGATCCAAGGAACAGTCCAGTGACATCATGCTGTTTGACAATACCCAGGGAACACTTGACATCACAGAGGAAAACAAGGTAGCATATTCAAGTAGGGTTTCCAGCATGATCGGCAGCCAGAGGTCTTATACAATGACCATAAACTGCCTCCTGTGATGTTCTAAAAGGTACAAGAAAGACATCATCAGGACGGGTTTCCTGTTTGAGTACTAGGCTCTGTGTTCTAGACAAGAAACAGGATAAAACATCATTGATGTCCAAATGGCCACCATCGTGAGATTATCAATCCAGCATGATCAACAGCCTTGGGTCCTAATCAAGACCCAAGGAACCCATTGGTGTCATACTCACAAAACATCCTTCTGTGATGTCACAAAGAAGTCACACTGACATCACCAATTGGGGTTTCCTACTTGATCAAACAGATCTGGGGTCCTAGATATGAAAAAGTGATATTTTTATTTAGTTGTTAAAAATGTGTCATGGATATTGATGAGAACCTAACTTGCTGCAATATAGTAAAGTAGAAACCATACAGTAACAGCAAATATGAGAAGCATGAAGTTCTGGGTTCCTGAAGGGGCCCAAATCCTCTGTCCATCATGTAAGCTATAATGCTTCTGCTGTAGTTTTTTAGGGACCATGTTAGTGATCACATGATCGCTATAATATCGGTCCCCGTGCCCTCAAAACAATAAAATAAGGCATACTCATCGGCTATTGTAGATCCACTCCTGACCCCTCCAGAGGTTTTCACCGTGACAGGAAGTAGTGACTTCCCATTCATCGGCTACTTGACCACTAAAACCTACCTGTGATTGGCTGCAGCGGTCAAGTGACTGAAACAGTATGTCATTGGACTTGCCCTCTCTTTCCAGTCACCTGACTGCATTTCTATAATGAAAACCCCATTGAATACATGGTAGGCTCTACAGAAGCAGGATTAATGCAGTCAGCTTCTTCTCTAGAGCTCTCCCAGTCAGTGCAAACATGAATAGAAGAAAAGGTAGTTGAAAATTCAATTTAAAGGCTTGGGTTTTTTTTACAAGAAAATATGGAACTGGCGATTTTCTTACATTTTGCTTACAATGGAGAATGACTGGTACGTAGACCCCCCACCGGCACCCCATTTTCACCCCCATATAAACAAGTATGGATTGGGCGAGTTCCACGGCGCTGCAGTTGTGCAGTTTTGTAAATGACACTTTATGCTTTCCCGGAAAAGGCTGTTTGTCTTTGTTCTATAGAACGTAAGTGCTGAACGGTAAGCAAACAATTTCTTACACCACGTTGATGCTGAGATATAGCTCAAGATCTTTTCATGCTGAGTCGTGAACATTTGCAATATTTTGCAATATCCAGCGTACCACGCAAATACATCTCCTCCAGCACTTCTGAGTATTCTACATCATTAATATGAGACCTAAAGATCTTCAGTAGATTATAGCCAGTAAGTGCCGCTTGGAGAAAAATTATACATGGCTGTCTTGGGTGATAAGTGCAGGCATTAAGAGGGTAAATTCATGCCACCAGAATAGTTCATAAGATTAAGGATGGTAGGGATCCAGCTTTTGGGAACCTCCATCAATCCAAGGAGTGGAGAGATTGAGAATGATCTCTTCGACTATTTCCCCGTAATGGAAAATGGAGTGGTGCACACTTCCAACTCCATTGCCGATCGGTGAGGAACACCCACCAATCAACAAGTTACCACCCACCCTGTGGACTTGATTTCACTGGACAACCTTTTAAGATTGGAGGCCACATATAAGAACTGGAGAATGGAATAAAGTTAAGTAGACAAAAATGGGACTGTGTATAAATGTAGGGATATTGTTCTGGTTGAGTAAGTTGGGATTAGTCATAGCTGGCAAAAGTCCCATATCTTCCAGGAAATACCCATTTTTTTAACAGTTCCATACAAATTCAGACATGCTCCAATCCAAAGGGGTGCATTGTCACGTCCAGTGTTTGGGCTTCCCAGGGTGGTCCTTGAGGATGAGTCTTAAACATTCCTAGTTTACCAATCTTATGTTGGTGAGTATGGATTAGTTCATCCAATCACTTGTTTGCTTAGTTAGACCTAATTGCCTACTAATTAGGTCTAACTATCGGTGAAGTGTCTATGAAGAAAGTAGCAAGGATCAAAGAAAGCCAGATCAAACAAATTTCAGCTAGTTAAATCCAGAACTGGATTCCCAGATACATTGCTCAGTACTATAGTATAATGTTGTCCATTCTCCTGTTTCTTCTGAACATGTGTCACATAGAGACAGGAGAGCAGGAATCCCTCATGTCTGTGTGTGCTGTGTATGAGAGACATCATAGCAGTTAATCTCCACCCACCAGCTCTGAGACAACTGAAAATTGTAGAGGAAACAAATAGTAAAAAATACAGAAGAAGAATATTGACCAGAAATAGAGTTGCCTGACATGCCTCATGTCCCTATGCCAGTTGGACAAAAAAACCCTGTTGTCTGATTATTAAAACAGTACGGTGTTCAGCAGCTCTGTGTTTGGACTCTCCCAAACTCCACTTTGCTATAATCTCATCAGATTTTTGTGACTTCTGCAACAAGCACCTACAGCTCCACAAGATCCACTGGTTATCCCATTGTTTGCTGTAAGCATCATGAACTGATGTGACATCTCTACAACATACACCTACTGATTCTCAGACCTGCTGGTTAACCCACCATTTGCTGATGTCTGATTAGCTCTTCATCTGCTGTACGACTTCTTAGGGACGCTTCAGATTATAGTGCTATCGTCACTGCAGTTATTTTCTTTGGTTTGTGTGTTCTGCATCTATAAATTGGTGTGAGGCAGTGACTGATGTTACATGTGAGGGTCATTGTATGTTTCTCCAGGTTGCGCCCGTAGGCGTATTGAGGCCACGAGAGGGCACTGCAGTCACAGGTGTAGCTATGGTTGCAATGCAAACTAAAGTGAGTATAGGTCTTGGACATGCTGGTTGTCCAAGGCAGATTTAGGGAAAACCTGCTCTGGGCTTTTGTGTATTGAAACAGGCTATAGATGGTAGTGTTGCAGTCTGTTTTATTCCCGGCCCGGGTTTTCTATGTGGCTGAAGGCCACAGGTTGCTAGTTAAAAACCCTGCAGTATAGGGTTTGGGTGTGTCAGGTTCAGAGTCAGTGTCAGTCTGGTGTTTGGAGGAGTACAGAGCAGGAGGCTCTGCAAAGCTCTATCTGTTTGAGGCAACACAGGGGAGTGGAGATGAACAGCCAAGGCAGCTGAAAAGCCTGGCACCCACAGCGTACACAGGGGTCTCAGAGGTAGACTGTCCTGTGCCCGAAGGAGGACTGGCGTGTTTAGTGACTGCAATCCAGAGGATATGTGCCCGGCTGCGAACCGGAGGTGGTCTGTCCTGTTTCCCGGCTGCAATCCGGAGGATATTCTGTACTGTGTAATGCTGTGAGCAAAACATTTACATGGCGGTGCAGTCGCCCACAGCAACAGGTAAGAGGAGGACTGGTGTGTTTAGTGACTATAAACTGAAGGATATCGTGTGCTGTGTTTTGCCGAGTTGAACATTAAAGAGACGTTTTGCTTTGAAGATTGCTGGGTCACTGCCTCATCACTGCTCAGTATGCTACCGTTGCACTACATTGGGTTAAACATTTTGATAATCTTATATCTGTCTCTCGTTTGTTTGTCTACACTCCTGGTTCTTGGGTTTCTGTTGTGAACACCTGCTTGCTTGCCCGCTGTCCAGGTCCTTGCTGCTGTGCCATCACCCTCGGTGGTTGATCCCTCTTAGCAGGTAAGCCGTAGTGAGTGTCTTGATCTTAAGAATTTTCTTGGGTTGTCAGTTCCAGGCAACTTCATACATCAATATTGTAGGGTGTCTGCGTTGGGTTTTCAGCTTGACTGTATTTTTTCTCATCTCGGAAGAACCTTCTACTTAGTTGTCCTCCCATGACTGATTTCTTTACAAGATGAGACAGAAGCCCCACTGTGCAGGCCTGAAGATGTTGGGAGCACATTGGATGTTTGAGCCTTATAACCCGTACTGTGTAACTACCAGATCAATGAGAACAGTGTCAGAAGTGGAATACAAGACAACCATTGGGTTTGTTACATATAATAACGGGGTGTTGATGCAATCTCTTGGAGAAATGCAGAATTAATTCTATTTCTTTCGAGGTGGGAGGACATTACATGGAAAGACAATTTATACTGTTCACTTTGTTGACATGAAGTCGCTGATTGTGTGATTCTTGGGATATATAAGCTGAAAGTAATACAACTGTTTAATGCAGGATGATAAGAACGGATGTTGAGCCCTCGGAATGTTGAGCCCTCGGAATGTTGAGCCCTCGGAATATTGAGCCCTTGGAATGTTGAGCCCTCGGAATGTTGAGCCCTCGGAATGTTGAGCCCTCGGAATGTTGAGCTCGGAATATTGAGCTCCACCCACACCACAATTCTGTGTACAAGCAGTACTGACAGAAATCTGCCAATCAGTGGTGGGGGCGGGGTTGGACTAGGAGGCACAAGACACCTAGTCCTGAAGTGATAATCTCCTACTGATAAAACATTGATTTTATTGAAACAGCAAAACACAGCCCAGTATGTGCCACATTGCTGGAATCAGAATCTCTGCCCTTACGTCATGCTGCTCTCAGATTGTACAGCAAAAACTTGCTTACAGATTTCCTTTTTGTTGTGCGTCTGGAATCTGGGGTTCTTAAAGAGCTGCTTTCCAAGATATTTTGGAAGTCTCTTGTGGCAAACAATTCCTGGAATTCAGCTATTTCTTTTTTTGTCATGAAAGTTCCAACACAGTTGGCGAGTATGTTTGTCAAAAGCAATCCTGGGTGGAGCGGTGCTAGATTTTTATCCACTTTCCCTCACATCAATAAAGGAAAATCAAAAGGAAATTGTCAAATTGCTCAAGACAAGCGTCGTCCCATAAGACACCTTATAAAAATACACTTCGGTTATACTGCGCAGCTGACCCGGACTTACATAGCAGAAACATAATGGAAATTCAAAACGCTACAACCCCATAATTTCCCTGCAGATTTCCTCGGTTTTTCTCTTTCAGCGTTGAGGAGGATTTTAACAGACCTCAAATGTAAGTTATATTAAACAGAAGCAAGGAATAAAATTCAGAAAAAAAAAAAAAATTACTTCAAACCCAACCGTTTTTTTTCATCTGCAGACTTCAAGAATGTTCTATGGTGTGTTGCGAGCTAGAAAGAGATAATCCAACCTGTCATTTCTCATTTTGACACTTGACCACTTTCATTCTTTACAGGGGAGGTGAAGATCTAAATCTCGACTAATATAATATCATGTAAAAAGGATATCACCAATTATGTCGGACGAAATGTGTCAGATGAAATATTCCTTCCGGGACATTTCTGGGATATTAATAAAAAATTGTAGTAAACTAAAAGGGTTACTTTTGAAACGTTTTCATTGTTTCTTAAAATAGTCGGAAGTGGCTGTGCTTAGATTTAGGCCAGATGTGCAAGATGTTCCAAAATTGACAACTCCCCAAGAACATCTGTTAGGTTTCCAGAACGAGGGAAGACCCCTAGAGTGTTGGGAAATTTCCAACAAAGTCTCCTTAAATTTCCTGCACAGCAACTCTTCCAGAAGGTTCAGAAGGTTTCTCTTGTGTATTACCAAAGTGCTTGCCCTGATGATGGAGCTCCAATTCCCCATTGCCTCAGGATTGTGGCTATTGACAAAAACACCTTTGCACCACCACTAATAACCTCCCGGAAAGACATCCCTCAAAAGTACAGAGCCATAATAGCACATGGAGGCACTTCAATGACGTGCCGGTTGTACCAACTTGCCAACTCTCCCAGAACGTGTAGGAGGCTCCAGAACTGACGGTAAAACCCAGGGGCATAACGATCGCGATTGCAGAGGGTACAACCACGACCGGGCCCATGAGGTAGGAGGGCCTGCTCACGCCAGCGCCTAGTTCAGCTGGATGTATGTCTGAGGCCGGCAGTTGACGTTGGTGTGCCAGTCACAGGCGGAGCATGGCAGTGATGTCATTCGTCACCGTAGCAGGCATGCTGAAGTCAGCTGCCTGCCTCTGCGCCAGCTGTAGAAGAGGACTCCGCACGTCTTGTGTGTGTTAGAGAACGAAGCCGAAAAAAATGAACTGGAGTACAAGTTGGTATGAATGCAAAATAGGAGCATGTTCACACTGGCCATAAAACATGCAGAACCCAAGACAGAAATGTGTAGCCAGCTGCGCTTGGTGCCACATGTTACCCTGGAGGATGCACGGAAGGTAAACTCACAAAATAACCCGATATTCATTCACACTTCACATTTCCCTGGTGCCACCAGAGGGAGCCCTTGAAGAGTATCTATATATATATAAGGGTTGTGGAGATACGGCAGTGAGATGAAGGCAGTCTAGCTGAACGTTAGCTAGTTGTTGGTTGTACCTCAGAGAGACGAGCAGAGAGGAAAGTTACCTCAGAACTTGCAGATTGTTAGTTACCCTAGGAAAGTGGAAAGTAGCTCTTGAAGTGAGCGAAGATCAGTCTGACGGAAGGTCCTGATAGCTACTTCGGACAGAGCCTCAGAAGGAAGCGAAGGGAAGGGAACTGCAGTGTTTGTAAGACTGAGTCAACTGAGGTATTGTTAGTGAGTGAGCGTGCCGACGCTTGAAGAGCGGTGAAGAGAAGGAGAAGCTGCCATCTGCTGCTAGTGTGTGCTTATGTTAAAGGTTAGAGTAGGACGAAAGGCGAGTGGAAGAAAGAAGAGAGTGACAGAGGTTGAAACAGCATTGATTGCTTACCTCTACTCTGCACCACCGGACACCGGGTCTGAGCTTGCTAGCATCTACATGACTAGTAGGAGATACCGGAGACCCTGCTGGACTTCAGGTCGCAGGGGCCCTGCAGTACTGATACGTAACCGAGGTTAGGAAGACGGGGGTCTGGCAGGTACCACCACAGAGACACTGTTCTGTCCACAAGAAGGCCTCACCACAACGTCAGCTGGGCGTATACGAAGAAGACAGAGTTAGACTTCGTTTTATACAGGTCATAAACTCACACACATACAGGAGTACGGAGGCCCTACACCTACTCAGTGGGATTACTGGACGTGCATCCTCCACCCTGCCAGCTTCCCGGGACGTGCCTGCAACTATACCATCAGTAAAGGTACAGAAAGAGACTTCCGTGTGTGTGTCTGCCTTATTGCTCCTGCACCCCTACACCGCCATATACCCTGAGGGATCAGTCTTGCCTGTGGAAGACTTAACACCTTGCTGCCCAGTAACAACCCCTCAGAGGATCTACCCTGCAGCGCTGGTCACCCTGACCAGGAACCACAGGTGGCATCACGAACATTTCTACAAACCTACAATCCCCTGTAAATATTCCCCTTTTATTGAGGTGAGCCCCCAGGGCAACGGACCGAGCTGTGCTACCCGTGACATCCCCCATTGAAGTGAACGGGCTCGGTGCCGAGTACCCCACAGGCCCTGGCTACGGGCGACTCATCTTTAAACTTGGCGTCACGAACAGGATACGAAGCTCGTGGAAATGCGAGTCCTGTGTGCCTGAATGGACTGTTTTTGTGCAAAAGACTGTGTTGCTGTTTTGTGATTTTTGGCGCCATTTGCCGCCATTTTTCCACCATATTCGCGCCCTGAGGCGCTGGTGAAGAGGGAGGGCGTGTATTCGTGGGCGTACCCCCCGTGGCGCGAAAGTTATGGCCGCCTTATCCAAATGTTACTACAACGTCAGAGCATGCCCCAGTGCAAGAGAGATCCGCCTCCTCTTCATCCTCAGTGCAAAGAGGAGAAAGCGAAAATCCCGCCTCCACGGAAAAGACCAGAGTGTTCCAGATGGGAAGCACAGTCTGGCCTGGCGTGAGATGGCGGAAGGACAGGAGTTGCTGTGTGGGGGAATGGCGATGCGCAGACCCTGTTCCCTGAAGAAGTGTATCCTGTGCCCGAACCATCCCCAGGTCGGGAGAATGACGAAATTATGTATCGTGTGGAGGAGGTGGATGCGGCGCTGCGGGATCTGGCCCGACACCGCACAGAGATGGAGGCGATGGAGCGGAGCTGGCGTGCCCTGAAACTGCGGCTGCAGTAGGACCAGCTGCTCTCCCCCCTGGATGCGCAACCGTCACCCGCGCCACCACTGGAGCCAGCGGCTGAAGAGGAACCGGAGGCCGGTCCCAAAAGAGCTGTACCTAACTCCACCGAGGACGCGGCAGGAGGAAAGGAGGCTGAGGAGGCCTTGCCCGGACCGGAACGCCAGCCAGGCCTGGAACCAGAGGCCGCAGCGGTAACAGCGGAATGCAGTCCCCCGTAGGGACGACGGAAGAAACCCAGCCACAAGCGATAGAGATCGACTGGGAGGAAATGGAGCTCCTGGACGACGTGGAGTATGCCGCCCAGAAGGAGAACGAATGGAGACGCCGTGAGCAGGAGGAGCGGCAGCAGCGGGAGCAGCGTGAGGCGCAGCGGCTTCGACAGAGGTACCGGGAGCAGGATCTTGCGGACAAGGAGATCGTCCGGCGAGACAAAGGTACGCTCCGAGAACCGCGGCGCCAGGGGGCCATACGAGACTTTAAACTCCAGGGAGGCTGGGGGTTCATCCACGAACCCGGCCTGTACCAGGAAGTCTTTGTTAACCGCAGGGATGTGGAGTCTCACCTGCCGGAGGGGCACCCGGGAAGGGATCTGTTAATAGGGGATGTAGTCTCCTACATGCGGCATTGGGGACATAAGGGGTGGTATGCCCTGAACGTCTCCCGAGTCAGTGGCCAGTCCCTGAAGCCGGAAACGCACCCCGCGTCTCAGCGTCCCAGGCCCCACCCACACCAGCGCCCGGCCGTGCACCTGCGTCCTATTCTGCAACGGTGCAGAGCGCAGCGGCTGCTAGTGCGCCCTCTACTGAGCCAGTCTGCGCACCTGTGTCACACTTGGAAACGCTGCAGAGCGCAGCGACTGCAAAAGCGTCCCCTGCTGAGCCAAGCCTGTGCGACCTGCAGAGCCTAAGCTTAGGAGAGGCACCTGTTAGGCCTCCAGGAAGTCGCAGAATAAAGATTGAGAAGAGGACTGTAGCTACCCAGACCCCGGTAGCAGGACATGATTTCATGGTGATGCGTTACAGAACGCACAGTGTGCTTCCAGCCCCAGGTATGGAAGATGCTGCCATGTTCAAAGAAGACCAGTAGGACCCAGACAGGGTTTACTGCACTGTAAAAAAGTTATGTTTGGAAATTGCACTTTATTGTAAAGCGATTTACATGATAATGCTTGAAGTAGTGTACCCCAGTTGGGTAATGTGGTTTTGATAATGTCTTCTGATCATGTGTTTCATATGTCTTATGAAGGACTGTGTGGCTGAGGACTTTGCCAGCCCAAAAACTTTCATTGTAAATAGTTGGCACCTGGTGCCCATCTTGGTTTTACGTAAACCGTGTCTACCTCTGAAGCAAAACCCGTATGGTGTGGCCTTGAGTGAGGTCTGCAGCCGAGAAGTCCTGCAGCCCACCCAGGACCACCGTGGGAGGTTTTGTACGGGTCCTCCACAAGAATCTTGTCGTATTTGGAAGTGTTTTCTATTTTGCCAATTTGTATTTATTGAAACGTTCAAAGTGTCCTTACCTCCCGCAAGGGATGAGTTATTGTTTATTGTTGATGTTATAAAAATTATTTCTTTTTCAGCCCGGGAGTGCTGATGATAACTAGGGGGGATGTGTAGCCCAGCTGCGCTTGGTGCCACATGTTACCCTGGAGGATGCACGGAAGGTAAACTCACAAAATAGCCCGATATTCATTCACACTTCACATTTCCCTGGTGCCACCAGAGGGAGCCCTTGAAGAGTATCTATATCTATAAGGGTTGTGGGAGAGACGGCAGTGAGATGAAGGCAGTCTAGCTGAACGTTAGCTAGTTGTTGGTCGTACCTCAGAGAGACGAGCAGAGAGGAAAGTTACCTCAGAACTTGCAGATTGTTAGTTACCCTGTTATGTTTCGGTAGCTGAGGAGTGCAGGCAAAAAAGGCAATACACCAGAGCAGTTGGAATCTATGAGATTGCAGTACCCTGACTAACCACCACAACTAGAGGCAGCCGTGGAGCGTTCCTACGTTGGTCCTAGACGCCTCGTCACAGCCTGAGAAACTAACTACACCTAAAGATAGATATAGGAAAGCTATCTGCCCCGGAGCAGAACCCCAAAGACAATAGAAAGCCCCCAAACATGTAATGGCGGTTAGACAAGATGAAATACTGACACAGAAAGAAAATAGTATGAGCAAACGCTGGGGCCCAAACTAACTAAATAGAAAAGGATAGGAAGGGTACTTACTGCAATCCCAGAAAACCCTGAAAAGCACCAACTCTACTAATTTCAAAAACACCTGAGATCACACGACCTCTACCACCTAAATTAGCTCTCTGGTGTAACAAAATCAAAACAGCAGCCACTGAAAAAACTGGAAAAAGCAAAAGTACAAACATCAGTGGCTGAACAAAACTGAGAGGGCAGAAGCCCCCGGAGGGGACCCTGAAGGCCCCACAGAAGTGCAGGACAAAATGCAAAAATATAGCACAAACACAAAAGAAGAAAATGTCTTATCTGTTAGCAGGAGATGCAGACACGACACAGCAGGCTACAAGGGAAACTGGAATAAAGGATTCAGACCAGAACAATTGATCACCGGCAACCCTGATGGGAAGGTGACTCCCTTATATAAGACCAGTCAGTAACACCTGATTCCCAGTCCTCACAATCTTCACTGGACAGACTAGCACCGCTTGTAACCACCAGAGGGAGCCTCTGCTCAGAACTCATCTCAAACCCATTCACAACAGTACCCCCCTTGAGGAGGGGTCACCGAACCCTCATTTGAGCAACCAGGTCGGTCAGGATGAGTTCTATGATACGCACGGATAAGTCTCCTAGCATGGATGTCCGAAGCAAACACCAAGAATTGTCCTCCTGACCATAACCTCTCCATTTAACCAAATACTGGAGTTTCCGTCTAGAAAAACGAGAATCGAATATTTTCTTAACCACATACTCCAGATTGCCCTCAACCAAAACAGGGTCAGGAGGCACAGCAGCAGGAACCACTGGCTCAACAAACCTCTTTAACAAGGACTTGTGGAACACGTTATGGATCTTAAATGTCCCTGGAAGAAGCAAACGAAAAGAAACAGGATTAATAATCTCCATGATCTTATAAGGTCCAATGAACCTAGGCTTAAATTTAGGAGATGCTACTCTCATAGGAATATTCTTTGAGGACAACCAGACCAAGTCCCCCACTTTAAACCGAGGACCATCAGTCCTATGCCGGTTAGCAAACCGCTGGGCCCTCTCCTGAGAGAGGGACAACCTCTCCACTACCTGGTCCCAAATCAGTTGCATACGCTCCACAACAGAGTCAACATCTGGACAGACAGAAGCCTCCGTCTGTCCTGAAGAAAATCGAGGGTGAAATCCAGAATTACAGAAAAACGGAGACATCAAAGTAGCAGAGCTAGCCCTATTATTAAGAGCAAACTCAGCCAAAGGCAAAAAAGAGACCCAGTCATCCTGATCAGCAGACACAAAGCATCTTAGATAAGTCTCCAATGTCTGGTTTGTTCTCTCAGTTTGACCATTGGTCTGAGGATGAAATGCCGAGGAGAAAGACAATTGAACACCCAGTTTCGAACAAAAAGTCCTCCAAAATCTGGAAACAAACTGGACTCCTCTGTCAGACATAATGTTCTCAGGAATGCCGTGTAAACGAACCACGTGCTCAAGGAACAACGGCACCAATTCAGAGGAGGAAGGCAACTTAGGTAATGGCACAAGATGTATCATCTTGGAAAACCTATCACAAATTACCCAGATGGTGGTCATTCTCTGAGAAACAGGAAGGTCGGAAATGAAATCCATAGAGATATGGGTCCATGGTCTCTTGGGCACAGGCAATGGCATCAACAAACCACTAGAGCGAGAGCAAGGCTTGGAGCGAGAGCAAGTCCCGCAGGACTGCACAAATTCCCTGACATCACGAGACAAGGTAGGCCACCAAAAGGACCGACTAACCAAGTCTCTGGTACCAAAAATTCCGGGATGCCCAGCCAACGCGGAACAATGAATCTCAGACATCACACTCTTTTTCCACTGGTCCGGGACAAACAATTTTCCAACAGGGCAGCACTCGGGCCTATCCTCCTGACACCCCTCCAGAGCAAGTCTCAAATTGGGCGAGATGGCGGAAAGAACTACACCTTCTTTCAAAATAACAGAAGGATCAGATAACTCAGGAGAGTCCGCAAGTCCTCGAGAGGGCATCCGCCTTAACATACTTAGTGCCAGGAAGAAAGGAAACCACAAATTAAAACGTGTGAAAAACAAGGCCCACCTGGCCTGTCTAGGATTGAGTCGCTTGGCAGATTCCAGATAGACCAGATTCTTATGGTCCGTAAGGACCACCACCTGATGTTTGGCTCCCTCCAGCCAATGTCTCCACTCTTCAAAAGCCCACTTCATGGCCAATAACTCCCGATTACCCACGTCATAATTACGTTCAGTAGGAGAAAATTTTCGAGAGAAAAAGGCACAAGGGTTACTTTTAGAGGTCTCTGGATCTTTTTGGGACAAAACGGCACCTGCCCCAATTTCAGAGGCATCAACCTCCACCTGAAATGGCAGAGAAACATCAGGCTGCCGTAGAACAGGAGCAGAAGTGAATCTCTGCTTAAGTTCCTGAAATGCAGAGACTGCCTCAGGAGGCCAATTCACCACATCAGAACCCTTTCTGGTCAAATCAGTTAATGGTTTTACAATAACCGAGAAATTACCAATAAATTTACGATAAAAATTGGCAAAACCCAAAAATCTCTGAAGAGCCTTTAATGAAGTAGGTTGGACCCAATCACAGATGGCCTGAATCTTGACCGGGTCCATTTCAATAACAGATGGGGACAAAATGAATCCCAGAAATGAGATCCTCTGTACGCCAAAAAGACACTTTGATCCCTTCACATAATGTCACGCTGTATAGCAGATATATATATGTGATGACAATAATCTATATCAAAAGGGCAACATACTATATAACATGTGCATAGCTATATGATAACATAGATTTACCTGACAGAAAGTCCAGTGGGTCAAAACGGAATCCGTTATACGCTGTCTCCGGCTAGAGGGTGACCGGGGTCTAAGCTGACCCTAACTGGGGTCCTAACTAATCCCTCAACCTGGAGGTACTGTTAAAGGTACAGAGGTCCAGGCCACCAGCGTAAACCCTGTCTCCTATCAATCCCTGCCAACTGTATTCTAGTCCTAAGAAGGACCCTGAATACCACCAAAGGGAATGACCAGGTAACGGTTAATGAACAGAAAGACATACAAGAAAGATAAGAAATAAAGTAAATAAAGTCTTACATACAACACTC
>JARQOD010000004.1:11311715-11314215 GCA_033576555.1 Oophaga sylvatica
GAACTCATCTCAAACCCATTCACAACATTACCCTAGGAAAGTGGAAAGTAGCTCTCGAAGTGAGCGAAGATCAGTCTGACGGAAGGTCCTGATAGCTACTTCGGACAGAGCCTCAGAAGGAAACGAAGGGAAGGGAACTGCAGTGTTTGTAAGACTGAGTCAACTGAGTTATTGTTAGTGAGGGAGCGTGCCGACGCTTGGAGAGCGGTGAAGAGAAGGAGAAACTGCCATCTGCTGCTAGTGTGAGCTTATGTTAAAGGTTAGAGTAGGATGAAAGGTGAGTGGAAGAAAGAAGAGAGTGACAGAGGTTGAAACAGCATTGATCGCTTACCTCTACTCTGCACCACCGGACACCGGGTCTGAGCTTGCTAGCATCTACACGACTAGTAGGAGATACCGGAAACCCTGCTGGACTTCAGGTCGCAGGGGCCCTGCAGTGCTGATACGTAACCGAGGTTAGGAAGACAGGGGTCTGGCAGGTACCGCCACAGAGACACTGTTCTGTCCACAAGAAGGCCTCACCGCAACGTCAGCCGGGCGTATACGAAGAAGACAGAGTTAGACTTCGTTTTATACAGGTCATAAACTCACACACATACAGGAGTACGGAGGCCCTACACCTACTCAGTGGGATTACTGGATGTGCATCCTCCACCCTGCCAGCTTCCCGGGACGTGCCTGCAACTATACCATCAGTAAAGGTACAGAAAGAGACTTTCGTGTGTGTGTTTGCCTTATTGCTCCTGCACCCCTACACCGCCATATACCCTGAGGGATCAGTCTTGCCTGTGGAAGACTTAACACCTTGCTGCCCAGTAACAACCCCTCAGCGGATCTACCCTGCAGCGCTGGTCACCCTGACCAGGAACCAAAGGTGGCGTCACGAACATTTCTACAAACCTATAATCCCCTGTAAATATTCCCCTTTTATTGAGGTGAGCCCCCAGGGCAACGGACCGAGCTGTGCTACCTGTGACATCCCCCATTGAAGTGAACGGGCTCGGTGCCGAGTACCCCACAGGCCCTGGCTACGGGCGACTCAGAAACACAACAAATACCCGGCTGGAGGTAAATAAGTAAAAGCAATAGTGCATATAAATGACATTGGGTACCCAGTAAACACTGTTTTTTATTAAAAAAACATATTCAAACAGGACGTCACTATTACCCAAAGGTTCTCATTTGAACCGAAATGTCGCTGAGCCCCAATGGGCTATTAAATCCCATTTTCTGCTTTTCCCAAAGTGGTGAAGTGGTGTGCTGCCTTCATTTTTCTACAATTTTTTTGTACTATTATCAGGTTTAGACAAAACGTGCAGGTTGTACCAAACTTGCCAACTGTCCCGGAACATCTGAGAGGCTCCCAGGATGAGGGAGGACTTCTAGAAGTGTTGGCAAATTTCCTGAGCAACATCAGAGCCACCCAAATGCTCCTGCAAAGCATTACCTCCTGAAGGTTCCCTGTGTTCTAGAAATTGTCTAAGTGCATTTTGAGAGTATATTAGAGGGGGCTTGAATGAATGTGGTCCTAAAGAAGACTATAACCCAAAAAAGTAAAGAAAACATTTGATGGCACATGAGAGACAAGTAGCGCACTGGAAGGGTACCCCTACAACTATGGATCGTACAGAGCGCATAGATTTCTTTTGAGCCTTAATTTGATTCTGTAAACCCCCAGATCATGACCCTAAATAACCCCACAATACACATGGCACTAGAATAAAGAACCCCATGGGACTCTGTTTCCTTCACATATCCGAAAAACCACAAAAAGTTACCCAAAGAAACACTACAGAGCCACGTTATAGTACGGTAGCTGAATTTTGCCCCATATAATATCTCCGATTTAAAATGGGGGTTCTTAAATTATCACAATTAGACTTGCGCAGATTGATTCGCGGGACAGTAGTAGGTCATTTTCTGGACACTGATCTCACAGCCCGTGAGTCTCTTAACTTCTGAGATCCCGGCAACAGCTTTTTATTATCCGAGTTGGCTCGGTGTGAACTATGCATTTTGCCGCAAGGATGACGTTGTGCCAGCCTGGCTAGTCAAAAGCCGCGTCGGTGATCCCGGAAGGTAAGCAATTTGAGAGCTTCTCATCCAACACTACAAACGTATCTAATGGATCAGAGTCCAGCAAATCGATCTGCCCAACTCTGATCACCATATCATGATGTATAGTTATTACTAAAAAGATACACGCTACCCAAGTCCAGACTTCATTTCGGGACTCCGTGGCAGCTGGAACATGACGGAGAGAACTTCCTCAGCTGGTACTCAAGTTCCAGCAACTTATGTGTCTTTTGTGATTATTAGGCCCTGAGATGACATGATGTTGATAATCACAAGAGGCTCCAAGTGCCGCCTGAGGAAGTCCTACAGTCCTACGATTATCCTTTTTTCGTTCTTCCCTTTTAAACTTGAGACCATAGAAGAAATAGTGATGAGTCTGGAAATGAACATGTTAAATCCAAACGGTTCTTATATTAAAGCTGAT